>LR989950.1:18144496-19383058 GCA_905147015.1 Laspeyria flexula | reverse complement strand
CAGCTTCCAGCCCAATCCTGGGCTGGTATAACGTCCTGAGCCACACAGACCGTTATCTTCCCGGGGTCGCGCCCAGTCGGAGCAGTCGGCAGACCCCCCGCCAACCACTCCGCGCAACACTCCAAGGTATGCCGGATAATCACACACTTGATAGTCCCGGCGTCTATCCGACCCCCCGAGGGAGGCCGGACCCCGTGGTAATTTTTTATAGAGGTTGTTCTTCCTCGCGACCGCCGCTCCGGGAGACAGAGTGGCGATCCTCGTCCCCGGCACCTAGTACCGAGATTACGAGTTTTGTCGGCCAAGTTCGGGGCCCGAAGACCCTTCCCTCGCCAACGCACCTCGGCCGCACAAGTGCGGCTTCGGACATCCCGTAGGTAATTTTTTATAGAGGTTTTCCTTCCTCGCGGCCCCACTCCGAAGAGCGGAGGCCCTCGGGCCCACCAACCAGGGGCGAGCTTACGAGTGTCGGGCGACAACCGAAGTTGCCACCTACCGCCGGTTATTTTTTATAGAGGTTTTCCTTCCTCGCAGCCCCACTCCGAAGAGCGGAGGCCCCCGTTCCCGGCAAGCGCCAGGCTTACGGTTTGGTTCGGGCGGCAACCGAAGTCACCACCCTCACCCACCCCCTCCCGTTGGTGATTTTTTATAGAGGTTTTCCTTCCTCGCGGCCCCGCCCCACGGCGAGGGCCCTCGTTCCCGACCGAAGCCGGGCTTACGAGTTGGGCCGAGCGACGATTGACCGCCGCCCAGCCGCGTCCCGGCCGGGTTCGGACTGAAGTCCTACACCCGGCATCGGCCGCAGAAGTCAGGGGCGTAGGTTCCCCTCTCCACTGCGGCCCCACCGCCTCCACGGTCTCGCGCCCGTGGCCACGCTGGGGCTGAGGCAGGTAGGCAGTCTTCGGCACTCCCCTCCTGCCTCACCCCCTCCCCAATCCCCCCCACTCGGCCACCGCGCTACCGCGTGGATGCACAACGGTAACTCGGCAGCCCCACCACAACGTGCCCGAAGGCTCCAGGCCGTCACCACTTATCCGAGTCGGTGGCGACGACCCCACGGCCGGACGAGAGCGAGTCTCAGTCCGGCAACGGCCGCAGAAGTCAGGGGAGGTGGCGTTCCCCTCTCCACTGCGGCCCCACCGCCTCCACATTCTCGCGCATGTGGCCACGCTGGGGCTGAGGCAGGTAGGCAGTCGACCGGCACTCCCCTCCTGCCTCACCCCCTCCCCATCCCCCCCTGGCCACCACGCCACCGCGTGAGCGGTAACGCGGCAGCCGCCCCCGCCAGAGAACTGGCGGGAGTACCGGGACGCCACCACTTAGCCGGGTCGGCGGTGACGTCCCCCCGGGGCTGCTCTTCGCTTCCATAACTGTACTGAGCCCCCCTGCCACGACAAGGCGGCAGCCCATCAGGGGGGAACCTAACCTAACCTAACCTAACCTAACCTAACCTAACCTAACCTAACCTAACCTAACCTAACCTAACCTAACCTAACCTAACCTAACCTAACCTAACCTAACCTAACCTAACCTAACCTAACCTAACCTAACCTAACCTAACCTAACCTAACCTAACCTAACCTAACCTAACCTAACCTAACCTAACCTAACCTAACCTAACCTAACCTAACCTAACCTAACCTAACCTAACCTAACCTAACCTAACCTAACCTAACCTAACCTAACCTAACCTAACCTAACCTAACCTAACCTAACCTAACCTAACCTAACCTAACCTAACCTAACCTAACCTAACCTAACCTAACCTAACCTAACCTAACCTAACCTAACCTAACCTAACCTAACCTAACCTAACCTAACCTAACCTAACCTAACCTAACCTAACCTAACCTAACCTAACCTAACCTAACCTAACCTAACCTAACCTAACCTAACCTAACCTAACCTAACCTAACCTAACCTAACCTAACCTAACCTAACCTAACCTAACCTAACCTAACCTAACCTAACCTAACCTAACCTAACCTAACCTAACCTAACCTAACCTAACCTAACCTAACCTAACCTAACCTAACCTAACCTAACCTAACCTAACCTAACCTAACCTAACCTAACCTAACCTAACCTAACCTAACCTAACCTAACCTAACCTAACCTAACCTAACCTAACCTAACCTAACCTAACCTAACCTAACCTAACCTAACCTAACCTAACCTAACCTAACCTAACCTAACCTAACCTAACCTAACCTAACCTAACCTAACCTAACCTAACCTAACCTAACCTAACCTAACCTAACCTAACCTAACCTAACCTAACCTAACCTAACCTAACCTAACCTAACCTAACCTAACCTAACCTAACCTAACCTAACCTAACCTAACCTAACCTAACCTAACCTAACCTAACCTAACCTAACCTAACCTAACCTAACCTAACCTAACCTAACCTAACCTAACCTAACCTAACCTAACCTAACCTAACCTAACCTAACCTAACCTAACCTAACCTAACCTAACCTAACCTAACCTAACCTAACCTAACCTAACCTAACCTAACCTAACCTAACCTAACCTAACCTAACCTAACCTAACCTAACCTAACCTAACCTAACCTAACCTAACCTAACCTAACCTAACCTAACCTAACCTAACCTAACCTAACCTAACCTAACCTAACCTAACCTAACCTAACCTAACCTAACCTAACCTAACCTAACCTAACCTAACCTAACCTAACCTAACCTAACCTAACCTAACCTAACCTAACCTAACCTAACCTAACCTAACCTAACCTAACCTAACCTAACCTAACCTAACCTAACCTAACCTAACCTAACCTAACCTAACCTAACCTTTTTTTTTTTTTTTTTTTTTTTTTTTTGTCGAAGAGGAAATGGCTGACCCATTCCCCGGCACGGGGGGCCGTGTCGGGGATATGTGGGGCTTGCACCCACTAAAACCTCTCCGGTGGCCTTCTTCTGCGCATAGTAGGAGGGCTCTGGGAACGCGGGTATGCTGCCTCCAGTGCCCCCCTCGCGCGTGTCCCGTAAGGGACTCATCCCGGGGCGGAGCCGGGTAGACTCCGCCCAGCTTCCAGCCCAATCCTGGGCTGGTATAACGTCCTGAGCCACACAGACCGTTATCTTCCCGGGGTCGCGCCCAGTCGGAGCAGTCGGCAGACCCCCCGCCAACCACTCCGCGCAACACTCCAAGGTATGCCGGATAATCACACACTTGATAGTCCCGGCGTCTATCCGACCCCCCGAGGGAGGCCGGACCCCGTGGTAATTTTTTATAGAGGTTGTTCTTCCTCGCGACCGCCGCTCCGGGAGACAGAGTGGCGATCCTCGTCCCCGGCACCTAGTACCGAGATTACGAGTTTTGTCGGCCAAGTTCGGGGCCCGAAGACCCTTCCCTCACCAACGCACCTCGGCCGCACAAGTGCGGCTTCGGACATCCCGTAGGTAATTTTTTATAGAGGTTTTCCTTCCTCGCGGCCCCACTCCGAAGAGCGAAGGCCCTCGGGCCCACCAACCAGGGGCGAGCTTGCGAGTGTCGGGCGACAACCGAAGTTGCCACCTACCGCCGGTTATTTTTTATAGAGGTTTTCCTTCCTCGCAGCCCCACTCCGAAGAGCGGAGGCCCCCGTTCCCGGCAAGCGCCAGGCTTACGGTTTGGTTCGGGCGGCAACCGAAGTCACCACCCTCACCCACCCCCTCCCGTTGGTGATTTTTTATAGAGGTTTTCCTTCCTCGCGGCCCCGCCCCACGGCGAGGGCCCTCGTTCCCGACCGAAGCCGGGCTTACGAGTTGGGCCGAGCGACGATTGACCGCCGCCCAGCCGCGTCCCGGCCGGGTTCGGACTGAAGTCCTACACCCGGCATCGGCCGCAGAAGTCAGGGGCGTAGGTTCCCCTCTCCACTGCGGCCCCACCGCCTCCACGGTCTCGCGCCCGTGGCCACGCTGGGGCTGAGGCAGGTAGGCAGTCTTCGGCACTCCCCTCCTGCCTCACCCCCTCCCCAATCCCCCCCACTCGGCCACCGCGCTACCGCGTGGATGCACAACGGTAACTCGGCAGCCCCACCACAACGTGCCCGAAGGCTCCAGGCCGTCACCACTTATCCGAGTCGGTGGCGACGACCCCACGGCCGGACGAGAGCGAGTCTCAGTCCGGCAACGGCCGCAGAAGTCAGGGGAGGTGGCGTTCCCCTCTCCACTGCGGCCCCACCGCCTCCACATTCTCGCGCATGTGGCCACGCTGGGGCTGAGGCAGGTAGGCAGTCGACCGGCACTCCCCTCCTGCCTCACCCCCTCCCCATCCCCCCCTGGCCACCACGCCACCGCGTGAGCGGTAACGCGGCAGCCGCCCCCGCCAGAGAACTGGCGGGAGTACCGGGACGCCACCACTTAGCCGGGTCGGCGGTGACGTCCCCCCGGGGCTGCTCTTCGCTTCCATAACTGTACTGAGCCCCCCTGCCACGACAAGGCGGCAGCCCATCAGGGGGGAACCTAACCTAACCTAACCTAACCTAACCTAACCTAACCTTTTTTTTTTTTTTTTTTTTTTCACGAAGAGGAAATGCCTACGCATTCCCCGCCGCAGGGGGTCCGCGACGGGGATATGTGGGACTCGCACCCACTAAAACCTCTCCGGTGGCCACCATCTGTGCGTTGAGGGGGGACACTGGGAACGCGGGTATGCTGCATCCAGTGACCCCCTCGCACTTGTCCGTGAAGGACTCGACTCGGGGCGGAGTTTGAACTCCGCCCATCTGTCGCCCCGAGTATCGGGAGACACAACGGGCTGCGCCACCACAGCCCGCTGTCTTCTCGAGGAGCGCTAGACGGGACAGCCAGAGGACCCCCCCCCGACCGCCCCACGCATCCACGAGGAACGCTGGTGGTTATTTTTTATAGAGGTTGACTTCCTCGCAGCCGCCATTCCGGAGAATGACGGCCCTCGTTCCCGACCTGTTAGGGACGGGGTTACGAGATGGGCGGGGGGAGACCGGAGTCCCCCCCTGCCTGTGCAGCGCGCCATTGCGCCTGGCTGCCCGTGGCGGCTTGGGGATCTGCGCCCCCTCTTCCCCGCCGCCTGCGCCTGCGTGCGGGATCGGCTAACTCTCGATCCCGTTCGGCGGCCTCCTTCTGGAGCATGACCGCCTCGCAGAAGGAGACCCCGGCCTCCCATTGGGCGGGCCCCGCCAGCATGGCCTTGAAGACGGCCGGCGGGGATAAGTCCGTCCCCAACTCTAAATCGGCAACCAGGACCCGCCGCTCGTTCTCCCATGACGGGCAATGTTCGAGCGTGTGTTGGGCGGAGTCCCGGTCGCCGTCGCAGTGGTGGCAGCGCGCCGTCACCTCCCTGCCTATTCTGCACAGGTACTCACCGAAGCAGCCGTGCCCGGTGAGCACCTGTGTGAGCCTGTATGTTACAGTGGCCCTCTTTGTCCCCAGCCAAGCCTCGAGGCTTGGCAGGATCGCTCCGACGATGCGCTGGCGCTCGTACCGCGGCGAGGTAAGCCGTGAGCGCCAGGTCTCGATCGCTTGCCGATGCGCTTCCTGCCGAAACTCTTGGAGCGTCCGGCCCGGCGCCCCGTCCCCCCCTCGGCAAGCGTGGGACTCGTCATAGACGCACGCATCCACGCCCGCCAGGATGTCGAAGGGAGGGAAGCGCGCCAAGAGCGTGGCCGCCTCAAACGAGATTGTCCTGTAGCCCCGTGCGATCCTTATCGCCACCACACGCTGCAGACTGTTAAGAACTGCTTTGCAGCGCGAGGTATTAGTAAGGCGATGAGCCCATACGGGGGCCCCGTAGAGGGCCATGGACCGCACGACGCTACCGTAGAGGCGGCGGACCTCTTCCCGCGGACCGCCGAGATTAGGCAGGAGCCTCTGCAAGGCACCCGCCGCCCGACGAACCCGGGGGGCCAGACGCTCAAAGTGCTCCTCGAAGCCCCAACGCCCGTCCAGGGTAAGGCCGAGGTATTTCATAGCAGGCCCTACCCTCACTTCTGCGTCCCCTATGCGCACGACCGAGCGGGGTGGCTCCGTCCCCCGCGGAAATCGGTGGAACCACAGCGCCTCGGTTTTGTGGGGCGCCACTCGAAGGCCCAGACTCTCGATGGCGCCGACGGCGCACCGCACCCCCAGTTCAGCGAGTCGTAGTGTCTCCTCACAGTTAGTCCCCCGGGTCAGTACTAAGGTGTCGTCGGCGTAACATACGACACTCACCCCGGGGGGAAGGCCGATCCGTAGGACCGCATCGTACGCGAGGTTCCACAGGAGGGGCCCCAGTACGGAGCCCTGAGGAACCCCGCAGGACAGCCCCCTAACGTGGATACCGTCCCGGCCCGTATATCTTATTGACCTGTCGCCAAGGTATGCCCCGACAATTCGTCGCAGATAGGAGGGCACATTATGGTGTTCCAGTGCCCTCCGGATCGCTGACCAGGGGAGGGAGTTGAATGCGTTAACGATGTCTAAGCTGACCGCTAACACAACTCCCCCCCCGCGCACAGTCGGTTCCGACAGGGAGCGGACGCGTTTAATCGCGTCTATGGTCGAACGCCCCTGCCGGAAGCCGAACTGGTTGTCGGACAAGTCGGGGCCTACGTGCGACAGGTGCTCGCTGAGGCGGGCGGCTATTACTCGCTCGAAGAGCTTGCCCGCCTCGTCCAGCAAGCAAATGGGCCGGAACGCAGAGGGACTGTCTGCGGCCCTGCCTTCCTTTTTTAGAAGAACGAGATCGGCCTCCTTCCAACTAGTGGGAAACACGCCGTTGCGGAGGCAGGTGGAAAAAAGCCACCTCAGCCTATCTCCCAAAATAGCGAGCGATAATACCCAGGCCCGACCTGGGATCCCATCTGGGCCTGGGGCGGTGTTGCGGCCTGCGAGCCGCCGCACGGCCCGGTCTAGTTCTCCCTCCGTCACGTCGTGCTCCCAATGTCCCCCCACGATGTCCAGGGTTAAATCTGGCGGTGACGGAGGGATTGAGGTGTCGTCCTGGACCCTTGGGAACAGAGTGTTCACTACTTCTTCTATGAACTTAGGGTCCAGAGACTGAGTCAACGGAGGGACCCACGGTTTGAGCTTAGCCATCACCATTTTGTATGGCCGCCCCCATGGGTCCCTGTCGAGTCCCTCAATAAGCTCATTCCAAGACCGGGCCTTTGCTTCCGCGATAGCTGCAGAAAGAGATTTTGCGGCGGCTCTGTACGCTTGGTGCATCTCCTCGGTTTCGTCCGCGTTTGCTCGACTTCTCCGCCTGGCCCGCTGAAACTGGCGGCGGGCAGCGACGTATTGCCTTCGCAGATTGGCAATATCGTCCGACCACCAGTACAGCGAGCCTTTTTTCCTGGCCGGGTTGGCTCGGGGCATGGCCGCATCGCAGATGCATGTCATGGCCCCCCGGAACCAGTCGGCCAGCATTTCGGGATCCGCAATGTCGGGCGGTTCCCAATCAATGGCCTGGGCGGCTGCCTTTAATAAGTCCCTGTCGAGGGACTTCAGGGACCAGCGGCGTGGAGTGCCAGCGTCGTTTGGGATTGGGCCCCCGGCGGGGCGGCGAAACGCCACATTGACAATAATGTGTCGATGGTCCGACAGTGTGGCAATTTCGCCAGCCACTCGCCATCCCGTGACCAGGTGGATGGCCGGAGGAGACGCCCACGATAGATCCACGATTGACTCCCCCTGCCATCTCACACAGGTGCTGACTGAGCCCCTGTTTAGCAGCACGAGGTCCAGCCCGGCGGCCCAATCCAACAGGGTCTCGCCCCGTACGTCGTCCCGAGCGTCGCCCCACGCTTGGGAGCGGGAGTTAAAGTCGCCCAGGACGAGCACCGGGCGGGTCTGATAAGCCCTGATGTGTCCGGCTAGCATGTCGAGAAAAGCCTCAAAAGCGTCCAGGCCGCTGTTGGGCGAGATGTAGACGCCCACAATTATGGCTGGCCCCCACTCAACCACGACACACCCCGGCCCTTTGTGCCGGAGACTGCAATGGGGGTCCCCCACGGACCCCGTCCAGTAAATTGCGGCGGAGCCTCCGATCTCTCCGAACCATCGGGGATGGTCGGGAACGGAATACGGCTCCGCCACCACCGCCAGCGCGACTGACTGCTCCGCCAGAGTCTGGAGGAGCAAGTCCTGTGCCGCGCGGCAGTGGTTGATGTTAGCCTGGAGGATTCTTTGTGGGGGAAAGAATGTTAGGCCTTTGCAGTCTCCTCTGCCGGGCCGGGGCTCAGCTGCGTTCCTTCGGGTGCCGCCGTAGTGTTGGCTACTGGGGCCGCGCGTCTTCTTGGTCTCCTTTTCTTTTCGGGAGCGCACTGCTTGCTCCCTAGCCTGTGGTTAGCGGGGCGCCCCGCTTCGGCGCATTTTGGGCAGTGCGCTACCCGGTTTGTGCACTCACGGGCTTTGTGTCCCGGGCTTCCACAGATGTAGCACAATGTGCTACGGTCAGCACCGCTGCACTGAGCGCGCACGTGCCCCGCCTCGTGGCATCGGTAACAGCTCATGGGCCTCCCCTCAAGCGCCTCCACCCTGGACACCATCCAGCCGACCCTTAGCCTGCCGGCGGCCGACAGCTTTCGGGCCGCCTCTAGAGGGCAACGGACCCATGCTGTTCCGAGACCGGACCGAAACCGGATTTCACCAACTTTGACGTCTTCGACGTCGCACGCCCCCTGCTCGGATACAGCAGCAGCGACGTCGGATTGGTCCGTCGAGTCGTCCAGGTCCCGAACCCGGAGCTCTGCCATCTTGATGGGACGGGCAACTATGGCATCTGTCTCAGCCAAGGCCTCCCGCAGGCGGCCCACAAGGTTCTCCGCCCTTTTCTGGCCCTCGGGGCCGGGGATCCTGAGGATCAGTCCTCCCGTGATGGCTCTCTTGGGGCGGAGGCCCTCCGTTATTCCGATCTCGGAAAGGTTAACCTTGGCCTTTGCCATCCGCATAATGTCAGCGAGAGAACTCGCTGACTGTGGAGGGAGGCCTATGGTTACGGCCGCCGTTGTAGGAGGCCTTGGCAGCACCGGCTTTTTGGGAGCCGCCTTACTCGCCTCAGGCGCTTCCGTGGGCTTCTTCGCCTTTCTCCTGGCCTTTCTTCCCAGCACTGTCGTCCACGGGACTTCCTGGCTCGATGGGGCGTCAGCGGCCTCTATGGGGGGAGGGGTCAGGGCGGGAAGGGATGCCTGAGAGGGCGGTGGGCCTGGTGATCCACCCTTCCTCCCACCCGCCTGTGTCTCTGCCAGAAACTCAGCTCGGAGCTGGGCGAACTTATGGTCCAGCTGGGCGGAGAGCGACATGGATATTTTGTCGGCTAGGGCCGTTGAGGGGGGAGGGGATCTGGGGGGCGATCTCGACGTCGGAGGAGATAACGTCCCGCTCAGGGGGGACCCTGGCGACGGCAGCAGCCAAGGCTGAGACACCTGTGTCCGAGCCGCTTCTTCGGACAGAGACGCCATTTGGGACTCAAGGGAGGCTATGCGAGATCGCAGCTCCGCGTTCTCGCGCTCCAGTCTCTCCGTGGCGGTTCTTGCATGCAGCTCGGTGACCGCTGCAGATGTCTTCCTCGCCAGGACCCTTATGAGGTGGGAAAATTCCCCCTTCAAATTCTTCGAGCGGTCCGTGACCTTCTCCAGGGAGGCCATGTATTCAAGGACTCGTGCTCCTAAGTCAGCAGTCGGGTGCTGACGCATCTCGGCCGCCAGTACCTCTGGCGGGGGAAGGTCTAACTTGGACCTGGTCTGAGCCGGAGGGACAAGAGGATCTAGGATGAGATGGATATCCTGTTCTACATCCGGTACCTCTTTGTTCTTCCTCGGTTTGGGTGTCCGCGGAGCCAGCGGGTTCGACTTTGCCAAATTCACCATCAAGGTGTTGGCTTGTCGTCCGCTTACTGACCCCGCGTCGCTCTCGGTGTCAGAGGCAGCAGGTGCGGCCGGTCGGGCGAGCGGTGCCTGTCCACGCGCCGAACGGCGAATGCCGGTGGACGTAGAGGGCTCCGCCATGTCCCCATCCCGGCGCGCAGGCCGTTTCGGAGGCGTTCTAACAATCATCCCAACTTGTATACTTACAAGTGAGACGGGGGGGCTGTGGAGGACCACATCGTGGTCGTTGGTTGGGGGAAGGCAGAAGCTACTATAAAATAAGGTTAAAATAAAATTAAAGGAAATAAAATTTGAAATTTATTATTTCTGACTTATATATTTCCCTCCCAGGCTCCCGAATCGATGTGTTGAGACACAAATGGGTGGGTGGGGGGGCGATTTTTTTGCCGGAATCCGGCTAATTCGCCGTCCGATCCGCGCCAAACGGGTGTCGTTCGACGCGTCTCGACGGGTTCTATTGGACGAAACCAAAAGTAGGGGGTGGGAAAAATAAGGTAAGTGACTTTGAATTATTAAATGTAGGGAAAATTAATGAATAATTGATTTTTTGTGTTTACAGGGGATGCGTGAGGCGCAGAAACTTCAGGAGGGTGTCTCCGGGCTACGGTGAGCAGCAGCCAACAGAAATGGAACCTATCCGGGAATTTCTAGGGGGTAAGAAAAGTTTGAGATTTGGGATTCGTGATCCTTAAGGTGGATTTTGAGTGAATACGAAGAAGGTATATTGCGGAATCCGACCAATTCGCCGGCCGATCCGCGCCAAACGGGTGTCGTTCGACGCGTCTCGACGGGTTCTATTGGACGAAACCAAAAGCAGCCCCGTAGGGGGTGGGAAAAATAAGGTAAGTGACTTTGAATTATTAAATGTAGGGAAAATTAATGAATAATTGATTTTTTGTGTTTACAGGGGATGCGTGAGGCGCAGAAACTTCAGGAGGGTGTCTCCGGGCTACGGTGAGCAGCAGCCAACAGAAATGGAACCTATCCGGGAATTTCTAGGGGGTAAGAAAAGTTTGAGATTTGGGATTCGTGATCCTTAAGGTGGATTTTGAGTGAATACGAAGAAGGTATATTGCGGAATCCGACCAATTCGCCGGCCGATCCGCGCCAAACGGGTGTCGTTCGACGCGTCTCGACGGGTTCTATTGGACGAAACCAAAAGCAGCCCCGTAGGGGGTGGGAAAAATAAGGTAAGTGACTTTGAATTATTAAATGTAGGGAAAATTAATGAATAATTGATTTTTTGTGTTTACAGGGGATGCGTGAGGCGCAGAAACTTCAGGAGGGTGTCTCCGGGCTACGGTGAGCAGCAGCCAACAGAAATGGAACCTATCCGGGAATTTCTAGGGGGTAAGAAAAGTTTGAGATTTGGGATTCGTGATCCTTAAGGTGGATTTTGAGTGAATACGAAGAAGGTATATTGCGGAATCCGACCAATTCGCCGGCCGATCCGCGCCAAACGGGTGTCGTTCGACGCGTCTCGACGGGTTCTATTGGACGAAACCAAAAGCAGCCCCGTAGGGGGTGGGAAAAATAAGGTAAGTGACTTTGAATTATTAAATGTAGGGAAAATTAATGAATAATTGATTTTTTGTGTTTACAGGGGATGCGTGAGGCGCAGAAACTTCAGGAGGGTGTCTCCGGGCTACGGTGAGCAGCAGCCAACAGAAATGGAACCTATCCGGGAATTTCTAGGGGGTAAGAAAAGTTTTCAACCTAACCTAACCTAACCTAACCTAACCTAACCTAACCTAACCTAACCTAACCTAACCTAACCTAACCTAACCTAACCTAACCTAACCTAACCTAACCTAACCTAACCTAACCTAACCTAACCTAACCTAACCTAACCTAACCTAACCTAACCTAACCTAACCTAACCTAACCTAACCTTTTTTTTTTTTTTTTTTTTTTTTTTTTTTTTTTTTTTGTCGAAGAGGAAATGGCTGACCCATTCCCCGGCACGGGGGGCCGTGTCGGGGATATGTGGGGCTTGCACCCACTAAAACCTCTCCGGTGGCCTTCATCTGCGCATAGTAGGAGGGCTCTGGGAACGCGGGTATGCTGCCTCCAGTGCCCCCCTCGCGCGTGTCCCGTAAGGGACTCATCCCGGGGCGGAGCCGGGTGGACTCCGCCCAGCTTCCAGCCCAATCCTGGGCTGGTATAACGTCCTGAGCCACACAGACCGTTATCTTCCCGGGGTCGCGCCCAGTCGGAGCAGTCGGCAGACCCCCCGCCAACCACTCCGCGCAACACTCCAAGGTATGCCGGATAATCACACACATGATAGTCCCGGCGTCTATCCGACCCCCCGAGGGAGGCCGGACCCCGTGGTAATTTTTTATAGAGGTTGTTCTTCCTCGCGACCGCCGCTCCGGGTGACAGAGTGGCGATCCTCGTCCCCGGCACCTAGTGCCGGGATTACGAGCTTTGTCGGCCAAGTTCGAGGCCCGAAGACCCTTCCCTCGCCAACGCACCTCGGCCGCACAAGTGCGGTTTCGGCCATCCCGTAGGTAATTTTTTATAGAGGTTTTCCTTCCTCGCGGCCCCACTCCGAAGAGCGGAGGCCCTCGGGCCCACCAACCAGGGGCGAGCTTACGAGTGTCGGGTGACAACCGAAGTTGCCACCTACCGCCGGTTATTTTTTATAGAGGTTTTCCTTCCTCGCAGCCCCACTCCGAAGAGCGGAGGCCCCCGTTCCCGGCAAGCGCCAGGCTTACGGTTTGGTTCGGGCGGCGACCGAAGTCACCACCCTCACCCACCCCCTCCCGTTGGTGATTTTTTATAGAGGTTTTCCTTCCTCGCGGCCCCGCCCCACGGCGAGGGCCCTCGTTCCCGACCGAAGCCGGGCTTACGAGTTGGGCCGAGAGACGTTTGACCGCCGCCCAGCCGCATCCCGGCCGGGTTCGGACCGAAGTCCTACACCCGGCATCGGCCGCAGAAGTCAGGGGGGTAGGGTCCCCTCTCCACTGCGGCCCCACCGCCTCCACGGTCTCGCGCCCGTGGCCACGCTGGGGCTGAGGCAGGTAGGCAGTCTTCGGCACTCCCCACCTGCCTCACCCCCTCCCCAATCCCCCCCACTCGGCCACCGCGCTACCGCATGAATGCACAACGGTAACTCGGCAGCCCCACCACAACGTGCCCGAAGGCTCCAGGCCGTCACCACTTAGCCGAGTCGGTGGTGACGACCCCACGGCCGGACGAGAGCGAATCTCAGTCCGGCAACGGCCGCAGAAGTCAGGGGAGGTGGCGTTCCCCTCTCCACTGCGGCCCCACCGCCTCCACATTCTCGCGCATGTGGCCACGCTGGGGCTGAGGCAGGTAGGCAGTCGACCGGCACTCCCCACCTGCCTCACCCCCTCCCCATCCCCCCCTGGCCACCACGCCACCGCGTGAGCGGTAACGCGGCAGCCGCCCCCACCAGAGAACTGGCGGGGGTACCGGGACGCCACCACTTAGCCGGGTCGGCGGTGACATCCCCCCGGGGCTGCTCTTCGCTTCCATAACTGTACTGAGCCCCCCTGCCACGACAAGGCGGCAGCCCATCAGGGGGGAACCTAACCTAACCTAACCTAACCTAACCTAACCTAACCTAACCTAACCTAACCTAACCTAACCTAACCTAACCTAACCTAACCTAACCTAACCTAACCTAACCTAACCTAACCTAACCTAACCTAACCTAACCTAACCTAACCTAACCGAAGGTCAACATTGTTTCTTCACGTGTAGTCATTACTTCGCGGAGAATCTTAACACCGCGATTCAGCCGGTCGGCACAACGCCATCTATAGAGGTTTTTGACAACTCTTGACGTACAAAACACGTTTTATGTTACCTTGAGAATGTAACGAAAATTACTGTAAACATTTGAGTTACACAGAGATTTATTTATACCTACAATATAAGTGATACTGTTTTATTGAACGATCTAATAATTAATTGATTTGCAACTTTTTCCCTTTAATCAGTTTGCAAGTTTTCTTTTATTTTTATTTTGATTACATACACATACGTATGTATAGTAATGGGCGATACATTTTACAACGGAAGTTAGTTTCGAGGTCAAGTAATTATTACAGGTATAAAAAACAAAGTAAGTGTTGCAAACAAAACATTACATTCTCTGGTATATCAATTGAGTACCCTTTTTTTTTTTTTTTTTTTTTTTTTTTTTTTTTTTTTTTTTTTTTTTTTTTTTTTTTTTTTCCACCATAGGGTATACGAAGTGTCTCCATAGGGAGACACTTCGTATTTACAGATGATTTAACAGTATAATTGACGTCATTGTCTCTCAGTGAACACGTGTTCAGCAATGCGCTTCAATGATCACACGTGTCATATCTCGACTTTACCCTTTGAGGGGAGTTCGGAGGTAGTGAGGATCGACTGAAGACGATAGCTATCGACTACAATAACGTTCGGCTCAAACGGAACACCGCTCGATGATGTTATATATGTACTTAAAAAAAAAAAAAAAAAAGAAAAAAAAAAAAAAATAAAAAAAAAATACCCATCCGTATCCGGTTGATTCCATCCCTTTGCTTCTGATGGGATGTTCTTTGTCACTCGACAGACCCATCTCTTTGTTTATGTGTTATTCCCGATCTTTTGCACGGGGGAACCTGTGCGGAAAGATAAAGTGGTCGCTTTTCAGAGATCCGTGTGAGGAATAGGTAATATTGTTGAAGACAAAAAAAAAAAAAAAAAAAAAAAAAAAAAAAAAAAAAAAAAAAAAAAAAAACCATTTCCACTCAAGGATAACTTCGCCAGGCCCATTCAATTATTTTTAATCGGGTGAGGGGAGGGTTTTTTTTTTCATTAATTGCATTTATTTCGTGGATATCGTTCATTTCATTTTTATCGTTCGTTTCATTCATATCATTCATTTAGTTAGTTTCGTTAATTTAATTCACCATTTCATTCATTTCATTAATTTAAGTAATCTCATCCATTCCGTTGATTTCATTAATTTCGTATATTTATTTACGTTACTTTAATTCATTGCGATTATATCGTTAATTTCATTCATTTCGTTTATTTCTTTAATTTCGTTCAATTCAAAATTTATATCGTTCATTTGATTCATTTCGTTAACTTCGTTCATTTCGTTAATTTCATTCATTTCGTTAATTTTGTTCATAACGTAAATTTCATTCATTTCATTCTTTGTTATTATATCGTTCATTTCATTCATTTCGTTAATTTAATTAATTTCGTTCATTTCATTTATTTCATTCATTTCGTTGATTTCATTAATTTCGTTAATTCAACGCTCGTAATATACTAGACTCTCCTTATATATTCAACACTCCTTATATACTAGACGTTTCTTATATACTAGACGTTCTTTATTTACTAAAGGTTCTTTTTATACTCGACGTTTCTTATATACTAGATTTTCCTAATATACTAGACGCTCCTTATCTACTAGACGCTCTTTATTTACTAGACGCTCCTTATATACCTGACGTTTCTTATATACTAGATTCTCCTTATATACTAGACACTCCTTATTTTCTTGACGCTCCTTATGTGTTAAGTTTCCACTTATATACTGTACGCTCCTTATATATTAGACGCTCCTTATATACTGGACGCTCCTTATATACTACACGCTCTTTATTTACTCGACGCTCCTTATAAACCTAACATTTCTTTTATACTAGATTTTTCTTATATACTAGACGCTTCTTATTTTCTTGACAATCCTTATATATTCAACTTCCCCTTATATACTGGACGCTCCTTATATATTCAATACCTCTTATATACTTCGGCCGGTTCAGAATCTCTCTCTCCAGAATGAACACGCGTAGCAAATTCAAGAGAAAAATGGAAAGCCTTAGAGGATTGCCTATGTGGTAGGACAAGCTGTTTCTGAGAAACCGGTTACCGATCAAAATCGTAGAGTAATTATTTAATTTTTAAATTTAAAGAAAACAATAAATACTTTATTCGAAAAGTTAACTGAAAAATGTTAATTTAAAAATAATGATTTGAAAATGTTAACAAAAAAAAATACAAAAACAATTAATTTAGAATTTATAAAATTATTCATACTCATATAAAAGTACAGTAATAAAAGCTTATTTTATTTTATTTTTTTATATATTTTTATTTATATACTAGACGCTCCTTATACAGGGTGTATACGACGATACGACATTAAATGAAACCACGTGTAGCATGTGATGTTAGAAGACTATACCAAAAAAATTTAACAGAAATTTGCAATAGTTTAGACGCAAATGTACTTTCTTTATGTCACAGTTGTTCACAGTTTTAAACAACCTGTAGGTATTTACGTTGATCGTATGTTGTCATTACGTCATTCAATTCATTTAAATATCTCTGACTCTTTCATATTATCTTATCTCTTACTCTGTTTCGCACTGTTGTCATCGTCATGTCGAAAACGTCATGATAGAAAAATAATGTGTGGTTGTATATTCTTAAATTTTTCGACTTTAAATAATGTGTACGTAGCTTTTTTTTTTTTTTTTTTTTTTTTTTTTTTTTTTTTTTTTTTTTTTTTTAATAATTTATATTAGAATACGTTTATAAGGGTTAACACTGGCTGCCTTGTCATTTAATGTCGTATCGTCGTATACACCCTGTATACTCGACGCTCAATATATACTATACGCTCCTTAAAATTCAAAGCTCCTTATATCCTAGACGCTCATTATATATTCAATGCTCCTTTTATACAAGGCGCTTCTTATGTTCTAGACGCTCTTTATATACGTGAAGTTACTTAAACGCTAGACTCTCCTTATATACTGGACGCTTCTTATATTATATTCCACGCTCCTTATATACTAGACCCTCCTTACGTATACTAGACGCTATTTATTTTCTAGACGCTCCTTATATACCCGACGTTTCTTTTTATATACTATTTATATATATTTTTTTTTATATACTAGATTCTCCGTAAATACTAAACTCTCTTTATTTTCTAGACGCTCCATATATATTAAATTCTTCCTTATACTGGTCGCTCCTTATATATTAGACGCTTCTTATGTATTCAACACTCCATATATACGAGACGCTTCTTATATACTAGACTCTCCTTATATACCTGACGCTCCGTATATATTCGAGGCTGCTTTATATACTAAACGCTTCTTATATACCTGATGCTTCTTATATACTAGATTCTCCTTATATAGTTAACGCTCCTTATATATTCAACGCTCCTTATATACGAGACGCTCCTTATATACTAGACGCTCTTTATATACGTGAAGCTTATGAATGCTAGACGCTCCTTATATATTCAACGCTGCTTATATATTCAACGCTCCTTATATATTCAACGCTCCTTATATACTAGTGGCGTCTTATATACTAGACGCTCTTTATATACAAGATTATCTTTATATACAAGACGCTCATATATACTGGACGCTCCTTATATACTAGAAACTTCTTATCTATTTATTTATTTAAATTATATACTAGATGTTTCTTATATACTGGACGCTCCTTTTATATTCAACGCTCCTTATATACCAGACGCTCCTTATATACTAGTCGCTCCTTATGTACTAGACTCTTCTTATAGCTGAGACTCTTCTTATATACTGTATGATCTTGATAATGAATATTCCAGCTATCCAATGTCATTAATAGTGAAGTTCAAAGTAAATAAAGAAGTTGGAGTGCAGGTTAGTTCTTTAGGGGCAGTAGCACACGTGTTGCAGTGGTTCCCACCGACTGTTGAGTGACACGGAACGGACAAGTGCTAGTTACGCACATCAAACATAACTAAATGACTAGATACGCAACGTGTTATTATCTTACATTGACAACATAAACAACCGTTATACTGTTAATATTGAATGAGTTCCTCTACCACCTTTATTAGTTACTTGTTCACCGTACAGTCCGTACACTACAATTAACCACTAACAAACAATTTATTCAAGTCAACAAGAAATTAATGAATGCTTGATTACACTAGTATCGAGTACTTAAAGCGCACAACTGCCTAGGAAGATTCATTGTGCATTGTGATTCAGCTGTACCTGTTTATCAAAATGTTGGTAATTATGACATAATGAAATGCGTAGCCAAAATAGACTTTTGACATATTTATTCAATAAAATATTAACATATAACTTAAAAACATACACAGCTAACCTATTAAAAGAAAAAAGAACCAGATACTCTATTTACAGGAAATTCCTATAAATAGAATATCTGATTAAGATCAGATTCCTGAGGAAACGTACCCAAAAGGCTAGCCACATTACCGCGTTGGATAGCAAGGCTAATGCGTTGCCCCAGGTAGAGGCCAGCCCTTGGGTCATGTGATACCTCAGAAACACGCTTACAAATTTCACGATAAAATTTGTGAGCGTTTGGCCCCCAAGGTCCAAGAGTTTCAACCCCATAGGGCTCAAAAATGTAAGTCGCACGAAGACTTTCATATTTACGCCTCTTGAGGCACTCTGCAGAATTGGCAGCAGAACCCGCTTTAATACCAGTCCGTGAAAGATGAGATGCCGCCAGTGTGTCAACGCAAGTAGCATCCCAAGGGCTTACCCATCTTCCACGGAACGAGAGTCATGCCGTCGGGTCGTTTACCATCGCTACGCACTAGGCCGTTAGGCTCCAAAACGGACGGTATACGCGCACTGACAAGCGCCCGGCGAATGACATCGTTTAAACTGGCAATTACATAATTATTGCTTTATTTACATAATATACCAATACTGTGACGAGATTTCACTAACCCATATTATGTACTTGTTCGTTACCGACGCGTGCGTATATCGGAGGCCAGGTCCGCGTGTCCCGTGAGCGTGGCGCCACACGTGCGTGTGCTGCGGCTGGTGGGCTTCTGTCGTCTCGGCGTGGGCGCGGCGCCGCGCCTGCGCCGCCTGCACCGCCCCTACCGCGCCTTCGCGCTGCTCGCCACCTGCACCTACGTGCTGCAGCAGCTCGTCTACGCGTACCAGGCGAGTTCTACCTACCGCACGTCTCCCTGCCGTTCGTACAGTAATAATGAAAAATTTACAGGAACAATTTATGCATGTCACTTTTCGTGAGTAGAATAAAACAGAGAGGGCATAATTACCTGACAGAACTTGGTTATTTTAAATAGACCTTGACACAGCCTCTTTTACGAATCCAGTACAGGACCTTTCGCATTTAATTAATATAGCAGAGGTCCTAGTGTGTGTGCCATAATGACAGACATTTTTACCTGGAAATTTTTAATTTATACCGGGTAAAAATTCGATTTCACAAATATTTATGATGTACCGTTTCAGAGATATAAAGGTTTTATATTATTTTTATCTATTATGAGTAGATTAGGTTAGTATTGTAACCAACGACGGCACGAGCCGAGCGTGTCCATGTTAAGATTTCATGATGCAATTTCAATGCAAGTACATGAAGTTTTTAAAATATATAAAGTCAAATTTCAAAGGACAGTACGGGTGATGCGCAGTATACCGGGCACCAAGTACAGGAGAAACGGTCAATACTTGTGTCTGAAGTCGAGGCATCTCTAGGGCGAGCCTCCGAATGAGGTGTGAAGAGCTTGGTTCAGTTCAACCCCTCGAAGACATAAGTATGCGCGTTCACTGCGAAGAAGGACGAATTTGATATGGCGCCTCAGTTTGTAGGAGTATCTCTCACCCGTTGTTCGAAAGTATTGGGATCCTCGGCGTTGAAATCTCGAAGAAAGTTCAGTTTGGGAGTCATTTGGAGGATGAATCCCTTAAATTTAGTGTATTAAACATTTTTAACCTGCGATGCAACGGTAAGGGGGTTGTCATAAGTTTTGAAACTACACCTTTGTGTATCGCCATAACGGAAGCTCTGTTTTGAATTTTTTTTATTGTATATACAGCTGAGAATGTCCTTATAAAAGATCCAGTGTCTGATAATCGTCAGACAGATAGGCACGATACCTAAGCAATGGAAACGGCTAGGCTAGGCTTTCTTAGACCCAAATAGTTAAGTTTAACTTTCAACTTTGACACTCTAAAGATTCATGATTTGATCATGACGAGACGGATACTCACGAGATCTAAGCTACGGTTGGAGGGTGTGTGAGATTCTTTAAAACTAGTTTTTATGAAAATAGTAGTACCTGTGAAGTTTGAATGTTGTCGTCGATCGGTCAGGTGAGGCGTAACCTGGACCGAGTGTCACGGGTGATGTTCGTGATGTTGTGTCACGTGACGTGCGTCGCCAAGCAGCTCGCGTTCCACCTCCACGCGGACAAGATCGACGCGCTCGTCGCCAGGCTACACGGTGAGTGCGACGTCATTCGTGTCACGTCACGCCACGCGCCACGTGCGGCACGTGGTGCACGAGTGACGTGTGGGTGTCCACAGAGCCGCTGTTGAGGCAGGAGGCGCGCGGCGCGACGCCCGACACGCGTGGCACGTGGCGCACGAGTGACGTGTGGGTGTCCACAGAGCCGGTGCTGAGGCAGGCGGCGGGCGGCGCGGCGTTGCGCGAGTCGGCGCGGGGCGCGGTGCGGCTGCTGCGCGTGTACGCGGGCTGCGCAGTGGCCACGTGTGTGCTATGGATCGTGTTCCCGCTGCTCGACAGGTTCCACGGAAGATACTTCGAGTTTCCATTCTGGACAGGGTTCGACTACGATCACATTTTCGTGTAAATCATTTAAATAAATAATTTGCTTTGAAATGTCGTTGCTTAAGGTGGACGTTATGACGCGCCTCCTCCATACATTTTACTGGTGCTGTTGTCTCTGAACTGCCAGTAAAATGTATGGAGTGGGCGTATCAGAAATTCGGAACATACAGTACCTTAATATTATATTTACTTAGAGAATGATTTGGTGCGCAGGTTTAGTGCAGTGGTGTGTTACTCATTCTACACGACAAATCTGGTGGCCGTCGGCAACACAACGATGGATGCATTTATAGCTACAATACTCGACCAGTGCAAGACTCAACTGCGCATTTTACGGTACATTTCACAACAAATTTACTCTTGTATCGAGTGAACACTGAACACATAGACTGTTACAGAGCCAACTTCACGACGCTGCCGGAGCGCGCGGCGGAGCGGGCGCAGGACCGGCGGCAGCTGCACAGCGCCGAGATGCACACTCTTTTGGTCGATTGTTTGCTGCACTACAAAAAAATCATAGAGTAAGATAACATCTACCTATTAGATACATACTCTCCTCTACTATTGACATAGTGTACTTACTTGTAATATAATATCTTCCCCTGCCGATCTCTGGAAGTTCCTGGGGACTCTGGGAATCGGTAAACAACGTCAAGTCAGTTTTCAGGGGACAATTGGTTTGGATGATATCAATAAACTGACTGGCGATATCAGAGAGGGAATGGAGAGTACCAAAGTCAAAGTGTTGGTTCTGGTTGACTTTTCAAACGCTTTCGATACTGTCAGTCACGATATCCTACTTACCATCCTTTCCTACCTTAAGATCTCCTCTGAAGCTCTGGAATGGTTCTCATCTTATCTTTGAGGTCGCCAGCAATTGGTTCGTTGCAATGATTTGTCATCAAAATGGTGTAACATTGATTCTGGTGTTCCTCAAGGCGGTATTCTTTCTCCATTACTGTTTTCAATTTTCATTAATCTCATCACTCGGAATCTTCAGTGTGCGTATCATCTTTATGCTGATGACTGGCAGATATACTCTCAGGCAAGAATTGACTGTACATCGTCAGCAGTTGACATGGTCAATAAGGATCTTGCATTTATCATATATAAGAAGAAGAATAAGAAGAAAGCCTGATAGGTTTGGTTTAACTATCAATCCTTCAAAATGCCTAGCGATCATCATAGGTAGCCAATGGCTCATGAGCAGTTTGGACACAGACATCTTACCTCCTATAATTTTTGATGGCTCAATAATAAAGCTGTCTCTAACCGTCAAGAACCTAGGCTTGCTCATGGACTTTTATGGCTGGCAAGCTCAAGTGACAAGTGTAAGTCGAAAAGTTCCGGTATCCTGCGTGCTCTTTATCGTTATAAAAACTTTTTTCCTTACAGGACCAAGATGACGCTTGTGCAGACTTTAATCCTCCCTCATATCGACTATGGTGATGTGTGTTATTTTGACCTGAATGCAGACCTTCTCAATAAACTTGACCGTCTTCTAAATAACTGCATTCGATTTATTTTTAACCTTCCCAAGTATGATCATGTGTCTACTTATCGTTCTAAACTCAATTGGATGTCTATTGTTCATCGTCGCAATAAGCGTGCTCTCACTACACTCTACTCTCTGCTTACATCTTCCTCTCCACCTTCCTATTTAATCAAATACTTTAACTATCTTTGCTCCGTTCATGAGCGAGAACTTCGCTTTTCTAATAATCGCCTTCTTATTTTTTTTTGTTTATTGCGAATATAGGTATATTATTATTATTCACTCTTCTTTTCCCGTCCAATTCATTCTTCTTTGGAATGCCCTCCCTCTTGAGATCAGGATGTCCACAAACCGTTATACGTTAAAGAAGAGGATACATGAACTTTTTCTGCAGGTTGGCAGTTTAATCTTTAAAATCTTCTCATCTCTATTTTTATAGTATATCTATAATATGTACATTTATTATATATTTTTATGAATTTTATGTATATTTATTAGTTGAACTCTCCTGTTACTTTTATTGATGCATCTACTTCTACCATTTCTCTGCATCACCCAATGGTTGATTGGTAGAAAATGCCTAAGGCATGAAGTCCGCCTGTACAAAATTTCTTTGTATGAAGTAATTTAATTAACCTAAACTAGATAGAAAATGAATTGATCCTATGAGGGTTCTGTGTTTTTGTTCAGGGTGAGGCTGGGTTTGATTAAGATCAAGAAATAGTTTAAATATAATGAATAGATTATAAAAGTTATAGGATAAATGGGATACGTAGATATGGTGTGAGTCGCAACCGGTATTTAAAGTGTAACTAAGTGCTCACTAAATTTATTTTATTATCTCAACAACGGTTCGTTCTAGGAAAATAAGTGAAGGATTTATTTTCCTAGAACGAACCGTTGAAATACCGGTTGCGACTATATTGTAGGTGTTTATTGTCCCTTTACAAGTAAATAAGAAAAAATAAACTCCAAATGCCCAATCGTTTTCGAGATACACGCTCTGGAAAAGCGAAAATTGTCAAAAATACTAACCTAACCTAACCGAGTGTTCTTAATACAATGTGATGTCAGGTTGTGCGCGCTGTTGCACGAGGTGTTCGGGCTGGCGCTGCTGGTGCAGTTCGGCGCGGGCGGCTGGATCCTGTGCCTCGCCGCCTACAACATAGTCAGCGTGAGCATCCGTCGCGGCGCAGCGGTGACGTCACACGCATGCCGCCACGTCACTCACCGACACTCTCTTACAGGTGGAGCTGTTCAGCATAGAGTTCGCGTCGACGATGCTCTTCATCATATGCATCCTTATAGAGCTGCTGTTGTTCTGTTATTACGGGAATGAAGTTACTGTGCAGGTACCAATATTTTGTGTCTGAACTTAGTTCACAGTCAATGTAGGAGTGGTATATATCGTACTATGTATAATAGTGAGAGTGTAGTAAGTGTGCGCGTTGTTGCAGAGCTCCCTGGTGAGCGAGTCGATCTACAGCATGGAGTGGTCTGTGGCGCCGGTCTCGTTCCAGCGCTCGCTGCTGGTGGTGATGGAGCGCGCCAAGCGGCCGCTGCGCCCCGCCGCCGGACTCGTCGTCCCACTGTCGCTCGACACCTACGTCACGGTCCGTACAACCTCCGCACTCGCTTCTCCTATGACCAAACATACTGTAAAATGTTAAAGTGCAAGTTATAAATGTTACAGATCTTGAAATCGTCGTATAGCTTCTACGCAGTACTCCGACAGACCAAAGAAGCGAAAGGCTAGAAAATGACAACTCTTAGTTACACAACTTACTATTGTAGATAAACATAGACCATAAATACTGTTCACATTGTTTTTCGCTATATTCGTAATAATTGTGTTATTTACAATTATGTATTTATTAATAATAGGTAGGTACACAATATTTATCTATTGCGCAGTATGCGCGATGTTATTTAATTACACAGATTATTACCATATACATATATTATGTAGTTTACGGACACTTAAAACACATTAAATTATAAGGTTATATACAAATAAGGTACGTAATTCATTACAATAATGTTTAAGAAATTACCTTTAACAATTGAACAAAAATAAACATTAAAAAATTCCCTTCCAGATTCACCCTACTTTATTTCCAAGAACAAGTGAGTTTATATCACGTAGCTAATGAATAGTTAACGTATTCAACGTTACAAATAAAAGAAGCTATAATTATATTGTGTGTGGGAATGAATCAGTGTGTGAGGGACACGCGCGGGGGCGTGGTTTCGTTATTAATCTCTTCATCGTAGCGCAACGTGTAATTACACGCGGCCCTCTGTAATTATCTAATTAGTGAAACAGTCGCCTGTCAGATTTGTGAGCGGCGCCACCGCTTCACCGCACGCACTCCACCGCCCGGCACCATCGATCCACTCTCATACAAAATAATGTTTGTATTTTGTTTTTAAATGTAGTTGAAGTCTTAAATGCGTGTAAAAGAAAGAAGAAGTGTAAAAGAAGAAATTCCTAGAGATTTTGGGAAAACACGGATGTATTAACAATTACTCAGGGGGAGCTCCACTTTGCTAAAAAGAAAAAAACTCTATATAGGTATCTATTTCCAGTAAGATTGAGAAATTTTTTCACCATTGTCTAATATCCCTAGGAATTTCGTAAAAAACCAAATTATCAAAGCATCCTACGACCTAGTAAAACTCATGTCAAATATTTGGCCAAGTCCTAATGATAGTTTTTTACTGAAGGAAAGAATAACAACAATTACGAGTAGGCTAAACTTGCAAATATTTCCAAGGTGTGTGTAGATAGTGTATATTTGCGCAGGTCCCTCTCGTCGCAGTGTGTGGCGCCGCACTTGCGCCTGCTCCGCTGGTGCGGCTTCTGTCGGCTGCAGCGCGCGCGTGGCTGGCTGCTGAGCCTGCACGACGTGTACCGGAGCTTCTCGCTTGCACTCACCGTTCTATACCTGCTGCAGGAGTGCATTTATGCGTACCAGGTGCCTCACCATGGATTATTACGTTGCGCTGCGACTGATTCGATCCGAGTGTATTCCAACTTTAGCCTCGTTTGTTTAGGTGCAGTTAGACATGGATAAACTGGCGCGCGTGATGTTCCTGCTGCTTTGCCACATTACATCCATCGCAAAACAAATAATATTCTATGTGAAGGCGGTGCGGGTGGACGCAATGATCGCTGAGCTAGACGGTGCGTACCAGCTTCACCGAGTGAATACCTAGCGTCTGCGTCTGTCACTACTTACTTAATGTGTTGTCAGAGGCACTGTTCAACCAGCCGATGGAGCACCAGCGCCGCCTGCTGCGGTCGACGGCGGAAGGCGCGGGGCGCTTCGTGCGGGGGTACTCCGGCGCAGCCGTGGTCACGTGCACGCTGTGGATCACTTTCCCCGTCATCGACCACCTGCGTGCGCAGCCCGTTGAGTTCCCCTTCTGGACAAACGTTGATTACAATCAATCAACTACTATGTAAGAAAAAACGGAATAATTTTAGTGCAAAAAAATAGATGGAAACTTTTTTCCGAATTATAAATAGAAAGAGGATAAGAAGCAGGGTTTAAATTTAAAGATAAAAAACCTGTCAATAAGATTATATTGGTATTTTAACGCACGGCCTAAATTACTGATCATAGAGACATGAAGAAAGATGTGTTCTATGTGATGTATAGGTACGTGTTTTTTCAAAATTCAAAGTCTAAACGTTGGGTGAAACGGGGGATCAAAGTTATGGAGAAATCCATGTCTATTGTGCCAAAGATATTGGAATCATTAATTTATCCGCACCTGAATAATTGAGCTAAAGCATCATTAATAGAACAACAACACGGTTTTATACGCAAAAGATCCACAATTACCAACCTCGTAGCTTCGGACAATGTATTTTATCATTTTTATCATCTTGACAACGATAGGAAATTAAATGAAATGATATCTCGTTTATTCATCTAGGTTACAAAGTAACACTTATGAAAGTCACAAATTAAGAATGTAACAGGTTATCCGAAAAGTAGTGTCAGCAAATTTGCCTACGAACAGTTCACTGACGGGGTGGAGCAATGAGAAGAACTGGCAAGAAACTGATGCCACTCTTTTTAAAAATTGGGTAGTTACATTCTTTTGTAATATACAATTTGAGTAGCGTGTAAAGTGACGCAGCAGAGCATCCAAAACAGTACCCAAGTTGACGCCGTATACACGGATTTCAGGAAAGCCTTCGACAAAGTGGATTACCTGACACTAATCTCAAGACTGTGCTGCTAGTGTTGGAGTAGGGAAAACTGTTCTGAGATGGTTAGGATCCACAGTGTGTCAGAATAACTCAGTAGCGGACACCCTCCTTTTATAGTCCATTTCGATGGATATAATCGTAATACAGCTAAATATGAAACAACTAGTAGAAAATATTACTTAATTATGTTTTTTGTTTTTTTATCTGGGGCAGCTTACATAATTAATGAAGATGGTGTACTTACTCGGGAGCAAGCAACATTATAATGGACCGTGCGAGAAACAACTTTCTCTCAAGTCCACACCAGCGTATTTTAAAGTTTGCCCTTGAAAAACAAAGAACTGTCTATTTAATATTTCACCCCCTGAACCCATTCCTATCAAAAATATTAAAAACAACATTTTAAGTTCCTATCCCAATACTAATTTGCAAAACGTTAACTTCAAAACAAAGATCTTTTCATACAACGTTTCATCACCAATTTCACCCTTCCAAAGCCACTCTTGACAAAAATATTGATGAAGGTATTTTTTATTTTGATAGTAGTAACCCAAAATAAATTTTCAAATCTATAAGTTAAAAAACAAAAAAGTTTCATACAATCGTTTTTATCCCTTTTCACCCCCTTAGGGGTTGAATTTAAAAAAACCCTTTCTTAGTACACCTCTAGACATTAAGACAAACACAAGTCAAGTCGCTAGGACCAGCGGTTTAGGCTGTGCGATGTCTGTCAGTCAGTCAGTCAGGACAAAGCCTTTTTTATAATATGTATTAATTTATATTTATGATAATTCTCTCAAAAGAATAGAATGCATTCTTGACCTTGGAGTTTTAATGGACAGTAAATTAACATTTCATGTCAATATAACGTCAAAGCCCGGTGTTTTCGCTAAAAACAATTTAAACGTAAAAAACTAAGATTAATTTATTTAATTTATTGATTTGAAGCGTATTGCTAAAAATGAAATGAAATGAAATGAATAATATTTTAAACAATAGATTGTCTCTTGTCAGGAATTCAGATTTCTGCCCCAACTAGGTTGCCATGCTTAAGTGCCTACAAGCTAATTCACTCTGTGTCATTATAAAACTAAACTAGAACGATTAAGTTATATAACGGCCTCCATCGTTTATTGATTATAGATTTGAACATTTATACGCAAAACTTGTTTAGTTTTAAGACAAAAATTAGAAACAATTTAGCTCCTAAACCATGTTAATTGTCTCTATAGTTTATATTTGATTTCTTTAAATTTTATCTGATTTATTTTTATTTCTTTTTTTCTTATCTGTTTTCCTTTGTTTATGTTTTTTTCTTAATTATTCTATAATTATCTATAATAATCAGGTGAACATAAATATTATGTCATGTACCTACATCATGTATGAATTAATTTTTGTACCCTAAGTTTAGGGATGAAATTGTATTGAAAACGTTTAGGTGGTCGGTATTTTATAGGTTTATACGGGACGGTTAAAACAAAAATGATCTCTCTCAATAGCACTCCAATTAAGAAACGAGTAGGTTTATGGGTCTTGTGAGAGATTTTGTGCCGCCTCTTGCAAACAACGGCTACCAGCAACTTTGACTAGGTCGTCGGTCATCTGGTGGAGGGTGTCTAACGCTGCACTTTCTAACACGTGGCCGCCACTCGAAAACCTTTTTGCTTCATCGGCCATCTGTTCTGCGGGCTGCGGCGGCTTATGTCGTTAACTTTAGTTGTCCTGCGAATCTCCTCATGTCTGATTCGATCACGCAGGGAAACTCTGAAAGTAGATTTTTCCATGGCTCGCTGAGCGACAGTGACCTTTCTAATGAGGCCCATAGTCAGTGGCTAAGTCTCAGTACCATAAGTTATCACTGGCAACACACATTGTTTGAAGACTTTTGTTGATGTCCGTAGGTTCTGCTTGGTGCTGGGCTACTCGTACTACGTGACGACGCTGGTCGGCATCGCCAACACGACGATGGACGCGTTCATGGCGACTATACTCAATCAGTGCAAGACGCAACTTCGTATTCTGAGGTCAGTATGTGCTACTCTTCACAGCTGTGCATGGGTGCACTCAATGGTGGTTGTTTGTTATATCAGAAACCAAAATTATTACAGAATTAATTTCGAAACCTTGCCGCAGCGCGCGGCCGAGCTAGTCCAGCACCAGCCGCAGTTGTCGTACGACGCCGCCTTGAGGTCGCTGCTTCTCGCATGTCTGACGCACTACAAGAAAATAACGGAGTGAGTCCTGAGTGCGCAGCGCACACGATACCACCATACTTAGATGCAATACAACCATTGAATTATTTCCTCAGCGTAACAATGATGCTACAAGACATCTTCGGCACAGCGATACTTATACAGTTTGGAATCGGCGGCTGGATTTTGTGCATGGCTGCCTACAAAATTGTCAGCGTAAGCATTCATTGGCCGATTACCCTGATTTATATTAATTTAAGAATTCCGACCGCAACGTAAGATATTGACATAACATGTGGTGTCGTGTGGTTTCAGTTGAGTGTGCTGAGCATAGAGTTTGCATCGATGACATTGTTCATTAGCTGTATACTGACGGAGTTATTCCTGTACTGCTACTACGGGAACGAGGTCTCTTACGAGGTATCTAGCAGCACATGCAGCAAGCGGCTGGTGAGTGAGCTACTGTTAGTTATTGCGAAGACTGTTGTTATTTGCAGAGCTCCCTGGTGAGCGAGTCGATCTACAGCATGGAGTGGTCTGTCGCGCCGGTCTCGTTCCAGCGCTCGCTGCTGGTGGTGATGGAGCGCGCCAAGCGGCCGCTGCGCCCCGCCGCCGGACTCGTCATACCACTGTCACTTGAGACTTTTGTTAAGGTTTGTTATATTTCACTAATATTTCAGGTTCCATCATCAGATCTACTCCATTTTATTAAAATAATGTTTTAAACGTCAGTTTTTTTCAGCTCTGCACTTGATATTCGTTATACAGGGTGTATACGACGATACGACATTAAATGAAACCACGTGTAGTATGATATGTTAGAAGGCTATACCAAAAAAATTAAACAGAAATTTGCAATAGTTTAGACGCAAATGTACTTTCTTTATGTCACAGTTGTTCACAGTTTTAAACAACCTGTAGGTATTTACGTTGATCGTATGTTGTCATTACGTCATTCAATCCATTTAAATATCTCTGACTCTTTCATATTATCTTATTTCTTACTCTGTTCCGCACTGTTGTCGTCGTCATGTCGAAAACGTCATGATAGAAAAATAATGTGTAGTTTTATATTCTTAAATTTTTCGACTTTAAATAATGTGTAGCTTTGTTTTTTTTTTTTTTTTTTTTTTTTTTTTTTTTTTCTTTTTTTTTTTAATAATTTATATTAGAATATGTTTATAAGGGTTAACACTGGCTGCCTTGTCATTTAATGTCGTATCGTCGTATACACCCTGTATACATACATAACTACATACATAATTATAATTATATAACTCTTTGTTTCAGATCATAAAGTCATCGTATACATTTTACGCCGTGTTGCGACAAACAAAAGAGGCCTAGAGTACTTTTATATATGAATTGCTATACATTCAGAACGAATTAAATAAACATAGATAACTCGAACGTGTAGAGTGCACCATTTATTTTTCTAAGCCTCACAAATCAGACCGCGCGCGAGTCCTGGTGACCTGTAGCACAGGTGTCATCCTAAACCTACATCAGGCACCAGTCTCTCACAAAGTGAGGTTGTACTGCTTGTTAGAGACACGACATGTAATTAGTGTAGGTACTGACATTTATGGCAACCTTATGTGATTTTAATTAAAATAAACGATTTTGTATGTAGGTACCTAATATTAAATCAATGTGAATAATTATTATCAGTAGCTGTTGGAATGATTGCTGGCACACTGGCCATTGAATTGTTTATGATGATTAATCTGTCGCATTGTTGTTACTCGTAACTAAGGCGTCTGCTGTCATCTAGGCTAAAAGCGTAATTCTGCTATACTCGTATGTAAATAAATATATATTATAAAAGTACTTACCTACTAATTCAATTAATTATAACAATACCTAGTAATTCAGCTATAGGTACCTATAAAGTTTTAAAAATTAGTTTATGAAGCTGTTGCATAATGAGGGTTCTACGACATGACGACGACACAGCTGTCATACAAGAACTGTACCATATTATTTTTTTAATTAATTAGAATACTCTGTGCGTAAAAACTGTCATTGAAGTTTTATTTTTAATTTGTTAATCTTGACATTAGAGTATAAGAGAGTAGATAAAAAAAATAATCCTATTAAAAATTTATAACTATTTTATTCCGCATAACTATTTTTATAATTATGAAGGGAAAAAAACCGGTTAAGAGCATGTCGGATCACATGCTCAATGTAGGGTTCCGCAGCAAAAGAGTTACGATGTTCATTATATACCTACCCTAGTATTTTAACATAATCCAAAGGATTTTAATGAAATTTCATGAGTCTGTTAAATTGTTTCAGTTTGAAAGATTGGATCATTTCGAGAGATCTCTCCTTATATATAATCCTTATGATTGAACCTATAGATCTATGCCATAAAAGTACAGGGTGTTACCACTTTGTCGACGTAATTGATACGTCGTCACACTCCTACAAAATTACAGCTTTCTAGTACTAACGGTCTCTTAGCAAAACCTCGGACAGACAGATAGACAGACAGACAGACGGACATAACGAAACTATAAGGATTCCTAGTCCGAACTACGGAACCCTAAAAAGCAAAATATGTGTGATATTATAACGACATATAAGGTAACCGTAATTTGTAATTGTTAATTTAGATACTTTTTACCATCACTCTGGTGACTAGGTAGTACATATAATTTCATACCTATTATTTTTTTTAATGAGAAACACCTAAGTTTATATAAATAGGTATATTTAAGTAAAAGAAAAAAGAAGTAATGATATGCTAGAATTGTGCACATTAAATTCAAGTATATACAGAAACACCCTCTGACAAGGAGACTGGTAAGTGCTATAAGTACAATAGTTTGTGTGCCTATTGATGGTGGAGTGAACGCTCGACGCTCCTGAGAGATGCCGACTGTGAAGCTAATAGAGCGGAGCCTCTCACCTGTGCACCACCGCCATCGCCGCCGGCGCCGTCATAATATGATACTTACTTTCATTTCAATAGCAAGCTCCTTAGTATGCGAATGAGTATTAAATTCAACATAAACCCAATGCATTGTTGAAGTTACTGTTTGTATTATATTTTATGGGGAGAACACACAGTTGTACGATATAGTTACGATCTTAATACATACCATATTGTTCGACGAAAGCACATTATTATTTGATAAATCTTATAATTTTTAATTATTTTCGACACAACCATTGAATATTAATTACATTGAAAATAATTCATCGTCAAAATCACAAAAAAAGGAAAAGTATAAAAAAAAGCGACTTGGGCGGAAAGAGACACAGACTAAAATAAGGAATATTATTTTGAATGAGTGTGTCAGCGTCTTTATAGCACAGATAATTTTTTTTGTTGTTTTAATGTTGGCATTTTGCTACTTTCAGTGTGTTCCACTGTCATTGCATACTCTAAGTGTCATTCTTGATTCTTTTAACGATTAAAAGACGATCCGTTCAGAATGACTGACTGGCTTTGACTTCTTTGCTTTGCTTTGGCTTTGACTGGCCTGTTGGTCTAGTGGTTAGTGACCCTGACTGCCAAACCGGAGGTCGTGGGTTCGATTCCCACCCAGGACAAATCTTTGTGTGATGAGCATAATTGTTTGTTCTGTGTCTGGGTGTAATTTATCTATAATATGTATGTATTTACAAAAAAAAATGTATTTAAGTAGTATATCAGTTGTTTAGTACCCATAACACAAGCAAATATAATTGCTTAATTTGGGACTAGATGGCGCTGTGTAAATGTGGTAGAATATTATTATTATTATTATAGAATTGCCAGAGTAATAAAATAAAATAGTCAAGTTCGAACCGAACCGTGTCCAGTGTAGATGGCCGCGAATTAGAGGAAAATAATTTTGTTCGCTGGGTGAATAGATATGATGATGACGATGATACTAAAAGAGCACAATACCTTGGTATAGAATGGTAAACTACATCGATACGTCACATGAACTGTGACAGTGTACAGTCGCGTTGGTAGGTACACTGTGACTAGGGACTGGACAAACAACAATATTGTCGCGCGACTACTTTATGTGCTCGATAACGCTTCATTGTTTATTAGGCACAAACATAAGCTTTGAATTGACGATTCCATTTTTTTGCAGTCAATGTAACTGTCATAAAATGTAAGAAATATAATATATCAATTATCAACATTAAAATTTGGTGAAAAATATTTATTATCGGTTATTCAAATTATTGATAAAATAATAAGAGACAAGAGTTGAAGCTGCACTGCCGCTGCGCCGTCATGCGTCAGTGGTCAAAGGTGGACCAAACCAGTGCGTGCCACCTTCACCTGCACCGTCCGTCACCTTCACGCCAGCGCCTCCATTCCAGCGCGTCTCCTCCAAAGAATGTGGAGGGAATTAAGCGTACTAGACCACGCTGGCTAGACGGGTTGGTATAAGGTTTGTTTCGAATTTGCCTTTTTTCGCAGTCCTCTTGTCTGCATAAGGTTACTCCCTTAGTCGCCTTTTACGACACCCACGAGTTGAGATGGGGTAGTGACATGACATTATGTATTCTTAATCCGTCACTACACGGATACGATCAAGTTGAAAATATAATTTTCGCTTAAAATATTTATTATGCGTTTTCATTGTGATCTTTTTTCACATTCCCAAAGGCTCAAAACCTTTATGGTTTAGAACACAGATACATGTATATGGTTTAGAAGATAGAGGATGGAGGGGAGGGGAAACAATTTATGCAACTTTTGGAGCTTATACTTTCAAAAATATACACTTAATCAAAAAACTTGCTTAGAAACCTTAAAATGTATTTAAAAGATCTATCGAATTATGCACCACACGCAGATGTATTTCTATTACTTGAATAAGGAAAAGAACTCCTCTAAAGAAAAATATTTTAATTATTTAACTACCAAACTAAGTAGCGGACGGCACAAGATACCTTATTTTATCAATATACATCGAGTAGTTTCCGAGTAAAATGCCTGTCACATACGGACGGACGGACAGACATGTCGAAACTATAGGTAAGGGTGTTTTTGCCACTTTGGTTACGGAACCCTAAGCCGTACATGCATTTTATTTCGTGGAATTTATGTACACCACAACTAGTTATGAAATTCTTTTTCGCATAAAGTAAGTATTTCCGATCTTTGAGCGTAACCTATCATATCTTGACAAACATAAAGTAGGAAAAAATTGATTTGTTAAATTTTAAAAGGGGAATAAAATAAGACGTTTCTTGTTTTGATTTTTATACTTAGTTGTATTTAGTTTTAAAAGATCGTTAAATGTGGGACACTATAAAAGGTGCGAATTGAAAGACAGCGTTGTGAAACTCAATGGTGTTATATTAAACATGATCAGATCAGTCGTAGTGTGACAACATGAACGCTTACAGCTAAACACGGTATGTACAAGTTACGATGCTCACGGCGGCGGGGCGCGCCGCGCGAAGTACCTGCAACACGAGACAGGGGGCGTCAGGCGCCGGCCGCGCCGCACTCGGCCGCCACTACCGGCTCATGCACCCGAGCGAACATTCGCACTACCACCGCTACATCACGCAGGCTGCCTATTTACATATTTATAGTGCTTCATTCTATATTTTTATCGATGGTTTTGCTCGATGCTCGCTCGTAAGAGTTTATATAGGCTTAATCTTCCTACTGAAAAGGTAATAATTTAATAAGCATTCAAGCCATGCTGGGTGCTGGGAGGAGGGTCTACAATCGTCGCCGCTCTCTATGAGTAATTACCGAGACTAGTCTCCACCTACGCGGTCTTCTCCTTAGAAACGGTGGCTTTATCGGGAAGAGAAAAGTCTAGTTTACAATTTATATATAATATGTACTTTCTAACTTATAATTATATTCAAAATATAGTCAGTTCACAAGTTCTGTAACAAGTATAATATAATTTAATTCATTTCAATGTATTAGTTTTTGTGACACACAGTAAACAGTGTTTAAATTAGGAGTCAGAGAGAGACTCGCATTAGTTATAATGTAGGGCGCGTGCGTGTTACCTGACGGTGGGCTGGTCGGAAAGGCGCGAGTGCTCGCGGCGGCGGCGAGCGCGCGGCGGCGGCCTAGTGCGTGCTGCGGCGCTGTACGAAGTGTCGTCCGCGCTCGACTCCACCGCGGGCAGCGTGTCTACAACATGTGTAAGGTCACGTGTCCTGCTGCTGCATGTGTGTTGTGTATAGTGGCAGGTCACACACACACACGTACCGGCGCGCGCGGCGGGCAGGCGGTACAGCTCGGCGGCGCACGCGGCGCACGGCGACCCGCTCGACTCTGAGTCGCTGTCGCGTCCGCGACCGTATTCTGCGCATCACATTATTACTACAACTTAAACATAATGTAAAAAAGTTAATTATTTTGTCTATTAGGTATCTTAATTATTTTCATTTCCAAACTATGAGATAACCGAGGACTGACCATTATTATGTGTGAGCAGGTTGGGTCTAGGCGGCGGCGCGGCGAGGTCCAGCTCCTCGGCGCGGGCGAACGTGCGCAAGTGCAGCGCGCACCCCCCTCCCGCGCCTCCACCCCCACCCCGCACTTGCCCGCCGCCGCCGCCGCCGCCCGACATGCTGAACGTGGCGTATGGACTTATCTCATGAAGGTCTCCCGTTACTACATACATAAAATATATTAAAAACATAAACTATTCTTTTTTTATTAGTCACATTAGAGACGCCAAGTAACGAAATCAAGTTCTTGTCTTGTTATTATTATTTTCTCATATCCAAATTTGATTTAGTATTGTGTTTTGGTTCTGTACCTTTCTGTGATATTTCAAACTGTAACAAATTAAAATTATAACAACTATGGCGATTAAAAAGAGTAGCCTGAGTTTCTTGCCAAGTTCTTCTCAGAGCTCAACCTTGTCAGTGAACTGGCCGTAGGCAAATTTACTGACACTTTTTCTGGCTTTGTATGACGGTCGTAAGTATCATGTATGTGATCCAAATGAATAAAAAGATTTGACTTTGACTTTGTCCGTGTCTAGTACGTACTTACCGTCCGGTGGTGAGAGAGTTTTCCCATTTCTTTTGCTGGGCTCAGTGGTGTAGAGCTGCGGGTGAGGCTGGCACACTCGCTGCGACGAGCAGTCGCGGCGCAGGCACGACGCGTGGCGCCGGCGTCGCGCCAGCGTCACGCCTGCTGCCACGACACTCAATGTTATAACACTGCTGAATGTTAGCATCGTCCACGAGAACGTGAGCCGTGTACCCGCAAGCACGACGAGCAGCAGCGCCAGGCCGGCGCCGAGAAGCGCAGGCGCGAGGCCGCCACGCCACAGTGGCGCCACGCCACCCAGTTCCGGCGCCGCGCTGTCCTCCACCATGATACCGTGCGCTTCGGCCGGGACTTCAACGGCTTCGCCGAGCCGTTCTGCGTAAAATAGGTAAGGTCGCCATTATTCTCTATTGAAATATTAAAGACAGCAGAGTGTTATCCCATTTGAATTGTAATCATTAACCTCCGTTGAGAGTGAGCGTGGCGGCGCGGTACAGCGCCACGGTGTCCCCGGCGGCCGAGCGCGCCACCACGCGGATCTCGTACCAGGAGCCCGGCCGCAGATTATTTGCCTGTTCACAAATGTAGATTTGTACTCGGTGTGCAGGGTCATCGAAGAATACAATACATCGGCATCGGTATTATTTAAAGTACAACTTAAGTACCTCAGCTAGTTCACCGTTGGTGTCGAGCTCGAGCCAGGCGGCGGGTGCGGCGGTGCGGACTGACACGCCCCATGACGTCACAGGGCAGCGCCCCCCCCACGCGAGCAGGTTCACTCGTATCGTCGTGCAGTTGGCCCACACCACCTCCTTGCCCGGCGGCGCCCGAGCCTCTACGCAAAGTACACCATCTCTCATACAAGTTTTAAAGCTTTCGTGATAATCCAACTTTTTGACTTTCCTTACTGCCTAATTATTCATACTGAAAAATTTTATCTATTTCACCGACATTTGAAACTTATTGTCGTAATCGGTGTCGTAATGACAATAAGAACGTAGTAAGTACGAAGTAGGTAATACACTGACTGTCCCCACGAGTGCGCGCGAGTAGCGGCTCAGACAGCGGCGACGCGCCCACGGCGTTGTGCGCCCGCAGCGTCACGTGGTAGGTGGCGCCACACGCCAGGCGCCTCAGTGTGTGTGCCGCGTCTGTGGCGGGCAAGCGGCGCAGGCGCGGCGCTGCCACCTCGCCGGCGCGGGCCCACTGCAGCGTGTAGCCCAGCAGCGCCGCGCCGCCGTCCGGCCCCGCGGCCCACGCCAGCACCAGCGCGCTGAGCTCGGCGCGCACCAGGCGCAGCGCGGGCGCGCCGGGCGCCAGGCGCACCACCAGCGCCACCGCCAGCGTGTCAGAGCCACCGCCGTTGCGCACCATGCACGTGTAGTTGCCGCCCGACGCCGCCTCCACCTCTGCACGCCGAACACCGTCACGTTAGTGGCCGTCCGAGTGTTACGACTAATTAATAGATGTAATTTTTTTTTTTTTTTTTTTTTTTTTTTTTTTTAATGGTTCACTAAACTGGACATACACAGGACAATACATAACATCACTCTAAAGCAAACAATTTCCATGTATGACCTCCTAGAAGTGAACACAGCATGCGTTTATATAAATATTATACTAGTGTTAAGGTAGGTACATCACAGTTAACAATTTTATTTACAATTTACAAACCAGTTAGTTGGAGTTTAAGTGAGCGAACAGATACACCAAAAATATCAACTTCGTTGCAAATGTTGTTATATGCGGAACACATACGGTACAACGGTGAGTGCTGACTATAATTAGTACGACAAGGAGGTAAGTCGAAGGTTTTCCTATTGTGAATTCGGCTACATGAACGTGGAACAGTCAAGTTTAGTTTTGCCAATAAGGAGGGGCTATCTTGCTTGCCATTAATTAGCTTATGTAGATACACGATATCGGCAATATGGCGTCTATTTTGGAGTGATGTAATTTTAAAATACTTAAGTCTAGATTCATAGAATGTTAGTTTACGGCAGAGATTATGTGCGTACGACAAGTGATATAGAAACTGTTTCTGTAGCTTTTCCAGCCGAGATATGTGAACTGCATATGATGGGCTCCACACCTGACAGCAATATTCAAGTATTGATCGTACGTAGCAGTTATATAGAACGATAGGAATTTCATAATCCTTGAAAAATTTTGTCTGTCGTACGACAAAACCGGCCAAACGTGCTGCTTTGCTTGTGATGTTCTCAATATGCTCGCGAAAGTCTAATTTTGCATCCACTACCACGCCTAGATCCCGAATGCTCGTGACTTCAGTGATTAAACTATTCGCAATATAGTAAGTAGCAGGTGTGGGATTTCTTTTACGCGTGAATTTGATATGAAAACACTTGGAAGTGTTAATCGCCATACCGTTTGAAGAACACCAGAAGTTAACTGCGTTGATATCACTTTGGAGGGAGTTTATGTCGTTTTGATTGGAGATAACTCGGTATATCTTAAGATCGTCTGCGAACATTTGGTATCCAGATGATATGGTAGAGCACAGATCATTCACGTAAATCAAGAAAAATAGAGGTCCGAGATGTGAGCCTTGTGGGACGCCGGATGGCACAATTCTGGCCGCAGATGTAAAACCCCTTACTTTAACAAGTTGTGATCTATTTGAGAGGTATGATTCACACCATCTAAGCAAAGAGCCACAAATCCCTGCATGTGCTAGTTTATGTATCAGAAGCTTATGATCAACCACGTCAAACGCCTTAGAGAAATCGGTATATATAGCGTGTACTTCTGTTTTACCTTCTACTGCATCGTAGATATACGTCACGTAGTCCAAAAGGTTTGAGGTAGTTGACCTGCCTGGCAAGAATCCGTGCTGATTGATGTTGAATAAGGGGTTTAGGTGAAACTGAATTTTAATCTGAACCAACTTTTCAAACACCTTACCCATCGCAGACAAAATTGAGATCGGTCTGTAGTTTGAAATGTCACCCTGGTCTCCTTTTTTATGTATTGGAGTGATATTTGCAAGCTTCCATTTAGTTGGGAAGGTTCCATATAAAAGTGACTTATTGAAAATATGGTGGAGTGGTTCAACAAGCTGTTCTGAGCAGTTTCTAATAAAGGTTGGTGGAATAGAATCAGGACCGGGCCCCTTGTTAATATTAATTGATTTTAGCGAATGTAGTATGTCTATTTTAGAAATGTAATGTGAATCTAGGGAGATAAGTGACTCCTTTGCGGTCGAGATTGATGCTGTCTGTTTATCAGAATACACGGAGTGAAAATATTCGGAAAAAAGGTCGCTTATGCTTTGCCCACCCTGAACAGTTTTGTTGTTAAGAAACATTTCATCAGGAATATCGCTACTATTGGTCCTTAATGATTTTATGAAAGTCCAAAAGTATTTAGGATCCTCTTTGATCATCTGCTTCGATCTGTTTTTAAATTGATTTAGACATTCATGCAACATTTTTTTACATCGATCACGTAGTATTTGATAGGTTAGAAAATCCCTGGGGTTAGAATATTTTTTAAATTTATTATGAATCTTGTTTTTTTCGTTCAAAGCTTTAAGAAGAGGGCGACTGAACCAGAAGGGATACTTACTATTGCCACCACGGCGTAGAGGCGTGTTCTTTACGATTATTTGATTAAGTGTTGTGTAAAATACGTCTACAGTTTCGTCGACAGTTTGGGATGAATTAAAGTACGTGTTCCAGTCAATAATTTCTAACTCTTCTTTTATTTTTTGGTAATTGGCCTTGGCGTAGTTTAGCGATGTACTTTTATTGATTTTGGGTGTTTTCTGAGAGAACATTTTTAAATTAATACTCAACGTAGGGTGATGAGTGTCTTCATCTACTAAAGGTGTCATGCACTTGGATACATTAAAAAACTTGGCAGAGTTGGTTAAAATTAAATCTAATGTGCGGCCCTTAGTATTGCAAATCGGGTTAATATTATAAAGGCCGTTAAGACAGAGAGCATCTATCAGCAGACTATTCGTATTATTCTGGCAGACTGGGTTCAATATATTTGTGTTGGTATCAAGTTGCCATATAAGATTAGGAAGATTAAAATCGCCGGTCAATAATAGCATTGCATTTTTGGGAATTTTATGTTGTAGTACATTTGTTAAATGAGACGTGAGGTTATCTAGCCGATTATGAGTAACTGGTGGGGGGAAATATAAGTTACAGATACAGAGTGAGATAGTTGAGTTCCCGTGTCTAAGTTTAATTACTACCCAGAGATCTTCATTCACAGACTCCCATTTTACCTTGCGGACTGGTTCTAATTTTTTTGACACTGCAATGAGAACACCACCACCCTCATTCTTGGAAGAAGCAGAAGAACTGCGGTCTCGTCTAAATATCGTGTACCTGGCATCCAAAATCTCGTGGTCGAAAATTGATTCATTGAGCCATGTCTCCGTTAATAAAATCACATCGAACTCCTGCACGAGTGCGTTATACCGTATGGTTTCCGTCTTGGTCCTAAGACCCCTAACATTTTGGTACAAAATATTTAAATTGGTGCATCTATTAGTTAGATTAAGTAATGATGTAAGTCGAGCTCACTGTGTATTATCAAGTCGCCCGTGTCGGTGACAGTGTGAGCGGTGGGCAGCGGTGCCCAGCGCCAGTACAGCGGTGGCGCCCCCACCGCCGCACAGCGCAGGCGCACGCGCGAGCCCAACGCCGCGTACACCACGCGGCTGAACGACGATATACGGGCTGATGCTGGTCACACACATATAGACTTCACATGAATACAATGAATAGTCAACTGAAACAATCAAATCGTACAAATAATGTTATTTACTGGGAGGTGCGGGAGCAGCCGTGACGGGGCGCGAGGGTGGGCCGGCTCCGGCTTGGGTGGCCGCGCGGACCCAGAACTCGTAGACGGTGCGATCTCGCAGCCCGCGCACCTCGCGCCACACCTCGTCATCGCCCTCGCCCCCCCCTCCCCCCTCGGCGACGACGACGCGCTGCGCCCACTCACCGCCCACCCTTCAGGCACAAAAACACTGTTAAACACTTTCGCAAAACACTTCTGTCGCATGCGACATATAGACAGTCTAGAATTTAACCAAACTGTACGAACCTTACAAATAGGTCGTAGCTTCAGCATGAAAGTTACTCGGTACTCAATGGAACTGTATTGGAATATGGAAAGCATAAGTGCAAGAAGTGAGCAAAGATGTATGTATGAGGGTCGCGTACTTGCCGAGCTCCCTTGTGTAGAGCGTGTAGTGCGTGAGGCGCGCGGCAGGCGGCGCCAGCCACGTCACGCGCACGGCGCCGGCGCCACTGCCCAGCGCCCGCAGCGCCCCCACCGCCGCCGGCACTGCCACACACAAGTACGTCGCATTCTGTCACTGGCTCGGTGGCCCGACGGCACTGTCGCAAGAGGTCGCCACCGAAAAACTTTATACAATTTTCTTGTCTTGAAACTCATGGTATTCACCGAAATTCTGTTATTCTCTATTAGATGGGACCAAACATATCTGGCAAAATGCGGGTGTCATACACCTTTGCCTATTCCTTCGGAGAGAAAAGCGTGAAGATATGTTCGATTCCTAGAATCAACTTTAATGTCAATTCTTTTGTGATGACATTACGGTTGTAGGGGATTACCACACAAATACCTAAACGGTTATAGTTCATGAGAAGACTGTGGCCTTGGGTGGCCACACTCGATCGGATCACTGACCATCCTCGGTGGTGGCGCAGTAGACGGGCGGCGAGGGCGGGCCCGGGCCGGCGGCGGCGTGGGCCCGCACCCACACCGAGTAGTTGGTGGAGGCGCGCAGCCCCTGCAGCGTGGCCTCGCCCGCCCCCCCCGCGCGCGCCGTCTGCACCTCCGCCGCGGCCGCGTCCAGCGCCGCGTACTGCAGCTCGTAGCCGCGCGGCGCGGCCTGCGGGGCCCAGCGCACCCGCAGCGCGCGCGCCGACAGCGCCTCGCACGACGCGGCGCGCGGCGCGCTGTCGGGCAGCCCGTCGGCCGTGCTGACGTACAGCGCGGCGGAGTGCGGCCCGGCGCCGGCGCGGTTGTAGGCGCGCAGCGACAGCGCGTAGCGTGCCCCCGGCCGCAGCCCCGCCACCGTGAGCTCGGCGCTGGCCCAGCCCGGCGCCGCGGCGCTACCGGCGCGCGGCGCGTCTTCTTCCTCGTCGGGCCGGCTCAGTTCGCGCCACGACGCCACATACCCCAGCAGCTCCCCGTTCCAACTGTCTTGAGGCGGTGCCTGAATGGTACTCGATATTTGGTCGCGATCGATGTTGTCGACTCGACTGTGTCGATGTAACGATACTCACCGACCACGACACGTGTAACTCGCCCGCGTCCGTCGCTCTCACTCGAACGTTCTGCGGAGACGCCGTCGGCGCTGATACAGATAGAGACGCACATATGAACCGACACCGAAATAACTAGTCAAGTATTATGGGAAGTAATGGAACATTGGATGCGGTACCTTCTTCTAGTGTAGTGAAGATCAGCGGCTCGGAGTGCGGCGAAAGCCCCACGTGGTTGGCGGCCACCAGGCGCAGGGAGTAGGTGGCGGCAGGCCGGAGACCTTCCAGCCGCGCCGACAGCGTGCGCGCTCCCTCGGCGTCTTTTCTATGAGCAATTATCAAATTAAAATTGTGTAATTTTTTCACCAGATTTAAATTATGTTATGTTACGTTAAAATTGGATTCTGACAGACGGTAGAGCACAGCAGATAAATAGGTATGTTAAGTAACCTGTCATCAGTAGTGGTCTCTAGAGTGAGGTTGACAGTGTTCGGTCGCGCCTCGGCCGCCGCGTGCAGCGCCGTGTACGTGGCCAGGTAGGTGTGGGGGGGCGGGGAGGGGGGCGGCGCGGCCCACGTCAGCCGCGCCCAGCGCGCGCCCACGCCCGCCAGCTGCAGGCGCCGCGGCGCCTCCGGGGGCTCTGCACCGAGCCACAGCGACCATTTCAGAACCAATGATTATTATGAGAGAGAGTAGAGGCGGCGCGCCACGTACCGTCCACGTGCAGGAACAGGCGCAGGTCGGCGCGCCCGAACTGGTTGTGTGCGTGGCAGCGGTACTCGCCGCCGTCGCCGCGCTCGGCGCCGCGCAGCTGCAGCGTCGAGCGGAGCCCGGCGCCGCCCGCTCTCTCCTCCGACACCGTCCACCTGCACACACCACTCCACTCACGACACTACACCGATTTCGTACGAACTAAGTATTCAACTTTCCACTTAAAACAACCAAAATAAAATAAATCTGTCAAATCTTAGATAAAATTTATTATTAAATTCCAAACGAAGTATAAGAAAAATGAAAACCCACAACGGGTTTCTACTCTATAGTCCTGACAATCGTCTGGTAAGTTGACAACATAAACCAAATGTATTGAGTGTGTCGCACCTGTAGGAGGTGAGGTCGAGGCGGCGGCCGCGGTGCGTCCAGTGCAGGCTGAGCGGCGCGTCGCCCCGCGCCTGGCACACTAGCGCCACGCTGCGCCCGCGCACGCAAGACACGTTGCCCCCCGTGCCTTCGAAGTGTGCCGGCTCTAAGGTATGTTTTACATAAATTATCACTTAAGTATTTCATTTTATTTATTCCCAGACAAACAGTCAATACACATAAATTAAAATGGAAGTACTTGAGCGTATATTATGTCTGACCGTGTATGGTGACGTTGACGTGTTTGACGAGCGGCGGGCCGACGCCGTTGTCGGCGACGCAGCGGTAGGCGCCCTGGTGCTGCCGCGCGGCGGCGGCGCCCGACAGCGAGCCGTTGAGCGCGCGCACCGCGCTCTCCACCGCGCCCCACTCTGCACCCCCCACCTGCTCCCATTGCTCGCCCCCTTCGCCACTCTCACCTCCTTGTCCATAATTGTGATAAAGGAGCATGAAAGTTTTCATAAAACATTTCGGAATGCATACATCAAAAATAAAGTGGGTGTACTTTGTGTCCGTTAGTTTCATGTTTGTAAAGCTCCCCGCGACACAGGGCTTGTTCCCTAGTGCGGGCGTTGTCTTTAAAAAAAAAAAAAAAACAAAAAAAAAAAAGTATATAGTAGTATTCTTCGTATTTAAGAAAAAGTAAAAAAAACCGGTTAAGAGCATGTCGGAACACATGCTCAATGTAGGGTTCCGCAGCAAAAGAGCTACGATGTTCATATAGACTAGTATTTGAAAATAATCCGAACGATTTTAATGAAATTTCATGAGTCTATTAAATTGTTTCAGCTTGAAAGACTGCATCATTTCGAGAGAGATAGGTGGCGCTGTTGGTCGGATAACGACCACATACAGAGTGGAATTTTGGTTTTTGTTCTTATTTATTTCAACACAATTGTTAGATAATTCATTCCTTATGATTGAACCTGTATGTACATACATGTTATTTTTTAAAATTTTAGATAAGTAAGTTTTTCAATTGCTGAGTAAGCAAATTCATATTATTATTTACTTGATATTTTGTTTTTAAATGCAAGTCTTGACCCGTTATAAACAAGCAACTACTTTATCTTAGTCACTTAATGCTAAAGATTTTGTATTTGGTACAAAATTATCCAACACCCAAGTTCAACGACTATTACTGCTAAACTAATAAAGTTATCTTAACCGCTATAATTTTCATTTAAAGTTAATAAAATGCACTATCATCATGAATTTTTCCAGATTTTTCAAGACAGTAGTTTTGAAACTGGAACAAAAATTTGCTCTTTAAAGTTTAATATTTCGTAAATGGACCATTAAATCGAAAAATAATGTTAGTAACCCCCGAGTCATTTTAGAAGACCTATTCAACGATACCCCACACAATGGGGTAGACAACAAAAAAATTATTCATCCCCATTTCACATTTATGGGTGCTACCCTAAAAATATTGATATACACTCCTACAAAATTACAGCTTCCTAGTACTAACGGCCTCTTTGCAAAACCTCGGACAGACAGACAGACAGACGGACATAATGAAACTATAATAATAATATTCTACCACATTCACACAGTGCCATCTAGTCTCAAAGTAAGCAATTATATTTGCTTGTGTTATGGGTACTAAACAACTGATATACTACTTAAATACATTTTTTTTTGTAAATACATACATATTATAGATAAATTACACCCAGACACAGAACAAACCTTTATGCTCATCACACAAAGTTTTGTCTTGAGTGGGGATCGAACCCACGACCTCCGGCTTAGCAGTCAGGGTCACTAACCACTAGACCAACAGGCCAGTCAAATAAGGGTTCCTAGTCAGAACTACGGCACCCTAAAAATTACCGATGCGTCTGAACCAGACGATGGTGGGTACAGGGTAGCCTTTAGCGGCGCACTCGAGATGTAGCGGTGATCCCAGCAACACCGACGCGTCTAGCGGCTCCGTCGCCCACGTCGGAGCCACTGCACATTCAGAACAGTGATTTTACGTACAAGTATTTATATGTCATAGTTGAGTAAGTACAGTGGAGGCAGCGAGCGGCACCTTTGACGCTGAGCGCGGCGGTGTAGTTGACGGCGGCGGCGACGTTGGACACGCGGCACGTGTAGGCGCCGCTGTGCCGCGCCGACAGCTCCGAGAACATCAGCAGAGAGAACTCGTTCAAGCTCTTCTCTTCTATCTGTACACAACACCACGTCACTGATCACTGAGTACTGAGTACGGACATGCGTCCATTGCGTAGCCAATGGCGTCTCGGTCTCGGCTCTTCACCGGCGATTATGTAACATCACGCAGCGTAATAATATTATTATGACGCCGAAGGAAACATGTATCTCAAGTATTGTATTTTTAAGTTCCTGTATTGTATTTATGTTAGTCTGTTAGTGTGAAATGATTAAATAAATAAGTAGTAATAGTGATTCCGTGTACAATACATGGAATTGTTAGTTAAAGAATGCGTGAGCACCTGCAGGTCAGGTGGCAGCGGTCGGTCGTCTTTCAGCCAGGTGAAGTACATGGGCTTGTCACCGGACGACACACCACACAGAACTTGTGCAGAGCTTCCTTCCGTCAGGTCCGATGAAAACATGAATGGCGATATTTTAGGTGGATCTGAAAAACAGTGTCCACATATTTTATGAACAAGTAGCTATGATTGCGTAGCGTATCATAAAAAAATACGTACTGCGGACTTGTATGTCGATATCCCTGCGTGCGGCGGGTCCCTGCGGCGCGGCCACGGCGCACGTGTAGTGGCCGGCGTCCCCCGCCAGCGCCGGCGCCAGGCGCAGCTCGGCGCCACGTGCACTCACGCGCCCCGCGCCACCCAGCGCCATGCCAGCGCCGCCCAGCGCCACGCCAGCGCCGCCCAGCGCCACACCAGCGCCGCCCAGTGCCACACCAGCGCCGCCCAGCGCCACGCCCGTGCCGCGCCGCCACCACGAGATAGAGCTGCACCAGCACGAGTTAGTCACACACTACACGACGCGCGCTGGACTATACTTCACTAGGATGCGTGTAACATGAAGCGTTCTCAATGTGCAAACTTAGCTATTACAGTGTATAAGAGGAATCATCCTAACAAAATGCACCTCTATGGACCTGATCGGATATCCGGCGTAGGGGCAGTAGATGGTGGCGTTGGCGCCGGCCACCACGCGCACCGGGCCCAGCGCGCGGATAGACGGCGGACCTGAGCAAGCGTGGATACAACACATTAGGTAACGTGAGGGGGCGCGAGGGGGCGCGAGGGGCGCGGCGCCATACCGTAGATGTTGAGTCTGGCGGAGTGCTGCGCCGCGCCGAGCTGGTTGTGCGCGCGGCAGGTGTAGCGGCCGCCGTCGGCTGCGCTGGGCGCGCTCATGTTGAGCACCGACACCACGTCGCCCGTCACCGACGTCTCCGAGCTGATGGAGTACCTGCGCCCACACACCACCACACTCAGCGTTTTATACGAACAAGCCACACGTGCTGATAACACTAACCTGTGCTGAGCGCGGTACTGGTCGAGCGGCTGGTCGTCGAGCAGCCAGACGAAGCTCGGCGGCGGCGAGGCGGAGGCGGCGCAGCGCAGCGCCACGCTGCCGCCCGCGCGCAGCGCCTGCTCGATGAACGTGTAGTGCAGCTCCGGCGCAGACTCTGCACAACACACACCTACTGTACATCATCTGGTTCTGATTTACATCACAACTTTATTGCTGTAGGGACACATATAATTAAATTATGTTGTCTCATTGATCTCCCACTCGACAAAACCTCCACATTGCCAATTCACTTATTAAAATTCGATCGAAACGATAACGTTCTGTTTTAGGTTACTCTCAATACAAAAGGAAGGTCAAGTGTCAAATAAAAGCTCATAATAATGTAGTAGGTCGAGTGATGAGGCAACTGGCAGCGCAGCAGTTGATTCTGTGCACATAAGATATCGAGGCAATTACCGTCGAGCCGTCGCGTCTGTGACAAATGAACTGAACGTTACATTCAAACGTTTGTCCCGCACGATAAAGTCGCTCGTGACAATGATGTGTGTGCGAATGCGACATGCCACGTGCCACGTGCCACTTGCCACGTGTGCTACCTCCACTACTATGTATGTGTGTACATAGTATACCTGTAGGTTGCAGAAGATAGGGCTCACATCTAAGGCATCATCTAAGCGAGAAGTATCACCAATTGCTTAGATAATGATGCCGGGCGCAAAATATAATGAAGAAACCTTGTTATATACTTCCGTATAAAAGACGATTAAAAATAAAAACTTTGAGTAGTTTTATACGTTTTGTAGGTATGGACATCTACGAGTATACCTAATATTATAATTCGAGAGAAGTCACTGTGCGTCGTGTGGCGACAAGGCAGGGAAGTGTCGCCGGGGGCGCACACTATAGCGTGAGACCGTCCCAATAAATGCCGAACGCTGATTGATTGTGTTCCTACACTACTCCCTCTCCACGTCCCCTCCATCTTCGATAGTAGTCCGCCGCCCACATTCACTTTCCCCGCACTTTACTTATTGTTCATAGATAATTTTGAATATGCTTTTACGATCGTAACTATATAGTTTAAGTACTAAACTGTATAGTTCATACTGTATAATTCATGCACTTTTGATTACGTGTATCTGTTTACCTGAACGCGCAGTCAGGCAAACAGACAAACACCAAGATATACCAAGATAACACTATCTCAACGCGTTTTTTTTTGCGACGATTTAAACCTCAGATACAATTTGACCTGGCAAAACAGGTTTGTATGAAATTGTTAGCACGAGCGGAAGTTAGTTCTTATAAAATAGTATGTTAAGATTCGCATCTCTATCAGCATCCGCAAATGTGAATCCTCAAATAACCGCCTACGCATCTGCATCCGCGGATGTAAAAGAATATACATCCACAACATCCCTGATAAAGATTAATACATAGTGGTGACCTATATTATCTTTGATATGGATCGATGGACATTATATTCGATTACTGTTCATGGGCGTATTGTAAACGGAAGATTTTTGACTCGTCTGCCAGAATTTTCGAAAATATCCACGAATAAAAAAAAACACATACACAACAAATAGGCTGTACGAAGTTCGCCAGGTCAGCTAGTCTTAAATAAAACAATGCTTGTTGAGTACACGTAGCGAACACCAAACGCGAACAGATTCGAGTAGCGCGCGCAGTACATAATGTTTATTCTACGTAAAGTTGTAGTACGTTGTAGTAAAATAATTTTATTATTAGATAATTTCATTCAATTGTTTTGTGTAATTAATAAGTACCTATTTAGAATCAAATAATAAGATTAAAATATAATATGATTAAAATATAATAATAAAAAAAAAAAATTGCATGTCTTGAAATGGACAGAACATGTTGATACTATATTTATTTTGTAAGACCATATATTGTACACATGTTATGACAAATAAATTATCTTTATCTTTATCTTTACGTTGCATCGTACAAAAGCAATGCAAACAAGTTAATATAATTTAAAAAAATTAATAACCCGACTGCAAAAAATCTACAGAGAGCACGCCCTAAAAAGACCGTAAAATTATTGTAATATTATTACCTGATTAAATATTGATAAATTTGATTCCCTTTATTTTGATACTCTACTCGATAGGTTTGGTTAAAAAAATAATAGATCTACTTATAATTTGGAACCATTCAATTATGTATAATCTTTTTTTGAATATATGTAATCACCTTTTGATTCTCTTGATTCTATTTTGATATCCAACTCGACAGGTTTGATTGAAAAAAAATTGAACTTCTTAAAATTTGGCGTCAAAAGCCCGCCGTTTAAGTCTTTTTATTCTTAAAACCTGTCTAAGGACACTTGGGTTTTCTAGACAAATCTAACGATACCCTAATTATCAAAATCCATCCAACCGTTTGGAAGATTCGTGGGAATAAAGAAATTTACAAACATACAAGATACGCGCGAAAAACAATACCCGTCCTGACAGTCGGATAAAAAGGGAACATTCGAAACAAAACCTATATCCTCTCTAAATTCTTACACACCTGGGCACGCCAGCAGTGGACGTTTATGGGCTGAAATGATAATGAAAACCATACATAATGCCTCGTTTTTTTTTCTGTGACTGTATACCTACTTTATCGACCGTATTAGACATTTAATATTGTTCAATTATTAGCATAAGAACGTAAAGTTCGGTGATGTAAAGCGTGTTACCTCCGAGCCTGAGTTCGGCGGCGGCCTGTGCGGAGTCGGCGGCGCGGCGCGCGAGGCACTGGTACACGCCGCGGCTGGCGCGGGACACGCCGCGCAGCTCCAGCGCGGCGCCGGCGCCGGCCGGGGCGCCGTCGTGCAGCCACCACAGCGCCGCGCCTGCGTCCGACGCCGTGCATTCGAACCGCGCCGAGCCACCCACCGCCGCCAGCGCCACGCGCGGCGTCACCGTCACGCGCAGCGCGTCCAGCACGCTCAGCGTCAGATGCGCCGTGGCGTCGCCGAACGCGTTGTACGCCTTGCAGATCCACAGCCCCGCGGCGGCGGGCGTCACGTGCCGCAAGCACTGCGCGGCGCCGCCCGCCCACGCCCAGCCGCCCGCCGCGTCCGCCTCCACCGGCACCAGGCGCCCGCTCACCTCGCGGTACCACCTGTGCGGTGCGTACACTGTGAGTGCACGTGTAGTGCGGCTCACAAGCGGTGTACAATGTGTCACGGGTGTCTCACGTGTAGTGCGGCTCACATAGCGGTGTACAATGTGTCAAGGGTGTGTCACGAGTAGTGCAGCTCACAAGCGGTGTACAATGTGTCAAGGATGTGTCACGAGTAGTGCGGCTCACATAGCGGTGTACAATGTGTCACGGGTGTCTCACGTGTAGTGCGGCTCACATAGCGGTGTACAATGTGTCAAGGGTGTGTCACGAGTAGTGCGGCTCACAAGCGGTGTACAATGTGTCAAGGGTGTGTCACGAGTAGTGCGGCTCACATAGCGGTGTACAATGTGTCACGGGTGTCTCACGTGTAGTGCGGCTCACATAGCGGTGTACAATGTGTCAAGGGTGTGTCACGAGTAGTGCAGCTCACAAGCGGTGTACAATGTGTCAAGGATGTGTCACGAGTAGTGCGGCTCACATAGCGGTGTACAATGTGTCACGGGTGTCTCACGTGTAGTGCGGCTCACATAGCGGTGTACAATGTGTCAAGGGTGTGTCACGAGTAGTGCGGCTCACAAGCGGTGTACAATGTGTCAAGGGTGTGTCACGAGTAGTGCGGCTCACATAGCGGTGTACAATGTGTCACGGGTGTCTCACGTGTAGTGCGGCTCACATAGCGGTGTACAATGTGTCAAGGGTGTGTCACGAGTAGTGCGGCTCATAAGCGGTGTACAATGTGTCAAGGGTGTGTCACGAGTAGTGCGGCTCACATAGCGGTGTACAATGTGTCACGGGTGTCTCACGTGTAGTGCAGCTCACAAGCGGTGTACAATGTGTCAAGGGTGTGTCACGAGTAGTGCGGCTCACAAGCGGTGTACAATGCGTCAAGGGTGTGTCACGAGTAGTGCGGCTCACAAGCGGTGTACAATGTGTCAAGGGTGTGTCACGAGTAGTGCGGCTCACATAGCGGTGTACAATGTGTCACGGGTGTCTCACGTGTAGTGCGGCTCACAAGCGGTGTACAATGTGTCAAGGGTGTGTCACGAGTAGTGCGGCTCACATAGCTGTGTACAATGTGTCGCGGGTGTCTCACGTGTAGTGCGGCTCACATAGCGGTGTACAATGTGTCGCGGGTGTCTCACGTGTAGTGCGGCTCACATAGCGGTGTACAATGTGTGGCGGGTGTCTCACGTGTAGTGCGGCTCACATAGCGGTGTACAATGTGTCGCGGGTGTCTCACGTGTAGTGCGGCTCACATAGCGGTGTACAATGTGTCAAGGGTGTGTCACGAGTAGTGCGGCTCACATAGCGGTGTACAATGTGTCACGGGTGTCTCACGTGTAGTGCGGCTCACATAGCGGTGTACAATGTGTCGCGGGTGTCTCACGTGTAGTGCGGCTGCTCGAGGTCGGCGGCGACGCACGGCAGACAGACGTCGTGGCCGGCGAGCACGCTCAGCTCGCCGCCCGCCGCCACCAGCCGCGGCGCCGAACTCGCCACAGACGCTGCACAAAGCTCTCAACTTAATATTGGATTTTTATACGAGTGCCATAAGTATGTACTGTCAGCATCTAAAGTAGCTGAACACGTCCATAATTTCTAAAGGTATACAATGTATGTAATACGTTAAATACCGTAACAGACATAATACTTAACAAGACTATGACAGAATTGCGCGTGTAGACTGTTCAACGAACTTTCAAATCAGCATAACCTAGATTTATTTAATACCAGTGTTTATAAACTTAAAAATATTTTAGCTAAGAACTTTTTTAATTAACTTTAGTTTGTATAGTTTTTCATAATTTGTTAACTATTTCTTTATCGACCTTTAATCTTTAATACCGAAGTATCTATAAGTGGAAACTTGTAAATGGCCATTATATTTTATAGTTAAGTTTATCCTATTTCTAGCTGTAAGTATCCCAAATATATTAAAATAAATAAAATAGAATTGAATTACCATCGTAAATTCCATTCTTATGTATTTTTAGTAACCTTGTTATGTATTTTTAATGCTATCGGAATATGTGGGTATCAAATGAAGTAATGAAGTAGGTATTGCCCGCGTAAAATTTGGCTCCCGTGTCCGCAAATAACTATCCATAATTGGTAGCGATCATAATAGGCGGGACAAATATTGAGAAAGCATTTAATCGATCTAAAATTTTGATTGCTCGATTTGATCGGTAGAATTATTTGCTGATTACGAAAATGTTATCTATATTGACGTAAAATAAATTCAACTCCTGTAGTGGGGTATTGTGGAATTCATGAATTGCACTTAAAACAAAGATCTATGTACTTAATATCGAAATCTACGTGGATGAAGTCGCGGGCAAAAGCTAGTTTTTAACAACAGAATTGACTCATTTATTTATTTATTTATTATAATATATAAACATACAACTATCCTTACAGGTGTTACCTAATTCAATAGTGTATGGACATCCTTTACAAAACTAAATCTAACTATGGATATCTATATTAAAATAAAATACGTATTATCATATTATGATTATAATTAATGATGATGATGAAGATAATGATTGTTAGAGAATATCACGTTTAAAATACCGCGCGCGTCCCTTCCCACGTCTTATACCTTGGTAGTGGTAGAACCACGATTTGCAGCCAAAATTAACTAAAATTTTTTTACAAGACATTCGTGTAATTTTTATGATAAATAACTTAATACTTAGTATCGATATTTTCTCAAACTAATATTCACAATTTAGATCTTAATTAAGAGAATTACTTGTATGGTCTAGAGGGTGGAGGAGATGAGTTGACACCAAACAACGCTTCAGGAACAATATCGGTTCACTTAGGTTGTTAGTCGCTTGACACAATAGTTAAGTGAGATGCTTATCCGGGCAACTTAAGTACCTAGTCAACTGTTGTAAAGTATGTAGTTGTAGCATTAGCAAATATCTTACGAGTATGTACGTGATCCGTACATTACTGTTACTTAATAGTTCAAAGACACATACAATTATATAAATTGCTCTCAAATAATTTCATAATCTGTATGCATTGTTCAGTGATATTTATACTTTTTTTTGTAAACGTCTGTTTGATTCCTGAATAGAGTAAAATAAAATAAAATAATAAGTAGTGTATACTGACGGGAGAGCGTGAGGAGCGCGGGTGGCGCGCGGCGCGTGGCGCCGGACACCACGTGGCGCGCCACGCAGCTGTAGGCGCCCGCGTCCGCCGCGCCCGCCGCGCGGATCAGCAGCGTGCTGCCCGCCACCACGTACCGCGACGCTGTGCAGTGACATGCGCCTCTAACTTTTATTATGTTTATGGATATTTCAATTCTACTTTAATAAAAGTTGTGATATTTCGTGTTTACGACACGGCGCAGCACACGAGGAGGACCTCTCGCTGCCAGCCGTAATACAAATTGTATACGTAATACGCTCCATGGCCGGCAGCGACAGGAGTTGGACGGCGGTCGCATCCTTCTGCGAGGACGTTATCTCGCAGAAGGAGGCGGCGGATAAGCTCAGGGAGGAATGTCTCCTCGCCGAGCCAATCCACCGCCGGCAAAATGGGCGGCGTTGGCGTGCCCATATGTGTCTGTCCCGTCATGGTAAGGGCTTGGTTGAGGGAATCAGGGCTTATTCCGTCTCCCATAACTTTCCGCGTAAGCCGACAGCGTCCCCCATGCACCCGGACACTGTCCATTGGAGTTAGTGCCCGCAAGGGCCTCGGTGCCCCGTAAGGGGCTATCGCTGAGTCGACATATCAAGTTCCAGGGCCCACCCAACAGGGCGAAGCGACGGGGCACAGGGGGGTTTTAGTAAGTATTTTGGTTCATTGGGATTCCTTGGTCTCTTTGGGCCGGCGAGTCCCACATAACAGTCCCACAGTCTGGGTCCTCGCACGAAAAAATAGTGTGTGTCAATGGTGTCAGCAAATTTGCCTATAACATTATGTAGGTACGTACTAGGAGTGGGTGGGTCAATGTGCAGCACAGTGTCGGCACGGTACCAGAGCGCGGGCCGCACGAAGGCCGCGTGGCGCGTGGCGCCACACGTGACCGCTGCCACTCCACCCGGCACCGCCGCGCCCGCGCTCATCACCGCCTCCCAGCCGCTGTCTGACACTGAGCATATTATCAGCAGAGATAAATAACTGTGTGCACTTAATAGTTATAAATTTAAAAAGTTAAGTGTTAAGCACCAGGTTGTAGCGTGACGTCCCTGGAGAGCGCGACGCCGTGCGCGTTGGCGGCGCGGCACCGCACCGTCGTCGTCGCCGCCTCGTACGTGCCCGACGTTGGCAACACTTCCAGCGTCCCGTTACTGTACACCCGCCTGCAGTTAACAGACATACAAAGGTAACGTGGTCATGTTCCGTTCTACTTGTCGTGTTCTGTCTTGTACTCACGGGCACTGCATCATTAGAATAACGATAGATTAACGTAATTATCTATTAGAGAAGAAATTTGTAATAAGATACCATTTTAGACTCAGTATCCCTAGCAGACGGAAGAGATTTGGTAGTGTGAGGACTTAATTTAGTTTGATATGTATTAAGCACTGATCTGTATTACCTCTGGATAGGCTTCTTTGAAACTGATTTTGTCGCTGTTTGATTTGCGCCATTGTGCGCTATAAGCAGTGGCGGAGAAGATATGAACTAAAATTAGTGATGTGACAAACTTTGTAGATTTAATACGTACCTATCGATAAGATAAAGGGAAAATAATTTTTAATAATCCATTACGAAATTAATTAGTGACGTGGATTGATTTTGAAGGCCCTAATTTTAATAGCAGTATCTGTTCAAATAAATAAAATTGAAGTGTCTGTTTGTAATATCAAAACAACAGCTTTTAGAGGACTTATTCGTCAAATGTTTCGAACAAAAACGACTGTTTGCATTTGGACTCCAATTAAGGGGCACTTTCATGTTGGCTAGCCATGATTTTTAAAACGCTAGATCAGGTTGAAATCTACAATGAAATAAAAATCTATTTTTATAAAAACCTAGGGACCAAGATAATGTCTGAAAAAAAATAGGCAGTCAGCTTTTATTTCATTTACTTCTATGAATAAATAAAAATTTTGTTTGTAACCATAGATCACATCAGACCATGATCATATTTATCGATATGACGATATGGACATCACCAACACTTTGTTTACAAAACGTATTATATACGTCAATATTACGTCAAATATAGTTTCTACCTTCTCCGCTAGTTGGTCAAATAGACAAAGAAGATTAGCTGTGTCGTTTGTATAGGACAGCCAGTCCAGAGTTATTTACAGGTCAGTGGTATTAGTGACCTGAGCGCGGGCGCGTCGTGCAGCGTGGCGCCGTCGGCGTCGAGCCACGTGATCTGTGGCGGCGGCTCGCCACGTGCGGCGCAGCGCAGGCGCGCGCCGGCGCTCGCCACGTACTGCACGAGCGGCGCCGGCTCCAGCACCAGCGACGGACCCAGCATCGTCAGCTCGCTCGCACGCGCACCACCTACTGCATTCCCATCTCTCACTCATCACGAATGTTGTATACCAATTGCTCATTTAGGCACGCCGCACACCAGAACAGCATACAGCAAATGCTTTTACATTTACCTACATTGTACGCAAATAATAAAAAACATTTGCTTCTCATATTTAGGTATTTTTTTTCATTTGATGTATACTGTTTTGGTGTGCGGCTTGTATTATGAATGCTTCTTCTTATCTTAAGAAGAAGATTATTAATGCTTACTACACGCCACGTATACACCACGGTAGCGCGTCATTACTGACTGTACGTTAAAATACTGTTATTTACATTGTATCTCAAAACTTTCTTATAGTAGGTATATATCAAATAAAAGTCCACGTGCACTCGTTCATTAAATAAAACGCACGCTCGAAGGAGTTTTTACGTTTAGGTTCACCCGTAAATATAAAGAAACCGTAATAAAAGTTTATTTTTTTCTTTTTATTGAAGTATTCTCCGGCAAAAATCTTAATGTATCCCAAGATGCGAGTCCAAACGTTGCGCGGGGTGCAATGCGCACAAACAAATACTAAGTTTAAGCTACTTACAAGTCAAACGGTACAACTTCACTTTTAAAATGGTTTGACCCAAAAAAAAGTGAACGGCGAGTCGTGCTCGTCGCCGCCGCCGCCACAAGCGCCACGTGGCGCGAGGCGCGCGGCGGTCTGCGGCGCTCTTGACTCAAACAACTTGTTAATCTTGTCTACTTAGCTACTTATTTATTGCACAATAGAGGTTGATAAAAGTTTGACCCGATTCGATGTGGTGTTCAGAAATACAACAGAGAGTGAAAATGTAGCACTTCATTAATAAATGTTTTATAAAAAGAGTTTTTTTTGCTTTATAAAAAGCGTCGCCTGGGTTTCTTGCCAAGTTCTTCTCAGAGCTCAACCTTGTCAGTGAACTGGCCGTAGGCAAATTTACTGACACCTTTTTTTTGGCTTTGTATGACGTTCATAAGTATCATGTATGTGATCCAAATAAATAAAAAAGATTTGACTTTGACTTTCAAAGAATTTAAATAGACAAGCTTTATGCTATGATATGCACTACTATTGTGTATGTTTATAAGACTTGCACACGTTGAACTAAAACAGTATAAATTGTATTTACTTACTTGTGCCCATGAGTATCACAATCAGCGGCAGTAAATGTGTTGAGGAAGTGCGCACCGAGCTCACCGCAGGCGCCTGCGCAACAATATAATAACACGACCTTATTGGCTATCGTTAAAATGATTTAAATATACTATTTCTATAATTAACATATCTATATCTCGTTTACGGACATGACCTAAATCAAATTACTAGAATCTCTCTAGAATTGTAATTGTTCAGCCACACGAGCAACGGCAGACGCATAATAAAATAGAAAAATTTGTGCCGAAGTCGGTAACGTTTTACGTGTCTAAATTAATTTAGACACGTAAAACGTTACCGACTATCTCAGGGACGTCCGCCCGCATGGTTCAGTAGGAAGGGCACTGGACACGGAATGCCAAAGTCTTGGGTTCATGTCCCGTTGCACGTTGTGGGTTTAATTTTTCATATTACTTGTTTAGCATTCAAATAAAATGTTAAACAAAAAGCAAAGGAAATAGCTTAATAAAAAACATAGCATCACGCCTTTTTCCCCGAAGGGGTAGGCAGAGGAGTTTCAAACCCACATTTCGCCAGCTATGTTTGGTCCCATGAAATAGGAGGCAAGCCTGTTGTCATTAACCGGGAACATTTGTTTACCAAACTCCGGGAAAATCTTAATACTGGAATTTTATGATAGAAAAACCCGATACCATTAATTTTCACCTGACCCGGGAATCGAACCCGGGACCTCTTGCACAGCAGTCGTATACACTTCCCGCTGCGCCACCGAGGCAGTAAATAGCTTAATATTAGATGTAAACGTTGTCCGTGTTTGTTCGGTACAGTTCTGTTGAAGAGTCAAGTGTCGGATGAGGGCGAGGCCGCGAGCTCAAACACTACTATGTAGTACAATCTGTTTGTGAATCGTTCGCACAAAGCTTCGGGACTAACAGTGGCGTAACTAGACCATCCGGGGCCCGTGGCATTTGGCAAATATATAATATGGGGCCCTCCCATTATGTAAAATAGCTTGTCAGTTGTAGAATATGTTTTATAACACCACGTAGATTATATGTATGTGTGTATTTAATATCTTCTTTGGTTAATTGTCTGCACCTCAATTCTAATCTGAAGAACTTTACTGACATGTCGTCGAAGTTGCGTGCGACATGACTGCGGTAAATAATATGTAGACACGACTCCGAAGCGTGATCAGTCTTTAATTCTTTCCTTTATTGACGAATAACACCACTACACCTCTGCGCATGCAGCTGGTGTGGAACCTTGGGGTATAACGGGTTGAAGAGCCTTTGAAGCCTCTGACTGAACCGCTTTCATAAGGTCAGTTGTAACTGCTCACATCACCCAGTGCTTTGTTATTTTTCAGTTTTGTAGAGGTTTCGTAGGGGTGATGTAAAAGTCTCTTAGAGGTGTTGTAGCGGTTCCGTAGAGGCAATGTTCAGCTAATGTAGAGGTGCTGTAGCAGTCTTGTAGAGGTGATGTAGAAGCCTCGAAGAGGTGATGTAGAGGTCTCGTAAAGGTGATGTCCGTTTGCCAGAACAAATCTTATAAAATTTTCAACCAGTACCTAGTCTGTCTAAAGCATATAATGTGATTTGCGGGGAGGTAGATGTATTATTAGATAAGTTCCATATAATTATTTGTAAAAGTTGTCAATATATGCTTTCAATTCGTATAGCAGGTAATTCAACCCAAAATAAAAGTTTCTTTTTTTCAAAATGAACAAAGGTCTTTTCAGAACTAAACAACAGTTCTTTTCAAAACTAAATCCAATTTTTTTTCAGTAAATAAAATATTGTAACTTTTAAATATCCAAATAACTTAGCGACTCGAGTAGTTCTTATATATTTCCAGTGAAAACATCTTTCGCCCTAACTATCAGATTGACCTACGAAAAGAATGTTTTACTCATGGCCAACTGTATGTTGATCTATCTATAAAATCAAATATCGTTTATAAGCTCTGACTCAATAAATTGATTTTCAGGAGCAGAAAGTAAATTATGTAGTAAAGGCCTTCTTACAAAAAAATAAAAAATTTAATAAAAATACAAAAAAATATATTATTACAAAAAAAAAATCATATTCGAATTTTCTTCATTTTACTTTTTTTAATGCCCCACGCAAAAACGAGAAAGTATGTATGTATGGGAGAGTATGTGTGTGTGTGTAAAACATCATAACTTTTGAATAGTTTGTTTGATACCCGTGCGAAGCCGGGGCGAGCTGCTAGTATTTAGTATTTTAGTAGTATTTTATAATAAGTACATTTTCTTTAAAATATTTGTCTCGTGTGGGAATCGTGCCCCCGACAAACCACTGTATACCACATGTACATGTTTTTAATTTTTAAGTTATGTGTAAATATTTTTGGAATCGAACTTAGACCGCATGATTTGTTCTTAAATTCACTCACCTACACTCTGTTATATAAGTTTACAAATACTGTTTGACACAGTTAAGTATGCAGTACCTATGTGTAGAGTGTAGTCGTCTGGTGGAGAATGTCATAATGGTTCACGTAAAAAGTTACAACTGCCTCTGGCTGGTCAATCGCCAAAATATAATTTACTTTGTAGATGTCGTTACATAAGGAATTAAGTATATTAACAGAATCCCGCAATATTACCCGCGCAAAACAAACAATTAGGTACAAAAATATCACCATATATTGTCCTTAGTGATTAGAAGAACAAACAAAACTTTCATAATATTTATTAAAAGATATAGAAAAGACAAACAAAGTTCTGTAACGAGCTCACCATGTTGCGAGTGACGGTTACTTGTGACGTGCAACACTTGGTACCTTGCCCCAGGGGGAGAGAGCTATTAACTATGTATTTACAGTATTTTTTATATTGAACCAATTTCGTTCTTCAGTATTATTCTCCTTACTAGCTAGCCTAAGTTACTTCTTGTGACATTAGCTACGAGTATATTATGTCAGTAAATTGGTTTAGTTGTTTCGGAGTTTACTTCAATCGGCTTATTAGCTGGCTAATTGTTCTGTGTGGCTAATGCTTTAGAATGTTTCAGTTTAAAGAACTTTATTTTCATTCAGACATTTGTCACTTACATGAAAATAACAAAATTTACATATAAAATAAAACATTAACCCAGTGCGGATAGTAGTTAAAAAAGTAAACAACAGAAAAGAGTATTTCATTGAACCATACAATAAGTGTTTGCTTCACATTCCTAAGTTTTGTTGTGGTCCAAGTTACAATCTTATGAAGTTTTTGAAGGCATAATTATATTAAGTATACAATAATAAATTATTTTCTGTTATTGTTTATTAATATAGATATCAATAATTTAATATTACTACAAAAATAATATTATTATCAAAAATTATTGTTATTAATAATTTTTGTAATAATTTTCTTTTTCTTTTTTATATGAAGTAATTTTTGTTGAGATTTTTATTTTTTAGGTTATTTAAGGTGATTTTAACGGTAATAGCAAGAGAAAAAGAACTCATCAGAGTAATGATGCGTCGTTACAATGAGCAAACAACTTTCGCTTAAAAATACCTCGTGAACTAGTAGTTTGACGTCACTATCCACAGGAAACAATTGAAATAGCGAGACACACAGTTCTAATTATGTCCTATAATGGAGATACTAAATAAATAACTGCAAGAGTATCGTAGGAATGACAAGATGACGATTGTGTGTGGTAGCTGGTAGGAGATGTTCCTGGTCTCAGTTGGCGCCAATTTCATACACCTAACTGTTGGTAAACTTTTGAAGACTTTTAGACTAGTTGAATATATTTTACCTCACCATAAATAACAATATTTTTGTCACATAATTACAGATAAACACATCACAATGGAAAACCCTTTCGTAGGCAGAATAAAATGATTTCCTCAAAACAACATATTTGTATACGCATAATCTATATAAATAATATATACAGGGTGGAATTGTGTAATGCCACCTGTAGGGAAAGTACTCTTAATACTAGAGATAGGCAATTTTACTCAAAAGAAACATTCCTTTATTTTTAAAAAGAAACAAAACTGCATTCAAAATTTTTCAGAAATTCGCTCGCGCCACACCCGGGAATTGAACCAGTTCAAATCCAAAAAAATTACATCCTGTGCTTTTATGACATTGATCGATAGGGTTAACCATAAGGATCGAAACTTACTAACAAACATGGTTAATTAAATAAGAATTAAACCATAAAAATCTAAGTTACGTTACTTACAAATAAATTTAAAGTTTACGTGGTAATTCTAGTGCCTCATGCAGTTAAGTCGCATCTTTTTTTTTCATTTGACCTGCATAACAAACATACGTGCATATCGCAATCTTTTTCTAACTAAATATCTTCCTTATTTGAGTGAATAAATGTCGCCAAAGATAATTATTAATTACGAATATAAGAGTAAAAGTGCTTTATTTAGTCTCATGGAATTTATAAGTTAAAATTTTATGGTTTTATTTTTATTTCATTTACCAGATTTATCAGAGAGATTCTTTCCTTATGATTGACCCTATCGGTGAACGCCATAAAAGTACAGGATGTTATTTTTTGGAAATTTAGCTGGTTCGATTTAAAGTACTTTCCGTCCAGGTAGCATTACAAAATTCCACGCTGTATAGCCTAATATTAAACATTGTATTGAATATATTAAGATTCGACTTTGAGCGTGTGCTGCTTAAGGAGGTATAATGTAAGTAACTGGTCAATGAATTTATCACAAATATAACAAATTCGTATATAAACCAAATCATTTTGTTTTAATAATAATGAATGACATAAAAAATTGTCGTGTTAGTAAAATTCTTATGCTTACCCCAAAAAAAAAGCAATCCATGACGCAGTTTAGATCATGTCTGACGAGAAACTTAGGTCACAGCACAGACAACACAAAGATATCAAACATAAGCGGATGTCGAGAAACGGTGCGAGTGTAAGTTGTGCCGGCTCGAGTCGTGAGCACTGACGAAGCGCGACACACGTGCGCGTCTCACCACGGCTCGGCGCCGAATGCCGCGCGCCGTCGCTCGCTCCACGCACGCGCCACGCCCGCGCCACGCCCGCGCCACGCCGCCGCGCCACGCCGCGCCACGCGCCCCGTCGCCCTCCGATTGTATGACAGTGTTGGTGTTCGATCATCTAATTAACCCGATGCTGCCCGCGCCCGCACCTTGTACTTACTGTACCAGCCAGAGGCGCGACATCACCACGCTCTTCATTATTAACTAATACAATATTTATTAACAACGGAACAATAATCTCATCATTAATTAAGAAGCTTAAAAAGATTGTTCGTTTGTTTGTTTTACCGGCGCTTTTTATTATTAGGAACTTTTATCGCACGAGTCCCAATTGGTACCTACTAATATACAGTTAGCGTAATTGAGATCCCGATTTGCTAATAAAAAACGACACAATAAATTAATTTTATGTATTTTTCAAACAAAATTTTCAATGTTTATTTATCGTAATGTCACTTAATGTAGACATACATATATTATGTATAATAGTACGATTATATCAAACTAAATAAGTTTACACACTGTACAGAGAGGTAGGAGACTGTGGGAACGTCGCAGCCATAATAACATTAGTGTGTTTGTTTTGGTGAGGAGTGGTGTCCAGAGCTTAGATTGAAGAGTCGGCAACGCGCTCGTGATGGCTCCGGTGTAGCAGCGGCCACAGGCTGCGGCTGATGTCATGCGTAACGTAACAAGTTTGCGCTCCTTCAATTAATAATGCAAGGTCAAGTGACAGAAAGAAGGATGCCTGGCCGCAGAATGATATCGTGGTTTGACATTTAATAATTTGCACCAACGGTTTTAAAAAGTATGCATTCCTTGTTTAGAACAGCGATGTTAAAGGTGGAAATTGTTTTAATGATTGCCAACCTTCGCAAGGAGACGGCACATTAAGAAGAAGATAAGCGACGGTAACCGTTTACCAAGAGGCGGGCCGACGCCGACGCCGACGTCTGTTTGCCGCCGCTCAGTCGTGGTATAAAAAAACTAACCGATATTGAATTTAGAGCTGTCTCATAGACAACAGATACGTTTTTATAACAAGTAAGAATTGTATGTATGTACGTTGAGTTACGTGTTCAAATGTTGAGATAGTATTTATTTAGTTTAAAAAGAGTCAATTATAAACATATTGCACATTTAGATATTGTTCAAGTTTTGTGTCGTCATGTATTCAATTATAAATAGTAAGAGCGAGTTTCGTAAGTGAACAGCATAAATACAGAGATGTAAAAAAGTGACAGCGCCGAGAGGCGAGCAGAGCTGCGCTCAAGTGTTCTCTCATTACACTCGACGACACTAACTTAAAAAATGTAAAATGTTATCAAAATGAGAAGAGAGCACTGAGCGAGCACGCGCGGGGCGCGGGGTGACGCGGACCGGGGGGGAGGGGGGAGGGGGGGGCAGATTTGACGCGGAGACGTCGTCCCTGGAGCGTGAAGATACCTTGATGAAAAGAAAATGAAACCGAGATGAATTATAGCGTAGACACTGCACACTGCACGCCGCACCTCCCTCACCCTCCTTGCCCACACCCCAGACTTCTACCTACTAGCATTCTTTTATATCGCATAAAGCCTCTATTCTATGTGAAGGTTTTATTTTATAATTTTAACGAGCGGTGAACCGTGAGCCATTCTGTGGACTCATCACAGTGCAGCAAGTAGTGGTCGCGCCTGTTGTCAGCTGAGCTCGTCACGTGACAACACACACGTGCCACGTGGCCGCTCACAGAACGCACCGCACTTAATTACTGAATACCGAGTGCATATAATATATGATAATATGTGATTATATACATTTAAATCTGGAGCTATATTTCATTGTTTCTCTTGTTCCTTGTACGTGTAAGACTCGCTCGCTCGCCGTGCTGTGCGCAGCGCTCAGCTGAGTGACAATACAATATAATACAACCGAAACTTCATTCCTTCAAACACAAAAGGAGAGTAATCAACATGAAGCGGCCTACGTCGCTACGAGCATCTCGTAGTGCACTACGCGGCGTAGCTATCAGCTACGTGTCTACGAGAAACTGTCCTATTGTTTAGTGACGTTTTTACAGAGAATCAACAATTTTGTACATAATATTGTATAGTAATATCGCGTTGTAATGACGTAGGTACGTTGACGTAGACGTAGGAGGCGAGTGCGAGTGGCCCAGTAGCCAGTAGCCAGTAGCCAGTAGCCAGTAGCAAATGCAGCGTGGCAGGAAACAGAAACTCACCGGAGACGAATAAAAGACACATTAATGTGAAATATTAACCAATTAGAGAGCTTGTTCGCTCGTTTCTTTGTATTTCTGGGCTGCGTGTAATGTGCCAGGTACAGGGGGACTTAAATATTAGACACCGCCGCAGTAGGCGCTGTAATGAGAATATTCTTTGTTCTGCGTTAATGGTGTACAGAATTAATTAATGAGTTACTATCATTATAATTATTAATTTATTTAGGAAAAATATTTATTAAAGCGAACTAATTTGTGACTGCCATGGTGACGCAGCGATAGCGGTAGTAATCGGTTGTGGTTTCTGATATCTCGGGTTCGATTCCTGGGTCGGAACAACTGTTTGTATAACATGTAAATGTCTGCTTCGGAGTTTGGGTGTTTTCCTATGTGTGTATTTATAAATATTATACAAACTTATATTAGCTTACTTGGGCTAGATGACGCTATGTAAAAATGTCCCACATATATCAAGATTAAAAAAAAATAATCCTCAGATAAAAAATTCCGACTCAGCCGAAACACAAGTGCTCAGATACAAAAGTTATGGTGGACCCCACTGTGTGGGACATCGTGTCGGTGTGCGCCGACCCTCGCCGCGGTGAGAACTCATTGAGAACATAACGTATGGAGGCCGGCGCCGGTCGAGCGCTCGAGCGAACTAAAAGGAGGCATTTGTGACCACAGAAACCTCCGCCCTCCATACTCATTAACTCCATTTAGTGACGTATATAAATTTGTGTCTGTCGTCTTAATGAAACACTCGAAGACGAGGTGTAGGGGCCGGGGCAGCGAAGGGGGAGAGCGGCTCTACATAATTATATTTAGAGTCATTGAGCGCGCGTGATGAGTGGCGGCGAGTGCTCGCCATTCAATGTGAACACTCACCTGTTGTGTACGTGCCTACGAGCGGCGCGGCACAACTCTCTTGTACTATTACTGAATGAAACGAACGTAAAAACCTGCTTCAATCAGATGTAGCCTTAAATAACCAGTTATACGAGACTGGACAGCACTCGCTGCACTCGCGTGCTTATGCACGAAGTTTGCAAGCAACAACGTTCAACCTGTCAAGAATATTACAAATGTCCTGTAATTAATGACATACAGTTAGTAGTTGGAATAGACAACGCGCCTTGGTACAAACTGTGGCTGTGTCATATCTAGAGGAGTCCAGGTGTCTTCAGGTGCTCGGTTCGCTATACTTTAACTGTAGCCAATTGCTACTGAGCTCTCCTCAGCCACCACTGGCCACCACCCTCGCCGAGTGTTTGTGTAACTTGTCCACGTAATACGAGTGCAGCTATGTACTAGCTTGTACTAGATGAGCACCGAACGGTGGCACCCGGTCTGCTATTTTAAAGGAAAACTTTCCAATTAGTCAATATAAACGACTGTATTGTTACAGTATTGTGTTGTAAGTAACCAAGTAATTATTTCTAAGAACAAATTACTTTCGTACACTTCAGTGGTGGTGCGTGCTTGCTTGTTACTAACATTTGAAGTATATATCGAGCATCTCTTTATTGAGGTGGAGCTCCATCACACTAAAATCCTTCTCGGTGTTTATTATTGTCCCTCTTTACGCGTAGACTACTTCTCCTCATTCGAAAATCTCCTAGAAAACCTTATCCCGTCCTACAGTCATACCATTGTCATGGGTGACTTTAACACCTGTTTGCTTAAAAACGACTCCCGCTCCACATCCCTTACTGCAATAGCAGAATCCTGCAACTTGCATATCCTTCCCCTTAGTGCGACTCATCATTTCCCAAACTGTGTTCCTTCTCTTCTAGACCTTGTAATGGTATCATCAAGAGAGCGTGTCGCTAAGCATGGCCAATGCTCAGCTGATGCGTTCTCTTATCACGATTTAGTGTTCCTTTCTTATAAAGTTCGCCCACCTAAGGCCAAACCTAAAATCCTTATGCAGCGTAATTTTGGTGGTATGAAGATTGACAGCCTTCGTGGGGACACCTTCAGTATTGACTGGACACCGCTCATCACCTCAAATTGCGTAGATGAAAAAGTTCGCATTTTCACTGAACAATTACTGCAATTGTATGACAAGCACGCACCTATCCGCCCGGTTAAAATAAAACATGCTCCTGCACCATGGCTGACGGAGGAAATTAAGGGACTAATTGCAAAAAAGGCAGCTGCAAAGTATAGATACAAATTAAGACCCAATGACAGTAATCTGGAAAAATATGTATCTGCTCGTAATCGCTGCAATAAGGTGTGTAGGGATGCACAACGCCAACATGTTCATAGCTCGGTACAGAACGGAGATCCAGCTAAGGTCTGGAAATTTCTAAGAACACTGGGAGTTGGGAAATCTCGTCATAATATTATTCCCAAAAATTTAAACATAGACGTCTTAAATCGGCACTTCTCTGCGTCGTCCAATTTGCAAAGGACAACTAAATTAAAAACAATTAACTTTCTTTCAACCCTTCCAACTCCTGATCACGCTCCATTTGTTATTAATCAATTCACTGATTGTGATGTTAAGAGGAGTATTTTGCATATAACGTCGAACGCGGTTGGTAGCGATTCTGTCAGCCGTAATATGATCCTTCCTATCCTTGACCTCATCCTACCCATCATAACACACATCCTCAATTTCTCTATATCTAGCGGTGTCTTTCCAACCTTGTGGAAAAATGCCCTAATAACCCCTATCCCCAAAACAGCCAACCCTACATCCTATTCTGACTACCGTCCAATATCCATCCTACCCTTCCTTTCTAAAGTCATTGAACGCCTTGTCCATAACCAATTTAACGCATTCCTTAACAAATATAACATCCTTAATCCCTTCCAATCTGGTTTTCGTCCAGGTCATAGTACCGTCACATCCTTAGTCAATATTACGGATGACATAAGATCTGGCATGGAAAAAGGAAATCTCACTGTCCTTGTCCTCTTAGATTTTTCCAATGCCTTTAATACCGTGGATTTTGACGTACTAATCAACATATTACGCTCACTTAACATATCTCCAACGGTGATTGACTGGTTTCGTAGTTACCTGTGTGGTCGTCGGCAGCGTATTCGCATAGAGGATACTCTCTCTATGTGGTGCAATACGTTCGTAGGCGTCCCTCAGGGTGGCGTTCTTTCTCCTCTTCTTTTCGCAATATTTATTAATACCATTTCTAATCAACTTACTTCTTCCTATCACCTTTATGCAGACGATTTACAGATATATTACCAAGCTCCACCAGAAAAGTTGTCCGAAGCAGTAAACAACGTCAACAAAGATTTGGCTCAAATTAGTCAATGGAGTAGTTCATTTGGACTCAAAGTTAATCCCTCGAAGACTCAGGCCATTATTGTCGGTGGCTCCAGGAAGGTCGCCGGAATTAACTGGTCACAGTTACCTCAAATTGTCTTTGAAAGTACGTCCATACAGATTAGCCAAAAAGTCAAAGATCTAGGCATTTTAATTGATCGCAACCTATCTTGGGATCCGCAGATACAAGAAGTGAGCCGAAAGATCTTTGCTGCAGCAGGCTCATTGAGGCGACTGTGAAACTTCCTCCCGACTGCTACCAAAATTACGCTCGTGAACTCCCTCTTATTTCCCATCCTTGACTATGCCGATACCAGCTATCCAGATCTCACCGAGAACCAATTAGACAAACTTGAGCGACTTCAAAATGTATGTATAAGGTTCATATTTGGTTTACGCAAATATGATCATGTCTCAGAATACCGTAAAATGCTCAAGTGGTTACCAATACGACTTCGCCGGAATGCTCACATCCTTTCAATGTTGTACAATATACTCTTTAACCCGTCAACACCATCCTATCTTAAAGGACGCTTTGAATTCCTTCATGAAACACACACGAGGGCCTTAAGATCTTCAGAAAACTTAAAGTTAAAGATGCCACAACACAACACAACTTTTTACGACAAATCTTTTAGTGTACTCGCAGTAAGATTGTGGAATATGCTCCCTATTCAAATCAGACGCGCTCAATCTCTTGCTTCTTTCAAATTGATGGTCAAAGCACATTATTTGTCATTATAATAATAAACAATAATGTCACTTAGCACATTATTTTCGTATACAGGTATTACACAAGTATTTATATTATAAACATATATATTTTGAATATTTATATAAATATAATATTAGGTATATTTTAATATGTATGTAGGTATATATTATTTATGTATTAACTATGTATTGTCTATAATATATTATATTTTAGTAAGTATATAATATATATATATATAGTACACCAGATTACCATTTACTCTTCCAACAAATCCATCCTAAGGTTGTCTGGAAGAGATCGCTATTAGCGATAAGACCGCCCATTGTGCCTACATTTTGTACCCTTCTCCAAATTTGTATGTAATGTTTAAGTGGTGTACAATAAAGAATATATAAATAAATAAATAAATAAATATATAAATAAGTATGAACTCATGACAAAATAACATAATGTATATATTGTATATCTTTAATAATGACGTATGTACAGAGGTGTCATCACATTACACAGTTTGATGTTGACTGCAATGGATGGGCATTCCTGTGGGTCTTTCATGGTACGAGTATATACTCATATGTACAAAATAATAATTTATAATCACTAATAACAATATAGGTGTCTTTATAGCATATCGTGATTTGTGGCTAGTATTATAAAATTAAAAAAACATTATTATTTGGCCAGTCATTATGGTTACAATACCGCAGTACTTCATAAGTTATAATCGGCTTTAAACTGAACAAAGTGGGTAGTCGATAAGATCGCTGGAGTTACAAAGCGCCGCTCGGAAGGAACGGAACGATCCGCCAAAAGGTATTTATCCACTAAGATGTCGGATAACGCAGTTTCTCTCTGACTCGGTTTAAGTTCGCTGTGAGTTGTGAACTCGCGCCGATCTGATAGTGCTCCCTGCTCAAGCGTGACACTAGATTTGTGCTCTGATACACATTAACCTTTTAATATTGACTTTCGATTGTGAATTATAAAGGTAAAACTCTCATACAATCACATAGTAATAGTTACATAACAACCACCGCTCGCGCTGGATCAACTGCTACCTGCTGGTGACACGTACAGTGTGCAAGTGTAGGCGTGCGGTGAGTGACGTGTCGCAGTACACTTGCACACCACCGCTCTTGTGCTTGTAAACGAGTTCACTAAACTACGTTCAACAACTTTACAACTTGTCGATTCTTTCTGTTCTTCGTGAGTGTATTTGTTACATTTGAATGTTTCTCGTATCATAATTATGTATTGACTACGAGTTCTTGTCGTACTTTTGCGCACCGTTAAGTTCAACGTGTACAATAATGTGGCCCCGTATGTGTAAACTTGTAATGATTATTAAAAAACATGACATTATACATATGACGTAATTATTGTGTAAACGTTCAGTTCACTACTTTACAGTGGGTAGAGTTTATAATAATAATAATAATATTCTACCACATTTACACAGCGCCATCAAATACAAATACAAATACAAATTCATTTATTCACAAACACATCTAGTCCCAAAGTAAGCGATTATATTTGCTTGTGTTATGGGTACTAAACAACTGATATACTATAATTTTTATTTTTTTTTGTAAATACATACATATTCTAGATAAATTACACCCAGACACAGAACAAACCTTTATGCTCATCACACAAAGATTTGTCCTGGGTGGGGATCGAACCCACGACCTCCGGCTTAGCAGTCAGGGTCACTAACCACTAGACCAACAGATCAGTTGGTGAGAGTAAGTTCACTACAGTCAGTGGGTACAGTTTTCACTACAGTGGGTACAGTTGGTGAGAGTAAGTTCACTACAGTGGGTACAGTTGGTGAGAGTAAGTTCACTACAGTGGGTACAGTTGGTGAGAGTAAGTTCACTACAGTGGGTACAGTTGGTGAGAGTAAGTTCACTACAGTGGGTACAGTTGGTGAGAGTAAGTTCACTACAGTGGGTACAGTTGGTGAGAGTAAGTTCACTACAGTGGGTACAGTTGGTGAGAGTAAGTTCACTACAGTGGGTACAGTTGGTGAGGGTAAGTTCACTACAGTGGGTACAGTTGGTGAGAGTAAGTTCACTACAGTGGGTACAGTTGGTGAGAGTGTTCCGCGCGGCTGCAACAAGTTTGTTCGAACAAGCTAATCGCTTAATTGTGGGCTTGTGCGCACACTTTACTCGTAACTCGATCTTTGTGTTTTAAAGTTTATTAATAGACACTTCAGTTTGATCACCGTGGAAGTGTATGAGAGAGGCATATATATATATATACAATATAACAATAGACATGTACAGTCTGTTGTACAGGCTATAAATGATAATGCATAATGTCTTTGATGTTGTTTGATGTGAAATGTATCAAGATATTATTGCTTTATAAGGAAATATAACATGTTCAGTTGTTACTCATCATCATCATTGAAGTTTTGGGTTTGAGGTATCCTCCACAATAAGTGGTATCCGGGACCAACGGGCTTTACGCACCTGCCGAAGCACGGAGACGCTTGAGAATGAACATCGAACGTTGCTTCAGCTCGATGAGCGCAGCGAATGTCTCGGTCACCACAATGTTACGAGCGCCTCACTTGTTACCACTACACTTATCTAAAAACTTTTAAACTTTCGCGACTTGTACACATTTTAAATTATTATAAAACGGGTCTACGTCACGTATTATATTATAAGGAATAGTAAATACCTTATTTATTTGCTCGACGTTTCGATCGAATTACACCGATCGTGGTCACGGGCTGACAGCCTTTAAACGTAGACCCGTTTTAAAGTAATTTAATACACTTATCTATTTATTATTATAATATTATAAAGCTGAAGAGTTTGTTTGTTTGGTTGAACGCTACGATCTCAGGAACTACTTGTCCGATTTGAAAAATGTCTTTTAGCGTTGGATAGCCCATTGGCTATAACATCACACTAAAGCCAATAGGAGCTAAGCAGTGGTCAAATAAAGATCGACGGCAGCGAAGCCTCGTGATAATTCTAGTAAATGATATAGATGGACAGCACCGAATTAATAAGTAAGTACTGTACATGATATTTGTGAGAATATTAATTTGATCAATGGAATATCTGAAGCAAATAGCTTCTGGTAGTGCGTAGTACTTAGGTATATCGGACGTTGTTACAATACAACGGCACAGTTACGTACATGAGCGGATAACTCGTACGTGGAAACACAAAACGAGTGTAAACACAATGCGACTCGACACACATACGAACGGTCACGTTACCTCTCTCTCTCGTGTCTAAACTACGTTTAGCTAACAGACACGAGAATGTACAAGTTTGACAACCGTTTGTACGATACATGATGCCTCACTAGAAGTCGTACGTCATTAGAAGAATTTATTAGAACTAGCTTTGACTAACATTATGTATACATACCTCCGTATACATAATGTTATTAAAAAGTCAGCTCGCAAATTATTATCTTTATGCCAATTACATCTTATCATAAACTTAAAATGTATAAATACTTAAGTGTAAAGACTTTGTTATCATATTACTGTTTATTTGAAACTTTACCTTTTTAACTTTATTTGATGAACCAATACAGTAGCTGTACATAATTGGCAGTTAGATAAGCAGTTCTATCGGATGACCGGAAGCGGACGATGGCCGGCTGTGTTTATTAGTGGTCCGTTGGGTCGGTGCCAAGCTGTCCCCCCGCCCCACAGTCCGACAGTCCCACAGTCCCGCAGGTGCAGCCAGTTCTACAATATTGCACGTTCGCTCAGGCGAGGCGTCACCAAACAGCTGACTGTTACAACAAGTGTTTGTGTAGTGTGTACATAATTAACAATATTCGTTGCTTACTTCGTTCACCACTAACTCTCTTACATTTATTTTAAAAAATTATATAAATATAATATAATATAGGCGAACTGCCAAGAACACATTTTTGGGAAATAAATTAATTTTCTGTTGAGGTACCTACACATATAATTAAAGGATTTCATTAAAGAACGAATTAAATTAACCCAAATGGATTGAAGCATGATGTTGAATGATCAGAAGGAACTTGAAATAAAATAGAAGTACTGCATGTACTAGAACAATAAAAGGTATAATGTTCGCTGGCAACAGAACAAGTCGTGTGGAGTGACGTCACCACGTCGACGACGCAGCGAGACTCTGCGAGCTGCACACTAGCGCCACGTGTCTCTTGCGTTCTAACGTTGGTACTCGTCATATTACTTATATGCTAGTATTCACACTACTCGCGTAATTTTCAACTTTTGTGAGTAATTGTAATGCAAAATAAAACAATGCTTTAGCTAAATAAGTCATAATAACAAAGCAAGAAAGTCAGTATGCGGCAAGTTGACACAGAGCCACGAACTGACAGTATTAACAGTCATAATTGTCGCTTTTTGTTTTAATTACGATTATTATGTAATATTCATAGAGCAGAGAACAGCTTGCTACCAAATTGTGTTTGCCTCGAACACGCTGTTAATTGGTACCAAGTAAATACGTACATTAACCAAACCCAAGGAACAAATCGCGGCGTCGCATCGCATCGGCCTGCCGTACTACGGGAACATACTATTAGTTATAATATTTATATAATACTAGCTGACCCGGCGAACTTCGTATTTTCCATATTTTATTTTTCGACAATATTTTCGAAAATCATTAAGTACATCTATTCGTATATTTATATTTTCGCATTATAATAATATTACGGTAGGTGCGCGCACGGCGTGTGCGCACTCTGTGCCGCGAAGAGCAATTAATTCAATTAGTGATGTCAACGTCACTAATTCACTTTGAGTTGACATCATGTAATTATATAATGTAAGTATATAATTACGAGCGCACTGAATATTGTAAGTTACCCTCTAATTATATTACAAGTGACGTTTTCTTGTTTACTGTTAGCGTTTATTGGAAGCCTGTGTGCCGATATTATAGACCGAACCTCGGTCTCTACCGCTAGTTATATCACCTGTGTGAATGATGATGTGAGGGATGACAGAAGTTCGTGTCGCCCTCTATTTCATATTGAGAACTTAATAAGAAATAGAGCGCTACTACTAGTACAATAATATCGCGATATTTTCCTAAGGAAATGCAGAAGTCTTAATAAAACGCTTCGTGACAAAACCTATATGATAGTCACAGAACCAATAACCGCTACGTTCCGTTCCCTGCGCTCTGCCGACGCGGCGACGCGCGACACTCGAATATATCCTTGCAACACAAAACGTAGTCTAACACAACGATACTGAATAGCTTTTGCCTGTCATATCTGATGTTCATAATATTCTTGCACCGTACTGCTAACTGCTACATAGATACCTATTTGAAGTCCCAGACGCCGAGCTGTAAGAATACATCAGGTAGCAGCAAAAGAATATACCTATAGAACAAAGGAGCCAGCCTCAACAAGGTGTGTCACAATTACAACGGCGCGGCGCCAAATACGTGACTGTCGTAACAAAGCACACCAGCTCCACTCGCAGAGCAAGCAAGCTTTTCCAAATTAGATATAATAAACAATACAACATGAGAATTTAATGATTATGTTAAAAACGTGAAGCAAAAACACAGAACCCCTCATATAAATGTTGTATGGCTATAATTATGTTGGTACGTTTCATATAATCGCCATCTTATCTCGTATATAATTGATGTAGGTCGGCTGTCGGTGGAGAACGTTCACGAAATTTGTTCAACGTCGCGACGTGAGTTATTTTTAATTATTATATGTGACATTGACGTGTTCTATTCTCACAATCTTTGCTCCACCGCACCGTGGCCTGTTACAAACTTTGTCTAGGTGATAGGAAACAGGTATCAAATATGTACATACATCTAGACATAACAACATCAATTACAATGTTTAATTTCACGAACATACATTTCTTGTATGAGGAGTTCAGAACTAAATAACATAATTTAAGTTCACGCCGCGATATCTTTTATTACAAAAATATTGTTTTCTCCTAATTAGCAAAAGAAGTCAATGTACGTAGTGTAAATAGTATGTACTATTTCATCTGGTTAATACCTAATATATATGTCGCAGCCAACTGGTTAAATCAACCATTTAATGAACTGTCTAGCCGTTTGACTATAATACGGTTGCGTTATTATATGTGCACACAATCAGGTCCAAAACCTAAACTCCAAAATGAAGCTTTACTTTGTCATTGATCGATTGTCGGTGAGGGGTCATCGCTGTAAATACTTTGAACGCTTCAAATTGAGAATAAGTGCATTCAAATACGATAGTATAGAGATAATATTAATACATCTACACATATAATATAAATAATTTATAGCTGTCTGTACATGGAACATATATGAGACACACTATTATTGAAGGCCTTTATCAACAGTCAACTCGCTGCAACAGCGATGCGAACTGCGGCGGTTTCTCTTGAGAGAGAATCTCACCAGAGAGAGCTATTTACGATAACAAATGTTTGTAAAGCGTTTGTGTGTAACTTGTGTCGTGAGCGCTGCTGTACTCTACTGTACATACTGTACTATTGTGGAGAGTCGAGTTTATCTGTCGGGTGGCTCAGATCTCGTGCCGGTATGTATTGTTTGCATTGATTGCGGGGCTCGAGAGCACTGGAGGACATAAGGAACAGCAATAACGCGCTGAATCAGATGGAACTCTTGACCTTATTCATGTTCAATGTTGTATGGAGCGCGTGGCGGGGGGTAGGGGGGGGCAGGCCGCACAAAGACCAGCCACGATTCACGACGGGGGCGTTCGATACAGAACAATGAACATCTATATACGAAATTGACTGCACCATCACATAAGTAGGGTTACCACACACGTACATACTTATGCACAGTTGCATACAATAAATGTTTTAATTACAGTTTTAAAACAACGTAAAAACATCACATTACTAAAACTTATAAATATTTGTTTAATCAAATATTATTCTATTTGTTGAGGTTATTCAAGATCATCGTTATTTATTTTAACAAATATTCGCCTGTGTTACGAGTATGTAGCAACCCTGGGCCATGTCCCGCAGCGCGGGGCGTCGCGTCGTTGTTGAGCTACAATAGCAACTATTTACCTTTTATGAGTTTTCTCGAGTCACCTTCGAGAGGTACCCGTGCGGCGGGGGCGGCAGCGGGCGTCCCTCCGATCGTGTTATACGTTATCCATTATCCCTCGCGCTGACATTAATAGACGCGCACATTCTGTAACACGCACTCAAATCTTATTTTATGTGCCACTAAAACATTTAGTGCGCACTGATGTCACAAAGTCTCTAACACCGAATGAGGTTATTATCTCCACATATTACGTTATACGCCTTAAAGCTCACTTCTGGCCAGCAGCGAACAGGCCCAGGGAATTTAGAATGAAATTGTTTCTTGCTCGTGATATTAGATCTGTGCTAGTATTGCTCCCGGGTCCCGAGCGCACAGATTTAAACCCACCCTCGGCCAAACGAATAAATCGTTTCCAACAGATACGTATCTGGATCGAACTTTTATGTAAAACATTGTTCCACAGCGACGTGTGTTCGTTCACACCAGTTAGTGCAGCATCACCTACTGTGGAAATAGCTTGCGAACCTGTAGGTTATGGTAAAATATAGTTATCTATATTTTTAAACTCGCTCGTTATATTAAGTTATTGCATAGCTTTTATTGCGGGCTTTGAGCGCGGCGACTGTATCAAAAAATTCCGTAACGAAAAAAAAACCTAACAGCCCCCACTCCGACCGGCACAGCAGCGGTGCGGCGTTGAAAGCCGTGCATCGTCTGTTGTCGTTTCAGTTCGGCAGACTTCGCACGGTGTTTGTGTGCGTGCGACTAGACGTATGCGTGTAGAGAGTACGAAGCTCGCGCGGATCGAGACGAGTATAATTGCATAAGTTGATATAAAAAAATGCTATGCAATAGCTTTACCGCGGCAGTCCCCGAGTGCTACACGTATTTTTTTATATTATTTTTAATGTAAACTGAACTTTATTCATCGTCAGCAACCCATTAATGTCACACTGCTGGCCCAGCAGCGCTGAGCTCGGATCTCCTCTCCTCTATCTAGAGAGCTGAGAGGGTTTAGGCAATAATCCACATACGCTGATGTTACTTGACTAGTACATAATAATATATATATTCCACAAAAAAAAATTCGTAGACAAATTTGCTGACAGTACTTTTCGGATAACCTTTTACATTCTTATCTTGTGACTTTCATAAGTGTAACCTTGTAACCTAGATAAATAAACGAGATTTCATTTCATTTCATTTACTGCCCCGGTCTGGATCGAACTCGGACCGCATGATTTGCATGCCTAAAGTAATTGATTTTCTCTATACCCATGTATGTAGGTACTGTAAGGGGATTTCGCGTAGTCAGTTGAATTAAACACTTTATAACTTTTATATCTTCGTTTATTCTCTTTATTTACGCGAAACAACTAACTAGGAACGGTAGTAAAAATACACACAATTATTATTATGGGGCTCCGGCCCACACCCAAATTCACATTCGACTCTCTTCTTCCAGAGAGTCCTAATCTCTCTCTGGAAGCTTCTTATTTGTACTTCCGATCAGAATTCAAAAGTGACAGCGTAAGCGTAATGAGGTTTGCCATAATAACAGAAAAGGTTATATGCATGGCAAAACTCCACTTCCCCGCCGCCATTGAGATTGCTTTTACCCGGTAGTAAAGCAATCTCAAAATTTAGGTTAGTCTGCCTAACAGGTGGAAATGATTTGGTGGATATGTCCTTACTAACTGGACAGCCAAGAACAAGTAATCTTGGACTCTGCGAATTATGTATTTTTAAAGCATTGTCCAGATTATACGTGGTGATGGCTTTGAGAGCCAAAAACCACTAAAAAGATTCTCATATCCCCATCATATATAGTAATATAAGTTTACATATAGTATAAAAACTAGACAGACATATTCAACACAGATAAGTGTAAAAAATAAAATTTTGTAACAATTATTTCAATCAAAGCTCCAGTGCAATTCAACTTCACACATTTAATCATCAATAACCTTGTGATGGCTGATATGCGTAAAGCATTCAAGAAATCATTGTTGATTCACAACGAGGACGTCATACAGCTCACATCTTCCAACCAAGAAGACTCCCGACACTAGTGTGCCATCGTGGGATCGTGAAACTGTACGTCGACATCATCTAGAAACAGTTCCAAAACATTTTAACAACATTTTATAAATAAAATTTTGATTGCCGGGAGTGAGGGCATCACGCTCCTCATCAGGCTCCCCGAAGTTGTCCTCGTGAGCGACACGTCGCTCGGCATGATGAGACGCACAGCCATCAGATATGAAACATTTTTATACATACATTAATAATAATATTAACATTAAATACAAATTAATACTGAAAACATAATAATAATTATTCTACTAGTAACTATAGCAACGTATGTCAATATTTGACAATAAATAAATGCATATCTGAATGAACGAATGAATGAATGGAGAGATGTGTTAAAATTCATCCATCTCTTCTTATCTGGTTATAAATTTTTTTTTTAGCCTATTTACATGAACTATTTTCGTTTGGCCGGTACTTGGTACACGAATAACATAATTATTATCTGTTCGTCTATTATCGACTACATACGGACTTCTATAAGCCTTAAAGTTTTTATTTAAATCAGACCTCTTATGGTAAATATTTGGTAAAATTTTATCATCTATGTCGAACTCTTTGTTTACAAACGACTTATCAGAAAAGTTCTTTTGACATTTACTGAAAGTGTTTGTTCTACGCCTAATATTGCGTAAAACCCGTTTTCGCTTGTTGTTTTGGATGGATGGATCCTTTGGATCCGTACCTAGAGAGACATCGAGGTCTGAGTAATATTTGGATAATGGCACATCTTCAATTATTTTTCTTTCAACCAGAGTTTTATTAAATTTGTCTAACTCCTCAGGGTTAAAAGCGAAACGCTTATTAAAATCTAAGTGGGAGTTAATAGTATTTACTTGACATGATGTCAACACTTCATTGGTGTTGAAAATCGTATGTTCTGTATCCCTACACGACACATAGCACATCTCTTTATTTTTATTTACGTAGTCATGACAACCTTCCTGCTTTCTTATATGAAGAATCGGATCGCTATGACTAATAATGACCTCTCTGGGTTCACAAAAATTGACTTTAACATTTCCTACAGTAATATATTGTCTACCAAAGTCTATCAAGACTCTATACTTTACTAAGAAATCTTGACCTAGAATCAGGTCCTGGCTGACGCCATCTACTACAAAAAAATTATGACTAAAAACTCTAGACCCTATTACTAGATTTAGTTTACTGCTTCCCATCACTTTTAGAGCTTCAGCATTGACGCTATTTAACCCAATCTTCTTGTCATATTCTACATGTATGTTGTTCCTTGACACGAAGTTTCTGGATATAATCGAAACGCTTGCTCCCGTGTCTACAAGAGCTAGGAGGTCACACTGACAACACTGACACTTAATAACTGGATTAAACCGACCTGAATTTATATATTGTGGGACTTCGTTCGATCCCGTCGTCATCACAACATTTAATGACGCTTCACTTTGTTTTGGCACGGCTGCTACACGAGATGTTTCCCTCGTCCATGAGGGTCCTTTTCCCTGCTGTTTTATTCTTTTTCTGAAATCATAATTTCTGGGAGTACAAAGATTCCCAGGTGTAACAGAACCACCCTGGTTTGGCAAGTTCAACATATTCTCTTTGTGATCTGGTTCATCCAGACTGATCATTTGCATTATCGTTTCCTTTAAAGTTTGTTTATTTGGAAATAATATAATGCTCAATTTATTCTTATAAAATTTATTGCAATTTTTGAGAAATTGCTGAATGAAAATTCTATCATCATTTATTTTGGCTTGGTATGATAATTCATCCAACGCATAATAAAACGTTATCAAGTCTTCTTGATATAATTGTTTTCTCAAGTAGAACTTTTCTACGAAGTCTACTCGAGATGGGAATTCTGTCCCCAATTCTTTAATAAGATCTGTGAACCTTTCATTAGTCTCCACAATTTTCTTGTAAAAATACAGAGCAGGCCCCGTTAGGTATGCTCCCAACAGTACTTTTTTCACATCATCATCTAACTTGTGAATCACCGCTATTTGATTGAATTTTATAATAAAATCGTCGAACGAACCATGTATTCCGTCAAATGTGGGTGTGGTTGACGCCATTTTATGCGGTAACACAGTATACCAATTCCAATAATAGATAAAACCCCAAGATCAAATTTGTTAGTGATACACTTCAAACTTTCTCTGTGGGTGAATACTTGCGTTTTTTTCTTCTTTCTTCAATTTTTCTAGGACGCTTAGGCGCCTCCACCATGTAAGGGGATTTCGCGTAGTCAGTTGAATTAAACACTTTATAACTTTTATATCTTCGTTTATTCTCTTTATTTACGCGAAACAACTAACTAGGAACGGTAGTAAAAATACACACAATTATTATTATGGGGCTCCGGCCCACACCCAAATTCACATTCGACTCTCTTCTTCCAGAGAGTCCTAATCTCTCTCTGGAAGCTTCTTATTTGTACTTCCGATCAGAATTCAAAAGTGACAGCGTAAGCGTAATGAGGTTTGCCATAATAACAGAAAAGGTTATATGCATGGCAAAACTCCACTGTACCTAGAGCTACGTACATAGGTAAAATTCATCGACCGTGAAAAGCCTAGTGTGTCACAAGACGGCAAGCGAGTGTCAATGTCGCGTTGTTCAAGTGTCCGACACAAAGCGCTGCTCGTCCGGTGTTGCACTAACGACATCCTCTCTCTTACTTCCCCTGCGTTTCCCCCCTCCCCTTACCGTGCACCACCTCCCCCCACTTCTAGGGGAAATGAGAAAAGTTACGCTCACAAGGTGCTCACATTTATTTATTGAACGACCTTTGAGCCCATTTTGAATTTCACCCTTAGCCGTTAGCTCGATGTGTTTCGCGAACTTTTTCAATATTTACTTTTATTATGTCTCGTATTTCGATTATGTGTTGTCTCTGCGGGACTGAACAGGTGTTTCCTTACAACTTGTACAACAAACATATTGTTATAGTAGGTACAAGAGAACACCAGATACAATCAGTTGAAAAACTTGTACGTATTTTTATTGAAAATGCAAATTAAAAACTAACCTAAATATTCTTACATCCAATGTTATATTGTGATTTATAATGATCTTATTTATGATATTGAATAATTTATTTTAGTTTGTATGCATTACAAAGTAAAACAAAGAAACACATTGGCAAGTACATAACAGCTAATACTCGTACATTTCTACAATATGCATATCCAACATTGAGAGGTCCCTCGACAATACATAATACAGGCTGTCGCGCGACACCAGCGACACCGCGCTCTGCGCTCTGTGCGGTGTCGACCAGTCTCCGGAGAGTGATGCGATACACGTTGTAGCTCTAACTACTGTAACTTGTTACTTATTATGGTAAGTCGATTCTGAACACCCTATTAATAGCTTTCTGATATAACAGAAAATTTTCTCATTAAGCAGTAATTTGTTGTTTTAGTATTGTATTGTAATTAACCATACAAAACTTGTGTTTAGAGACGACCTCTTAATAGAAGACATAATAATGTAAAAGTAAACAGTGTGGTAGTAAGAAGAGAGTAAGGTAGTCGAAGTAAACCAAATTACACACGAGATATTTGTATGCCGGTATAATGAACTTAGCGCAAGGATGAAGAGAGTTGAGCAGGAAGAGACCGACATTATTTGATGTGTATCATCTCGAATGTCTCATATTATATATATTTACGTTAATATACAATTACAATAGAAGCCTTTTTCTCGCACAAAGTATCAGCGGTGACGTCCAGCGCAATGCTACTAGCCTTCTTGGCACTTTCTCTTGTGATAGTGATTTTTATTTTTATTTATTTCAAAATTGATGACGCTTTTTTGGTATTTATTTGATTACAAATATTAGATGTCATTTTGTAAACTTTTATTAACTATTTTTATAATTGTGTAAATTATTATTCATGTGTAATTAAGAAATGGTAGGAAGAAAAGGAAAATTCGAAACAAACCCTATACCAACCCGTCTGGCCTGCGTGGTATAGTAGGCTAAATTCCCTTCACATTCTTTGGAGGAGACCGTGCCCATCAGTGGGATATTTAATTTTATGGGTTGAGATGATGATGAGATGAAGAAATGGTATATAACATACAATTGTTGATCGCAGAACAGATAAAGCGACGTCGCCGGTCGACAGTTACTGAACAACAGGACAAAATACCATTCACTGGACTTTAGTAAAGTCGACAGTAAATCGGTTGGTGTGGTTCACGTGGTAGCATCATCAAGCTTAGCGACAAACTGAACTGGATATAATTGACTTACAGTAATCTCCTGAGCTTCCGTCCCTTTCTCTCATGAGAGTACTGTTATTTAACACTAACATTATTATAAAGAAACTAGCTTTTGCCCGCGACTGCGTCCGCGTAGATTTCGATATAACATAGGTCTTTGTTTTAAGTGCAATCCCCACTTGGAGGAGGAGTTGAATTTCATTTTATCAAAAATATAAAAAAAACATAATTTTAAGTTCCTATCCCAATACTAATTTGCATAACGTTAACTTCAAAACAAAGATCTTTTCATACAACGTTTCATCACCAATTTCACCCTTCCAAAGCCACCCTTGTCAAAACTATTGATGAGGGTATTTTTTATTTTGATAGTAGTACCCCAAAACAAATGTTCAAATCTATAAGTTTAAAAACAAAGAAGTTTCATACAATCGTTTTTATCCCTTTTCACTCCCTTAGGGGTTGAATTTTAAAAAAACCCTTTCTTAGTACCCCTCTAGACATTAGGACAAACACAACCTCCAAATTTCAAGTTGCTACGACCAGCGGTTTAGGCTGTGCGTTGTCTGTCAGTCAGTCAGTCAGTCAGGACAAAGCCTTTTATAATATGTATGGATGTATGGATATGGATATTCAGTTAGCTAAACATTGCGATGTATTATTTCAACTTTATGGTTCAGAAGAAGAATCTTATTTGAAATCTAATTCAAACTTGTGTGTTTTCGCCATAAAAGTAATAGATAGGGTGCTTCTGTCACGTTACCTTTGTATACGTTGTGTGTGTATAAGTTAAGGGTAGTTAGGTTACTTTGTTGTGTTACGAATGCGACGATACTTTTACTACGTCTGTTGTGGAGGGTGACGTCATCGATGCGATACAGATTAAAGAGACATTTTAAATAGTGTATAACATAGGGTCAATAATAAGGTTAACATTCAATAAAACTTGCATTTATTACTTATTGTGACACTTGAGTAGTGTACGACACATACATACAAGTCGCTCAAACCTCTTTCCGAATAGAGAGGTAGGCTGAGAATATTTATTTCCACGTCACGTCCGAGTCACGTCTACGTCGCATCTACATTGCTTCTACATCGCGTTCAAGTCTCGTTTACGTCAAAAAACTGTGGTGTGTTCGTCGCATGTACATCATGTTTACGTGACGTCTACGTACATCGTATCGTACATCAGCATGGCATGCACGTCGCGTCTACATCGCTTCTACGTTACGTATACGTCACGTCTAAGTCACACTTTTTTTGTAAGTATTTTATAGAATACTTCCAATAATCCCTACAACAGGCTATTACTTGAATAAATGTTACTTTACTTTACTTTAATGCTTTATTATGTTGAGCCGTTGAGCGTCATGAACAAGTGAGGAACTAAGGCATTGGGACTCGCGGCTTCGCTTGTGTGATATGTCTCTAAAAAGTTTAATATTAAGGTTCGTTCAGTGACAGGTTCAGTTACTGTCGCATAGTAAATAATATAATAATTATATTCTTATTATGTATGTAGATTACGTAATATTCCTTATAATACAAAGTTGTTTGATTACGTTACATACTACCTGACATTATTGTACACGCGGAGGGAGCTCAGAGAGCGCTTCTAGTCTCATAAATTCATTCAATATTATGCAGCGAGCGACAAATAAAAGCGCCCAGTGTTTAGCTTGTAAGAGGATTAGTGTGTCCGAAATGGTGCGAGGGAGAGGGGGGGGGGGGAGATGCACTCCGCTCGGTGCACTCGCGGGATGTTTGTGTCGTATGTGCGAACATACACGTTGTACTTGTGTGTTACACGGAGAATGTATTGTTACATCGTGTTAATGCTCTTGTTTTGTACACGTCATTTATTAATTAATTATGTATTATTTAGGAATTACCGCTACTGTGTGACTGTGTACTTGTGTGACTGTCTCAACACACAGTTGAACTATGTATGACTACTAGACTTTAGGTTCTGGGTTTAATCATATTTACTCTGCAAGTGGCCTAAATGAGGGGTTGAAATATTAAATATACATTATTAGATCAAGTGGGCTTCAAATAAAGGGCTTTGTTTTCACATTCCAAAACCTATTTTTATTTAGTTTTGCACCTCACAGTTTTTGCGAAGCGATGGTGGCTGAATGGATAAGGGACCGGCGCGGCGTGCAAACCACGCGGTCCGAGTTCGATCCCGACGGGCAGTACCAATGTAAATTGCACTTTGTGGAATTTATATGTACTAGTGAAGTGACTTACCAACTGCTAACGGTGAAGGAAAACATTGTGAGGAAACCCACATACCCTAGAAGAAATTCTATGAGTATATCTCATCCACCAACCCGCACTAGGCTAGCGTGAGTGGATTATGGGCTAAATCCTCTTAGCTCTCTAGTTAGAGGAGAGGAGACCCAAGCCCAGCAGTGGGACTTAATGGGTTGATGATGACAGTTTTTGAGTTAGGATAAAAAAACAAAAAAATACCATTCCTTATCTCGAACAATGTGAAATAATTCCAGTTTACAGATATTTATGCAAATATTACATGAAAAATAAGTCACTGTTTGTAACTAGCCTCGGTGGCACAGCGGGAAGTGTATACGACTCCTGTGCAAGAGGTCCCAGGTTTGATTCCCGGGTCGGCTGAAAATGTATTGGGCTTTTCTATCATGAAATTCCAGTATTGAGATTTTCCCGGAGTTTGGTAAATAAATGTTCCCGGTAGATGACAATTGACTCGCTCCTTATTTCGTGGGACCAAACATAGCTGGCGAAATGCGGGTGTGGAACACCTCTGCCTACCCCTTCGGGGAAAAAGGCGTGATGCTATGTTTTATGCTGTTTGTAACTAGTAAACTTTTTAAGTAATCATAAAAAAACCCATCCGCATAAATAAATCTGTTTGGTAAAATATAATGTTTGCTATAATCCCTGATAGTGTGCATGGACCGTTAGACGCGCGAGTCTGACTCGCACTTGATCGGAATTATACGGTTCCGTACCTCAAAAGAAAAAACGGCACTCTTATAGGATCACACTCACACACGTTGTCCGTCTTTCAAGAATGTGTACGAGGCATCAAGCTGAAATTAATACCATATACTCAGGTATACAATTCCTTGCAATGAAAAGATACAACCGTTTATGCTCAATGTTTGTCGCATATCTTGACGATCAAAAAAGTCAAAACCTATAGGGTACTCTCGTTAACGTAGAAATATAAAATTCAATTCAAAAAGTCCCACTGCTGGGCTCGGTTCTCCTATCCTCTATCTGGAGAGCTGAGAGGGTTTAAGTTGTCGGGTTTGTTATTATTATTAAACATGATGTACACAAAAATTATATAGTTTGTATCGTGCCTCGACATCTCTCAGACAGAGTAAACAGCAGCACGCGCTCACGTTTACAAGAGCTCGTGCTGCTGGCGCCAACAACTGTCTTACTGATAGATTTATGTAAAACTAAATACTAAACTTTAACACACTTACTTACTACTTTTGTGGCAACGTTTGAGTGTACGGTGTGTGCCTCACTACAACCAGTTCAAAATTATGTAATCATAACATTCTAATAAGGTACTACACGGCAACTGGAACTTAAAAAAGAACAAAAACAGCTTAGCGATACTCCCTTGCTTTCAATGAGATTTGGCAATATTTAAGCTTCAGGATATAATCGTGCCTAAAACTATAATGAAGACTTATATAATTAATAGAGACTTAAAATGTAATTTAACTTGCTCTCTAACTTGCCATACTCTTCACTTAATACACTGTTCAACAGTTTGTCTAGCTTCTATTATAATTATAGTATTCCTTTCATTTGGATCTCAGTTCAAAAGAACCAATACACTTACTCATTACAGAATTAAATCGACTAGAGCCAAAACTTTTAAACTTCTCTCACAAAGTCAACAACGCGGAACAGGTCCGATTGGAACTCGGCAGAGATTGTGAGAGAGCTCGCCTCCCGCACCGCTCTAAGCCTCACCTAAAAGTTCAATTATCAAAAAGTACAATTGAGATTGTTTTCAGTGTAGTGGCGTGCGGGCCGGGCCGCACAGGAGCTGGGCGCGGCCCGTGAAATTGCGGCCCTAATCAAGTCGACTCGTGCCGTAAAACTTAGCAGCCGTGAACGCAATGACTGTCAAGGTCACGTCTCTGCACATCTCACAATATACTCGACAGACGACAAACTTAGCTCACACAATAATAGCTCCGAAACAAATACACTATCATGATAGAGTCTTTCTCCCCCGCGGATAAATACCGCCCTTTCAAATACTTCCTATACTAACCAAAAAATTTACTAACCTTTTTATTTTCAATGTCTGTTGAGCAATTCTCTCATTTATACTTATTTATGCTCTGACGTTGTTATATAAAGGCATGAATATTCTATTTGCAGATTATATTTAAAGGACAACTTGTATTTAAGAAGCTACCAACTAGAAAAAGGAAAGTTCGCTAAGATTATTGAACCGCGTAAATGTATAAAATAACTTTAGAACTTTTGGTGGAGTCGTATGAAGTATGTGTAACGCATCGGCTCATAAATCGTGTCGGGTCGGTAATATTTCGTGTGCGCTGAACACAAGCGCGCGGTCAGCTCGCCGCGCGCCGACCGGACGTATCCGAGATAGCTTTCCAATGGACTCGTACTTGGCACCATGAAAAGCGATTTTAGCAAACTATTCATCGGATTTAAGTTTCCACATTCACTAAATGCAAACTGCCCCTGGACACTAAATCGGTAAGGAATCACCGCCAAAATGCAAATATATGTGTATATATATGTATATACATACATATTATAGTCTGGTCAAGTTAGCTTGAAAAAGAGTGGTAAGCTTACTTTGCTTCACATACAATCAAAAAGGAATGTTGCACAACATCATTAAAAGTACATATTATATGTATATTGATTGTATTGTGTTTCATCATCTAAACCCATAAATGTCCCACTGCTGGGTACGGGTCTCTCTATATCTCTATTGTGTTTGCATGAAATCAACTTTATGCAGAGTCCTGGTTTGAAACCCCTCACCACATTTTCTCTTTTAAGTTGACATTTCCAAAAATCCTTTTTTGACTTCTGCATAATATGTTACATAATAAATAAATTACTAACAGGATTAATGTCTTACTTTCCAATCGCTTGTGTGTGAAGTGCAAGAACCTGCCACGTTTGTAGAGAACTTGTGCTCTAATACGTCCGCATACGACACACAGACAAAGGTTTTGAAACAGGCATCGACTGGCCTGCTGGTCTAGTGGTTACTGACCCTGACTGCTAAACCGGAGGTCATGGGTTTGATCCCCACCCAGGACAAATCTTTGTGTGATGAGCATGAAGATTTGTTCTGTGTCTGGGTGTAATTTATCTATAATATGTATGTATTTACAAAAAAAAAAGTATATAAGTAGTATATCAATTGTTTAGTACCCATAACACAAGCAAATATAATTGCTTAATTTGGGACTAGATGGCGCTGTGTGAATGTGATAGAATATTATTATATTATTATTATATCAGAAGTTTAACGTTAGACCTATTCTCCGAGTTGCCAAGCGAATGAAAGCTGAATCGTCTTATAAAGTGAATCGTATGCTGCATTACGTAAGGAGCAGTTACGTCGGGAGTTATAATGCAACGTCAATACACTCAGTTTTATTAGAACCCTTACCCGCTGTTACAACTTATGACTCCATCTGATAGCGGCGAGTAGGCACTCGCCTTTTTACTGGCTTGGTTCGCGTAAAATTTTACCGCCATAACTCTCGTAATTTGCGAGTAGCTATTGGTACAATAATAAAGGTGTACGTGCGATCGTAAATAATATACTCCAAATAAAACTATTTGTTGTTAGTCTACAGCCCGCGCCACATAATGGAACTTGTGCCGATCATTGCCGAACTAAACATTCAATATCACTTCATAATCCTTGTCCAGATAATAAAAACTGTACTCGTCAGTAACAAAACAAAAAGCTTCTTTCGTTATGTATTGAACCAGAGACAACAGAACCGAGATCACAATAAAACTGATGATGGAAGTAATAAAAGATTTTTCTTATATTTGTATATAGGTAGAGCTCGAGCCGCCGCCGCTGTTGCCGCTGCCGAAGTAAGCCTCGGTCGGTCATAAGGCAAAGTTATTGTTCCGTCAACACGAGCACACACGAGTATATATCGTGACTAGTGACGGATCTGTGTCGGAAGTGATCTTGGAGGAAATACTCTCAGATTACATTGACACCCGCCGCCGCCCGCTCCGCACCGCACCGCTCCGACGTGAACCAAATTGAAAGAATGTCGGTATGGGCTCACGCGCGGATATTGTTTCCGTAACTCGGCTCGTCAACTACCAAATGAAATGTTATATGTATTCCGTAGCTCCACGTTTGTTTGATTCCGTCACGAACACTGACTCGTTCTCTCGCTATACACTTATTTGTTTTCAGAGTACGAGTAGATACACGCACACACGTACACACGTGCGTGTGCTCCTATATTGTAATTACTTTAGAGACACATTGTGAACTGAGTACATCACTGGGAGATGTACGCACTAAGTTTTTTATTAATTCCGTAAACAATGTAATAAGTTTTGTAAAATTTTGTTTTTAATTATTTAACTAAACAATAATGTTGAACGTGTGGTTCTTGGCATATTGTAAACTTTAGCATCACGGGACGCTGGCATGGCGGCGCGGCGCGACTGTGCGTATTGTGATTATAGTAAATGGTCAATAGTCAGTTGGTTGGTGTAGACAAAAGCATTGGCGAGACGAGTGGGAGAGACCACTCATCTCGCCAATGCTTTTGTGGTGTGCCCAGCCTTATATGCTTTGCTTTAACGTAGTCTATCGAGAGAGTCTTCTCTCTCGATAGACTACTACGGTACATCTTTACCTAAAGTTCAGTCGCGTGTCAAACGACGCAACATGATGGTTAAGGATAAGATTTAAAGGTTTGACCTTTATCAACGTCCTATGAAGTCGACCGTCGTCAAACTTTGTGCTAAGTGCGAGTGCGTCTGTCGCTCGACACGTGGACGACGGACGAGTATCGATTGTATCTCAATATGATCGTAATAGTGAATTCGATACAATACATTTGTTTGTTACTCGCAACTGGTACAAAGTTTACTATTGTTTTATATTATTCTATTTAGATTTTGTCTCCGGCTTGACATGGAGGGAAGTGGATAATTTCCTCTCAAATCGCGAGTACCAAGACAGTAGGTTAGGCATTCCCTGGGAGGCCCGTGTGTCAAAACTTAGTGTTCGTAACTGTCATCGCTGTTAGTCCGGGGTTACAGGAGTTGCACTGGTGTTTTGATGGTGGGAATGTCCCGTTAGGCACAAAAACTTATTTTTTCTCGATACACTATAGTACATCCACCGCGGTTCATACTTTAGCTAATTTTTATCATTTAGTTTACTAAACGGTAAAAACGATTTATGTATGCTACGGTATGTATACATACTCGTATATAGGTACATGACTTTGGGAGACGATGAACATTTTTTCACCATTACTTACTTAATTTTTTCACAATTACTTTCAAAAATAATTGTAGTCTTTCATACTTTCCACGACGATATGTTCTCATATGATTATATGTGACAATTGTTCGGGACAAACAGTTCAATGTTCTTTAGATGTAATTGAGTACAATAGTTAGAAAAGTCAAACATTGGGGCCAGTTATGTCCACAGAGACGTCCCCAATATTACTGTGTGTCGATATGCACTCACGTAATAATTGATAATATCAAGCACGGTGTTCTCTCACTACCGAATATATCTGTATCGATCATTGGAAGGCACGTCGTAGTCGTCTCAACCCATGACGTGATTGGTCCCTGTTGACCGGGCCAGGACGGGCCGGCGCGGCGGGCGGGCCAGCTGGGCCGGACCTCTTGCGGTAGCGTTCACTATGAAGCTGACCGTAGTATTAATGAAATGAAATGAAATGAAATCTCGTTTATTCATCTAGGTTACAAGGTAACACTTATGAAAGTCACAAGAATGTAACAGGTTATCCGAAAAGTAGTGTCAGCAAATTTGCCTACGACCAGTTCGCTGACGGGGTTGAGCTATGAGAAGAACTGGCAAGAAACTCACACCACTCTTCTTCTTTTTGTTATTGTGTGAGTTGAGCCAGACCCTGGTGTTGGACTACATTCTTTTGTTTTTTTCATGCAGAAGGAGTTTATATGTCGGTTTATTGGCCATTGATCCAGTTAAAAATAAATACTTTCATATAGATATTAGATTAGATAACATTGTCATGTTTGTTTGGTATAATGTAAATAATTTAAATTAGATTGTGCGAAGTGTAAGAAGCGGTGGGGGGCGCGGGCGGCGCCGGTTCAGTAGAATCATCAACTTTAATAATTTCGATTACAATTCACAAACGAAAATGAAAGTCAATATAAGCCACTGTGAACTTTGTGCTCTCAGCCATCAATTTGATACTCGTTTAATATATAATAAGTATAACTGTACCTTGCATTTAATATTCATCATTAATTAACCGTTTATATTTCAGTTTGAATTATTTGGAGTTCGTTCAAACATAAATTAAACTGAATTCGCTTGTATATAATGAAACGACGAACGTTGTACAGAATATATAATGTGTTATACTCGTACACCAGTAGCAGAGACACAGTCACAGTCGGTTAGCAGGCGCTGAGCTTGACAACAAACAATAAAACTATTCTATTATCTGTGAGCACATAAGCTGATTGTACAAAGACTTAGTCGAGCACAGAGCACTACACACACACACACACATACACATACACTTTCACACTTACAAGCAAGTTGGTTTGTTATTATTTAATTTAATTACATTAATATATCCGTTAAAGCCTTTAATGTGTATCTGTAGAGAGATGCAGTTTTGTGTCGTTAGTGGCGCTCGCTGGTACTAAACTGTAAACGAGCAAATATTGGTACGAATATCATTTCAAGGAACATTAACAATCCGTTGAGTGCGTAAAATGTACTCAATAAAAATATATTACGTAATTAATAGTTATATCTATACTACCTGTTGCCCGGGGCTTCGCTCACGTGGATCTTTGTTTACCTACTACCCGGCTCCTACTAGTCGTAGCGTGATGTTCTATCAATGTTCCTAAATAAAAGTGCTTTCACTATAAACTAAAATATTTTTTCAAATCGGTTCAGTAGTTCCTGAGATATGCACGTTCAACCAACTAAACTAACAAATTCTTCAGCTTTATAATATTAGTAGTTACAGAGAGTACACAAAGCTAGCTCCGTCCGCTCGTACAATAACTATCACAACAACTAACAGTGAATGTAAATAGTGAGGAAATCATATAAAGTTGCTAACAGCGCTATTGTGTGTGACGTCACTCGCTACTGCCATTGCGAGCCCTTGCCGGAACCGGATGTCTGACAATTTGACGCTCATTGTCCGCGAGGCGCGCTGAGGCGAGTCTTGAGTACAAGTCGTGGAAGGTTCACGGAGCTGCTCATAGATAGCGTGTCAGGACCGGAGATGCGAGAGAGCGAACAAGAAAAAAGTAAACTTGTTGTCAATACACGTACGGTACTCGCACGTCCCTTGCAGCTCGTGACGTCACCGCTCGTCCCAACTCCGCCGGCTGCAGTCCGGCTCACTGTATGCACTACGGCTCACTCTTACGTGAACTTTCTTATTTGTCTGGTGCTGCCTTTTGCCAAACAGATGAAGTAGATCTTGTAAAATAAAAAGTTCGATAGGACATATTAGTTTACGCCTAAAGAATAAATAATAATAATAATAATCTCTTTATTCTCTCATCACTCTCAAATGCCTCAGTCATTATATCTGTCTGTCTGTACCTACTATATTTTGTATTAAATTTATAAATTAATTAAGTTAATCATACCACGTTATAAAAATTATCTTGACTAAACTATAAAAATTATATCACAACATTTATACTTCTATACTAACAAAGCTGAAGAGTTTTATTGTTTGGTGAACGCGCTAATCTCAGAAACTACTCAACCGTATTGAAAAATTATATTTTGTTGGATAGCACATTTATCAAGGAAGGCTATATAACATGACGCTGCGACCGATAATAGCTCAGTCGTAGCCAAACAAAGATCTACGGGAGCGAAGCTGCGCACGCAAGCTTGTAATATATAAATACCGTCTCAATGACGTAAGGTGTATTATTACTTTGGTTCAGTTAAACTAACGCGTTAGTTAAAGCGGGTGCAAGACTATTTGACACCCAATCAATGTTATCAAATAGATCCGGAGTGGTCCTGGGAGCAATTAGTCCGGAATATAAACAGCTTGTTACGTAAACTATTAGCGAGGCGAGGGCGAGGGTCCGACCATAAATACGTTACGTCGGATCAGAGGAGACGGAGCTGATTGGATTCTACCTCTATCTTGTAACTGATCAGGCGAACCCTCGCGCCCTCCGTGTTACTTACACGTACTGTGTATCCGTGGCACTTAGCTTCACCGGTACGAGTGTCTTAGGTACGTATTATATAACACTGACATAGACTATACGTTGGACCATTTCAATGTTGTATGTGAACGACGTCGCAAATAACCAAGTGAATTCAATTAGTAACGTGTGCTAACTGCTCCTATATAATATGCTTTGTATGTGTGCAAGTAGTTTGCAGTGCTTGACGTCACAGGATCAAGTAAGCATTGAATCGGAGAGTGCCAATAGCTCGGCTGCCGCATAGCTCTGCTGTATAGACGTGTAGGTGCGCGTGTGTGTGTGGCGCCACGTTCGCTGATCCTTTGAGTCGGTTGACCGCTCGGCCGAGAGCTCGGGGTAGTCCAACTAATAAATACCATCATGTTTGATGCTCAAAGGAACAACTTTCAGTCTTACAATTTATGAGGGGCGTGGTGTGAGGTGAGGGACCGCCCACTCGATTATCTCTTCTGAGAGACGTTAACAGAGTATAAACAAAACTATGTTACAGGAACAGACTTGTAGATGTTTGATTGATAACTAATTTGAACAACATGTTTAGTCACCGTTTGATTACATAATTATATCATCATCATCATCATATCAGCCGAATGACGTCCACTGCTGAACATAGGCCTCACCTAATTTCCGCCACAGCAAGCGATTTTGTGCGCCCATAATTATATACCTGCATAATATTGCAGTATATTTTACCCATATGTTAATATTATGTAATGGTCAAATTGGTAATCCACACTGTTTCAGCCTCTGCCTGATTCATGTTCATGCTCTGCTGACAGAGCCTTATCTAATAATAAGAGTGTGCTATTTACTATGTGAGCAAAGAAGATACTTAGGTATTGATAATTTGTAAAGATGATGGTGGCCAACAGGAGTCAAATAAATACTTGTATTGAAGACATAAAGTTAATCAATTTTCTTTACTCCCTAACGAAGTTTCGCGCTCGTGATGCCCCCTGGTGTTGCACGCGTCCATAGACTACGGTAGCCGCTTACCATCAGGCACCAACGCGCAACGCTAGTGCCACCGTCGCACAGTATGTTATTTTCCTTAAATTGCGGACATCTCGTTTTTATCATCTTTTTGGAAAGATAATAGCCAGAGAAAATTTCTAAAAAAATTCCCAAAATTCTATCTTTCATAGTTTAGGAGATATTTAGAAAATCGAGAAAAGTCCATAGAAACCATAGAAACGCTTTATCTCCTTTATTAATCGTTCTTTTCATTGGATTTTCTTTTTCATGATTCAGTAATACTTTAGGCAATTTATAAAAAAAAAAGTAGAATAGTCTCGTATATTTAGCGTGAAAATAATTTTTTCCCACTATTTACTTTTTATTTTTTTACAGCAGCATCCCTTAACGGTCGCATTTTTTTTAATTGCCAAATTGTTACTACTAGTGATTATTACTACCACAAAAAAAATCAGACACTTCAAGCGCAGGACTTCGGAGATACAGAATTTTAAAATTTTGAGTTAGGGTTGTCTCTAGTCTGTGATTTCACTTCAGTTGCAATCATCATAATTTTTATGTAATATTGTATTATGAATGCAACTAGTGTCTTCATTTATAATAATTACCTACATACTAGAGTCAGACCAGCGAGTCGTTGCATAAAAAATGCTAATATTTTTATTTTAAATTATTTAGTTGATTTTTTTATTGAAAAATCCCTTAACTGTCGCATTTTTTTAAATTGCCAAATTGATAGTACTAGTAATTATTACTACCACAAAAAAAAGTAGACGCATCAAACCCAGGACTTTCGAGATAATGAATTTTAAATTTTTGTTTTAAATTATTTAGTTTAGTTTTTTACTCAAAAATCCCTTAACGGACGCATTTTTTTAAATTGCCAAATTGTTAGTACTAGTAATTATTACTACCCCAAAAAAAAGTAGACGCTTCAAACCCAGGACTTTGGAGATACAGAATTTTAAATTTTTGTTTTAATTTATTTAGTTTTTATATTTTTACAGAAAAATTCCTGAACGGTCGCATTTTTTAAATTACTATATTGATAATACCAGTAATTATTACTACCACAAAAAAAGGAGACGCTTCAAACCCAGGACTTTCGAGATAATGAATTTTAAATTTTTGTTTTAATTTATTTAGTTTTTATTTTTTTACAGAAAAATCCCTTAACGGTCGCATTTTTTTAAATTGCCAAATTGATAGTATCAGTAATTATTACTACCACAAAAAAAAGCAGACGCTTCGAGCACAGGACTTTGGAGATATTGAATTTTAAAACTTGTGTTAGCGTTGTCTCTCTAGTCTATGATTCAATTTCGAGAAAGTTTCTATCACTCTCTGAGGTATTTAGATAAAATAGATACCATAAATCTCGCGTAGTCCTCTATTGACTAACTCGGTAAATAATTATGATATGTCTAATTATTTATTCACAAACTTTTTGTGACAACCCTATTTCCATAGAAATTCAGAAAAAACTTAGAAATGCTATATCTCTGAAGTCCTGCGTGATACATATTCAAAATTTTCTATATAGGAAGACACATTATTGAAGTGTATTTTGTGGGTAAAAGAAAATGCGACCGTCATATAGAATTTTTTTTATGATTTTTTTTCTGAAATTCATAAAATATTTTTTTTCTCACTTGCCAGAGCACATAGAGACTTGTAATTTATACACTCAATTAAATATTTATTCTTCAATTAGTTGGTAATTTTAAATTAGATTAGTGTTGGTTAATTTGGGGTAAATATTACAAAAATCTTTATTACAAAGTTCAATGACCTTTCAAAAAAAAATTCGTATCTTGAAAACTAAGTAATATTTTCAACTAGTTGTTTCATATTTAGCTGTATTACGATTATATCCATCGTTATGGACTATAAAAAGAGGGTGTCCGCTACTGACTTGTTCTGACACACTGTGCGTCGGTCGTCGGTCGTGGTACAAGATGCCTGAATATTGGGAGCACGCATAACTTGACAGTAACATTTACAGGATGAGTTTCTTGCGCTTAACCGTAATTATAATTATTTTTCAAAAGTATAATTATAGCCTAAGTTACTCGTTATAACATCAGTAATCTGTCTTGCCAAAATAAAAAAATATGCGAAGTGAAATAGATTGTTACAAGAACCAAGCCTGCCGGCCTATTTAAAACTTAACAATAACAGGCGGGTCCAATTAAAATTCTAGGTGGGATCCCAGGCGGACTTTTTGTTTGATTTTACTTTTATTATTATATTTTTAGTCTATTTTCAGTACCGATATCAAATAAAATCAAAATTATCCGAAAATAAGTACGAATGGGTAAAGATTCTAAATATTGGACGATCCAAAAATATAATCCTTTCCCGTGACGTTTTAAAACGTTTCAAAGGTCAAGTCATGTATATTTAATTTGGCAGTGAGCTATACCTACTCGTTACTTGATAGAGCCCCGTAATTCTTCATTACGCATTCTGTATGCGATATTGCGCGACATTACGCGATATTACGCGAGTGCGCAATTTATCGCCGCGATTCATTCGCACGAGATCGCATACGTCATCGTTAATGCGATTATAAATGTGATGTAGCGCCGATATACTGCACTTTTAAATATTCGCTCAGAATATTGTCCACTGTTATGACTTAATAACGTATAGGTGGGTTTTTTGTGTTCACAATAATGATATGGTACACTAATGGTATTACTTGTCTTGTTAATTGTATACGTGACCTAGATAATTAAGACTTAGATAATAAGATTAAGATTGGGCCAATAAGATCTCAAGAATATTAGTTATTCTCTTGTGTAACATTTTAATTTTATTACTTTAATTTTATTTATTGTTTTAAGTTTTTTTTTTCTTCTAAGCCTAAAATGTCTTACAATGCACGTTGTGAAATGCTCGTTAAATTTTTAGGTAGTGGAAATCAGATCGCAAAATAATCACTTCTTTGATATACTCGTACTTACGGATATTTAAATGAAGTACCTCAACAATACATTTGTAGTGGGTGTCTAATAAAAGTTTTAATTAACAACAAATTAGATAGTAGAGGCGAGAAGTGCCTCCTCACGCCGAGTGTCGCTCTGATCTCACTCTCCTCCACGACGCGACGCGGACGCGGGACCACGGAGGTGACGCCTTTGTTTAATTGAAAATTAAGCAAAACATTTCGCAAAATGTGCCGTAATTTGGTTTAAATTTATACAGTTATGTTTATACGGTGAAAGATAAACCGGAGAGAATAATTAATAGATCTACAAATCGTCAAGTGTCTCTGTGTAACGTGGCAGGTGACGTTGACAACTAAAGCAAGTGTTTTCTTTTAATTTGTGTTGAGGGTCATGATCATCACGTACATGGCATTTGTCACAGTCACTAGTTATTGTACCATGTATAACATATTGTATGTGTGTAGCGTTGGTCACGTGACGCGTGCCGCGTGCCGCGGGCGTCGCGCATCACCTTTGTGTCCACAGAACAGAGGCCGAGTTGCTCCGTCAGCTGCACGTCTGCTATTTGTATAAGGCCACAGCTAAAAAAGTGTGGCGACAGCAACAACGTAAACACAATGTTTGATAAATAATGGCGTTCACATACAACAAATATATATTAATCTCACAAATATTAATCGTTATTGTCGTGAGTGGAAATGTCACTTGGCACGGCGGCGAGGTTGAGATGAGGCGAGGTCCCTACCGCGCACAGTAGATCGTTCCCATACAAGAGGTGTGACATAGAATCAAAAATTGAAATTTCCAAAAAGTAAATATACAGTTGCATTCCTCTATTGGAGAGCAACAATAATTGTTACTACGGTTTTTTGATTTGACGAGCACTTTTCGAGCAAATCGATGAAAACTGTGATTTTTTATTATTTTTGTATGGAAATGAACACAAAAATGTCTGTATCTCATGATTCCCTCCTTGTTTCGATATGCGGTTTTCATTACTGTTACTTACTTATTTTATGCCACATTTTCTTCGAAGACACATGGTGCCCCCAGAGCGCCCCTTCCGAGATATGATACCTACACTAACTATATTTGTTATTGTATTACTGATGGAATAGAAGCACATTTTGTATACTTATTATTGAGAATTAGTCATCTTTAAGCAGTTCCTTAAAGAACAGGCACATTGATGAGTACTTTAATGACTTATTAACGCTTTTGTTGCAATATAACAAAAGCGTTAATAAGTCACTAAGGAATTATTACCAATACTTGCTTAATCTAATTAGTTATAGTAATTACTAACCCTTACCACAATTTTAACAACCCCTTAAGCTCTGCATTGTGATTGGCTCATGTCATCGTTAGCTTATCAATTCCTTGCTAGTTGCAAACCTGCTGCCCTATATATATTAGTGTATTTTTCAAATGTAATTCAGTTATAATTACAATCTGTACTAAGTGTTGTCATTATGTCTTTTCGTGGGTTTTCTACTTATGTTGCTCTTCGCAATCATAAAGATCTTCGTGACTATGATAATGTATTTAATACATTGAATTCGAATAGTAATATCCAGTTAAGTGAAAATGATGTGTCGGATTTAAAAAACTGGTGTCGACGATTTTGTTATCGGATTTATTCAAAATGGGTGCAATCCAGAAGGTCATTCGACAAGTTCATGAACAGGAACAGAGAGTGGCTATGTTCCGATATTATTTGGCCAAATTGCTTCAAGGAAAATATTGTTCACACTGAAGAAGCTGAAAATGAGGCAGAAGAGGTAATTAGTCCATCTAAATCGGATGCATCAACTTCAACACGTAAATCTTCTCGCAAACCCTTTGAAGATCTATCAAGTAGACAAAAAAAAGACGCATTGATGAAAATATTGCTAGTTGCAGTAGTCATCCAGATGAACTTTTAGATACTGTTGAAAGTGCACTTAAGTCTGCCGAAAAAAATGATGTGGGCAGAATAATGAAGCATTTGCTGGGAAATCCTGAACAGGTCTCAAAAGTTTTGAATATCATGGAAACTAAAGATACTACATATTTCAGTTTGTGAAGTTCCTACTCATAAAGCACTTGCTCTTTACGTATATATGCAGCAAGAAAAAAACAAGAAGAAGAAACACAGGCTTCCTTCTGGATGTTGTAAAGCAGGGTAGTGGCAATACAAACACAGGAAATGCTGCTAGAAGGTTTTCGCCAACCCTGAAACGACTGCAGAAATTACAAAATTAGATGTCAATTTAGTTAGAAGACTCGCCGTAATTTTGCAAGGCATTTCTCCAGGCAGGCGAAATAATCGAAGTTAAAAAATTTATCACAATATGTGATGAAAAAGCAAATTTATTCGTGCAGTTATATCCATGGTACAACATGCCATTAAGTTTGAATAAATTGCTGGTTCATGGATCAGAAATATTAACAAATAATAAAGTATATTATTATTATAGGTTTTTTGTCTGAAGAAGCATTTGAAGCAAGAAATAAGGAATTTCGTAATTTTCGAGAACATCATACACGAAAGCACAGTAGCATTAGTTAGTTAGCACATAGCCACTAATGAAGACATTCTTCATAATTTTCTGTTATGCTCGGATCCTCTTCTTACAAGCCTAAGACCCAATAAAGTTAAAAAGTCTTCATTTGTAGAACTCGAGGATACTCTCATACAGGAACAGAGTGGATTAGAGTTCATTGATATTTCAACTGCTACAATCGTAGGAGCAGATTCCGAATGTAGTGACATTGAAGAAGATGATGACAGTGATGATCATGATGTCGATATTGATGAAGATGAAGAAAATACAGTTTAAATCTTATAGTGATAATATAATTGTTAGTATTAACTAGATGGTAGTATTCATTTATTTATTTTTAATTATAATTTATATTTAGGTATATTTTTATATTAAATTGTTTTAGGTTTAATTATAATTTACTTTAGGTTTAATGATTTTATACAGTGTTATATTAAATTAATAAGATTTTATTATTTATCATACCCATTTTTTAATTTTTCGATCTATTAACAACTCATTAACGATATTTTTTCAATTTAAAGAACGCACTAAAGCGCCTATCCTTCACTTAACTTCCTAATTTTGTGTTATTCTTAGTAGTTACAATAATTAATTAGATTAAGCAAGTATTGGCAATAGTTCCTTAGTGACTTATTAACGCTTTTGTTATATTGCAACAAAAGCGTTAATAAGTCATTAAAGTACTCATCAATGTGCCTGTTCTTTAAGGAACTGCTTAAAGATGACTAATTCTCAATAATAAGTATACAAAATGTGCTTCTATTCCATCAGTAATACAATAACAAATATAGTTAGTGTAGGTATCATATCTCGGAAGGGGCGCTCTGGGGGCACCATGTGTCTTCGAAGAAAATGTGGCATAAAATAAGTAAGTAACAGTAATGAAAACCGCATATCGAAACAAGGAGGGAATCATGAGATACAGACATTTTTGTGTTCATTTCCATACAAAAATAATAAAAAATCACAGTTTTCATCGATTTGCGCGAAAAGTGCTCGTCAAATCAAAAAACCGTAGTAACAATTATTGTTGCTCTCCAATAGAGGAATGCAACTGTATATTTACTTTTTGGAAATTTCAATTTTTGATTCTATGTCACACCTCTTGTATGGGAACGATCTACTGTGCCGCGCTGCGACACGGTAATAGTCAAAATATATTAGTATTTAATAATACACTAATTAATGATAAATATTTAAGTGCACATATTAGCGTTGTACATGAAACAATGACGCGATGCGGTCGAGTCCCGCGCTACTTTCAGGAACACACGTGTCTGTAGTGCATGTGCATTGTGTTTGTGTCCCGCCACACACGTGTGACGTGTACACCACGAGGAACGACACGCGCTAATTGGCGGAGATACTCGTACATATCGCTCAGTTCCACAGAGACACAGTTATTAGATCTGTAACCTGTGAGCTAGCCACAGGTTAGCTAAGCGACATTAATACTTCATACAAACTAACTGTAACTGTTCTTGTTTTGGGTTAGAATAGCCAAGGTGAACTTACGGTTAAAAGTTACAAGTTAATAGCTGTCCCAGCAGCTGTAGCTGCGCGGGATAAGGCTCCGTGGATTCTCGTTTGGCCACTACTCAGCTCTTATTGGTCATAGTGTCATGTTATATAACCCATAGACTTCCTCGATAAATGGGCTATCCAACATTAAAATATATTTAAATTCGGTCAATTTCATTAAAAATTACTTCCTGAGATTAGCTCTTTCAAAGTATTCAAATAATTTGAATTCAGTTTAATAATGACCTCGAGCCAGCCATAGTCTCCTCTCTGCACCGTGCACAGGAGAACGGACGTATTGATAGATGGGGGAGGGATGGCATGCAATAATGTAGCAGTTTCTAAATTACTTATCTTGTTTGGTAACAGCAGGCTAGCTCCTATCCGGAGCCGCAAGTCACTAGCGAGAGCGGTTATATCTGTTAAAGTGCTGTTTACATTTAGAACTATAAATAATCTGCTTATAATTTTCAGCATTCGCTCAGTCTATCTTAGAAGCTATATCTCTGAATTAAAAATATTATTGGTAACCTCTATGTTCTACATTTATTCACGTAAATCAACAGATATTAACTGCATGTATGCCAAGTGCTCGTTTTATTAATATTCGATTGGTCGATTTTGATATCGTTGTCAATTGTTATAGCAACTATATTTAAATTTGCGAGTGGGTCCATAGATGAATAACATATTAATGAAACGAGTCCTTGTAGTTATTCCATTCATAAATAAAATATTGATTTGACCGCTACATCTTATAACTCGAACCCATTGTTAATCTAGTAATCGCCTGTCGATATTCCATAGTAAGACCGTCGAGATTGAATGCGATGTCTGTTGCAATACATCGTCGCTCCACCACTATGTCTACATACACACCGACGTTCTGAACTAGCAGTGTACGATGATTTATTGTTTATTGTCAAATAGTTGCGATACCTACCTTGGTTTATCTCGTGCCTCGCGGTCACTGATTGGGAGTTATGTGGTGAGATTAGTGTTAGCTTACTACTATTGGGAATGTTTTGTATACATATGCATGAATGTATATGATATATCTAGTGTGATTTGGTAAGCGCTGGTGTGCTGAGCTCAATGGAGCACGTACACGCACAACAAAGCGGACGCATGTAGGTACATACACGAGCAAAAGCAATAGTACGCACAAAAACAAAAGTGTTTGAAGTGCGCGAGAGAGAACATCGCGCGTCGTCGGATGAATGCATTATTAAGATTAAAGAATGTGATCGCGCTCGCGAGCTCTCAATTATAATGACGTGTAGGCGCGCGTCCCACTGTGCGCGGCGCGCGGACCTAGTGCCGGAGCGGTGCAGTGGGACAGAGGCTCGTCGTCGATGACACTCGAGCCGATACAAGCGGTAATCAAATTGGTTCGCTCTCGTGGTCAACAATCGAGTGAAACTCAAGGTGAGTTACTATTTATTTCTCTATAGCTTCATTATTATATTGGTGCCTTGGACTGTGAACAGGAAAAAGGAAAAATCAGATCCGATTTGTAATCGAGAGTGGAGTAAATGTTGTAGGTACGAAGAAAAAGGAAAATTATAAGTAATAAAAATGTAAGTGCACATTGTGTGTAACACAAGAGTGTAGTCGCTGGCAGTGAGGCGCGCGCCGCTGGAGCCATCAGCTAATTGCTCGGAAAAATGTCACCTTTTCAAGAGGCGCCCCCTCGCGACTAAATTGTCACATCTCGCTGCTGGCACCGCGCCGCGTCGCGTCACGTCCTACAACACAGGATGGATCCTGTGTACAATGCGTCGATTTTTACACAAATTCTATAGGAGAATAATTAGTGAGATTGAACCGGGGCGGCCCACGCACTCGACAGGCAGTGAACACGGGCGAGCGCCGGGGATTGATTACATACTGTAAAAATACGAGAATAATATTGTTATTTTAGTACAAGCTTTTTGTTAGAACGAGACTGTGTTGTTACTGTATTTACATAAATTTTACAGAACAATTGTGAGGTAATTTATTTTGAATGAATTATTTAATAAAACAAGATACTCTCTCAATTCTCGGTTTGATATCAAGGTAGAATAAATATAATTTCTTAGCGAAATATTTTCAAACTCAGTCTGGCGAATGATAAGCTGAACCGGTCTTGCTACATACAATACAATAAATTTTAAAAGACATACAATACAGTAAGTGCATTAACGACTACTACTTAATTTGTGTATCAATAAATTCCTAACCTTGATTAATAAGGTTACATAATAAAATGATAACATGTGTTTTTTGAACGATCTCTCAGTGATCATACCTACGGCACAACGACAGCTGGGGCTGCGGGTAGGGAAAGAAGGAGGGGGGGTCACTCGTGCTCGTGCCCCAGCCACGTACATCGATCCTTTAGCCGAAACCAATATATCTACTGACTTCCTGAGCCACACTCACATTAGATATACAAACAACTTTATCTCTTAATGCGAGTATAACCACATAGTTCATCTCTGTTACTTTTATAACATGGTTTGCAATATACCATCATTTATTTTCCTTTTTTTACGGTTCCGTTGGTACCTCAAAAGTAAAAAACGAAACCCTGACAGGATCCTCGGTTGTCCGCCTGTCTGTCTGTCTGTCTGCCTGTCTGTCCGTCTATCAATTCTTGATTTTTCTAAGAAAACGCGATCAAATGATACAGCTGTTTGTTCTCTTTTGTCGATTATATTGACGATCAAAAAATTCAAAAAGGTCAAATCTATAGGGTACTCGTCATCACTATATTTCAGAAATTGTGTTAATGACAGATTACTGCTAATTGACGTCTCTGAGTGCGGTTAGATCGGTTGTGAGCGGTCCTCTGAGCCGCAAATAAAAACCAAGCTTAGCTTGGTGCACAAAATCTATTTCTAAAACTTGTCACTCGAACTAAAGTTACTTGAGTTTTAATCAATTTTATAATGTACACGAGCCCGTCAAGTGTTTGTAATAAACGCGCACTTTAGTAGACAACGCGACGCGACGACGGTAGGTGCAGAGAGAGGCTGTTGAGGCTGTTTTAGCTTGATTAATCGCGTGCTATTAAACTAATGAGTGCCGCGAGAGCCGCTAATTACAGCGAATATGCGCCCACGCAAATTGGTTTTACACACACATACACAATGGCCGCGCACAAAACTCATATTCCTCACATAATTATATTGTAACATGTAGTGTTCGGTAGGAAAGCTAATGGAACCTGACTAGTCAAAATAGACCTTATAGCGTCGGGGATAAATGCCAGTTCAAGTTCATATATTACCCTAGTTTGGTTACGCGATGAGAACTGCTAATGCATGTAGTTTAATATACTCGATATTGAAAACTAGCTTGTTTCAGCCGGCTCCAGCGTAAAAGTATGTGTGTGTTAATTCAAGATAAGTCTATTAGTTAGTCTATGGTAAATTTTCATTATTAGATAGTCCTTGTCCTAACAATTACATAAACAATAAATAAGAATGAGTTAAATAAAAAACCTATCTCTGTTCTGTGGTCAAATAAGTGCAGCCTTTTGAAAGTTGCGTTTACATACATTAGACGCTTGAAAACACAAATCTCCATAAAATGAAAAGCATCCACAAAGTGAACAGCCGAGTCACGTTGGATGCAACTTCAAGTCACATACAACAAGTATGCCCAACAGTGGACGTCCTACGGATGATACGATGATGATAATAAAGCTATACAATAACAGACATTAAATATATTTACTCTCATATATTCCTTTTTGTAGTTGGTAAAATGTATGCATCTACTACTACTTAAACGTTTATTATAGCAATCTAGCTTTTTAATTTCAATATAAGAGTGTAGTTTTTGTGCGCTGTTTGAAACTAAATAGTCGTTTGAAACTCCTCCCATTAGGTTCATGTCTCGGTACAGTGGAGTTTTGCCATGCATATAACCTTTTCTGTTATTATGGCAAACCTCATTACACTTACGCTGTCACTTTTTGAATTCTGATCGGAAGTAAAAGTATGAGCTTCGAGAAGATTCTCGAAGCAGACAGTTGAATGTGAATTTGGGTGTGGGCCGGAGCCCCATAATAATAAGTGTGTGTATTTTTACTATCGTTCTGAGTTAGTTCTCCCGCGTAAATAAAAGAGAATAAACGAAGATATTTAAAAATAAAAGTGTTTAATTCAAGTAGTACAAGAAATCCTCTACCAGCTAAAGTTCTAAACACGCTCACCCCTTACATGGTGGAGGCGCCTAAGCGTCCTAGAAAATTGAAGAAAGAAAAAAAAAAACGCAAGTATTCACCCACAGAGAAAGTTTGAAGTGTATCACTAACAAATTTGATCTTGGGGTTTTATCTATTATTGGAATTGGTATACTGTGTTACCGCATAAAATGGCGTCAACCACATCCACATTTGACGGAATACATGGGTCGTTCGACGATTTTATTATACAATTCAATCAAATAGCAGTGATTCACAAGTTAGATGATGATGTAAAAAAAGTACTGTTGGGCGCATACCTAACGGGGCCTGCTCTGTATTTTTACAAGAAAATTGTGGAGACTACTGAAAGGTTCACAGATCTAATTAAAGAATTGGGGACAGAATTCCCATCTCGAGTAGACTTCGTAGAAAAGTTCTACTTGAGAAAACAATTATATCAAGAAGACTTGATAACGTTTTATTATGCGTTGGATGAATTATCATACCAAGCCAAAATAAATGATGATAGAATTTTCATTCAGCAATTTCTCAAAAATTGCAATAGATTTTATAAGAATAAATTGAGCATTATATTATTTCCAAATAAACAAACTTTAAAGGAAACGATAATGCAAATGATCAGTCTGGATGAACCAGATCACAAAGAGAATATGTTGAACTTGCCAAACCAGGGTGGTTCTGTTACACCTGGGAATCTTTGTACTCCCAGAAATTATGATTTCAGAAAAAGAATAAAACAGCAGGGAAAAGGACCCTCATGGACGAGGGAAACATCTCGTGTTGCAGCCGTGCCAAAACAAAGTGAAGCGTCATTAAATGTTGTGATGACGACGGGATCGAACGAAGTCCCACAATATATAAATTCAGGTCGGTTTAATCCAGTTATTAAGTGTCAGTGTTGTCAGCGTGACCTCCTAGCTCTTGTGGACACGGGAGCAAGCGTATCGATTATTTCCAGAAACTTCGTGTCAAGGAACAACCTACGTGTAGATTATGACAAGAAGATTAAGTTAAATAGCGTCAACGCTGAAGCTTTAAAAGTGATGGGAAGCAGTAAACTAAATCTAGTAATAGGGTCTAGAGTTTTTAGTCATATTTTTTTTGTAATAGATGGCGTCAGCCAGGACCTGATTCTAGGTCAAGATTTCTTATTAAAGTATAGAGTCTTGATAGACTTTGGTAGACAATATGTTTCTGTAGGAAATGTTAAAGTCAAATTTTGTGAACCCAGAGAGGTTATTAGTCATAGCGATCCGATTCTTCATATAAGAAAGCAGGAAGGTTGTCATGACTACGTAAATAAAAATAAAGAGATGTGCTATGTATCGTGTAGGGATACAGAACATACGATTTTCAACACCAATGAAGTGTTGACATCATGTCAAGTAAATACTATTAACTCCCACTTAGATTTTAATAAACGTTTCGCTTTTAACCCTGAGGAGTTAGACAAATTTAATAAAACTCTGGTTGAAAGAAAAATAATTGAAGATGTGCCATTATCCAAATATTACTCAGACCTCAATGTCTCTCTGGATACGGATCCAAAGGATCCATCCATCCAAAACAACAAGCGAAAACGGGTTTTACGCAATATTAGGCGTAGAACAAACACTTTCAGTAAATGTCAAAAGAACTTTTCTGATAAGTCGTTTGTAAACAAAGAGTTCGACATAGATGATAAAATTTTACCAAATGTTTACCAAATGAGGTCTGATTTAAATAGAAACTTTTATAAGGTTTATAGAGGTCCGTATGTAGTCGATAATAGACGAACAGACAATAATTATCTTATTCGTATACCGGACACAGATCAAACTAAAATAGTTCATGTAAATGGGTTAAAAAAAATTATAACTAGATAAGAAGAAATGGATGAATTTTAACACATCTCTCCATTCATTCATTCGTTCATTCATGCATGCATTTATTTATTGTCAAGTATTGACACATGTTGCTATAGTTACTAGTAGAATAATTGTTATTATGTTTTCAGTATCAATTTGTATTTAATATTAATATTATTATTAATGTATGTATAAAAATGTTTCATATCTGATGGCTGAGCGTCTCATCATGCCGAGCGACGTGTCGCTCACGAGGACAACTTCGGGGAGCCTGATGAGGAGCGTGATGCCCTCACTCCCCGCAATCAAAATTTCAATTTGTAAGATTATTCCTTTTTGGAACTGTTTCTAGATGATGTCGACGTACAGTTTCACGATCCCACGATGGCACACTAGTGTCGGGAGTCTTCTTGGTTGGAAGATGTGAGCTGTATGACGTCCTCGTTGTGAATTGACAATGATTTCTTGAATGCTTTACGCATATCAGCCATCACAAGGTTACTGATAATTAAATGGGTGAAGTTGAATTGCACTGGAGCTTTGATTGAAATAATTGTTACAAAATTTTATTTTTTTACACTTATGTGTTGAATATGTCTGTCTAGTTTTTATACTATATGTAAACTTATATTACATGGGGATATGAGAATCTTTTTAGTGGTTTTTGGCTCTCAAAGCCATCACCACGTATAATCTGGACAATGCTTTAAAAATACATAATTCGCAGAGTCCAAGATTACTTGTTCTTGGCTGTCCAGTTAGTAAGGACATATCCACCAAATCATTTCCACCTGTTAGGCAGACTAACCTAAATTTTGAGATTGCTTTACTACCGGGTAAAAGCAATCTCAATGGCGGCGGGGAAGTGGAGTTTTGCCATGCATATAACCTTTTCTGTTATTATGGCAAACCTCATTACACTTACGCTGTCACTTTTTGAATTCTGATCGGAAGTAAAAGTATGAGCTTCGAGAAGATTCTCGAAGCAGACAGTTGAATGTGAATTTGGGTGTGGGCCGGAGCCCCATAATAATAAGTGTGTGTATTTTTACTATCGTTCTGAGTTAGTTCTCCCGCGTAAATAAAAGAGAATAAACGAAGATATTTAAAAATAAAAGTGTTTAATTCAAGTAGTACAAGAAATCCTCTACCAGCTAAAGTTCTAAACACGCTCACCCCTTACAGTACATAGAGCAGAGCGCAGAGCTTCGTTGTAGAGTTCACTTTATTTAATAAATCTGTCGCCGGAGGCTTGTCGCGCACAACCGGTGCAGCGCGCGGTGGCCGGTAATGGACCCGACGTATCTCTACATATTGTATTCTTTGTGTTACCGCATTGTGTTGTGTCTCTACGTACGGACACCTCTACCATTTGTTTCAATGGTTCATTGCGCGCATTTCATTCAATAAATGTTGGTACTTGATACAAATATAATAAGAGTTGGTACAGATTTTCAAGTGTCAAATGTTCAAACTGCCTGATGGGATGAATACCTCTACTCTACCGATATAATATTATATTTTACAAGGAATCAAAATTAATAATCTGTGAAATGACGTGTCAGAAGTCAACTATTTGTGCCAACATTTTCAGTGTACCTACAGTTTTCATGTAAGTACTAAAAATTCAACTTAAAGACTGTGAAAGTTTGTAGTGACGTCACGACGGCACTAGAACATCGTACATTGTAAAGTCTCAAACTGAGACTCAATATTCTAACAAGTGTGTGAACAAACTTGAAGTTATACTTTATATTTTTACTACATGTCCTATAGTAAAACGTATAAATAGAATCCCACTAATATTATGGATGCGAAAGTTTAGATGAATGGATTTTTATTAATAAATCACGCTAGACAGGTACAAAATGATCTGTATGACATTTTACACTCAGGTAGACTACTGTCTATAAAACTCATTGGTTACTTTTTATCGACATAGTACGTTTGCGCGGGGACGGAGCTGCGGGCGACGCCGCGGGCAGAACTTACTATAGATTAAGTCTTTAGTACTTAGTACTCCGGACCAATAAATGTATCCAAAATAATATGAAATAAGGTCGGACATAACGAGCGCGTGTAATGGGCTCTACGCGATAAAACATGGCGGCTCAAATGCATGCTAAGTGTCCTACGTAGCTACGTAGTAGCCGCGTAGACTCTCGTAGCTCGTAGCTCGTAGCCCTGCCAACAAGCGGCATAACAGCCACTTGGCCCATTACAGCGCAGATTACATCTCATAATGTATGCAATTTTTCATGTAAATAGTTAAATATTTTGTGAAACTGTACAATGTACGGGAAATAATGATTTAGTTACAATATAATTATGTATGTAACTGTCAGCTAGTGCAATTAAACAAATAGTTATTGTGTGCAATGTATTACAACAAATAAATTAAATTCATATTGAAATTATCATCAATTTAAATGAAAATGGTGAGAAAAATGACGACTGTAAATTCTGAACACAATTATAATAGAAAACATCAGTAAAATATAACATTAGAAATTCATTATTTCAGGTAAGATTGTAACCAGTCAACCGTACGTGTTTCGTGTACGCGGTTCAGTAGCGTGTTGAGTCAGCAGCTAAGCAACTTTTTCAATCATCCCAATTCAATATAAAGTATGAAGGCTCTTAAGTAAACACTAATTTCCAATAAATTATATAAACATCTTAAGACCTTTCGGCAGGAATAACAGTGATTCCAAACACACATAGAAAAAAAATCGCAGTCGAACTAAACTATCAAAAAGAAGGAAAATAAAAGTGAATTACAAAAAATATAAATTATATTTAAATTTAATGAGGTCTAATATATTAGTTTGAAATGTGTTTTAGTGCATTACTTTTCAATTGTTTTTATTTGGATTTCAATTGGGTTTCAAAATATAAATGATTACATTTTGACGAGAGTAAACCGCGGCGGCTACCCTGCGGGGCGGGGGCGGGTATCAAGCGCTGATCTCACGTCGCCTCTACACGCGCTACATAACAACTCATAAAGTTTATATTTCCCCTTCGGTCTGTAGTTTTTATTCTATCTGCACATTGTGTTATACGACGGAGGTAGGCTGTAAACTTTAACTATTCACTGTATGTGTCCATTGCTGGATGTTACCTGTACCGACTGTGCGTATTGTACGTGTGCAAATAGTTTTTTACTAAACGAGCAATTCTAGTGTTTAAGTTTATTAATGTATACCAAAAAACCTATCTCTGTTCTGTGTGTATACCTATATTAATGTACTTATCACAGGTTTCTCGGAAGCGGTTCTAAATGAAAAATAATTAGAATGTTGAGTCCCTGACTGTTGTCCATTGTGGGAAGCTCTCTCACGTTATTAAAAATATTGCCATTTAAACAACATCCGAAAGAAATAAGCTATCAGTTGTGATAATAATAACCTGTCTTTTATTTTATTTAGTTAACCAGATTAATGACGTTTACAAATGATGAGATAATCAATGAATATTGATGAAACAAGTCCTATTTCTCTTAATGAAAAACTTAGACAAGAAGCTCTTACAAGATCGAGATATAATCCAAGCGAGATTGATTTCAACGAACGCTCGAACAATTCCCAACAAAGATCAAAAAGGTTACAAATAAAATAAACTGAAGAGCTGAAAGAAAGCTCGCCCGCGGCCGACTGAGCGTCGAGTGAGCGTCGAGTGAGCGTCGACTGAGCGTCGAGTGAGCGTCGACTGAGCGTCGAGTGAGCGCCCAGTGCGAGTCATTACAATTGGAGAGCGATCCGCGATCCGTATCACTTGTGAGATGATACATAATAATACCGATGACGTCACACTCACCCCCCTCCACATACCACATTACTAAACTAATATTGTATTATATACCTAAACAACATTTTGTCCATTATTAGCCGCGTCAATGATTACGTAAAACAGGCAATCTTTGGAAGTCCTCAGGAACAGCATCGATTTTGATAGTTTTGGTTTTAAAAGATTCGTTTTTTAAAGTTATTTAAAATCAGAAATCTCTTGGAGCGGGGAAAACGTTCCATTTTAAACATTTGACAGAGTATCGAAATTCACTAATTCAAAAGTCAAGATTCCGGGTAAGCTCTCTATATAACGCAGTTGTTTTATATGATATAATTAATGATTATTATATTTATGTTATACTTTATTACAATTATATATATATTATATATATATATATATATAATTGTAATATAATATAATTGTAGTATAATTATATATACTCGTAGGTACGTCAGCTTGCGTCATAAATTGTTAGCTTTAGATCCGCCTTGATTTACTCGAGCTCGGCTACAACTTCACATCTGTTATACCAAACAAACATTATTACCTACTTTATTATACTTTACTTCATACTAATAAATAAAAGTTACCGCGGCATAGAGGCACTACAACACATTGGTGATGACAAAATATTATGAAAGTTCAGGACATTGTTCTTGTTTTAAGTTTATCTAATAGCTTATCGTTCTGTTGTTTAGAGGTGATTGAAAATATATTAATGAAGTCCTTGATTCTTCAACATTAGCTTTAGTAATATCGTAATGAGCTGAAGGACTATCTCGAATGCATGGATGGAGGGTAATATTAAATGTAACGTGAGATGTAGACATATTAATATAATGATTACAGGACATTCACATGGAACTGGGGACTGCCGACCGAGCTTCGCTTCCTTTAGGGTGCCATCATCAGGGCGAGTGCGCAACTGTCGCCGCGTCGCGCCGCACACCGCGCGCTTTGACTGACTTCCTTACGTGAGTGACCCGTAATCATTATATTAACAAAAATGGATCATTTAAATTTGCAACGTTTAATTTTGTGGGAAAAGTAAGCAATGAGAAATAACTTTAATAGAGCCAGAACGTAAATTATTGTTTAGGTTCCTTTATTACAAATTTTAGATACCTTCATATATGAAAAGAGATAACATAGAAGAAAATTGTCATACAGTGGCGATATTTATTTATCACATAGAAGCTTCGTAACATACAAATTTGTGGGCTTGAATGTTGTATAAAAACTTAACGCAAACTCTTAACACGAGTGAGCTAACACAAGTAATATAAAACCTATTTGTTTAATGTTAGACAGTCTGTACAGTATATACGAGCATACGTGCACGATCGACCGTCTCGAGTCTCCGCACCGGACCGTTTCGCGCCGCGTTTCAAATTAAATAACGGGAAGTCAGGCGCACGTGACTCGCTTAGTTCGCCTTAGGCTCTGTCTTCACGAGACCGACGCGCGACGACGACGGCTTGCATCCAATATCAACCAGTTGCTTAATAGAATATCGTCTGTTTGTTTTGTTTTGAAATTATTATATTAAGACTTTTCGAGATTTAGTATAGTTACCTAACTACCAAGTTTGGTAATAAATCACTTTAAAAAACAAAATTTCAAGGTTATAAATTAAAACATTTTTTAATATCTTAATAATAGTTTGACTATGAAACAATTTTCGTACGCAAACATAATTATTATGACACAATGAAGAATTTTATTACTGATTTACACTTATGTACTCCAAAACTGTCCGACCGTGAGTTCTGACCGTGTCCTGACGCCGTAATACTACGCGCAGACAAGTGCACCTGGCGCTGTGGCTTCAATATCGAACTGTAGTGGAGCAGCTGCCCCACCGACGGCACGGCTCGGCACGTTGCTCTCACTCGCGGTATCTACTAATAGAGTTTAGCAGATACCGCGAGTGAGAGCACCGTGCCACAACAACTAACTACTCTTAACACTGTCTAACTTTTGGACGTGAACACAACCGATTCCAGCAACATTTAGTTTATAACTTTTGTTCTGCACAATTTAGCGTTTATTCATTTAAATTGTATATTGTTTTGTGTTTTAAACATTCTTGTCACAAGTATTTGAGACATAACTTAAATAAAACTATTCAAAGTTACACAGAGTACAGATTTAAGTCTTATTATTATTGTATAGCTGTTACCCGGGTCTTCACTCCCGTCGTTCTTTGTTTGGCCACTGCTCAGCTCTTATTGGCCGTAGCGTAATATTATAAACTTCCTCGATGAATGGACTATCCAACACTAAAATATTTTTTCAAATCGAACCAGGTGTTCCCGAGATCAGCGCGTTCAACCAAATATAGCTTTAGCTTTGTAATATTAGTATAATATAAGTATATAGATGAACGAGTCCAGTGTTACTTGTAAACGACAATGACAAACCCGTGATTGGTTTGTCGCTACAATAGACGTCACAATCTTTGTTATGTATAAAAATATGTCTCGACGCTTTGATCTGTATATTACAATATTATTGGTTTTGATTCGATCCTCTTCACAATATGGCTGTCACCCGGAAATCTTAAGCGCCCCTTTAATAAAGCAATACACATTCCATGAACACAGTATATTATATCGGTAATAATACTATTCAAAAGGCAAAAGATACTTAATAAATCAAAGACTAAGTCTTGTAGTTATCTCCATTAAGAGAAAGCAGTACAGACGCCACTTACAATGTAAAATAGCGTCGTCACATCTCGGCCACGCGCTAGGCGTCTCAGTAACGAGACTCGACGCTATGGAGGCAACTACTGAACATTGCTTGTGTGCTGTGAGTAGCATATTAGTTTCTTAGTACTGTTCGTGTCTCAATTGTGTTTGTGTGTGTCACTTATTAAGGCGTGACGATATGACTAGTACTTACTAATTCAAATAGTCATATCGTCATGCCTTTTCCCCTAAAAGGGTAAGCACCACCCCCACACTTCGCCAGCCATGTTACGTCCCATGTAATAGGAGGCGAGCTTGTATACTCGTAGTTTCCAAATTCCGAGCTTGTGCTGAGAATTCCGTGATAGAAAACCCCAATACCATTTTTTTCTGAACCAGGAATCGTAACCGCTGCCCTAAGAAGTAATTGGTAAGTACAAAGTATTTTTTTTTTTTTTTTTTTATTTTTTTTTTTTTTAAAAGACAACGCCCGCACTAGGGAACAAGCCCTGTGTCGCGGGGAGCTTTACAAACATGCAACTAACGGACACAAAGTACACCCAGACTAGAAACAAATATCTATGAATCACACAAATATTTGTCTCGTGTGGGAATCGAACCCACGTCACCCAGCACGGCGATGTAGTGGCGAGGCGACCACCTTAACCACTGCGCCACGGTGACAGTCTAATCGTCTAAATCTCTAATTAATAAGTAAAGTGAATTGTTCTTACGTATATAGGTATATATGTATATTATGGAGGATGAGATATAGTGTAAGTTTATTTGAGGAAGTAGTGTATAAGGCAAACAATATATTAATGACTCATTATTATATTTTTATGTAAATCTGTAAATAATAATTAACTTTTCTTGTTACATTACCACTAATGTAACATGGATTGCCAGAAAAACAACCATTGTCAAAAAGTGACTTCAAATCCTTTTTTTTTTAATAGAATAATGCACCAGTCGCTGGCGCTCCAATACGAAAGGTCGTATTTCCCACGCACCACTTCATTTAATAATTACAGGCTAAAAGCTAAGCTTTGTGACAGTCAAATGTATCCTAAATAAACTGTGGTTGTCGATTTATATGTTAATTAGATATCTTTCTTTAGTGATAACTAAGGAGTCATTTTATAAAGGAACACTATTTCAAAACCCTTTTAATGATAATCTAGTTGCTTTTTCAATTATTTTTTCATAATGGGTATTGATGAATATTAATGATTACTATTATCCTAGAGTAATAAAATGTGTTAAACTAATTCAGTAAATTCATTTTTTATGTTTTGCTAAATATATTGTTTGCTAAGAAAAGACGATGGCAGATGCTCAATAGATGTTAAATACTTAGAAACAACCACTAGTCAAAGTGTCGAGACTGTACTGTGTAGCTCGTTGAGCGTGGACTGTGGTGTGGAGTCGCCGCAGTGTCTCGTGGCGACACTTAACTTGGTCGCACGACTCTAGAAGTTGCGCGACCGCATCGAGCTGTCGCAGACGTAACGACGTTTGTAAACTTTCTGGCAGACCAATCGTTTTACGTAACTCTGAACCAATTATTTACAAATACTAGTAAATATCAACTGTTCTATAAAATTAAAATTAACTACAACACAACTATGTTGCAACATTATTTACCTCAAATACAATGCAGTTATACGATTATGATGGAGTTATTTTTTCATTATTTGTATATTATTTATATAAAGTTGGTTAGCTGTAATATCATGATAATAAAAACATATTAATTATAACTTACAAGATTACTACACTCTGTTTACCCATAGGTATATTACGCATACTATATTTGTATATTATATAATCAGGCAACAAACCAGCACTGACATCAGTACCCTGAGCTCGTTCTGAGCATGTCTCATTCTGTTGAGTTGCCTTCTCCACATCAGCTCTGAGGACTAGTACTCACTGGTACATACCATGCTATGTTTAGAAGTACAAGTGAGGTGACGTCACGGGGCGAGGGGCAGGGCGTCCCTAGGCGGCAATAGGCGACACTTGACGATAATAGAGCCGCTCATAATTGAATCAGCATTTTATGAAGCCGTCGCAGTTTGGTGCACGACGAAGCGCTGAAACTTAGCGACAGAACGTGCCTCTGATCTCATTGACGAGTCTCTTAATTGAGAGTAATAAAGTCGCGATATTGTGCGACGGAAGACGACGTCTAATTTTATTAGCTCCGCTTGTACCGACGAGACGCAGTAAATAAATGAAATACACAAAGCCTGTGTCGGGTCCCGCCATGCTCCACCACCGGTCGTACCGCGCTATTGACACAGAGCGCAGTGGAGCCGTGTTTACACTCAATATTTTTGGCTGAAAATTGGAATGGAATGAATTTTTGTAACGTAATCGATAGCAGACGTAACGAGCCGCTTTTTTAAGCTCTGTTTTAATATCTGAAATGGAATAGCTGGAGGCTGTGTACACAATAAGTGCGTGAAGCGGCCGGTGCGAATGCACTCGCCGCGTAGAGCCGTGCGCCCTGAGCTGGCCTTATCGCGTTTAGTTATAAAGGGAAAAGTTTCACGGTTAGATATTCATACAGAAACTGTTAGTGTTGCTAACTTTCATTGTTCGACCACAGCTTACTGTGTACACGTTATTTGAGAGGATTTTTTTTTGTTCCTTCAGTTATGTGCGTCATGCACGTTATTTGATCTACTAGTCGTAAAACTTTATTAATTTATTTATTATAAAGGTTTGTTCTGTGTCTGGGTGTAATTTATCAATAATAATATGTATGTATTTACAAAAAAAAAATATATTTAAGTAGTATATCAGTTGTTTAGTATCCGTAAGCAGCGTTACCCGTACTCGTTACCGTAACCCGTAGTACAAGCAAATATAATTGCTTAATTTGGGACTAGGTGGCGCTGTGTGAATGTGGTAGAATATTTTTTATATTGTTATATATTATTATTATTTTTTCAGAAATTCGAATTTTCCGGTAAACATGAAAAATTTCAAATTATATGTATAGTATTGTAGGCACAAGAGTTAATACAAATAAGATGTTTTGCGATTACATTTTGCCAGCGGACACACTTTTGTTTTACAAGTACTAGATTCTTACAAAAATACAAATGTAGCTCGTGATATTTAATTAAATTAATCATAAGAACTTCCATTTAAGTTATTACAAGATCGTTCTCTTGTATGGCGTGTTCTTAGAAAACAATGAAATTAAATTTCATTAATTCATCTGGGTTATAAAGAAATTACCATGAAAGTCAAAAGTTAAAAATGTAACAAGTAATCTGAAAATATATTATCAGCTAATTAGTGTACCACTAGTTCGTTGATAGGGTCTTTACCCTAACTTTAACTAGTGGCTAGTGGCCTGGGTTACTTACTGATAGCCAGATAGTAACAATTATTTGTGGTATACAAATTGGGGAGCGTGCAATGTGACGCAGCATTAGACCAGCGCGTGTGTAAATTAAAATAAATTTAAATTATACTTCAGGTTACAAACTAAAACATATAGAACAGTGAGGTACTACATATTGAAAACTACATCTTGCAACTTTACAAATTGTATATAATTTATTTAAGCTCTTTAAATGTATGTTATTTTAGTAGAAAAAAAAATGAAAATGTTCCTGAAAAAATATGGTAATTACAATGTTAACTTGAGATTTTACACACTGCAATAAGGTAACAAGTAACTCTACTTTTTAATATCTAAATAGTCATTTTTATTGTGTGCAATATTATTTATTAAATTATATACAGCCATCTATTTGTCGTTTTGCTATTTGATAGTACATACACAAAATATAAACGATGTCTCTCGGTCGACGAGTCTCTGTGCTCAAAGATCTCACTATAACTTATTTGTTATTGGTATCTTACGACTTATACTGAACTTTTTATAGCCGCACTTATGTAATTCTACGATAGTGATACAATCCGAGATGCTTCATCACGGCTCTCAACAAGAGATTGGACGTTTGAATGGCGTCTAACTAGCAAGTATATATGAGTACGAGTAATGTAAATATGACGATATTTAATATGTTGTTAGAACGAGGTGTATTTATTCGTGGGTCACCTTTATGAAGTATGACCGCAGCGGCAGGCGTGTTGTATTAGCTCGAGTTAAACAAGGGTCTTTATTTAAATCCTTTGTGTAATTTAATCTTTCGGCTTTTCGTGACGTCGGCCTGAAGCCTTCGCAGAAGGGTCTACAACAAGAAAATATAATAGAAAGACGAGGCTAAGTAAAACAGATAGATATTGGATAGGCATGTATACATGTATATGTATAGCGCAATCTAATTGGGATTCAGGTCAAGTGCTCAGTTAGAGAGAAGCGTCTTGATTGTCTAATTCTGCGATGTACTCCCATTTAGTATTCTATAGAGCAATGAAAATGTTCAAGTGGTTAGGGTGTGTGCACACTGAGCGGCCTGGCATACTGCGCACAACTATTGTTATGAACTAGAGTGATTCTCATGCAAATGTTTTGAAATATATCAGCAACTCTGTATTTTGGTCAGACGTTGTTAGTGTTAGCTCAGTTGTGTAAGTAAAAAAGGTTACAAATAGGCACATAATATATTATTGGACCGATAATGTGGAAATAGAAATGGGTTTTGTTTTTTTTTTGCTAAAGGTCATCATGGGCATCATATTTTCTGTATTTTTGATCTGGCTTTATTTTATGGATCACATACAAAATACTTATTACACATAATTATCCAAACATTTGACAACGATAAGTAACTTGTTAAGAGTGTATTCCACAGTTAGTTGTAGCCCGCAGTGTCCGCGCCGGCCACGCTCCGGCACGGCCCGGGCCGCAGGATGCTGACCGCCACCTAATATATCTCTCGACGTTGACTTGCCTTATTTATTACGTGAACTTTATCTCGATCGAGCTTCTCCGATTGTTTCTCTCTCTAAATGTTTGTGTACATACATATACATACATGTAGGCATTACTGAATATCATATTGCTTTGTATTTGGCAAACATGTTTTAGCGAATAAAATGGATGCACTAAAACTAACCAATCAATTTATGAATTTACAGATAACATAAATGAGTTGTGCCTATTTGCTATGTATGAGTATAATAATGTAAGCGAATATTGAGCGCCACGTGGCAGGATTAATGATAACGGTTTATGATCATGTTTGCTTTGATTCTATCATAACTATTCAAAGAGTAATCTCCCGCAAGTAATGTATTAGCATAATTATTAAACATGACTTATTACAATGTCACGAATATATTATAATTGACGATCAAGTTAAATGATATTATATTAATAATGTATTATTTGTGAGTTGTTACTCGCTACAAATTGCCGCCGACGCGACGCGACGCGACGGCGACGTCGGGTGGCACAGCAGCGATACGATCAACGCGATACCGCAGTACGAGTATTAGATTATATTAGTGAGCCAAAATATGATGTGTGCACCGCTTACTATAACAGTATACAGTACGTCATTATTAATACGAATTATTCAAAGATTATATAAATATAAAGCTCTAACATAATTGCTATCAAACGCAACTTATTGCCACAAACAAAACTGACAATTCCGAACGTATATATTTTATCATTATATTTGCTTCTACCACAATAATACTAGCAGGGTAATAAAATGTACATAAATTAGAACAATGTAGTGTGGGACAATGGTGCTGTCTCTTTGTATGTAATGGCGCACCCACTGGCGTGGGCAGTGGGCAGTGGGCAGTGGGCAGCACTCGCGCGACACACGGTACATGTTGAACAACTAGCTATAATATGGTAGCGTTGCGCGAGTGCCTCTCGTTTAGTTTTAATCACAAGTCTGTCGTGTGGCTTGTATGTACGAGTAGGCAGTAGCCGACAACTGTGCAACTAATCCCTTAGTCCGATGTTAGGCTTGCATTTGTATACCTGATCGTTCGCTTCAGTACCCGCCGCGCAGGGCTTCCTCGTCAATGTGCTCTCACGAACAATTTATCACTCAAATAGAATTATAAATATGTAAGCAAACGGTTATTTTCAACGTACATCTTATTAATATTAATTGAAATATTAAAAAGGAAATAGATAGAGAGAGACTCAGAGTAGTCTTTAAGACAGTACAGTGCAAGTATGTAATATAAAACAATAAATATGAAGTAATATTAAACAGAGTACGACAGTAACATCTGGTGTTTGTACAGATCCACACATTCGACATTTGTATTGAGCCGCACAATAAGGTAGCCGGACAGTACGAGTATGTAAGATCGTTTTGTTGCTCGGAGTGTGTTTGTGTTATAGGTAAGTATACGAACGTACGAGGATAGGCAGGTTAACAAAGGTTCGCATTAGAGGTACAAACAAAGCGCTTATAAATGAAAATTAGCTGAAAAGCGTTCCGGTGTTCGTCACCTGCGCGCGGTGCGTTCGAGTGGAGAAATTAATATCCGGCCGGAGCCGCATCGTTTCCGGGTCAGCGCGCCCGCTTGCACCGCGTCCCCCACTCACCCCGCCCCGTGGGAGATCAGCGAGCCTCAGGGTGGGGGGAGGGGAGTAGCCGAAGGAGGATAATTAAACTGTTTCATTATGTCGGAGCTCACAGATAAGGCGATCGGATGCAAATTTTTAAAAGTTTAGTTTTATTACAGTCTGTTTTTATTTCACGCTTCGAGATTAAAAGCTATAAACGAGAAGCTATCTCTGGTTAATGTTTAATTTAATACGTTTTCTTTTAATCAAGTTCGGGACGTTATTAACATACTCGATACCTACAGATTACGATATGCGATAGCTGCATTATGGCGGACTAGTTTGCACTATAAATCAAAAGTAGAACAATATGATCAAACTAAGTACGTCATATTTTAAAAGTCAAAAAGGTATTAGAAAAAGCAAAAGGTATTTAAAAAAATCATTTACAACAAGCAAATGGTTGCTAAACCAAGCTTTTTTTAAATAGCGTAGATTATAATAAAAATCTAGTGTGAAACGTAAGTATGAGATCGATGTTGTAATTAGGAACTACGAATGTTTGTAGAGGGTAATATTGTTTTCGTAAAGGTATTTGAGAGAAACAGTAATGGTTATTACCTGACAAACAAACAGATAGTACGTTTCACAGTAGAACAGTTCGTAAGGACAACACAACGTCTACTATATATACAGAGTAAATATCAGTTCAGACTACTTCTGTGATAGCTGTCAGCTGTAGCCTACTGGAATATATAATGATAACAACTACATAGTTCTACAAGTAATCGTAGGCGTAGTTGAATAGCAAACTCTCGTAGAAACTGTTATGTTTGCTTGGATTTGTTAGTTCGAATGAGGTGGTTTGCCACAGTGCGGTTTGTGTGTTTGATTCTGTGAACTATAACGGACGGCGACGGCCACACACCGCACACCATCGCTAAGGACTTGCGGCGGCCGCGGCGGCTCCATGGAACGTCGCCTCGAGGGGGTCGGTCCGCGTCCGCGCACACTATATTTGGTAAACCACTTTGTCTTTACACCTTTCATATTGTTAGGTAAGACGAAATTTTAACTTTTTTTTACAAGTTTATATACCTAGTATTTTATAATTAGAGCCAATTTAAATAGGGTTTCAAATGTCTTAATATGTGTACACATTTGTTGGGAACAAAAAGGGAACAATTATATAAGGAAACACAGTTTGAATGTTCTAAACATGTCATGTATCATGTTTATTAAGACCAAAACAAACTGGACGGATGGATCTCAAGATAAGAAAAGATTATCAATAAATCTCCCTAAACAAATAAATAGTTAACTGCATAGCTATAGCTTGTGATACACAAACAAACTACAGATCGATACGTATATGTATATTAGTACATAGTGACCCACTGTTTGTACTACTCGTGTATTCTCAAACGTACCAACACTGCAGCACTAGATTGTGATTTCCCAATTTCGACCCAAAAACTGTTCAAATTCCCGATAGAAGTTCGTTTATCGTTCGTACTGAGCTAACTGCAGTTGTTCGAGTTTTGTTCTTTCTATGAGCTATGCCTTTGTGCTTCGGGGGTTAAAAGTGCTTCCAAACAACTTTAGACTCTGAGCTGAAAAAATCCGCTTTCAACACATTTTAATTTTAAATATAAAATTGATTAAAATATCAATAATTGATGTAGTTAATTTGTTTTTGGGCTCGAAGTTAATATTAAATTAAGTATTAAAATATGTAACTCTAAGTATCCCTAATGAGATCTTAGCAGAAACTATCTACTTTGTCTCTCGCCACACAAAGGGTCGTTTGAAGCAGGCGAGAGGCGAGGCCTGCGTCATGCACGGCGCGGACGTCGCGACTTGATTGGCTGTCACTTTAATTTCCCTTTGTTGAAAGCTTATTACAGTGTCCATTGTTCCGGCGCGTCTTGTGCCCTGTGCCTCGTTCACCTCGCCACGCTACTTGGGATTCATACTCGACTCCTATTCCGCTCACAAAGGCGTAAGTGCCATAAATCAATACTGCGATAGCACCACTTAATTAAGTAAGAGGTCAAGCCTCGGCGCGCAAATTAAATCTAAAACAAGGTTCGTTTTACATTTTCAATTTCCTTGCGCACAACAAACAGTAGACAGTGGTACGGTCGCATTGTGGCAGTGCGGCGCATACAAGTGCACGGAGCGACTACACTCGAGCTATTTATTCAATTCGCTCGCTCCGGAACAATATATCGATACTTGTGCGCCGCAGACGATACCAAGGAGTGGCGGTTTCAATTATTATTTTCTATCTGTGGTCCCATTGTGCGCCACAATAACTGCGATATTGAATATTCCCGACATCGCATTACGGGGGCTCGGGGCTCGGGGCTCGGGGCCTGGGCGACTAAATTGTTGTTCGTATAGTTGTGCGCTGTGCTGGCTCAATAGTGAGCGAGCTCCTGCTCTCCTATTGACGTCGACGCGCTCAACTTCAGCTTTGTTCATAATTGAAACTAGGAGCTATTGTAAGCAGACAGCGTTTTAATGACTTTGGAGTTCTTTCAAATTTGCGGTGCTCTCTCTGGTTGTAGGGGCGAGTCGTGGTTCCGTGGAGTAACTAGAGGGAGTGGTGCAGCGGCTCATAACTCAGCGCGAGCGATGCGCGGCGCGCCGTAAGATCTACTTATTACATTAGTTCTATCTAATGTTTGACTACACAATGTGAGGTTATATCCTCTAGGTTGTGTTCCTTGTTTAAATACTATTCTGGTAATACCGACCTTTGTCTATAATGACGCAAGTGTATTAGCTTTACACAGTAATATAAATGAGAAAAAGTACACTTACACAACAAATAACTGTGTATAACGCTAAAACATAAATTAATTTGAAAGGTTTTGGTAGAATGTAGGTATGAGTGAGGAGAATATATAATACAATATACATTTATGGTAAGTAATGAGATATTAAATCATCGGAGCCGCTGTTAAGTCGCTGACTGCCGGAGGGGAACAACGACGTATATTTAAATAAGTCACGTATAAAGTACTAGTATGTTAGTACGTTCAAGTAAACAAAGGTTTGGGAGCGCGTCGCACGTCGGCGTGCGATTGTACATTGGAAGGGTTGTGTGCACTGAGGGGCGAGCGACGAGCGCAGGGTTAACTCGCACGTCTATCACTTGTCGCCCGCAGCGAACAAGCGCATATAATATGCGCTCCTACTTACTAATTCATCACGTCCGCTTCAAAAAGGGTCTCCACGTCTGTTTAAAACATTTTTAACTCTTTCAAGGTAAAAAGAATTTATGAACCTATTTTACGGGTGATTGTAAATAAATTAATATACGTTTGTTGGTCGTTGCGAGCAGACGTATACGCGCTATCTTGTCATAAAGTAATTAAAATCTAAATAACGTAAATCCAAATTAATACTGTAAACACAAATACTTAAATAGCATATTCGAGCGGACGGTAATCTTTGTTCTACTGAGTGTATACAGTATAGTAAGGCGACACAGGGGCCCCGCACTTCCCCTCAGGTGAAACGAGAGCGACATATATTTTTGTTATATTCGCGCGCGTGGACAACTGTGAAGCAAAAAATAATGAATACATTGCGATCACCTAACAGCGGCAAAGTCAAAAGCGGTAGCGAGAGTAGCTCCTTTCCAGATCTACGCCAGATTTCCAATGACAGAAAAAGAAAACAACCTGAATGGGACAGTACCTTTCACGAAGAATTTTCTAAACTGCGTAATGAATTGATGGAAATGATGCACACAATAATTAAATCGCAAAAAGAAAATACAACAAAAATTTGCCAAGAAGTTGCTGATATTAAAACTGATATTGTAACAATTAAAAACACCATTAGTCAGCTAACAACGGAGCAGAATAACATAAAAACAAATCTGCGAGCAGTTCAGACGGAAAACACAGCAATACAAGAAACAATATCGAAACTCACTAACGAGGTACAAAGTCTCAAAAATATTCAACAAACATCTTCGCAACAAGAATCGCTATCCGCTTCTCACGAGGACATCATGCAAGAACTCAAGGAGCGTAGTCTACGCGAACAAAATATTATACTTGTGGGTTTAAATGAAATTAACGACAAAGATCCATCTACGCGACAAAACTATGACATGCAGGAAGTAAATAAAATCATAAAATCATGCTGGCCACAGTGCCCTACCCCAACAAAAGTTACAAGATTAGGCAAGTACAGAGAAAATAAACATCGCCCCATTAAAGTATGTTTTGATACAAGTTGTACAGCGAAGATGATTTTACGCCAACGGTCAATTGTAAGTAAGGATAATATACGGATCTACTCGGACCAAACACCTGCACAACAAAAGTTTATGAAAGATCTTCAAGTAGAATTATCGTGCCGTCAATCAGCGGGTGAAACTAATCTTATTATTAAATATATTAAAGGAATACCAAAGATTGTAAACAGTGCTTCAAAAAACTGAATAAATCTATGTCTGCTATATTCTCTGATAATAATCAACTTCGCAAAGTCTCAACAAAATATTATTGTACAGATACCCCCATCAATTTAATAAAGTGTTCTTCTTCTTTAAACTTTTTATATGCAAATGTAAGAAGCCTATTACGACCCGGTAAATTCGATGAACTTAAGTGTATTATAAAAAATATCCAGAATACTGTGCATTTGATTTTATTAACCGAAACATGGATTAAAACTGAACGGGAAGCTCAATCTCTTCAGTTACCTTGCTATACACATTATTTCAACTATAGAACGATTTCTAGAGGGGGAGGTGTCTCGATATTTGTACACAACAACTTAAGGCATAGCCTATTGTTAGAAAAATATAATAGTGGAAATAATTACCTGTGGGTTAAAATAGAAAACTACGCATTGAATGTAGGGGTAATCTACAAACCTAGCTATACTAACCTAAATGATTTTCTTGACGAATACAGTACGCAATTGGAGTCAAATAAACGGTCTATTGTGTTTGGTGATTTTAACATAGACTTATTAAAAAATGATAGTGTCTCTAAAAATTATAAAGATACGGTTTTATGCTCTGGTTACAAAATACTAAACAAAATTGATACTGAATACTGTACTCGTGCGGGTATAACATCAAAAACTATCATTGATCACGTCTGCTCCGATATCTATACTCAAAAATTTAATTTTACCCTACTGGAATCATCAATGAGTGATCATAATCAAATCTTCCTACAGCTAATGAAATATAAACCTCCCCCAAAAATCAAATATTCGTACACAGTTTTAGACTACAAGAATTTATACAAAAGTGTCAATGAATCTACATACAAAAACACTACCAAGAATTATGATTTGTTTATGAATTTTATAAAAAAATACATAGCAAAAAATACAATCAATAAAACTAAAATACTAAACTTACCTCAAAAAGACTGGATCAACAGTACCGTCATAGATCAAATAAACACACGTAATGAATTATGGAAATCTGTACGAAGCAATCCGAATGATCAGCACCTTCAATTAAAATATAAAAAACAACGCTCTCTAACATTAAAAACTATACAAAAAACCAAAAAATTATACTATCACAAAATATTTAAATGTACCTATAACAAACCTAAAAAAATGTGGCGGCTAATCAATACCTTAGCAAAAAATAAAAATATTGAAAATAGTTTTCCATCAAAATTAATTGTGAATACTTCTACGATAACAAGTCCATCAGATATATGTGAGTATTTTAATTGCTTTTTTACTAGTATTGGTACACAATTAGCCGATGATATACGGATCAAACACGGAGATCAAACAGTAAATACTTTGGCGTGCCATTATCCTAATAAAAATAACAATATTCTTATGAACTTTGATTTATGTACTGCTGATGAAATTAATGGAATTATAGACCATCTTGATCCCAATACTAGCGCAGGTTTAGACGGCATAAGCACTAAATGCATTAAATGTTTAAAAATACTCATACTCAATCCATTAACTGACTGCATAAATAAATCGATAACTGATGGAATATTCCCTGATTCACTAAAAGTGGCTAAGGTGACACCTGTGTATAAGTCTGGTTCAAAATTCGATCCTGGTAACTACAGACCAATATCTGTACTGCCAGTACTATCAAAGATATATGAAAAGGTCTTATATTCAAGGCTAAACAATTTTTTAACGAATATTAATTTTCTAACGGAAAACCAATATGGGTTTAGGCAAGAATCAAATACTTTATCTGCAACTATTGATCTCGTAACTGAAATAAAAAACCAAATTGATAAAAAACATATAGCTGTCGGTGTATTTATAGTCTTAAAAAAAGGCTTTGATACGGTTTGTCATAAAATATTATTATTAAAGCTAATAACACTAGGAATAACTGGAAAAGCCTACGAAATGCTCGAATCATATCTTATTAATAGATTTCAAGTGGTAAAAGTCAAAAATTGCACTAGTCAACCTAAAAAAATTCATTGTGGCGTGCCCCAAGGCTCAATAATCGGACCTTTGATGTTTTTAATTTACATAAATGATATCTGTAATGCAGGGTTGAAGGGACGAATCACACTTTATGCAGATGATACTTGCCGTTTCTATTTCGGCCATTCAATTCATGACATAATCAAAGAAGTCCAAACAGACTTAAACATACTAGAAAAATGGTTTGTTCATAACCTTCTCACATTAAATACATCTAAAACATCTTATATGATTTTTAGTGCAAAGAATAAAAAAATCTCCGACTTTACACCATTAACTATAAACGGCCAGGTTATAAAATTAACAACTCAAGAAAAATACCTCGGCCTAATACTAGATAATAAACTAACATGGAAACCGCACATTGAGCACATTAAGTCTAAAATAGTTTCCCTAACCGGCGCGTTTCGCAGAACAAATGGATGTATCCCAATGACAGTAAATTGCACAATTTATAATACCATGATTAAACCACACTTAGAATATCTGGTAGAGGTCTGGGGGTGTGCAGCTGAAACCAATTTAAAATCTCTCCAAGTCGCACAAAATAAGGCCATAAAAACGCTTTTCTATTACGATTACCTAACACCTACCGTAGAATTATACAGAAAAACAAAATTATTAAACATAAATCAAATATACAAATATAAAACGTGCATTCTTATTAAAAAAATTATAACAAAAGAAATCAAATCGAACTTAAAATTCACTACAAGAAATTACAAACACAACGCAAGGAATAAAAAGAAATTTAATCTACCTACACCAAGAACAAACTACGGGAAAAGAAATATATTGTTTGAAGGGGCACAAATGTATAATAGCTTACCAAAGGATATTGTAGACATAGATTCTTTCAAAATATTTAAGAAAAAACTACAAATGTACCTACTCAGCGGAAATTCACTTTAATTTTAAAATAAAAATAATAATCTTACCTATATATATATATACATATATAACTTCATTTTTACTATTTACATTATAAAGAGGAAAAACTTATATTTCGCTATGTAACGAGTAAATTTAAAGACTACTGGACCGATTTCAATAATTAAATTCTGATACAATTGTATCTACCTTTTATAAATTTACATTTAATTTAATTACTACTACTACTGTTACTAACCTCTAGCTCTAAAACCATCGACTAACAAACATTAATATTTAAGTTTAATTATACATTAAGTTTCTCATGTAAGTGAACTTGTATCCTGTTCTTTATGAGAAATAAATGTCTTTAACCAGATTATATTCGTACAATTTAAAATGTTCAAATGTTTCATTGAACATTGAGTTTACATTCACAGATTTTATGATCGACACACAATATTTTGATATATAAAACGAATTATGATACAATGAAGATATTTATCTGTCGGCGGGCCTTGCAGGTCTTCATTAGAACGTTGGTCAGCCATCAGGGATATTTAAAATAACCAACGCACAGTGCACTTTACCAATCTTTAATTGATAGTTATTAACACACTATGTAACACAATTAATTAACCAAGTGGAATGTAGTGAGGTTAGTTGAGACGCGATCACGACCGATCGTTAGCTCTCCGTTAAACAGAATGACTCGTTAGTACAACGCTCACAGCTTTTATACCGACTAATTGACATGACGTGTCAACCATAATGTCACACGTCAAACGTCAGCTGTCATCTGCGTTCAGCCTAATCCGATCGCGCCACAACTAAACACACTCAAGCAATAATAAAACCATTGTTAACAATAATAATATCCACGGTTTGCTTGACATTCCACTGTCTGCCGCTATCAGATATTGCACTCTGCGACACGGCCATTCTGACGCTCACACGTCCTCGTGGGATACGGTATCTGAAACTGAAACATTTTCACGAGAGTAACATATCCACTCGGCCTTCCTGACCCCACACTAAACAGTAGTGCAAAATTACGTGATTAAGACAGCTCAGTACAAATAATTGTCACATTACTTAAGTTACTTCAATTCATCATTATCAACCACTACCTGACATCGTCAGTAATCATCACTTAACCAGCGATGAAAACCACCCGATATCATCAGTAATCACCACTTAACCAGCGATGAAAACCTTGTAGTGATCAAGTACTGGAGTACCCAACCAGTACTCGACGTCGTCAGTAATCATCACTTAACCAGCGATGAAAACCACCCAATACTCAACCAACACATGATATCGTCAGTAATCACCACTTAACCAGCGATGAAAACCAACCGACATCATCAGTAATCATCGCTTAACCAGCGATGAAAACCATGGATGGTTGAGTACTGGAGTACCCAACCAGTACTCGACATCGTCAGTAATCATCACTTAACCAGCGATGAAAACCATCCAGCACCTAACCAGTACTCCGTCACTACACTTAACCAGCATAGTGACGCCGCAGCGCTTGACCAGCGCTACGCACATCGGTAATCATCACTTAACCAGCGATGAAAACCATACAGTACTTAACCAGTACTCTGTCACTACACTTAACCAGCATAGTGACGCAGCAGCACTTAACCAGCGCTACGCACACACTATCACTTAACCAGTGATAGCAAAAAAATAATATTCAGAACTATGTCATTAATTGTCACGGAAGCTAAAATTTTTAAGTTACTATTTACTGTAGCTTGACCTATACCAGTCATAGTAACGACAGAATAAATACGCTCACCCTTAATTTTAAACGAAACCGTATTTTTAACTAATGAGCACTCTGCTCCAGAATCAAAACAAAAAGCAAACGACTCACCAGATTGGCGTAAAATTCCAGTAGGTGCGTTAACCACGCACATATCCACGCGACGTTGCTCAGGAGCTACACCTCCACCGCCGTTGCTATTGCCACTGCCATCGATGCTGGTTCCGCCTATATTGACTGCTGTGCACCGACTCGCGTAGTGACCTTGGCGCTGGCACTTGTAGCAGATGATAGAAGTGGTATCCTTCCCACTTGACTTCACCACAGTAGTATTGCTAGGCGACCGACTATCCTTTGTGGAGTCCTTGTTACCGTTACACATAGGAGCTTTGTGGCCTAGTTTGCCACATCAGTAACACTTGGGTGTCACAGTTGAAGAAGGCTTTAATCGTTTATTATCCGAATCGGGGGTGCCTTGAGAGTCCGGATGTTTCCGCTTTAGAAAAGACAACGCAAGAAGTTCCTTTTGCAATTTACCTCTTGTGTCAATGTCTGTTGTGAATGCCAATCTCTGTACACGTCGGTCGATGGGTGACAAGTGAGCGAGGACAGTAGATATTGCGATCTGCTCCACCGATAGATTTTTCCAACGCGATACCAATGATGTCAGCACACGTGAGGCATAAGCCGCGAGACACTCCCCTTCTTTTGGAGCACTGCTATTCAAATTGATAAGGGTAGCAGCCGGTGTCTCGGGGCAGTCATACATGGCGATGAAATTCTCCTTAAATTCACTCCATGTCATACCCAGGAACGAAATCTGAGATAGCCACGTTGAAGCTTGTCCTTTTAAGGCACGGCTCAAAGTTATCATAAGCGACGCTCCTTCAAGGTCACAATCTGCCATACATATATCAGCAGTATTTACCCAGGCACGTGCATCCACATTTTGTTTCTCCGGGTCAAATTCAGGTAGATGGATTTCCTTACTTGAACCAGGCGATTTCAATGCTTGCAGCAATGCGAGAAAATTTTGGTTCTGCTGTTCCAACATCAGGCGCCATTTTACTTCTATATCAGTAGAAGGTCGCGGCTGATAATCAGGTGGGCGTTGAGGTGGCAATCCCGCTTCTGATGTCGGCGGGCCTTGCAGGTCTTCATTAGAACGTTGGTCAGCCATCAGGGATATTTAAAATAACCAACGCACAGTGCACTTTACCAATCTTTAATTGATAGTTATTAACACACTATGTAACACAATTAATTAACCAAGTGGAATGTAGTGAGGTTAGTTGAGACGCGATCACGACCGATCGTTAGCTCTCCGTTAAACAGAATGACTCGTTAGTACAACGCTCACAGCTTTTATACCGACTAATTGACATGACGTGTCAACCATAATGTCACACGTCAAACGTCAGCTGTCATCTGCGTTCAGCCTAATCCGATCGCGCCACAACTAAACACACTCAAGCAATAATAAAACCATTGTTAACAATAATAATATCCACGGTTTGCTTGACATTCCACTGTCTGCCGCTATCAGATATTGCACTCTGCGACATATCTATAGACGTTTGCCCTTTTCACCTCCAGACGTGGAAGCTCCAGGTCACATTTAATACATGTCACATAATGGAATGCCTACAATAAAGATAAACCTAGTTTATTGAAACAAAACGCTATATTTATAACAATCGCAATAAATTGAACACCACAAAATTGATCGGAACACTTTTAGGACATGACGTCACAATCAGACCACGACGAAAATATATAATTGAAAGTAATGGGGCCATGCTGTCCATTTGACATCATGGGACATGATCCCTCGTCACCGACAAAGTGGGACACCCTATTATTAGGGTAACCATACAGTGGAGGCGTAGCATGTCCCGTATTTTTTCCTAGGCTATTTAAAGCTGGTCCAATAATGCGTCGCTGTGGGGCGGTGCGGTCGCCGGCGGACGGCAATAAACGCAGGGAAGCTTTGCACTCACTTTGTTAACTCGGCCGATATTAACTAGCTCTAGTTTCACTATCACACTGTTTTTGTTTGTAAACCTAGCGCCTCGGTGACCTAAATCACTTTAAATAAGTTTATATGTGACACTCGCTGGGTGAAGGGAGGACAGGGTCTCTCCTCCTGGAGCGCAGTGCCTCTGTGAGTTGTAGTATACACTGCATATAGTGTCGACAGCTTGTGTCGGAGACTGAGGTCATGTTTGAGTCACTGAGTCATCAGTTATCGTTGACATCTAGCGAAGTAAACTTGATACTGCGGGATGTAATCGTGTAAACTCTTGGTTAGCTACAGATTAAATTCATCTTTGATTCAAGATCCAGTTATGTTTTAGCTTTGAATGTGTATTGTTTATTTATCTAATAATAATATATAATTAATTAAAAATGCCAGATACTTTTGTATACTATGTTATAATTCTTAGCATTGTGTATGTGTATGTGTCCGTATACATCTCTAGAATAAACATCTGTGAATGTTCGTTACTTAACGATTTCTTCAATTAATCAAACGTGTTTATCTTCTCATACTTCTAAACTTTAATTAGGAACTGTAAATACATAGATAGAAAAATAGGTAGATATTAAAGGTTTTAAATATCACAAACTTATTTTTTAGATATTTCATCCTTTTAAATTAGTTTGCAAGTGGGGTGGCCATGAACCGAGGCGCCAATTATTCAAAACGTCGAGAAATATTAAAAAGTTAACTTTAGTCTCGCTAAGATGAATGGGTAATAACTCACAAAATATCTCACAGAAAGTAATATCTAGCTTCTACGAGTGGATCGAAACGTTCATAATTATTATAAATTACATCATTATCATGCTTTAAATACTAATATTATTGCTCTCTACAATAATAGATATCACTAAACTGAGCAGCGCTCCTAGTATTGCGGTATCAAGATGTTCGTTACGATCATCGAGGTTAAGCAACACTCGGCAAGGTCAGTCCATGATGGGTGACCCTTTGTGGTAATACTATTCTCGAGCGTCTCCGTGCTTCGGAAGGCACGTGGCGCCGTTGGTCCCGGGTATCACTTAATGTGGTAGTCGTTAAGACAAGTTGGAAGCCTTTTGGGCGACACGATATATTCCCGCACCAGGGAGTGCCTCAAGCGCATACGTTAATCGGAATCTTAATCTTAAAAAGTACCGTCAAGTAAGTCAAAGATAGCTTTGCACACAAAAGATGCCATTATTTGGTAAACCAGCGAAGTATTAACCACAAATATTATCAAATCTACGAAAGTATTATGGATTAAAACTCAATAAACTCAAAAACTCCATTAACCTTAATAATTTAGTCTCAATTGATCCTGAACGTTCACTCGTAACACAATTGAGTCTCAGCCGAGGGATGCGGGGGGGGGGGGGGGGGCGGTTACAAAGACTTTATGGATAATATCTCACTTTTGTTCTACAAATTGAATCTGCGATATTCCGTTCACTTGACTGCTCTGTCTCTCGTCTCTGTACTAATGTTTCGTAGAACATGAAGTCAAAGAAGACGTTTTTGACGCTCTCTCGTACTTGTGAGATGCAGATCAGTTCAAACAGCAGGTAATGTGATTTAACTATAAAAAATCTGTACATATTATATATATTATCGAAGTTTAAACTATGAAATTGCGATTTTTCAAAGTAAAAGCAAAAGCAAGCAAACTATGTCAAAGTAATCGGATGTATGCTCGATCAAGCCATCGCTGCATCGTCATCAACATTCAGTCAACAACAACATCCTATGAATTTGTATATTTTGTGACAATGTCGCTAGGCTTCTACTTTAGATACCGAAGCTGTCATGATGCCGTACGAGAGTTAGATGTACACACATAGACACGATCGAGTATGTGTAGGTACATTATGTATATACGTGAAGGTTGCCCCTCGGGCGATTTTAAGTGAATTACGTGAGTATCGTCATTTGTAACTCTGTTTTATTGGCGTCACTAGAAATTCACACGAGATCGAACAATTTATTATTTAGCACGCAAAAAGCTGCATCTTTAGATCAGAAGAGTCGTAGAAACGACTATAAGGCTGAGATCTATAGAGCGTACTTGGACTTTGCTCAGACTTCACTCCAACAAAACTTTGTTTAGCCTAATCTGAGCCAAAGCATTGATTTGGAATCTATAGACAATATCATTGCTTAGCCCGAGTACTACTTAGTAGATGTTTCATTTCATGCATCATCTTCTGCTGAATTCTTTGTTAAATAAAAGATAAAATACCTACTTTTTGTAATTTATAATAGTCCAAAAACTCGGTTTTCTTAAAATTACTAGATTATCTTTAAATTTTGTTGTCTAATATTGGTTAAATGTAATAAATATTAAGTTATGAAAGAAATTGAGTAAAGGATCGCTAATGACAGCTGTTCAATGTTCAATTAATGTTATGCAACAAAGTTCAATAGTCATTTTAAAAGTATGACATTTGTACACCATTGTTTTTTACAGTTTAATAGCCAAAGATTTTCGTAAGTCGTCGATTTTGAGAACTTTGACTTTACTTAGCTTGGACTTGGACAAAGTCAAAGTTTGCACTATAAATACCGATTTTGTCTTATCTCGAAAGTTTAGTCAGAGCAAGATCTCAGCCTTAGTGCACACAATATTTCCATTTAAATAGGTACATCACAAAATATTTTCCGAACTTGCTAGTGATCAGATTGGAACAATCTCATTATAATTCAAAGCTTGCCCTGAGGTGGCACTCCACTCGATGCCGTTGCAAAGCTAGCTAGCTTGGAACCTGAGTTTACTGCTAATATCTATTAAGGACATTGAGATAATAATATTATATTATATTAATTAATAAAAACACAATAATACATCCAATGTCACTCTATAAGTACCTATTTTAATTATTATTATAAAAAAACAAGATAACATATACATACATAAAATTTATTTTTTAATAAAATTGACATCGACACGACGTTTTCCACTCGAAGCGAATGATTTTAAAATAAAGATTCTTATTCATTTCATATCATTGAAAGCTAATAATGATAATTGCGTGCGTTAACTGACTCCCTTTACAAAAACGTTACCCGCCTTATCTTCGGCAGTCGGGTAAACAAATATTATCGTATACGAGTTTCAATTGCGAAGGATACTTTGTTGTATAAACGTTTGTTAGCGATCGCCGAATGATCCGCAGCTCGTCAGAGGCACAATCACGCTCTGTCAACAGCACAAGTGTACCTGTCATGATTATGTGTGTGTGTGTGTGAGTCTGCGGTCAGTACAATCACACATCGTTTGTACAAGCTCTTTGTTGTCGTCGTGTACACTCCACACTGAACAGGCCACGTTCATGAGACCGCTACTCTAATGACAAGCTCTCATTACATTAATTTACAACATTAACTAACCGCGTTGTAGTATGTGATTGCTGAACTAGGTCGTGGGTTCGAAATCAACATAGGACATTTATTTATGCGGCTTATAGAGATTTTTGTGTGTGAATGCAGTTTTCTACTGGAAACGTTTCCTTTAAGCACAATACAATATTATGCTTCGCAAATGATGCACAAACTTTTCATCAAAAACTAGTTTTCTTAATTACTGGATGACAGATAATTTAGAAGTTTAATTAATATTGAATGACCATAGCAATGTCAGTGACACATTTACGGATGCATTTATAATTTTAAAATGAAGTTCATGTGCTTTTCAGACCAAAAAAGAATGTCTCCCACAAGTGTCGGTACAGTCCAGAGATTTCCATTAACCCAAATGGTAGGAACAAAATACTTTTGTGATAGGGTTAATGTGGTGGCGGTCGTCTCTATCGTCGCTTTACCTAACCCTCTTTTTTTTCTTTATATATAAGGTATTTTACTCAAAGTGTATTAATATAAAGGTAAGGTAATATATCTTTCGTAGCAGGTCTACGTCGCATCCGTAGCGATTGAGTCGTTTCCGTAGCTCTCGTAGCAGAGACTACGGAAGCCGTAGCACATCGTATATTCCGTAGCTACCGGCGCCGGTGAGCCGTCTCAATATAGTTATGAATGGAATATTTGCGTCAATGAACTTTATCATTAGCGTAGCTTGTTAGCTACGTAAAGTATTAGTGTACGCACAAGTCGAGTATATCACCATCATCATTATCATCAGCAACCCATTAAGTCCCACTGCTGGGCTCGGGTCTCCTCCCTTTATCTTGAGAGCTGAGATGATAGTCGAGTATATACTAATACTTAATATGTATATAAATACAATAGCATATATATTATAAGTGTTAGTTACGACGGCGCAGCGCGACGGTTACGAAGCGGACGTAATATCCGCAGGCATCCGTCCACGCGGATATTAATATCCGGCCGGACCGCATCAGTTACGTGTTCCTCCCCCTCACCGCCACTCTTCACTCTTCAGAACATTTAAATAATATATTTTTGGGATGGCCCTGTAGAGAGTAGACTCCATGGTAGGAAATAATAGTGATAAATATACGCACTAGGAAATTACAGAAACTTTGAACACAATATGTTATTATAAGTTGACGTTGAAAGCCTTTCACACTCGGAGGAGTACGCAGTGGCGGTACGTTCATACAAGCCCAAAAGCCCGGCTTGCCCTACTAAAATGCTCGATCAAAAATATCTAATTCAAACCATTATCTATTTTAAAATTCGCGCGCTTATTTCCAAGCGCGAGCGAGAGCAGTGACTCGGTGCACAGAGTACATTTGACTCGGTGACTGATGAAGCATCAAGCTAGAACGAGAGTTAGAGAGGCGCGCGCTGAGCGCAACAACTTTTTTTTCTATCTCGCTCACCCGCACTGGCTTGTTATGAGGCTTTTGACCACCGTCGGATCTCTCTTTCTAACCTATAGAGAAACTGTCGATTATTGAAATATAACTAGGTTAATTTATATATCAATCAGTATGAAATTATAAGCCGGGCTTTATGTATGAAGTTGTCGACTATGGAAGTGAAATGCCGCGGCCGCGCATGCGTACTCGCGTCTACTAACTTCACTCAGTTCATTTGTTTGACAGGACGAAAAGTTTTGGTTTTAATGTTTACTTACTTTAAAAATCGTTAGGTAATTGTAAGATTTTAAAGTGATTCTTTTGTATTTAGTGACATACAACAATGCAAGTAATAATTATTGTTCCTTGTGAGGATTAAAATGTGTTCAACTTTTGATGGGCGAAGAAAAGGTAAAATTTTTGAACTTTGTTCTTTGTTTATATTTGATTTTATTAATGAGAATAACCTCGAAGTTGCCTTGCCCTTGAGTTTATAAAGTTAACATATCTTGTTGTAACTATTACGGCTATGTAGTTCTTCGCTGAACGCGCATTTTTATCACTTTAAACGTACCTATTCATACTTATTTAAGAAATAATATCAATGATAGCTATTGAAAAGCAGTTGTTGGCAGAATTATTTTATTTTATTTTATTCTTACGTAATTAAGTCATTTCTCAAGAAAGACAGACGAGTCAATTTAGAATATAAATAATAGGTAGTCTTATAGGTAGGTAGGTACCTTTCTTATAGTCAGGCAAGGGTCAACTACCTACTTACTTAGCTATCTTCGTTTACTCAAGGAAACCAAAGGGCTTTTTTCAAAGCCACCGAAGGTATGCATGTATGCAATGCTGATTGTTTATTAGGTATATTCAATCAAGCACTAGCATAGGTACCTTCAATGAGCTTTGGCGGGGCGGCGCGGCGCGCGGCGCGACCCTCTATCAACATGTAAGAGAAATTGAACAAAATCCATAAAAAAACATTACACCCATCGCCTTTCCAGCGCAGTCAGGTTTGTTTACTTTTCATTTTATTATATTTAAGTACAAAAATAGAGCCTTCTGCCTATTCTGGAGTAGTCGGGTAAAAAGCATAGGTAGGTAGGTATAACGGGCTTGCCTTATCCTTAAACCCTAGGCACGCCACTGGGAGTACGGTATCAGATATTTGTTATGATCGTAGAGTGTAAGCAACGTTTGGTGACGATGTGCACGAGTAAAATAAAACTTAGATATTTATGACATTACGAATGAACTCGTTCACATAGTTTAAAACGGCGGCTGAATTCAGCCCGTGACCACAATCAGTGCAATACGATCGAAACGTCGTCGTCAGGTGGATAAAAAAGGTATTCATGTCTTAATACTTTGAATATAACACGTGACGTAGAACCGTTTCAAAACAATTAACTGTTTCGAATTCAAAATGGCTCCAATTAGAATACTACTTTTAAATATTTATTTTAAAATGTTCACTAATTGTTTAAATAATTTAAAAGACTTCGCTGTTATTTTTTTATCAGCAACAAGTTCAGTTCATCTACAATATTAAAAAGAGTCGAAAAATAAATAAAAACAAGTGAATTCAATTGAAGCTACATAAATGTACGTACACTAACAATAACACAAACGTCTCTAGAAACACGTCACAAAGATGACGTCACAAAGAACAAACACAAAGAAAACACGAGAACGTTGAAGAATACAAAATGACAAAATAATCCTACACTAATACGTAACTTTGCGATAGAGCGGAACCTATACATACGTAATGGACTCGATACATACGCACACATACACATATTATGTATGTAAATGTACTTGTGTCTTCACACGCCGAGGTATTCCTTCACATCATTTGTACAGAACAAGACTGTGCAATGTACGTAATGTACTTCTACTACATAACATGAGAGATGTATGGCATGGCAGTATGGCCATCGGGTCGGTTGTATATAGGACACTAACATTTTGGTATGTATGGTTCATGTGTGTTTTAATTGAGCAAACACAATTTAGCAGCATATCTGACGAACTACCGCCACCTTACAAAATATATTTGTTTGCTTATTCTTCAGATTTATGTAGGTACCTTCACATAACTTAACAAAGTGTTGCTTTCTGTTGCCAGAATGAGCAGCGAGTGATGTATTACACCTACATTACACCAGATAAATTAGGTGCCACGTAATAGGAGGCCGGCCCTTGCCATTAACCGGGTACAATACCGGTCTCTGGGATGACAGAAAAAAAAATTGAGTGTTGAGCACAAGACCTCTCGATCAGCAGCCATACATACTCGCAAGACCTCGTAGCGGCAGTCAAAATAAAATCTTTCAACCAGAATATAAATCTGCTCAAAATTGAACGAATATGGTAATAGGTAGGTACTACAAAGATCTGTACATGAGTGCTCTGTACATAAGCTCCTGTGTACAGTGCACAGTGGGACGGCAGCGGTGCGGAGTTTCCACCCGAGCGCATCTTTATATTGTAAGCTACGTTACACGGGCCACTTGAAATTATGATAGTAATCGTCCATACACTCGCCCGTTCTGCACAACATGCCCAACGTGCCCAACGTGCCCAATGTGACCCACATCGTACTCGAGAGAAAGTATTCCATTATGTAGATATGCACACGGATTATGTAGAACGTTATTCCTTGCTGGTGATTAGATACAAGAAGCGTTGTACTAGATATATATTATGATGATTATATGATAACTGGGCTACTGATGTATATACCCGTAGATACTTGTATATGCTATGTAGGTACCTAACAATGATTAAATGAACACTGAATTGTGATGTGTTTGTTGATAGCATCTTTGTATTCTTTGAATGGAAAATAATACTGTGTAATAATGTGATAATCAAGTTTTTATCATTTTTGTTTTTTACGAATAGCTACGAGGACGTGGTTTGTCACTGTGCTACCTGACGTACAAAGACAAAACTATGATGATGTTTATACTTTTACTTATGAAATACGATTTTTTTTTGGAAAAAATGGTTTACAATTTCATCGTTGAATTGTATAAGCACGTGTTTCTCAGCTCCATATTCCACATTCAAATAGATTTGTCACCGGTAGTGTTTGAGTAGTCACGTGAGTTATATCCATCGCGACGACCGATATAATAATGCTATTAAAGTTTCTGGCGCTCCTCCAGGCGATCGGTCGTCGGTCGGCGATGCACGACGCCACTCGAGCGCGGTCGACAACGCGCCGCAGTTTTGGAACAATCCCACGACGGACCAATCACGTCGAACACAAACCGCACTCTGAGGTTAGCCAAATCCTGATAACGAACGAGCTAATATAATCGATTTATAAATGAGTTTCATATCGCGCCACGTCACAACGACCGCGCTTAAATGTTGCACAGTTTATACTCTCATAGTAACAGAACTGGCGTTTTTAATGAGTCCTGTAGTAACATTGTTGTAAGTTTGCACAACTAAACAAATTGAAGCGTTTTATTTAATCCTTTATTAACATTTTATTCCCGCCATAAAACTATTGAGCACGAATGAATTAAAGACAATTCTGGTCGCAGTGCACAATTAAAGTAAAATGGAAGTAATAAAACCTATTCGTTAACATACAATATCAATTTGTGTGGCTCGTAGCGAGCTCGACTCGCGGACGCTAATACTTGAATACTTTACGACGTCATTATTAAAGTTACAATAGAGACAAAACGTTTATTAAACTGGTAATCCAGCGCCCCCCCAATGTGCTCATACATTCGCTAGTCGACACTTTGACAACGCGGAGTGTATTAAGAGGCAATTCCAGCGACCGCAGCGCGTGCGCCGTGACGTCACGTCGACGATGACGTCACACGCCTGCTCGTGCGGAACACTCCGCCTCTACCAGAGTGTTATGAGCACGAGTTGAGTGACGTGCGGTGGAGATGTGGCTTGCGGCCGCCATCTATAGACAAAGTTCCTCAACTTCTATACAGCAATATAACAAAATATTATATGTTAATAATGTCGCTGACAGTTAAAGTATATTAACATAAGTTAGCGAAAACAAAAGACTGTCGCTGTAGATTATTAAAATCGTTTCGACAACAAACACGTCTTATTTTCGTTCCATTTCAAGAACCAGGTAAAAATTTAATGAACTCCTAGCGACGAGCACACTTGCTCGTAATTCAGTTCTTAGACAAAATAGAGAACTTTGTTCCGTTCCATTTTGTCAATACTAATGCTATTGTTTCGGTGCGCTCTTTGTCTCGGCGAAGGCTTAGTGGCGCACATGATTGCGCGTCATTATGTTCAGCTAATTCAATTCCAAAACAATATCAGCCTCAATCAATCGTTAAATGATCAAAACCGCAACAATCCAGGCGCATTACTCGTGACGCGAATGAGTGCGCGGCGCTAACGAGCGCGCTCGCTCGCCTGCGCCGCACCGCACCGCACCGCACCGCACCGCACCGCACCGCACCGCACCGCACCGCACCGCACCGCACATTTTGTTTGTCACTAGCGACTAAACACTTTGACACGCAACAATAACTTTAATAGATATATAATTTTTGTTCATACATATATAATTGATTAATTATCGAATAGTTAACGTTTCAGCAAAGTACAACTGGAAGATGGCATAAATGATGACTACAAAAAAAATTTATTATACATCATTAACATAGCATCACGCCCTTTTCCCTGAAAGGGTAAGCAGAGGGATATCACACCCACATTTTGCTAGCTCTGTTTGGTTCCTATTGTCATCAACCAGGAACATTTGTTTTCAAACTTCAGGAAAATTTCAATACTGGAATTTCGTGATAGAAAAATCCAATACCATTTTCACCAGATCCAGAAATTGAACCCGAGACCTCTTGCACTACAGTAGTATACACTTCCGCCTGTGCCACCGACGCGACGCAGGTTTTTATAAAGCGGTTATAAATACTTTGTTTTATAGCAAAGCATCAAAAATTACCAAATAATTAATTAGTTTTTAAGTCCGGTTTTTTCTCTCTTAGTATAATTATGTAGCTATACAAGTACATATTTGTATTCAAACTGCAGCCGTGGACTTAACTGAACGCTGAGGAAGCAATAATGTTCTATGTTGAGCTTTTCTTTTCTACCACTTTTAGATTGTTTACCTAGCCGTAACCATTAATTTCAGGTCGGAACAGGGCATGCCATCAATTGCACTACATTTTGTGGACACAATATACGGAACTTAAATGGTTTTGTGTCACATTTGCTAGAAATATCCTCGCTACAGAGACTAGATCAAGTTGTACTGTAATACTGTTCTCTCAAGACAAGTAACAAATAGTTGTAATTGAGTGAGTGAGCTCATGCAACATTCGTCTCTCTAATCTCGGCAGACATGCACGCAATTAATTTTAAAATATCCGCACATTTAGTCGATCAATCAGGCGGCCACACGACACCGCGCGAGCGAGACAACTGTATTAATGGCGGGTATATCCCGACTTATGAGCCAGACAGAATAATAGATTAGTTTCATCCATCAGGAAGCGAGTCCACGACAAACGCTTCCCACTGATATCCTTTAAAACTATCCCATCCACACATGTCATGGTGTAAAAAACTGATTAGTCTAAAATAAAATGCGAAAATATTTCAGGAAACTCTTACTCATGATTTTATAGAAATAGGTTATGTAATAACCTAAATATGGGATATATTCTTTTCGATACATGTATTTACTGCTCTGCAGCTTTTATTCAGCAGTAAACATAGTCGCTTCGGCTTGATTTATAATAATAAATGAAATAGCACAAGGTTTTCTTTTTAAGATGACTAAATTTTCTTAAAATATCACCTCCTCAATATAAATCTGTCATTAAATCAAAATATAAATTATAGTTCCCAAATGCTCTAACATTTTGTGCAGAGACAATGGGAGAGGATTTTCTCTGATATTTAGCTTGCGTAAGTAAATATCGTGATACATAAAATATGAAAGAGCGTCCGCTTCTCTCTCGTAAATCACAGGACGCGGCGGTCGCGGTCGGCGGCGGCGGTCGGCGGCAATCACGTGAGTAATTAGAGCGGGTGATACGTGCGCGGCATGCGACAACCTCCGCATATTTGTATTGCGGGTAACGTTACACAAACTGCCCACCAGCGTCCCGTCCTTGTGCCCACTGGCCGCTGTGCCTATTGCGCCCGGCTCAAAACGCTCCTGATTTAATTTATACCCTCTAATGAAGGTTTCTGTTGAGTGTTCTAATTTTTAGTGGCCAGTAGGACGAACGTTTTTCGTCCTTAATTTTGCAGTCAGCTCCTAAACGGTTAATTTGATTTGGTCGAGAGCGTCCTTGTTTCTGCATCGTCAGCGTGAATAACGTTTACTGTGTACGGAATTTATGGAGGACTCCATTTTTATGAGCCATATATGAAATTATATTCTTTTGTGGAACAAATGGTTCCAAATTATGCTTTGTTTTGGAGAATTAGATAGTATCAGCATTGATCGAGTTTATTGTTAGTGGAAGCCTTCATTAATGTTTTCGAAAACATAATTTATGTGAAAACCATCTAAACAAACGAAAACTGTATAAAACTAAGTTAATGTGTTGTCTTCAATTGATTAACACCAGTATACACATTATTATTCTCTCTGTATTGGCAGACGTCAGATGACATTGTGCCTCACCCACAGGACAGTAGTGAGTAATAAGCACAATAACTAGATGCTATATTGTCTATTACTTGTATATCACTTGTACAATGTATTGATCTTGGTCGGATTACTGAGGACCAATTATACAACTAAGCTATAGTTTAGATCAATGTTATCTTCTATATTATATTACTAATTAATTATTTATTATACTTAAATTATAATATAGACTTAATATTATAAACTGAAGACTTTGTTTGTTGTTGAACGCTCTTATCTCAGGAACTACTAATTACAATATTATTTTAGCGTTGGATAGTCTTTTTATCGAAGAAGGCTACAGACTGTATAACATCACGCTGCAATCAATAGGAGTTGAGTTGTGATCAAACATAGATCCAAGGGAGCGATGCTCCGGGCACAGCTAGTGGCAATCGTTAAGTTATTCGTAGCACGAAACGAGAAGAGGCATATTTTATTTTAAAGACAAAGACATTATTACTAGTTATAAAATTAAAAATCAGTTTCGAGAGTTAAAGTAAATATCGTTCCAAAACTGTCGAACGGACGTTTGGTATATTTTAAAGCCCGTTTGAATAAGTTGAATTTGGTATTGGCAGTGTTCGCAAGGATATTGAAGATAGATCGGGGTCAGTGGTGCACACAGCGCGGATGCGGGCGGCGCGGCGCGGCTCAAACGACGCCGGGAACTGCGAGGAGTGTGCAGCGAACCTAATTGGAAATTCTGAGCCGATAGTAGTCGTAGCTATCTATTCATGTGTTTGACTAGTGACTGCTGAAGCCAGCTCTCGTATTTATGAGCTAACGCTCTCTACTCAGTTTTCTGTTTTATTTGTTCGTGTATCGTGTTAAAGAGGTTTATATCTCCGACGTGCAAGTATTATTTGGAATTTTGAATTAGTTCTACATATAGAGCATATAGATATACACACTGAAAGTTTAACCTTGAATGGTGAACAATAACAAGAACAGTGTTGTTTCTTAAAAGAGGGGGCAAACGAACAAGCGTGTCACCAGATAGTAAGTGACCTCCGCTACCGCTGGACACGACAACACCGGGGGCTCACACGTGGGTCAGAAACGTATTAGATATTTACACAGTATGTATTAACATTCTACTACTAACTAACTTAACTAACTATCTGTGTAGTAACAATTTGAATTTTTAAACCGTCAGGATTAAGAATCATATTGTCACTACCCCATCTCAACCCGTGGGTGTCGTGAAAAGCGACTAAGGGAGCCATCTTAAAAAGACTAGAGCATTCCGAGAAAAGAAAAATTTGAAACAGAACAATAATACCAACCCGTCTGGCCAACGTGGTATAGTAGGCTAGATTCCCTCCAAAATGTTTAACGTCTTACTTATAACGCTCTTCTAACAATCTTCTTCTCACCTGTCCCTTTCCTCACACCACTTATTTTGTTCATTCTTCCTTCTTCATACAATCTGTCCTTCTCTGGAATGCGCTCCCTCTGGAAGTCAAGATGGTCACTAACAAAGTTACCTTTAAATTTAGGGTACGAAGCATCCTACTTGACAGACTATCACAATCATCACATCAATAAACTAGTAGTATATATTATTATGTATAATATTAATATTATATTTATATAATAAATATATATATTCATACTATTTTATTTTATATATTATACTATGTATGTATTTAGTAAAGTCACTATTTCTCTTTTATTTTTGCACCTACCATGTTCTTCTCTGCATCACCCTAAGGTTGGCAGGTAGACAATGCCTTTGGTATTAAGCCCACCATTGTAAAAATAATGTGCATAAAGTTTTTAAATAAATAAAATAAAATAAATACTTATCAAGAAAATGTTCGAACAAAATAAAGACAAATTGCATATCACAATGAATATGTTCAAGTTACTGTTGCGAACTATCTCTCGCTACAAACTACAAGTGGCAAGTTTCTGAACTAATTGTTGGCCATCAACAAATTTAATTTACACAGAGATAGTTAACTGGATTGTGAGTGTATCAGAGCTCCGTGCAGAGAGCGGAGGGGGATGATGGGGTGGGGAGGGAGAGTTTCTCGGCCAATTAGTGCGATTATCAAGTTGACCGGTTTGTATAATACGTCTCCAGCATAACTGGTAACTCGTTACTCGGGTAAAGGCAGCATTACACTCCAACGACTACAATTTATACATTTCAATAAGTTGCACTTAACATATACGAGTAGTACACAGTCCACAGTAGCACTGTACACTGTACGCAGTAGCACTGTACAGTGTACACTGTACACTATAACTACATTATTAACAAATAAGCAGCAGCTGCTAACATTTAGCAACATTGCGCAGGTGCAGGACTCTTTAACCGGCTTCTAGTACTTATCATAACTATTAACATTAAATAGGTTAAGTAAAGTGGAGTTGCTCTTTTGTGGGGATTCTTAGATTTAATAGAAAATACTTGTTTTTTCATTATTCAGTAAAGGTTTTCACAATGATAGGTTTATTTATGTTTATTTTCTTAGATGAGCGGTTTTAGTGAAATAATAAAAGTACATACTTGTTGGTGTGGAAATGTGTTTCGTTAGTAGTAGTTGGTTCAATGTTCACGTCGTATTATGTTTATATTTGATTTATGATTCACAATTTATATATATGATACAAGTGTTCAAAGTTGGTACATTATTCCATTATAGTCGCATATTTACATAAACTGACACAACTTAACGTATTTACTGTCAGTGCACTTCTGGCGTGGCGGGCAGATACGGCGCAATATCATATAGTTTCAGTGTATCGTAATATCCGCACCGTCAATTAAATCAGGATTAACTTTCGTAATTTTTTTATTTCACAATATTTCCAATCTGTCTGCTAACCTATATTCTTAACTTGTACCTTCATAAGAGTTACTTTGTAACCTAGATGATGAACGAGATTTAATTTCATTACCAGTTTCCACCAGGGCCTAATTGAACATCCTATTGGTCTCTTGTTGCGTTCCTACTCCCCTGGAGTAGACGAATAGGCAAAAATCATCATCATCATAATTATCAGCCAAATGACGTCGACTCCTGGACATAGGCCTCAACTAATTTTTGCCACAGCGAGCGTATTGTGCCGCCAACTTTTAGATAATCAGACCAGTCTCAATCAGAATCGTTTTTAATCGTCAGCGAAAATGTAATCATAGCGAGTAGTTAAAGTTAATCCCCGCTAATAGAGCGGTCCCAAGCGACGACGCGGCGCGGCGGCAGTTTTAGTTTATATGAAGTTTTATTATTGGGCTTGTCGTTTATTGTCGTCACTCGAGGATAGAAAGGGGGCGGGGTGAACCTCCCCCCACTCGAAGTGTTGACAGTGGAAATGCTAGCTCGTAATAAATCGTGAATGGTAATTCGGTAGACGCAAAGTTCAGTTCGACTCGAGAACTAATTAGAATTAGCTCAAAGCCATTTAAATAGCTTTATGCGGGATCGTTTAAGTGGGATTTAGTTTCCATGTCAAACGTAATTATGATTACTGACCCACTTTGAATAAAGACTGGTACTGTAGAACTAACAGTTCTTAGTTGTATATATTGTATTGTTTTGGCTGTTATGTCGCTTTGTGCTCACCGGCTAACATTTTATTTTAGTGCTCCGAAGCCGTAAAATAAAATTCAGATTTATCATATTTTTAATTTACGTTTGACGTCTGCCGCAGGTCACCCTGACCGTGGTCACATATAGGATACACCCTACACCACAACTGACTTTACACTATACTCGTTCTAGACGAAGACAACTTGTCCTTACTGACCCGTATTCAATGGCTATCTCACACAATATTGGCTCAAGTATGTTGAGTTGCCAGCTCGTTGAATATTGGAATGTGGTACATACGATATAAGCGGGTTAGGGGGGTGAGAGGGGTAAGGGGGGCCGAAACCGCTCAATGCGCTCAGTTATGTCCAAATTGGCCTGTTCACTGGCACGTCTCTAATGCTACATACAAGTACAACTACTATACAACAGTATCTTAAATTGTTATGTATTCATACTCTTCAAACACAATACAGTATCTTAAATTGTTATGTATTCATACTCTTCAAACACAATTTATATCCAAAATACTCGCTTCATAATCTGATTGTTTATTAAAAAAAAGCGGCCAAGTGCGTGTCGGGCTCGCGCACCGAGGGTTCCGTACGATTAAGCAATTTTTTATATATTTTTTTGTAATTGAAATGTAAGAAATGAATAGATAAAGGGATAGATATAAGTTAGAATAAATATTGACATAAAGGTAGGTTGATGCACCTTCTTTCTACAACTTCAGGCCGGAATAAACTCTCACTCTTACTAAATTTTTTTACGCTTATCACTCTTAGTATGTCATATAAAACTTTCTCATTACATTAAATTTTATGAATACATTTCAGTCACTAAATTGAGATAAAATAACATATTTACCGTTAAAAAAGGTTTTTAAGATTTATTTAAATTATAAAATCCTATTGGTAAGGTACGCACAAGACTTTGAATCGAATTAACGTTATTCAGAGAAATTTATTCGTTTGAGACTGTGAATAAACTGAAACCATAAATAAATCTGTCCGCAATAAATTTATTTTCACCACCTGCCAATTATCTAAAGAAGAACTCGGTCTGAATTAGGCACAGTAAATGTTGTCTGTTATAAACAAATATAATATTGTATGAATGAAATGAAGCAATGAAGCCGCAATAACGAAAAAAGACGTATCTATCATTTTTGTCGAAATTGAGTAAAATAAATATTCGAAAAAAAAAAATTTTAGTAGAAGCGTCTTATTTATTTACAGAATATGTAATTCATCATAAAATGAAACGACACTTCTGCATAGATGTGTCTTTTCAGCTTAGTAGTTACGAAAATATCTTACGTCTGACCTAACAGTGATCAGAATTTATCAAGACTTTTACGAACAACAACATATGAAGGTCCTTCCTGTTCATGAACAGATTTCTTATGACTATTATAGAAAAGTTGTGAAGAGGTTAAACATATGTTTTACAAAACTTGGACATGAAGAATGCGAGGTGTGTCAAAAGTTTTTTATCCACAATCCGGGGTACAAAGAGAAAAGACACAGAAATTGTCAAGAATGCTGAAATTACTTGACTGTCACCGTGGCGCAGTGGTTAAAGTGGTCGCCTCGCCACTACATCGCCGTGTTGGGTGACGTGGGTTCGATTCCCACACGAGACAAATATTTGTGTGATTCATAGATATTTGTTTCTAGTCTGGGTGTACTTTGTGTCCGTTAGTTTCATGTTTGTAAAGCTCCCCGCGACACAGGGCTTGTTCCCTAGTGCGGGCGTTGTCTTTTAAAAAAGGAAAAAAAAAAGGAAATTACGAACGACACCGAGAAAAATATACCAGCCAGCCAGGCAAGCATACAAAAAAGATGTTGAAAAACAAAATAACGCAAACATTACCTCAGATACTGCTTATTTTGCAGCTGATTTGGAGAAAGTAATTATGCTCCGACGCATTGAAGAATTTAAAATTGACTTGTTTTGTCCAAGAGTAATCGTATTCAATGAAAGTTTTGTGCCAACGCCAATAGGTGACAAAAAAACCAATGCCAATTTGCTTACCTATGCTGCGATATAGCATGAAGCAATAGCTGGGCGCAAAATGATTGACATAATAAGCTGTTACAGACCTTTTCTGCTGGCAAATAGAGACCTGAAAAATATTGTTATCTGGTTAGATAATTGTGCAGCTCAAAATAAAAATTGGACTTTGTATTCATATTTGGTCCATCTTGTTAATTCAGTCGAAGTTAATTATGAAACGATTACATTAAGATATTTAGAGGTAGGCCACACGCACATGGTAGCAGACGAATTCCATCATCAAGTGGAGCACTCCATGAAGAGAAAGAAACACATCTATGATTTCGAAGACTTCCACCAAGCAGTATTGAATACCAGAACAAATATTACCGTTAAATTAATGAATGTGGATGATTTTTGTCAGTTTGAAGACTGTTCTTCAACTTACAAACTACAAAATTCTTCCCTTCGAGCTTATTTAGGTGATATGTGTGAAGTATCATTCCTTAGAGGCACCCACGTTATTCGTTACAAGACTGAACACTGACTGAACTGACAAGAAGAATTATACTCACTTGACCTTCTGAGATAAAAAAATATAAAGTCGGGGATACCAGCTCCAAAACCAAAGAATCAATATAGAGGCATTATTAAAGAGCGCAAGTCAGCGATCATACACAAACTGACACCCTTAATGCCAGACACCAGAAAATCGTTTTGGTATAATCTACCTACTGATAATAATAGTGTTGATCTCAGTCAAGTTCATGATGAAGACTAAATTAACAAAAGATACAAAGCTGTAATTATTGTTAATATTAAGTATAATTAGCACGAAAGTCGATAGTTTTTATAATGTTTGCGTTTAGAAGACTTTTTAACTTTATGTTGAGAGAGGTTTGTAATGGCTATTTTTGTTATTTTGTATGAAAAAATATGTCATGGTTTTAGTTGATTTCACTTAAGTTTATGATTAATACTTTAGTGCAGGAGATGCCTTACAAAGCTGTGATTATTATTAATATTAAAGTATAATTAGTACAAACTTAGACAGTTTTTATACTTTATTTTTGTTGCTAGAAAAGTTTAAAACTGTATGTTGAGAGAGGTTTGTAGTTGCTAATTTTATTATTCTTTATGAAAAAAAATAAGGCTGATTCTCATACTTTGTGTTTTATTCATGTTAAAACGTCTTTCAGTTTAAATAGCAGGTTTAGATTTGTTAGAGAACTAAATAATCTGCAGTTAATATTTAATATATATTTTTTTATTTCATTGAGTATAAGTATTACTAAGTTGAAAAGCAGAAAATGGCTATTAACGTCTTTTTTATTTACTTTACTAGAACCTAATTAACACATTATCACTAAGTAGAAAAGAAGTTTAAAAAAAAACTAAGTTGAAAGGCCAGAAACGTCTTTTCATTGTAGTATCACGTATTTTATTGCATTTTTTTACTAAAAAGAAAAGGAAAAACTAAATTATTAAATACATAAAATTTATTTAATTAAAATTTACATATTTATTCTGATAGATCAAACTCTAATACACATTTTAGCACCATACAATTATTATTTTGTTTATTTCCTTTCGCACAACGAACTTTTTAATTTCATAAATACAAATTATTTTTTTCTCTGTTTTGAACTTTATGTAGAAACGTCCTTTTGCATTATGGTGAACACATCAATTTCTCTTCATCTTGTTTCAATTTGTAAATTCTATTTATTTAATGTGTTCTTCACACCTTTTAAACATTTCCATCTTCCATGGCCATTAGACCCTCCCGCTCCATCGCCACTGTAATCCCGCGCGTCCCCTCGCCCGACGACGTCAGCGGTGCCGGCCGGTATGTCCACACAACACATTATCCTGTACCATGCGAACATTTATATAAAAACGTCACATCTAGACTTTTATTTATATTCATATTATTATAGTATACTATTTGACATAACATAACGTAGCATTACTCCTTTTTTCTTTGAATTTTAAATTGGAATATGGTTTCATTTCATGTGTTTTAACAACTATTTATTTTGAAACTAGCTTTTGCCAGGGGCTTTGCTTCCGTGGGTCTTGGTTTGGTTACTACTCAGCTCCTATTGCGCGTAGAGTGATGTTATAATAGCTTATTGCTTTCCTCGATATGAAATGGACTATCCAGCACTCAAACTTGTTTTCATGTCGGTTCAGTACTTCCTAACAATCGCGATTAACTTAACGACTCTCTAGCCTTATAATATTATAGTATAGATATTATAATACCAGTTGCGTCTCCAATCTTAGCGGTAGTAGCAGCAGATATAGCTCTATGATTTGACTTTCTAACCTTTAGACCTCTGCTTTATTCTAGGCACTGATGTACCGCACCCACGTTTCACCAACTGTATTAGGTCTCACCTAAAAAGGGTCTAATGTCATTTACTGAACATAATTCCAGGCATTAATTTTACGACAGAAAAATAACAATGACGATATTCCTCGATACTGGGAATGAATTAAGCATCTCTGATAACAGTTTATATTCTGTCATTCAATAGTCATTAGTGACATCCTATAACAATAATATAAGTATAGATATTGTTGTCGGGACGGGCTCTTGTGAGCGAGTGCTGTACCCAATTAGGCTGTAGTGTAGACTCGAGTGTGGGGTCGGCTATCGGACCAAGTTTCACTTCAACCGATCCATAGCCACTCTGATACCTCGATTTATCTTGAAAGTTACGGTACATAAACGGATATATGAGGTTAACAGGCCTGCAATACGTTATTACTATAAATAAAAAAATTGTTTGGTTTTTTTTTGTCCTTGCAGTAAAAAAACCTTTTCAATAGACAATTTTCCGCCAAGGAAAACACAAAAATAAATTTGTGTGAATGGAAAAGTTATAGGTAAGTGAATGATTGCATAATGATGTATAAAATGTTTACTAAATTTATAAGTTTTATAACCGACTTTAAAAAAGGTTGTGTGACGTGAGTAGAGATTATTATGTGCTTGTTTGCCTGAATCACGAACTTCCTTCATTTTTAAAATTTACATTTTGGAATTTGATGTTAAATAAACTAAAAATGATTGTCCAGTATTCAGGTACGTATCCGTTGACAAGTGGCCGGCTGGGCCGCCCGCGCTGGTCCGGGCCGGGCGAGGCGGCGGCGGGGAGAGGCGGGCGCGTGTCCAATCTCACAGAGACGGTCCGGACCACTCGACCGGGAAACTGATACTACTACCAACTGTACCGTTTTATTTTATGTTAGACTTTCAAATTGTATAACGGTATTAGGTAAACTGAATATTATTTTAGCTTTTAATTAAATAAGTATCTAATGTTTTCTTTTGAAGAAGACTTTAATGATCACAAATCCATACCTAGTTATAAAAAAATAATTTTATTGTAACACTTTTATTAAGAAACAGGGAGTACACATATTTTTAGGTTATAAGTATATTGTTAATTTATAAATAGGTATTAATTTCAAATGTAAAATATATCCCAATCATGTGTTAAATTGTCGCTTTTGTTACTAAGTTAAGTAACTGTGTTAGAATATTGACTTAGCATTTTTGTATATTATTATATCATATATATTATGTGTCTGTATAAACTCAAGGTATACAAATGACTGGGTTTAGATAAAAAATAAATCTTGCAAAGATTTGATACAGAGATATTTTTGAATTATCGGTGAGAATTACTTCTAGTATGTAAATCTATAGATGTGAATTAAACTGTGCAACGAATAAAAACATTTCCTTGCGACGTCCAACCACCACGGCGCTCTACGCCTGAAGCATGAACAGTGCGCAGTGCACACTGCAGGGTGAATACATACTCGTCCGTACAGACGAAGTGGAAGCGATGCGAGGGGGCGCCCCCGGCCCCGGGCTTATACACGACGCCACTGAAAGTGCACGGACATCGAACTGTGTCCTTGCCAACTGTGCCAGCTCGACTGGTGACTGCTGATAGTGCCATTATTATACGTACGTACCGAGTATTGGACTTAAATGTAAATGCATAGAAGATATATTTTGAAAACGGTGAAATTGTGGGCAACCCTACATGTATACATATGAATGCCAAAATAATAGTGGTTCTCGAATAAAAACTATTACATTATTTAATATTATGAATTATCTAAAATAAACATGTTGAAAGCTGTTCTCAGAAGGGAAGAAGGGACTTATTTAACAACGATACTTAACTGGTTGTGAATACTTAATTGATAACTGATAACTGAGACTGTCTGTGTAGTTTGTAGAATGTTGACTATGAGAGCTTCACTTTACTTACAGCACACTACAAACTACAAGCCACTCGATCAGTGTTGCTGACACTCTAAATATTAATATCTACTACTATAGATAACTACGAAATCTGAGTACATAAATAATTATTATCTTTGATTTGTTTTTGGTTGCTTAATTTATAAATATCATTATGATTTATTAATTCCCCAGTTAGATCAAATAATGTTAATTTCTTAATATTTCGTTCAAAGCAATAGTAGATGTAAAATAGCTGACCTTTTATCCAATTTAAAATATTTTGCGACGAAAAATAGGTCGGTGAATTTATTATCATTTTTGTACTGAAAATATTATAAGCGACGTTTAGGTGTGGACATAACAAAACAAAAAGCGCCACAAAAGCCTTACTCTGTGAATTTAATGTTTAAAGAAAATGAAATATTTCATTTTGAATTATAAACAAAATTACTTTTCCCTCGATTAATGATAACGAGTACGAATGTGTAATAGGATCGGGAATAGGTCGGCTTGCATCACGTTAATAATAATATCGAAAACATAAAAATATCAAACAATATTATAAATGTCTGGGAAAACGAGTTTGTCGGCCTACGGTGGGGACCACTTATCATATTATGAAATTCTACGAAATGGTGTTGAGACAAGTTATTTTCTTTGTGGGTTATTTTACATTTTCCTTGAAAAACACGAATAAGATAAATTAGAGAAGTAATGTATGATAGAGTTGCACGTTCAATCTAATTATTTGAGTCCAAATTAAAATATCTGGTCACATCAAACCATTTAGGTTTAGAGTTTTGACTGACAACTCCTTATTGCAAAAAATACACTTGTTTGTAATAGTTGCCAGTCAGCTATTATAGAGAGATAGTTTACTAACTAGCCAGTAAACTATCTCCATTCTGTGAGTCTGAGCACCGTCGACATTTTTTGTAACAAAAGAACGACAAATCTCAGTCTATTTATATTTTCGTGACTAGTACAAAACTGTTGCAAGTTTCAATTTCTTTTTGTGATCTATAGTTATATTCGTAGGATATTTATAGAGCCTTCAGTCGTAGGAAGTAACGCTCTGATAATATTGTTGTACCATTACCTCTCGCACGTGCTCCATATTTTACATCGGCAAGGTCTCAGCGTCGACGCCCACTTATCTTTATCGTTATTTTTTGAGCTACGAACGAACCCTTTTCATCCGTCAATCTTGGCAACAAATAAGTTTCATCTAAAATAATAAAAATAGAAATATTTTAAGACTTTTTGGAAAATCACCTGCTTAGTGCGTTTTATTCTAGTTTCTATAGTAATAATAATAAATGAATTGTGAATATGTTTCTTCAGGTTACTTCTTGATAAACTTGACATGTATACTCATTCTGTACGTTTATTTGCGGCTACATTATTTGTGTATAATTATTTTTAATAATACCCTCTTTTATTATTTTTTTGTGAAGAATTTTACTTCACAAGTCTTCAAATCCTATTTAAAAAAACTGAACACAAAGCCCCACGTTCCGAACATCTAACTGTCACACTTTAAATACAAACTTTCTTTCTTTATTTAATTTTAATCCCTTAGGAGAGGAATTCCTAAAATTGTTGTAACAACGGGCTTTTAGAAAAAGTTGTAGCTCTAGTTAAGGGACGAATTAAAAAAAAATGTTAGTGCTATCAACGTGAAGAAGGAACTTTGTCTGAAAAATAGACTTTGTCTTATATTTCTAGACGTAATTGGGGGTAGGTACTGTTTCAAATTCCATTTTAATTTTGTTCCTAGAGATAATAACAATAGTAAATATATTGTCCTGATACACGTGCGTCCGCGTAACACGAAGCTAATCTGTGTCCAGTGCAGCGAGCGCCGCGCTCCGGACGTGCCCTCGTGGCGACAGCTCCGTCCGCAGTCCACACTCGAGCACAAAAGCTACTTACTCACCCGGATACGCCCGCAGGCCCCGTTTAACCGGCCCGTGTGTTGCGCCACTAACGAGACACTTTATACTTTTTGTTTTGTAATAATATACTGTGAGCTCGTGGAACGTTCAGAGAGAGCGTTTATTACATTTTAGTTAATTCTTGTGTGCTACTTAACTGTTTCGTTGATTAATAAAAGTTAAAATTTTGGTTATTAGCAGTATACAAGGGTATTTAAACGACCGTTTTTCCAGCTATGTACTTTGGACACTTTTGTTATATTATTATTAGAACCGCTAGTAACACATTAGTTGTGATTGTAGTATCAAGGTACATATAGCTTGTATAGTCATTAATTATGATTTCCAAATAAAACACATTCTTTCTTGACAATGTGGCATTTTTCCTCCTAAATGTTCCCTTTATATTTGTTAGCAGACAAAGAAGTTGTAGTGTAATACATATAGCACTGGCGAGCTCATTTTAGACTCGAATCTACTTTTACGGGTTGTTCTCAAGAACGCGCTTTGTAATGTCCTCGCGAGGGATTTCTCTTGCATAGAACAGGTATAAAGCACGTTATATATTGTCTGTGTGCAATTTCATACTGTTTGTAAGAAAGTCAACTTGTTGTATGTAACCTGGCAGAAGTACTCGTAGCTGAGAACATACTCTGACATAAGTATGTATCGGTGTATGGTATATCACCCAAATCTTTGCTTATAATGCATTTAAAATAATATTAGTAGTTTGTACTCTCTTGAACATATTTGTTTAATATAGAAAAGGTAAGAACCTGTAATGATGATGCTCTTGTTCAACTATGTATAGAAGTGTTTGTTTATTTTGTACATTTTCGCGGAGATTGAATGGAGTGGAGATGGTACCCTCATGATATGTTTTGTGTCGTTTATTTCATTGTGCAAGTAATACGCGTGAGGCTTATTTGTGATTGTGCGCACAGCGGGGCGCAGACACCGCGTCACGTCGTCGTGTCGTTACACGACATATCACCGAGAGACGAATCTGTGCGAGTGCCATTAAGGTTTGGTGTCGGTTCGTGTATCAAAATAACTAATTTATCCTCCGTCGCCGCGCGCCACAAAAGAAACCCATTAGTGGGCCGGTAAACACCTGAAGGCAGTTCTCACTGAAATTACCTTCCGCACGTTTGGATGAAACAATGCCACCCCCTCCCCCATGCCCCTCGCGTCCCGCACACCTCGCCCAAGGGAAACACTTTTCTTTTAAGATTGGTGATAGTAATTACGATAGCTTCGTGTTAGAAAACTCTGAAACCAACAATTCGATTTTTCGATTTTCGATATGATAATGTAACAATTATTATTTTATTTTAGAACAAGGCGAGAATAACGTCCATAATATAATAAATAGAGATTGTTCACTGGGTGCGCCTCATCGACCACCATTTTTAACAAAACTGCAGCTACAATAACATTATCAACTCGTTAGTAGGTACCTATTGTGTTTGTTCTAGTGAGTAACGGTCTCCACAGTTCACTAAGGAGGGAGGGGGATTGCTGTGTGGGACGTAGAGATCAAGATCTGTCTCTTAGTCTGCCAGCACAGTGATTTGGTTATCTATAAATAAAAAAAAAAAATAATAACAACAAAGGCTATATTGCACGTTTAGATGATACTAAAAGTGAACTAGTGTTACCGGGGCATAAACCGGTCTGATATAATCAAATAAATTTAATGGCATTATTGAAAGGCGTACTTCGACTGAACGACGGATTGATTTGATAGATTTTTTAGAATCCTTTACGTTTGTCAACAGAACATAATAACAAAGAAATGGATAGCGAACAATACAATAGTTGAGTGCGCGCGAGATAATGAAATTGTATGTATTGTAAGACTCAACATCTAAGTATATACATATATGTCTCTGAGTTGATCAAGTGAGTGGTGGAAATCCTAGATCCACAGTGTGTCGGACGATGACTGATAGCATCCGGCGAACTGTTAATGTATGGGGCTCTTAAGACTAAGTAAATATCTATAGTTTATGTCTCTGTGTTGATCAAGTGAGTGAAAATTTCATAAAAGGTAAATATTTCGTGAAGAAATTTGGTTCACTTTAATTAAGGGTGGCGTTGATCCACACGCCCCCCCCCCCCCTTCGCCTCCCCCACCCCGCGTCGGCGGAGACACGGGCGCACAGCGCTGCGTAGGACTAACTCACAAAAGCTAAATATTTTACAAAGAGCCTTTTAACAAAGTACACTTGCTCAAAATAAGGTAAATACGCTCCCGCGTCCCGACGCCGCGCCGACGTACCGTATGAAACACAATAGACGGTATATTTTTGAGAAATTTGAATATAAATATTCTGTTCCGCACAAAATAGCGTTATGTTCGTCTTATTATATTATAATTTAATGTTTCTTCAAGACAATACAAAACAACGCTTGGATTTGTTCGAAGCCTGTTTCGTTAACATAAAAGTAAAATAAAACATGTCTGACATTTAAATAATTTAATAAATCATCATTTTGGTAAATATTCATGAAAAATATGAATTAGGCGTCACTTGGTGGAACCCCATATTACTAAGTATTATTTTATGAGAAGAATCGCACAAAAGGAACGTAATTTAGTGATTAAGTATAAATTTTATGGAAGCTGGAAAGGAATGATAACGTTAAGAAGACTAATGATACAAATAATAAATTCAGAACTCAAGTTCCGTACATACACACGTACATACTTGATATTTAATGTTAGCAAGTAAACAAAAAACGACTAAAAGCCATAGCACAAGCACACACAATACGTTTTCCCCGTATCTGTTCAGTGGGCGAGTGGCGGCGCGCGGCGGCGCTCGGCAGAACTAGAGCCACCACAGGATGTACACAACAATGCTGGACATACAACGATATAACTTCCGTATGGTCCCACAACTAATATTATAAAGCAAAAAAAGTTTGTTTAAACGGGCTTATCTCAGGAACTCCACTACCGGTCTAGGAAGTATTTTTGGTTGCGATGGTCTAATGAGAAAGAATGTACGCTATAACTCTTACAACATTTTGTAAAAATGGCTCTACCACTAGTATTGGTGGTACTCAGTCACTGTTTAGTAAAGTAGATGTTATTTATGAGTTATCGTTTTAAAGAAAGTCTCTTAAATAAATTGTTTTTTAATACAAAGGGACACAAATTTTATTATCCTCATCAATCATAGTCGACTCGAATTTGGAAAAAAATGTTTAGCTCGTTTGGAAAAGCATCGATTCGAAAATGATTTTCATTTTATTGATGTGTGATTAAAACAAATATTAAAGTAAACTTAGATATTGTAATAACTAATATTATTGACTCCTCTTATTCTCACAACTAATCAGGTTAAGTGTCTTAACAGCTGTATTAATTAAAATTCCGCTTCAAAAATTCCCGGGATCATATTCTTTATAGCAGACGTAACAACGCTCAGAGGCGTGAAGAAAGGCGGTAATTCCCTTTCAAGCTGTTTACTGCGCGGGTGTGTGTCAGAATGCAGAAAACTCGAGCACGGCGATACGTGGCTGCTAACGTCTCACGCTTCGTGCCTCGCGCCTCACGCTTTGTGCCTCACGCCTCGGGCCGTTCTTAACGAGAAAACGTGATAGAATTAACACTCGAGTATAAGTAAAATCTGTTTATTTTCATTTCAGATTAGCGGTAACTGTGTCAGGCATATTACGAAGATACGACGGCACACAAAATTGGCTTCAAAATAGAATTCCGATAATTGAGTTGTCCGTAGACGAAACCACCGAAATGTTGTTTTCAAACATCAAACAAAAAGAACAAAACAAAATAATCGTAAAATAATTCTAGAACCCTTTGGACCGGCAACAACTTCGGCGAACTATCTACAACTGCGAAGTTCACAAATAAGTGTGACAGTGACTATAGCCTGGTAGAACCTGAGCGTGTGTTCGTACGGTACGTGCATTACACAATTATGTTGACAATGTTCTAGTTTGTTAGCTAAGCACTAAGCTAGACGTATGGAAGCAATCTTTAAAATTTAGGACACAATTTTCTCACCGTCAACGCTTTAATGTTATCTCTAGCGCTAGTCACTCTAGTAGGAACTATATTATATTGTCTTGGCAATTCTCTGTGTTAATATAAGTGTTTTCAAATAAACTTAATATGTACATGCACTGACTGTCACTGGGGTGTAGTGGTTAAGGAAGTCGCCTCGCCACTGAGATCGGAGCCGAGTGACGTGAGTTCGATTCCCCGACAAGATAAATATTTGTGTGATTCATAAATATTAAAATTTGTTTCGATGTACTTTGTTAATTCTATGTTTGGGTATTTCTCCAGGACAAGAAAACAAGATCTAATTTATATGAATTTATTAAAGTATCTGAAATTAAAATACAAACTAATATATCTACAGTCAACGTACCAAACCGGGAAGAATAAGAGTCACTTTAAGTTGCAGCAAATAAAACTGCATTAAAAGCTTACTTTACCAAATAAGTACCTAAATACGGTACGTAACTAACTATGGTAAGGCCACGCCTCGTGTCACGTGCCAGTACTACCTACAACCAGTTAGTTTTCATTTTGGCGAGTATTTCCTTTCCATTTAGTATTCAGAGGACATTTTTAACTTGTTGTTCCGTGACGGGGACCCAGCCAGTACCTCCAAGTTCCTACCCTATAATTTCGAATGTCCCCATAAATAACTTTAGAATATCGTTATCCCTTTCAGATGTACAAGTTAACTAACATTCTTATTGTAGACTAACTTTTTTATTTAGGAAGAAACAAATAAATAAAAGTGGATAAACTTTTGTAGCTTTAGTAAAATAAATTTATTTTCGAACAATTCGTAAAAAAAAGATAATTATCAGCTCTTTAGATAGAAGGGAGGAGACCTGAGCCCAGCAGTGGGGCATTAATGTGTTGCTGATGATGATGATGAATTAAATCTTGGAGCGAAAGTCACGACCAGGCTTCTTGGAAATGCGATTCGGTGTTCTACCATTATTCTGAAACGGTAACTCAATTCTTTGGGAGAGTTCTAATAGGTGCTTTAATTCTAAGATTGATTTTTTTTTCGTAAGTGTCTGAACAACTTTAGATATATCTCAAATATGATACTACTCTCAGTGAATTAATCATTTGAGTGTGTGTCACTTAGTTGAACTGAGAAAATTAGATATCTTCTTGGCCGTTTTGATACTGTAATTCTAGATTAGAATGGATGCCAATTTGTGCAAACAATCTTAAATATCACAAGACTGCAATAACACAAAGCACAAGACATGTAACGAGCGCCAGAACAATGTGATTGGCATCCGTACAGACAGCCATACGTATATTATAACGTATTAGTATTGTAACGCAGTATATAGAGCGCACTGCTACTAATATACTCCGTATTTTATTTATCTAATCTTGGCATGTAGATTATGCGGTTCACCCTGGCTTGTTTGGTATAACAACGTTTAGTCGAAAATCGCTTCGGCTATGTTTAGTTACAATAAAGTCATTTAGAATAATTCATTGGTAGAATTTTATTTAGCATATTTATTTCTTTGAAATAATGTCATCTCGCCGAATTTTCAAATGCACTAATTTTGTTTAAACTAATGTTTCACTAGACTAATAATGATTTAGTCGAAAGATCGTATCGAATATTCAGTTCATTAATAAGGGTTTATTTATGTATTATGGTATATGTATGGTATATGTATATGGTATTATGGTATGGTATTATTTATGGCTGAACAACAATTGGTTATACTCATACAAGTACATAATGCATCTGTAGAGAGAAAGTCTGGTGCAACAATTACTTTAAGCACCACGTTCACTTAAATCATGTTAGATGTCACACATACATGACGATATGGTAAGACCGTGAAGCTATTTGATAAAATATGTAAATGTTATACCACCTGAACATTACATATGTATACGTTTTGATCAATAGCGCAAATGTTGTTATCGCAAATAAATATTCGATGAAATGAAAATTATGTTAATCGATATTATAGAAAGTGATTATTTTCTTAAACGTTGTTCGAATTAGTAACATTATATCAAAAGTTGTTATACCAAACAACGGTGAACATCGGTTCATGCTGGCGATGTTTATGAAAAATTAATCTCATCCTAAAATTAAGACTTAGGCATTGTAGATTTACTTGTTTCATATTTACATGAAATTTTTACGTTATAACGTCAAGCACCATCAATATAAATATCATCCGTACTTGAACAATAATCCGGGGCTTAAATCATCTCGCTGATGCGGAATAAGCCCCGTCGTCCCGAAATATCGACGTATCCGCGCAAAAATATCAATACGATATTATACGATAATCGTTCCGAAGCCTCTGTTGACTGTCAACATCATGTCCCATATTGGAGCGGAATTATTTAAGACGTCATTGGGTTACATACCCATTGTAGGAATGTTCGAGAACAATTCCAAATGGTTTCAATATTTGCGCGGAAAATTGGTCTGTCAAATTATGTCAAGTAATTGGATTCCTGATTAAAAAACTTATAATCTAGCTTTAGCAAAGTAATTTTAGTTTAGTGTCAATTGTTAACGGTGATAGAATGATAAAAGCAAATATAAAGTAGATAATGACATTTTTAATTTTTTTTTCGAGTAAAATTATCTCTTAAGAAGTTACAGGGAAACTTTTAAGTATTAACAAGTAAATTTAAAGCTAGTAGGGTAAATATAATGCAGACATGTAAAACTAAAGAAATAAATAATAATGTACTCTTAAATTGGTTTTGTGAGAAGTCAGGTACGTTACGTTACGTCTTACAAAATTGTGGCCAGTCACGGTATTGACTATTCATTCGCTCTTTAGCTAACTTACCTTCGCTGCGGTGTGAGGCCCTTTAAGTGTATCTTTGTCTATGGTATAGCGTGACACCTCTCAGGATGCTGTGTAATAAACATTATCCTCATTATTCAGTACACAATGGGTCCCAGGACGCGCCTCATTTTTCCTTTGTGTTCCACAATATAGGTACTTTGTTGTTCACGGTGACGTCACAGCACGGTCGCCTCGCCACGTTCAGTTGATATCAAAGAATTAGGATACGGAGTTGCCCATGACCCGTTACAAATACCATTGTGGTACATACAATGAAATGCTGCCAGTAAATGAAAAGAAGAATAGATATTTGTTCTATAACACCAAAAAATAAATCTATCAAATAAATTGAAGAAATAAACTTGTATTCCAAAATAAATACAACAGAAAGGCATCGGTCTTGAGTTTGCACAATCTGAAAACTTAATATGTCCAATTACAATGTCTCTTTTATGCTAAACTGGAAAAGTTTCTACAACAAGTACCACTTTACATGTTTAAATGCATTTGAAATCAAATAACAAGAAACATTACAAGAAACTTAAAGTCTCAGTATTGCAGTTGAAGTAGAAGAAAGAAATTAAAGTGTTACAATACAAAGTAGTTATGTAGTTACAAGTGCTTCACGAACAACACTCGTAAACTAATATAATGCGTCGTTTGAATGCGCACCGCGGAGCTGCCGCGCCGCCGGCGCCACGCCGCGCCGACAACTAGCGCACTTACTGCTTCTGTTACTACTACATTTCTTGTCATTTAGATATATTACTGTATTTATTACAAACAGAGATTCTTTGTTTTCTGTACATAAAGTAACATAAAAATAGAAAGAGTTCATAATTATTTAAATAAAATGTTACGTCAGCGTCCACTGTTAAATAAAAGCCTCCACAGCGACCGATCTAAATAGGGGCTTCACTCACAAAGCGACATTAATATTGATGAATCCTTTACAGGAGCAATTATCAATTCATAAATTGTTAGTATTAATTTGTCTTAGACAGTTTTAGACAAAACAGTTGCTTTGGTTAAAACTACGTTTAGAAAATTAGTTAAATCATAAAGCGGTTAGTAGCATATATGCTTACATATTATATGAGTAAGTTTCCCATTTTAAATCAAACATTTAAGAAAATCAAGGATATTTTCAAGCAATAAACTAGCCTAATTTGTGTTTGCTAAAGGTTTATGACAAAAAATTTCTGTTTGTCTCATATCAGAATAAAATACGAAGAAAATAATGTGAAGTGAGACTTACTGTACAAGTGTATATTATTATAGGCGCAGTAAGCGAAACAAACGTTCCACAGAGAGCAGCTGACACATTTAGCCGCACGAGACACATTTATAAGGAAAAGCATAGAGTGACTCTGTTCATGACTAGATTAACTTGAGCTCTTATTGCAGCTCCCGTTGTATAATCTAGGGATTATTTTATATTAGGCACTTGGAAGACGTCGTGCGATTAAGTAGATTATTCTCGTGTAGCTCTTATGTGAGCCTGTTATACTTTGTGGCTATGAGAGTATTTTTTTGAGAGTTGTAGGTAATAGCCATTTTGAGGCGATAAAATAAAATTTGTGTTTTTGAAAATATGTCACTTTAGTGAACGTTTCTATTATTATATCTTATATTATACTCTCTCTCTTACATCACTAAGTTCACATAAGTCATCGCGTGTAGTCAATTTTATTATTTAATTGTCGAATTATATGTTTCTCTTTTGCTTTATATTGTACCTTTTACAATATATTCTTATAGCTGTACAAAGCAAATGGCCACTTGATTGTAACTGTTAAATCGTTACCGCTTGCTACATCAGGATCATCAATTGCACGTTAGCTCTCTGTGAACCAAGAAATCGGTGCCTTAAATTATTTCGTGCTGCACAGCTTTAGTTATAGAGCTTAGAGAGTCCAAGTGACAGTTATGTCACAACAAGTTATGAACCATGAACAGTTAAGAGTTGTATCAAAAAACAAGACGAACAAGATAGGCCCTGCGTATAAATTAATAACCCTTTATTATAGGCGTTAATTAAAACGATTACGATCTCGAGTATTTAATTTTTAATTAAGTCATCTTGAATATCAAAGTGAACTTGAAACTTGAACAACCAAATGAATGATTTTAAAACTCGTTAAGAACTAAAATTAAAAAGAGTCGATTAAATCTCCAAGGTCCGGGCGGTGAGACCACAGGACCACGGGACCACCGAGACGCAGCCTTGTGAACAACTCTCCGCTAAGTTGTAACTTCATAAACAAATTATAAAGATATTTCAGCGGTTTCAGATAACAGCTTTTGTGTTATTAATGGCTTATTAATGTTGGGACTTTAAGATGCTGAACTTTTAAAAATTACGAAGATATGTCAGCGAAATTCGGTCGTATGAAATATGGAAGGATTTGCCTGAGTAGTTTCTCTTATCATTTGTATCGTATTTTACCTATAATTTCACGTACTTTTAACTGTAAACCAATATCTGCATAATGTTATAAAATCAAGTTTAATACTTTGACATTTAGATCTAATCTGAGGCGGCTTATAAGTTTGAGTACTTCTACTTCTTCCTAAAAACCATTCTTCTGAGTAACATTAACACATCCAACTATATGAAGTATTATCTGTTGGCACAAACATGAGATTATATCTATACCTTCATACAGAACAGCATACTTAGCGCTCGTAGATAATCCCGCACACGCAGACGAGCTAATCGGATGAGTGTACACAACACTGAAGTGAACATGAGTTTACATAATGATGCTTCATGTGTATGTAGGGACGGTTTTATCCTGCCATGTGCTGCCTGTATTACGTTATTGTTGACATTTAAATTGTGGACTTTGTTTGGCTTACCTAAAGTTTATTTTTTATTATAGTTAATGACACACGAGCTAGTGGCAGTACTTAGTAGCAACCGCTACTCACGGATATTGACAGTGACAGAGACACAGCTATAAGCCACTGTCTTCCTTAAAATTAAATTGCTTTTCTGCCAGCCTTAAAAATAAAGCCTTCGCCCCTTGCTATGCTCGTAGCATAGCAATTACCCCCTTCCAATTGTATTCTGGAGACTACTAAAACTTTAAAACACGTCATACATACTATAAAAACTAGTTGTCATCTCTTTGAGTACAATATTAATGTTACCAAAGAAATGAACAGTACTATGAAGAAGTACAGCAAGTGATACGGTACAAAAGTAGTCAGTCTGTTATAATTATGTTATGTGACAGACCTATTACATCTTAAGGCAAAATATAAGTGAGATACTTTTCGCTAGATAATAATAACTAAGTGATTTATTACGTGGTCTGATAAAACAAGCCGCTGTTGTCTGAGTAATAAGTTATGATAAAGTTACGAGCGCTGCACACAGCTAGATCCAATATTGGAACATAGGATGAGAGCCGCTTGAAGCGCTATAAGTGTAAAGTTACTCGACGTGGATTCTTAACAACAAGAGAACTTGTTCGTAACAGCCTCATTAAGACTACAGTGTTATTTTATTATGTTTTTTTTAAACACATAGTTAATCACTTCGAACTCCAATATAAGAAATTGCATTTTAATAACAACCTCACAACATAGCATATACCTCATATCTTTATAAACAAATCCATCACCTTAAGGCGTAACTAGTCGCCAATGACCTTGAGAGTATGGGTGGAGCTTAGCTTATTTCACTGCATATCCCCGCTCCTTTGCCAACTCGCGCACACTATAATACAATGGTCACAGAATAAGCGTAAACGCAGACATGCGCTTCTAGCTCGGCATTTTTACCTACGATTCCGGAATAACAGTTTTAAAATTGGTATTTTATTTTGTATAGAGAGTTTAAAGGACTCGTGTACACAATTATTTGTTTGCCAATATTTTTATGTATTGAGATTTTTTTAATTTCAATGTTTTGCTTTCGGTATTTATGTAAGTACTTACATAGTTTTATTGGTACTTATTTATTATTAGTATCGAAGATAATTATTTTATCTTGTAAATTATAATTGAATAAATAACTATTTTAACTTACTTTTGTATTAAAAAAAATATTTACCTATTTTCATTGATGAATTTAATGTTTTGTTTACAACACTTACTTTGTAATTACGTTATAAACTACTATTATAAATTGTAAACCATTTTATTGGATCATTTGAAATATGTTGTTTGAGAATATAGCTCGCAGAACTGATGGCCGATGGGGCAAAAAGATTACTCCTTCTAAACGGTTAGGAGGAGTAGTCGTCAGAAAATTCAAAAAAAATTATTAAAGTTCATAAATATTTGCACAAAAGGTTTCGGCACTGCGAGAAAGACGTGACGGCTCTGCGTGACACCTTAGATTTATTTACTCGTCCCGCCGCGCTCGCTGTTTGTGTGTATATTATACCTGTAAGCACTATATTCAGTCGATAGTAAAAATGGAGCAACGAGCGACACAGCCTTCCCGTCTGAAGGCTAACGCCTGTCTGCCGCCCGCGCCCGCGCAGAGCACCTTTGAATTTCTAACGTACAGAAATCGTATTATGGCCAATTTTCTTAAGAAAATATTGATCGATTTACATATGCTATGTACAGATTAAAGTAAATTTTACCACCAATTTATCAGTGTAAAAATAATTTCAAACTATAAAGCCGTTTTAAAGTTTTAGGGATTTTAAGATAAAATATATCTCAACTTAAAATATTTTTTGAGGCAAAAGTATTAGTCGTACGAAAATTTCATATGTTGAAAATGTAGTAAATAGATCAATTATCAAAATATATTTTTTTCAAATTTTTCGAACAAGTCGTTTAGGAGGAGTAGGCTTCAGAAAAAAGCCGTTTTTGGTGCAAAACCGAGGGAAGGCCCTTAAAAGACAATAATACTCTTTGGCAAAAGATTGAAAAGTTTTTAATCAATATTAAAAATGTGAAATTATTATATCAATAAACGTGTTCTTATTCAGTAACTTGAAAAATGTCAATAGCATAATTGTGTAATTAGTATCGCAATCATTGGTGCTTTTGCTTTAAAAGAGATCACCTTATTTGAGTGCTAGGGTTGGCGCTGGCCACCCCACCAGAATTGCCATTTAAGTCCTGCAACCAATTCGCTTATGGTCAAGCGACCGATTGCAAATAAGAAAAAAAAAATCATTGATGCTTATTTTTAACTTTACATTGTCACATATCATAAATGATAATTCTTTTCAAAAAAGCCGTTGACGGATACGAGTACAACTCTTTATACTAACCTAAACAAAGCATCGAGAGATCAATTAATTTATTTTTACATACAGATATGTCTAGTGACAATATACACGAGTATCATTCGCTTGAAAGTTAGACCTGTCTCTGACAAACCCACAGTATAGTTGAAGCGAGTAATATTCTCGGAAAGTACTCGTGTACAGTTGCACAACTGGAAACTGCAAAATAGTCAAAATACTTGAGAGCTCAGGAATGCTTTGTGTCGAGCTCGCTACTCGTTTACAAGAGTTATGGATAAAAATTACCTACTGCGTTGTTCACTTGTACCTACGCGTATACTATCTCTAGTGATAATAAAGTGTGTTTGTTTGTCTTTCTCTCATGTTGCAAGGGGTAAACGTGCTTTTTTGCATGGGAGTAGTTAAAAGGACAGCAAATGACATAGCTATACTTTATAAAATCAGGCTTCACCAAGGCGGGTACGAGTGGCAATGTGTAGCCAATGTAATTTTAAAATAGGTAGAGTGCATCGGGTAACCTCCTCACAATCTGAGCGCACTAACAGAAGACCCCAGCTAAATTAACACTGTCTAGTGTTGTGTTCTAGGAAGTAGAGATAGGGTAGACCTAGAAGAAGTTTCATCCAGCAAGTGAAGGAAAAAGTGAGAGCCGTGTCGTATCAAGAAGTGAAAAAAAGGCAGAAAATACAAATAATGGCGAATAAGAGAGAGAGTGTTGTGTTCATTCTGGTAAGTAGTGATGTTCAGAGCTCGTTGGGAAGAAAAGGACTTTGAAGGGTTGGCAACCCACTTGCGATGCATGTTGCAGGCGTCCATTGGTTGTGGTAACTGTTTACCATAAGGCGGGCCGTACGCCTGTTTCTCACCGACGACGTGGTACACGTCGCTTGCTGCTCTCCACACTTCTATTGACGCCGTAGTAGAGTCAGGGGTCTTATGTGTTTTTGTAGGTGATGGATGCGGGTGGAGTCGCAGTCCAAAGTTAGTGTTGATATGAGGAAGAGATGAATCTGTCTTCACGAAAACTCATGAAAACTGCAAAGAAAAAAGACATAATAATATGTAATACAAAACGAAGCTCAACAATGAGTACTAGTTTTAATACTTTAAAATGCTGTGCTTTGTAAAGTATAGTTTCCTCGAAGTGAACAGATGTTCATTATTACGAACTAGACTAAATTGCTGAGCAGAGGCAGCGTGTCGGCTCAACTTGCGCGAGTTATGAGCAGCTCGCATCCAGCGAAGTGGCTGACTCCGCGGCACAAACAACTGCAGCCAAACACTGTACAAAGGTATTAGCGGTCCGTCTGCCACGGACTTGAGGACGGTGTGGTATAATGTTGAGCGAGGATCTTCATGGAATACCTTTATTTTGTACTTATAAGAGAAGTTTGTAAGACTTCATTGTAATATATAATAGTGTGAAAAGTTATGGGGGTTATTTTCTAAACTACGGTGGTGGAAAGCAAGGGTAGGACCCGCCTGATGGTAAGCGGTTACCGTAACCTACGTAGTAGCAGTCGTAGAATTCATTTACGCCTTCCCAAGCTACCCGTAGTAGTACTTTGCTACGTCGTAGCCAAACTGCTACGTGGTAGTAATCAAGAGTAGTACATTATAGCGATGTTGTCTTGTATTCAATAGATCGCTATCACTGTTAGGTTGGAGCACGCGCCACATTTCGGAGTTGCAACGAATTCAATTAAAGCGGGAAGCACGCGGGCCGCCCCTCCCCCGCGCTCCCCCCGCCGTGGTCTCGCCGGAGCGTGCATGTAGTGCGACGTCTTGAGCGTTTACGATAATGGCAGCATGACGCTCGCTGCGACTACCGCACTTGATTGCTCCGTTCTACAGAGATGTGTATCTCACTTTACACAAATTAAGAAATGTGTGCTTTTGGAGACTTTTCCGCTTTATTGTTCTTTGTTCAAGTTTAATGTTTGTTCTGATTAAGAAAATACCGAATTAGAAAAACCACATAAAACGTCAAGCCTTTTCCTCAAAGAAGCAAAAGTGCTTTACACTCACATTTTGACCGCTATGTTCTAGGTGCTGAGCCTACTGCCATAATCGTTTAATCGTTTATTTTCTTTTCCAAATAAGTTTAACAAAAGTTACAGAAGGTCCAGATACCTTAACATTTCTGGTAGCTCCTACACTGGGTCGAGCCTGTACTGTAGGGACTGACTTGCGATTACATGGTATAAATGATTCGTGAGCGTTACAGTGTTGTCGGTTATGTGTGAAATATAACTTGAACTTGTAGAATAGAATTTAGAGCATTGATATAATTAATTCAAGAACAATAATAATAATTTAATTTAAATTGCTATGAAATAATAATTAAAATAACAATAAATTAATAATATATTATGTAAATATGATAAAAAAGGAAAATATCTTTATTTAATTCTCTTTTTACGTTAACAAAGTGAAATGTAAAGAAAATTAGGTGGTTTCCAAATTGGAAGGTCATTGACCCAAACTTCAACTTTAACTTTGTAAGTGTGTATTTGTTAAGAATTACTAACACTATCCATAATATTGTTATTATCATGAATTGAACAATAATATTAAAGTTAGTTAGTAAAAGCTGCGCGCGTATGCGTATTCGTTTGTGAGTAATATAAAAGTAGGTAGTTCCATTCTAGGCTCGTTCTCAACAAACTTTAAATGTTTTTCTCGGAATACCAATCTCCGCGTAATACGTAAACGTTGTTATTTTACGATAAGCAGTAAATAAAATTCATCGCAATAAAGTGAGCTTTACAACCGTCCGCGTCCGCGGATCGAAGCGTTGCCGCCGCCGCGTACTGTCGTGTCATCGATATCTTCTAAATATTATGTGTACGTGTATCACACTCACACTCATTTTCTCCTTATATTATTGTTAAGAATTTTAGCGTGAAGAATTCTATTAAAAAAATAAAGGAAATATTACAATATACATAACATACCTACTTATAAGTAAGCTGCACTATTATCCAATTTATTTTGATAATATGTTCAAGCCTTATGTTTTGTGCCAATACTGAGTTAAAATAACAAATAATATAATAATTCAATACAGTCGTGCGAGGCTCACGAGCCGCGCCGAGAGCGTTCTGTCGAACGTAATCCGGATTACGATCTAAATGATCGGAATATGATCATATTGTTTAGTTAATCCGGTATCTTGTCGAGTGAGCCGCCGCACACAAGCGCACACGCACAACTCTCCACACTTGTATGTTTCTTTCACAATTTATATTATTATATAATTGATGATCATCACGTGCGCGCTGCTGACCCTTTAAAGCTCTAGATACCACCACTCACCAGCAGAAACACTACAGTAATATAAGTATAGCTGGGGTTTTCTGTAGAGGTACTTGCCCAGGCGGGGCAGGCGGGCGGCTCAGTTTGAGCAGAGGCTGCCTACTGTGCCTTTACATATTAAGTTGTTATTATAAAAAATAAAAACTTTTCTGAAAACTTTAACTATCTTGAATATTATATGAATTTCCTTGTGAGTGAGTTCTACGAATCTTATAGTTTAAATGAGTGCTCTGTTTTACAATAAACAACTACGTTGCTAACTATGAAACATACATTTAAAAATAAATAAATAAAATAAAAGTGCGCATTAACCAGACTAATTACAAAAGCAGAACACATAAAATGCAAAACACTCAATTCAGGATTTAAGACTGTCTTGCAATAAACATCGCAATATATCGGAGCAGCGCGGAGTGGCGCGGTGCCTCCGTGGTGCAGTGGTGCAGGGGCGGCCATGACATAACTCACACACGCCTCTTTCCCAACAGACGGGTAGGCAGAGACTATTAGCTTTCACTTTCTATAATCCTGATAAACATTAACTTCTTCATCAACACATGCTCGCCGGTTTATGTTACCGTTACTAGGTTTTTTTATCACGCCCTCGATTTAGTTAATGAACATTCTTTTATGTTTTACCCTTTCAAGGTCCCAATTCAAACTTGTCTTCATAATAAATTATTTTGTCACCCTTCCTACATTCATTTCCTCCACATGTCATGTCCAAACCAGCTTAACATTCCATTCTCTATTCGCATCACAGCATCTTCTTGTATGCTACAACATTTCTTCGTGCACGTTATGGATGAGTCTAATATCATGAGCTTTATAATTAGATCGGTCGGCATCGCTCGCGGCGACTCAAGGCGCGGTGGCGCCGCCACGCGGTGCCGCGACACAATATCACCGGGAGGAGACCTCACTTGTACGGAACACCACCGACGTAGTGCAATCATGTGTCGTACAAAGCGTCTACTTCGCTCTAAGTGCATTGGGAAAGGACTCAAGACGATCTTCTAAACATTATAGCAAAAGTAAACAATCGTTCTCGTTTTAATATTGCTTTTTATAGAAAATATATAAAAGCAATACATAGCGTGTTATAAAAGGCTGAAAATCATAGTACAGACTAATTTCTTAGAGTGCTGTTGGCTAAAATTTATTCTGATAATGTTAGACGCGTCACAGTCGCGGGCGGCAGCTAGTTATATATTAGTAAAACATGGAGTAACTCATTAATTAATATATGACAGATTTATCTTTTATCAATAATCGCTTAAATACTCGATGGAAGATTTAATATCTCAAAAACAATAATCCTAATCGCGAAAGTGAATTATTTTTGTTTATTTGTTTGAGAAGAACATACGAAGACTGTTGATAGTTGATATGAAGTTCTTGGTACAAGATTCCACAAAAGTAAATGCTCTTATTAATCGTGTAACGTGATTTCCTGTCCTCCATTAAGAGAGACTCCTTTGATCATCTCTTAAGGGTCGGTCCCATTAACGAGAGACGTGGTTCAATACTAACCTTGGAGCTGACCTTATCTGCGCACTACCTATTGACTAGTGACATAAACGTAACTGTTGGAATAAACGAAGTAAACAGTGTGACAGGTCTTGAATACTTACTAACTACTACTATACTACTAAATTACTATATTTATAATTTGAGATACTAAATTGATAATTTGAGAACCTAATATAACTTTAAGTAATTTGATTTTTAATATGATTTTGGTATAGAGAATTCTCATAGCGATTTTTTATTTCATAGGTACCTGATGCTGTCAATGATATTATTCTATAATAAAAATTGCAATTGATTGCTCTTGTGTAGCAAAGTACATTAAGTAATATTCCACTGTACGGTATACAAACAACAGTAACAATATTGTTCAATTAATTCGGTGGATAATCTCCGAGCTATACCAAATAGGTTACTCAAACATGGCAACGCCTATTCTCGGAATATATTCGACAAATATTGCTTCAGATCGTACAAATTAATTCAGTTAAAGTTACTAACGCTGCGAAAACATTCCCCACGGGAAATTCTGATTTAAGGTTTCAATTCCCCTTGCACATAATATTGTGGCTAAACATGGAGCAAATATTGGACAGTTCTATCGATAGAGAGACCTAAGTAAACAGACCGCTGACGCTGACAGCTGTCTCAATGTTTTTTCTTGTATTGTCAACTGATAAAACATGAGGGGGGAGAGCACGGGGGTGACGTAGGCGCGGGGAGCGGGGGGGGGGCGTGGCTGCGAATGATTTCTCTTTGATGTCAGCAGTTACTGTTACTTTATTTTTGGATGAGCCCTTGTGACATAGATCTGACTCGTATACCTAGTCTAGTATGCTCTTTTGTTGCTTTGACATGGATGTCATTGACTAAGTGCTTTCGTAAAATAATCCTTTGTCTGAAATGTTGGCATATTTTAATTATAAATTTACAAATATCTGAAATCAAATTTTCATTGTATTGAAGAGGCCCACAGGGCAGCACTGAGGGGTATCAAGGCCAATTGTAGTCAGTAATGAAGAATAGCTCCGAGCGCAAAGAGGATCGCTAAGAGCTTTAATCAACTCCTCGAAAACCTCTCCGCTGAAGACGGATTCAAAAGGGTAGCGAAAAAGTACTTTGATTTTCCAATGTAACTTTGACCATCTTAATCAATTTAGCTCTAGTGTTAAATATTCTTTGTGAGCAATATCGTCGGATTGAATCAAGTTTGCATAACCTCGTTGTACAATTAATTATTTCATGTTTTATAATATCTGTACTACAAGAATATTAATGAAATTTTAAATGGCCTTATCTAGGTTACAATAAATTTTTAGTACGTAATCCCCAGTAATCCTTATGCCACTCAAACTCGTTATAATTATGACACAAATCCCAAATAAGCCGCTGAAAAAAGTTTCTTATTTATTTTCTTGGCGACATTTAAACCTAACTTGAGATTACATCATCTCCGAGTATCAGAAAGCGCTAAACTAAGTCAAAACTTTAGCAAACTAAGAAATGAAGCGTATTCAGAAATTGTTTTGATATTGACTTGATTAAGAAGTCGGGCGTACTTGTATTCATTCAGTTTCACTCTCCACCAATTAGAGACATTCAAAGTGCAGATAAAACAAATAGAGAGATTATGTATCGTGGTGAAATCTCCTCTCTCTATCTTTTTGCCTCAAATCTGGTTTGGCTGAGTGATGAAATTCATGGTGAGAAACGGTTAGGTATTATAAAGGACTGCCTTAGTGGCGTACGCAGTAATGTGATTTAATAGCTCCCGGGTTCGATATCCGGTTAGGGCAAACTGGTATTGGGCTTTTCTGTCTTGATATTATCAATATCATCCCGTCATTGATATAGGCAATCAGAGTGGTTAAAGGCGATAGATTTGATGACGTTTTGATCTAGTCAGAGCTAAGCGGAGATGAACGAGAAAGCTATTTTTTTGCGGTATTGTGTTTTTTTATGACGTCAAAGCATTAGTTTGTTAATCTCTAATTTATTTAAATTTAATTTTTGTAATTGGTTAAAACAAATACAATCTGATAAGATAATGATCAGAAATATCTAGCTGGTCCAGGAAGCAAGGTAAAAGTATATATATTTTTACTACTTTGAAAGCTTACAGGCACTCGAAAGTAAGTAAAAAAATATATTTATCAATATAGTTGATATGTCGAGTCACTCGCACGTCATTTTACTCGTCGGTATCAGTATTATATCGATAGAACTGATATTGTCCCTGTGAGGAGTGAGCAACTAACAGTGATGGATGTTAGATAAAACGGTCCATTATTGTTTAGTATAAGAAAAGGCTCTCGTTGGCTTGTGGTATAACTTTAATTAGTTCGGTTTATGTTGGTAAGGTTCAAAACTAAGTGGAATTAAACCAGATTTGTTGTTGGCAAAGCGCTTCTTTAAGTTCAGGTACTGCGTTGTGCAGTCGGACTTATAATGTTTATAAATGAGTTGGATATAATTATGATATAATACTATTATATTTATTTTGTAATAAAGTAGGTACAGACAGAACAAATTAAAAAAAAGATTATGTTTTCAGTTTTACAACACATAATAAAATTTTGAAATTGTTCCAGTGTTTTATCATTTTACTACAATTTTTTTTTAGTAATTCGGATGAAATACCAATTATTAATTTAAACTAGACAGTAAATACAATGTTACGGTTCTCAGTTAATAATATTATAATTACACCGTCTTTAACTAGGTGTGGTATTTAAACAACAACAGACAAAGTTTTGTTAGTACGAGTACTTGACGTATAATCAAATTTCTTACTTTGAACAAAATACTAAAGACACTTGCACACTGATTCCCTCATTGGCTATACGTGCCTTCCGAAGCATGGAGATACTCGAGAATGAAAAGGCCACAAACGGACCCCAGGACTGAACGAAGCTGAACCTCGGTGAGTGTAACGGACACCGCAGTACCACAATACTACGATATTGTATATTATAATACGACGCATACATTCTATTAGGTAGTAGCAAAAATAAGATCATACAGAGATGAAAGATTTTATTCGTATTTTGACCAAAATGGAAATCGTTATATTGGCAGCCTAAGACAATTAAAATACCTTCATCCATTGCAATTCGATGAATTTGTGAAGTACGATTCGTATAATTATAATAACCTGTTAATAGATACGTTGTAGGGTGGAGAATTTCCCGTGTAAACCCAACTTATTTAATATGTGCTATTATGCAATTCAGCCATATTAATTAAAATGGCAAAAGTTCTATTAAATTACAAATTAAATGTACCGTGTGAGTGACGGTTAGTCGAGCAACAAACAAGAATATAACAAAGTGGTGTTGTTGAACAAAGTGCAGCGGTAATGGCGGGAGTCTGTCGGTGTCAGGGCTCGTTATGTAACTTCACTGCTATACCAACAATATTATACAAAACACAAAACCAACAGAACTTAGGTTAATGCGCTTACTAAACTTACTTAACAAACTGACGAAACTTACTTCAAGATTACGTTTTTAAGTAATGTAAAGCTGGAAACAGTAAGACGACTACTTGTGCGACATATTTTTTTAAATGAGTGGGTATTTTTTTATGAATAGGCACACTTAACTATTTATTTATAATTATGGTCTATAAAGTCAAGCATAGTGTTACAATAAATATCGTAAGAATGGCGAGATTATATAACTTTGAGATGATGCAGCGAAGTGATTGGAAAAAGTGTGTGGCAGTGTTCAGTGATGTGGCGAAGATAAATGAGACGATTAACGGAAAGGATTTATCGAGCGGACGAAAGTTCCAGAACGGCGAGGACTCGGGACGGACCCTCGGATGGACATTAATCAAATTAGTGTTGTCTTTGAGAAAGGACTCACCCTAATACCTACCCCCAAGTACCTACCGCTAGGGTTTTATTGAAAGAGCTTGCTGCAAGGTCATCTGAAAATTTATTGGAAAATTTGTTATTATTATATCAGTACCTAGAGAATGGGTGATTTTTCTAAATATCATAATTATAAGAAAAATTGTTTAAAAATCATGAAACTAGTTTGTATTTTGTGTTCTAAAAGAGTTTCAGTTTTCTATTCATCATGATATTACAGTTAATTCGATCCGAGAATAGTTTTACAAAAACCTAATTTATTTTGATGCGCCTACAAGCTTTTCAAGTATAACAAAGAACTAAATGTCCATGGGTGAATATAAGTTCTCTAGTGGAGACTAAGAAAACTATCGGTATTACAGATTTTAATATTTGAAAGAGCGCCGTGTATGACACATAGTCAAGATATTTAGTACGAGTGCAGTTTTGTCTTTTCACTAAATTGGTACTAATAAACTTCCTACTCCAAGCTCCATCTGTACATTAGTTTCATAACTTACTCCAAACTTGTGGAAGTGTGAGTGTATACCAGTAAGGCTTCAATTCTAAAGCAATACGCGTCATCTAGTGTTTACGTACGGAAACGCTTGACAGAGTCCCTGCTTGGATCTGTAACGCCATCTATAATGGACCATGTTAACTGTAGTACCTTAGCACTGCTGCTGTGCTAGGGTATGATTTTACTCTTTTAGGATTCTATAGAGGGCGCTGTGAGAACATTTATGATATTTGATATTGTAGTATGTAAAAAATTTGATAATTGTAATTACTAAGATGAAATTAGTTTTTGTTAATGGATAATAAATACATACTATGTTTGGAAATATTAAATACTATGTTACTTCTATTTATTTTTATTACTACTTGGTACCAACTATGTAATAGTAATTGTACTAAGATTTTCTCAAGCTCTGAAGCTATTTAGCAGGCAAGAGCTAGCCTTTAACTTAACTTAAGCAACATTCAATGCTGATAATGATAATTAATGAATGTGCAAGTGGTAATATAAGTATGCACGTATGGAACGGTCTAACATAACTGTTAAAACAAGACGCATGTTGTTGTTGTGTAAACATCCCAGGAGCTTGTAACTTCTAGGTTATGGAAAGGAAATAAACTATTTTCAATTATCTACAATGGTTATATCAATTAATTAGTACGACATACCTAAATTTTTGCAGTGTCACCCTGTAAAATAGCTTTGTTTTCATGTAAAAGTGATCCATTGTAAAAATATGCAGTATCTATATATGTGAAATGTATAAATTTTAATTAAAGTTGGTCGGACGGCGGCGGTGGCGGTGTGTTGGTGTGAGTGGTGTGACCGCTCTCTGACGATGACAAACGAGATGGTCAGTAGGGGCGCGTCGAGCGCGGCCGCGTCCCACGGCACAGGACGATCTATACTATCGAATAGCTTAACTCTTTTTTTTTTTTTAGTTTTATTTGATTCAATGTATACTATATTTGTATCGTCCCCGTGATGCAGGCCTTGATCCGTAGTGTTGGAGTAGTCTACGAGAAAAAAAAAACTTTGTAGCGTGACCAATTTTACTCAATCATTCTATTTTTATCCACCAACCCGCACTAGGCCAGCATGAGTGGATTAGGCCTCTCAGCTCTCTAGTTAAAGGAGAGAAGACCCGAGTGGGACGTAGAAAACTATGACTGGAAAACTAGTCGTATTTGTAAGCAATGGCTTATAGACCGCAACGAAGAATATTTGTAGAAGAATAGAAGAATGTCTGATAGGGCCATAGCACACGCTACATTTAGCATGTTTTTAGAAGCTAAATGCAGCGACAGTATCTCCAGAGTTAAGAGTACAAGGGAGTTATCCCTTCGATATACAGTAATCGTATGTTTTATCAGGCAGATTAATGTAGGTTGTTGCTAAGTAGTGCGGTTCATTTCCGCAACAAGCGGCGATATGCGATGCGATGCGACGCGATGCGATGCGGCGCGGCGCGGTGGGCTACTTAAGCTACGAGCAAGTTTACTTACTTGGGTACCGAGTTGTCGGTTGATTGTTTAACTTAGTGCGGATGTGTGGCGTGTGTGGCGTGCTATCTGTGTCTGTTCACTGGCTGTCTGGGGGCTACTTTCGAATACAAACTGGGGCTCTTACACAAACGAACTACATTACTTGTAATATATGCTTCTTGACTTAGACCTCATTTAACTAGGGAAACGTTGTTTTAGTTTGATTAGGCTAACGCTTAGTTTTGGATATAATAGTATATGTCACTTAAGAGATGCTAAGTACGTAAATAATAATTGGTAATCAGATAATTAAGTTTCCGAAACAATAATTTGACTTATTTCATAGTCTGGCGCATTATGTCATACTATTTACAAAATTTTATATTTCAATAATTTTTTTTTATTGAAATATAAAATTTTGAGTCAAAGACCCCTTACTCTCTCTATTATTGATATATTCCTTTCTTCTCTATATTTCTTGACGGTGAAGCAATCGCAATTCTTCTCTATTTTTCGTTTTGTTTTCACTTCCTGAGGGCAAATCTCTTTAAGGTACATTGTAAACCAGTTTCCCAAAAATAGTCAACTACTGAATTATCACAGATACTTTTAGAATAAAGACATTAAAACAAAAACTTTACTCTCCACAGAATGTTACTAAGCGTCTTTAAATGTAGTAAAGGGAAGTATTAGTTTATAGTCTCTCGATGGTGGTTTCCACCGTGTATAAAAATAATTTTGACTGCCACCGAGGCGATGCCGCAGCGGTTAAGATGGTCGCCGGTGGTCGTCACACGAGACACATATTCATAGATATGTTTTTTTTTTAATCTGGGTGTACTTTGTGTCCGTTAATTGTATATTTGTAAAGTTCCCCGCGACACAGGGCAATCCAGTGCAGGCGTTATCTTTTTTTTTTAAAAATCCCCACATTTGTTTCTAACTCACTAAACAATTATTATTGTCAACCAAAAACTACATCCACTTTTTAGTTTATAATAGTGACTATATTAAAGCCCACAGTTAAGAGAGCTAGATACGTATCTAGTAAAAGCTAGCTCTGCGACTATAGACAACTAAAATATAGAGGCGCCCGCTCCGGTAACGTTATAACGTTGTGAGCGTTAATCAAGTGTCAATCACCGATGTAAATGTTCGGCCGATGGATTCATTGAGCGCCGGTAATTGCTATGCGTGCCCCCGATACGTGCATCGTGCACCGTGCATGTAGGTAGACACTACTCTGTACGATGTTTTAATTGTTACGTTGAACCAAGTCGACACTGTTTCATTAAATTGTATTTTCTAAATATTGTATCATCAGCAACCCATTACAGTCCCACTGCTGGGCTCGGGTCTCCTCTCCTCTATCTAGAGAGCTGAGAGGGTTTTGAATAAATAAAAAAATATTGTATGTAAAATAAAAATAATTTTGTTTAGATGTTCATCATCATCATCATCATATCAGTCCAAGACAAGACAACAAGGTTAGGTTAAGAAGACTGTTGAACATAGGCCTCACCTAACGACACAACCTTTAGCTGTTAGTAGGTATATAATGTGAAATTCTAGAATCTATTTAATTTTAAACATAGCATCAACATAGCGTCCCCGTCACACGCCTTTATCCCCGAAGGGGTGGGCAGAGGTGAGTCACATCTAAATTTCCGCCAGCTATGTTCGGTGCCATCTAATAGTAATAGGTTTATATTTTCTCTTTCACAAAGGTGCCCTAAGTCTATGGATACATAATACATAAGATTTTGTTTGATCCTTCGTGACTGGTATCTGTACTAGGAAAACCTGTCACACGGATTACCAGGTTCTGAAATATTTGCGCGTGAGTGTGTGTAAGTAAATGGTGGTGCCTTTATTTAACTAAGGGGACTGCGTGGCATATTTAATGCAAAATTGTACTTTTTATAAACTAAACCAAGCTACTGTAATTATTAGCACTACGAACACCACCATATTTGGTTTGAATCATGATTACAAACGATAAAGTTATATTACATTCGGTAAACACTTCTCCGAATCATTTCAGAGATGAATATTTTTGGAGCCGCTGCCAAAGGCATGTTAACTAATTAATTATTTGATTAATTCCATCTCAGAGATATGAAATAATAATTCGTGAACTAATTAATAATTTGATTTGAATCAGCGGCGGCGGCGGCGGCGCATGCCGTGCTGTTATCGTGCACTCGTACCAATACTCGTGTCCGATTGTTAAATGTGATTCTATTAGTTGTACGATCCAATCTGTTCTCTTTATTGGGTCACAAGGGCAATCCATATGTTTTAGCTATAGCTGCTTATAGTACCAGCCTATAGTAGTAATAGTTGAAAGACGATGAAAACATCCTTACTAGAATTGAATTGTTTTAAAAATAGAAACTAAATAATTCATGATATAAGTAGATATAAAATTAGTACCTGAACAGAACATGAACAAAGAACTCGAAAGAATAACAAATATTTCTTTTAAGATAACTTTTGCTAACGGTTCGCTCGTCAAATGCGTCTTTCCAGCACAGTTTCTATAGGGTGTGTCCAAATAAGTCATTAATTTATTAACATTTAATTTTTCAACCATAATTTATTAACATTAGTATCTTTTTTTTTTCTTTTTTTTCTTAAGTTTTGAGGACTAGGTATATGCCAATGATGCCAATACGACGGACGAACACAATCATGTAAAGCGTAGTTCCACATGTGTGTATGTCGTCACCAGTGTGACGATAGCCTTACGAACAGGTTCTTGGTCGTAACAGAGCGACGCAGATTAGTATTCTCTCCGCACCGCTACAGATAATCAAAAAGAAATATTTTGCCACATTATGTACCTTTGAGCGACACGCCGAATATGGAAATGTTATTAGCTCGGCTTATTGAATTCTATCACAACGTACCTCCTACACGTACTGCCGTCTTGTAATATTTGGAAACATGAGGCTTTGAATTATTCTCTACAGATTAGTATAATTTCATCGTCTTGAATGAAGGTACATTGAAATTATAATAAATAGCTTCAGGCTGCGGCTTTGCCCGTATATAATATGGTAGATAGGTCGATAAAAAGTAGCTGAATCCATCTCCGTCTTAGGCTTTTTTTATGTGAAATTTTATGAAGATCGGACGAGCGCTTTCAAAGATTACCCTCTACATCTAAGCTCACGAACTCACAGAAATTATTTCTTTATAATTTTAGTATATAATGAAATTATAGCTATTAGTAATTGGTTATTATTAAATTTTTAATTTTACTGACAATTATAGTAGTCAGTCATTACTGGACACAAGTTTGTGTGTTTCAATTTTTGTTTATCCTTAATAAAAATATATAGAAGGTATTTTTTTTATGAGTTTGAATTATAAAATACGTTAGTGCCTGTAATGTTTTTACAAACTCGACAGTGACACGGGGCTTACTCTCTACAACAAGATCAGTTTACCCCCGCTGCAAAAAAGGAGTATTATAAGTTTGACGTGTCTGTCTGTGTATTCTGTCCATTAGCCATTCTGTCTCCATCGTAGCTCCTTATCGAATATACCAATTTTGATGTGAGTTTATTGTTGTTGAATGGAAATAAAACACGACGTGACAGGGCAATACAATGAGATCAATAGATAGGTACTTTAAATAGTTTGGCTGAAGGAATATAAACGTAACATTTCCTGTAAGTTAATTATAACTACTTAAGTTCTAATATAAAACAGTAATCAGTTCACGTGTTATGTATGGAATAAAAATGTTGTTGGTGAGTTAGTTATTAACGCTTGTACGATTTGTGAGGGAAAGGCCTGAATACGCGAAAGATTGAATACGTGATCGAAGTTACGGAATTAGCGATAAACAAAATAACGAATATATACTTAGTCGTAAATAACAAGTGACTGAAAAGAAATGAATACTCTGTACTAATATTATAAAGCTGAAGAGTTTGTTTGTTTAGTTGAACACGATAATCTCAGAAACAAATTAATAACTCGAGTGGAAAACATATTTTAGAATTCAAACCCATTTATCGATTAAAGCAATAGGCTATATATAGGACCAATAGGAGCTCAGTAGTGGTCAAATATCGACGAGAGCAACATTTTTGTCCGACCTGGGGACTGAAGCCGGAACGTTTCAAGCATCTGTACACATTCTCTAACCGAAGTGGTCATGCATCATGGTGCACAAATATATGATACATTTAATAGTAATCAAATGTCGGCCGCGGCTTTGACAAGCGAGCCGAGTGATTGTGCGACGTGCTTCGTGCGGATCATTCCGGATCAAAACACCGCTAAATGTTATTTTAACATTATTTGTACATAGTTGTTTATTCGTTATATACACAACCCATACTAAATTATATTCATTTAATCTGAGAAATTAGTTCTGCACTGTAAAATGATATCTTGTATATTACGTTGATAATGGTCGGAGGCTTTTTTTTATATTTTCCACTGGATATTATTTAATTGTTCATGCTGAATCGTTTTTGACTATTCTGGTGTTTATTGGAAAGTTTCGTAACAAGTCTTTTTCATGGCATCAGTCTATTGGACCGGTGATCACCCTTTTTAGGGTTCCGTAGTCAACTAGGAACCCTTATAGTTTCGCCATGTCTGTCTGTCTGTCTGTCTGTCTGTCTGTCCGTCTGTCCGTCCTCGCTTAATCTCTGTGACCGTTAGCACTAGAAAGCTGAAATTTGGGACCAATATGTGTATCAATCACGCCGACAAAGTGCTAAAATAAAAATTGGAAAAAAATGTTTTATTAGGGTAGCCCCCCTATATGTAAAGTGGGAAGTGTTTTTTTTTTTAATTTTAACCCTAATGTGTGATATATTGTTGGAAAGGTATTTAAAAATGAATAGGGGTTTACCAAAATCATTTTTTGATAATGTCAATAATTTCGGAAATAATCGCTCCAAAAGTAAAAAACAAAGCGTCCCCCCCCTCTAACTTTTGAACCATAAGTTTAGAAAATACGAAAAAAATCTGAAAAGTAGAACTTTATAAGGACTTTCTAGGAAAATTATTTTGAACTTGGATGGAAACAACAGATGGAAACTGCAGATAACCAATATAATTTGGTCCCTGAATCGTATGAGCGCCTATACAATCCAGAGGTCAAGTTTCATTTGCCCGTATTTTTTTTTTAACTTCGTTTACATAATATTTTATTATCCTGAACGTATCTTTTTTCAAACAAAAAAATAATTATTAAAATAGGTTCTCGCAATTCAAAATTACCATCGAAAACTTCTGGCACGTCTAACGGACGGGAAACTACGGAACCCTACACTGAGCGTGGCCCGACACGCTCTTGGCCGGTTTTTTTTTTTTTCTTTCAACATTTCAATGGGAGTGAATATTATTACCCTTAGACGACGGTGGACCGAAGCTCGTCTAACTAAGTTTACGTAATCATTAGCAAGATCCCGTGAGACTGACCGCAATCAAGTGAACTACTCACCCACACTGTTGTATTTCCATCAGCAATTAGTGGTGTAATAAACACTTGTCAATTATTCAGCTGTGAACGAATTACTGGAACCTCTACTAGAGATCAGGTGCAATGTAAATAGAATACACGTGGCCAGTGTTTGTGGTAATATTTAAACGAACAACATTATTATGATCAAGACACATCACGTGTCTGAAAAATGTGAACTATATATACCCAGTACTAGTAGACGTAGTAAAATAAATACTTAACGCACACAATAAAATGCAACAATCGGAAATTATATCTGTGATTTTATCTTCAATTGTTCAATGGCGTCATTTTATAAAAGCGCTGTTTATAAGAAGTAATAATAATTACAATGAAACCCCTTTCCATTAAATCTGTCCTTGCGTTAGCTTCGTATTGCAACCGCAACAGGCGACAAAACCACATGACCACAGAGCAGCCTGCTATCACACACTCGGAAAAATAACTGACCTACATTGACCCAGCTGTTATATGGACGATGGACGTGTTTCAGGAGCCATGTTGTGTAATCCATCAGCATCAGTGAGTCTCCTTTGAGTTCCGTGATGTGGTGGAGGTATTGAAGGGCTGCTCCCGACATATAGCGCATACATTACCTCGGTATGTTGCACCCAAACTGCAGCTAGGGTGACCACGCGGCGCGGGGACTTCATGACAGGGGCGGGACCTAACTACATTGATATGAATATTTTTAGTGACCACAAAATTTAGGCTAGCTTATTTTCGTTGCGACTGCGTTATTGTAAGTAATGGTTATATAATACTATTGAGGCCTTTACAACTAGTTATTAAAAACTAATTTGTCAAATAAATTACCTTCACTGCTGATTGGTTCTTATAGAAATGTATTTCTACCCGACGGCTTAATCTTTATATAACCCTTCCGGTTAAATAAAAATTTATTCATCATTATGTATGAGCCACCAGATTTAGATTATTAAAAATCCGTTGTTGTCAATACAAAAATATAACTTCCGAGTAAAATAAGTAGAATAGACGTTTACCGCTGAAATAATGTTGAGAATATCCACATTAATACTGAAACTGACAACGCAGTAGAAGCAACTGCTTGTAATAAGTCACAGAACATGAATCGTAGCGAAATTTGAAGAGGGGATTATGAAAGGTTGATGACGATGATGCTAATCTCAGACTTCTTTGAGAAGATGTTTTGTCATACAATTTGAAGAGATAAATGATCGTGCTCGTTGAGAGAGAACGCATGGTGTCACGAAGTGCACATAACTACCTACATACATGAATAATTGGATGCGAGCGGATCGATGACGCCGACATGACGTGCGCCCCTCCCGATACATGCACACACCTATGTACCTACAGACATACATACTGTTTATATACTGTATATATCAATATATGTATACATGGATGTGTGTCAGTGAGTTGAGCCTAGAATTGTAATAAGTATACGATTTTGGTTGTTATTTGGATACTCGTACTTTTAGTGTTCATGTTGTGAAGTTATAAAATAAACTTACTAACTTCCGCTGGCAGCTCTGTGTACTTTCTGAACTATTACTATTTTTATGTACTGGATATTAAAGTAGTAATAGTTAGTAAGTTACTCGCTTAGGCAGAAATCATGTATGGCCAGCAGAGGACGTCATTGCATTGAGCTGATAAGACAATGATGATGATGTTGAACTTTAGAACATTTCTCCCCGTAAGCAGTTTTTAGTTAAAACTTAACATTTTTTCTTGTCCTTCATACAATTAAAATTAAGTGATCGTCAAAGATAATTACTTGTCAGTATGCTGGCAGTTAAGAAGACTAGAAGAAATTAACAGGAATATGAAGACATAAGTGCCTATGTCGCGGAGGCAAACAGTCGCGAGCACGAGTTCGATTCCCCGGTGACGCACCTGTTGGCACAAGTGTTTGTTCTTCGTGTTTGACTTTGTTATTTGTTTATTGTAGCGCGTTTGTAATGTTAACATGTTGGAATATTAATATAGCTGTGTCATTGGATATTTGTTTAATAACTGTTTAAATCGCTGAAATTATGGATAAGTTGCATCATAGAATAAAATATAATCCAATGCATGCTACTGATTTAGGAAATTAGGTGTCGGTGGACGTCGTTGGGCTGATATAATGATGAAGATGATGATGATAATGATAGGACTGATAAATGATAATATATTGTAGTCAATCGATACATATGTATCAAGTAATTGTTTAATTATGTTTAATAATTATGAGCATAACCCACTTGTTAAAGAGAGCTGTTTTGAAGTAAGAATATAATAATATACATAACATAACATAGCATCACGCCTTTTTCCCTGAAGGGGTAGGCAGAGGTGTTTCAGACCCACATTTCGCCAGCTATGTTTTTGTTCCCATGAAATAGGGGGCGAGCCTATTGTCATCAACCGGGAACATTTGTTTACCAAACTCCGGGAAAATCTCAATACTGGAATTTCATGATAGAAAAACCCAATAACATTTTCACCCGACCCGGGAATCGAACCCGGGACCTCTTGCACAGCAGTCGTATAGGTACACTTCCCGCTGCGCCACCGAGGCAGTTATATACCAATAATATACCAACTTGCATATTATGGATAAACCTGTGAGGTCATTGTTTCACGTGCTTTATTAAATTATGTTTTCTTTTATAAGCAAATTACTTAAATTTGAACATTATTCTCGAACATAAAACACGTGCCTTATCAATATTTCAGGCTTATCATATTGAGGAAGGCTTCCCTAAACAATACTTTACAGGTTCATAAATAATATAAATAACAAAAGGTGCGATTACACGCCGCTGTCAGAGGCACGCGACTTTAAAGTCGATGTGGGCGCCACCTACCGGGGATCACAACGTTTGTTTTACTTCGTCACCAAGTGGCACATTATGGCCTTATACTTATGTTATGTTCTATGGTAATAGCACATAGAGACTTTTTTTGATTTGGTACTTGCATTGCGAAAGGTCAGTCATTATAAATAATAATTATCTTTATATTATACAAATTCTATCGTTCGCTTCGAGATTATTTAAATTCAAAGGAATTTAAAAATAGCCAAATTTCTGATTTGTCAGAGAACGCTATTTTTTGCGACGTACATTAATTTGTAACTGTCGTTAAACTATAATTAGATTTCTCAGAAAACAGCTAAATGGTTTAAACAGATAAACTTTTGTTACCCGTATCAACAGTAGTTAGATAAACGAGGTCTGAGCTTTGCCTACACGACGCGGCGCGGCGCCCGCCGCTGTAAATAGTGATTAAAATAGAAGTCAAGTGAGCATAACTAGTGAGTAGTTGAGTAGTTGGCGAGGGTCCGGGTTCAACCGCTGTCCAACTTTGAGTGACACTTGCCTCTAACATAAATCATGAGGCCCTTACATTTGCAAGGGTTTTTTGTTGACTCTTATTATGTTTATGGTGTTCCTAACATTTGATGTTAGTGACTTGTGACTTCTGTTTGGTAAATACTACGCGTATTAGTTCAAAAGTTCGTGTAGTGACGGGTTAAGAATACACACTCCATGTAGCTACCCCATCTCAACCCGTGGGTGTCGTACAATACGACTAAGGGGGTAACCTTAAAGAGACAAGAGCATTGCGAGAAAAGGAAAATTCGAAGGAAACCCTATACCCCTCTGGCCAGCGTGGTTTAGTAAATAAATTTTAATAAAAAATTAGGCTAAATTGCCTCTACTTTCTTTGCAGGAAACCTGTGGCCAGCGCTAATAAACTGATAAGAACAATAAATTTGATTGAAAACGCATCTTTTTGATAAAGTATTCGTTTAAAACTGCCTAATGTATGCACGTTTGAGAAAATATAACTAGAACTACTAAGTTTGAATTCTACTCAAGTAACGTAGTGTTGTCTAAAAAACCTGTCTCTGTTTTGTGTTTGGTGAGCTACATTACACAGAAGCTAACTGTCAGGTACACACATTAATTACATTAATTACAGCAAAGCATTAATTACATTAAATACATTATTAGGCAAATGCATTATCTAACCATAATTCCTAACGCTAGTAGCAGGTTCAAACATGCTAGACCCTCTGTCGCTGAATACCATATACTCAAAAGAGCACATTCGCAAAACACTATTCTCATAACATCATATTCTCGACTCTCTAGACTAGAGTATGATTAGGATAAAAAAAAAAATTACAATGATTATCTTTTTGTAGATTTTAAAAGTTGCAGTTGTTCTGATTGTTGTAATTCTGTTTAGACATTTCACTCGATTATACTCTAGTTCATCATAAAGGCAAAAATGTAGGATGCATATAATCACAGAACAATGCAAGTAAAACCTATGTTTGTTATTTTTTCACATACAAAAACTTATGAATGAATTTGGACGAAAGTTAAGTTAGGTTAGATTATTAACAAAAGGAATACTTCTTATCCCGGTAAACTGGTTTTGAAAGCTGGTATTAAAAACCTTGACCGTATAATCAAATTAACTAATTCTGTTTACTAAAGAGGATCACGATATTGCAAATGCAGTTAAATAAATATCTGTGCTTATGATGACAGTAGTATTACATAACGAGGTTATTGTTCACTGATATATTTGTATAATTCCAACAGCGTGCTTCGTTACGTGCGTCGAGCAAAGATAAGCGCTGCGCCGCGCGTCCCGCAGCGCGCGGTGGCGCAGCGGCCATGTTACTGTAAATACTACTGCAGTTATGGAAATTAACAATTATTGCGATTTACAATTATTTATCCAATATCGTTTTATTGTATCATAGTTTTATTATATCACAACGCTACAATTGCAGTTAAAATCATCATGTAAAATCAGAGACTTGATCAAAGAGAGATGAGTTTGTAAGTTTAGTTTTAACAAACCAAGTATAGTTAACATGTTTTTGAAATTCACTGTGCAACCTCTTCCTGACTTATCGTCATACTGTAAAAGATCAAGTTATTTGAAGGCAATACTTGAGCCATTTGAAATCAACTTAACCCTTTGAACGCCAGAGACGTGTATACACGTAAAATGAAAATGTGCTCACCACGCCAATGACGGCATGGCACGTCAAAAATGTACTGTATTTTTAAAGCTTGGCGTACAAGGCACGGCGATACCGATTTGACGTGGTGGTCAAAAGGTTAATAGAATTGGAGTGGACATGTCAGTAGTGTAAGTCGTACAAGACCAAATCAAACTGCTCAACTCACAACAGAACAAAGAACTGCAACAGACAATTCGGATTGTTATTATAATATGATCCTTCATATAAAATACGTTTCTGCTAGCATCGGTTTTGAAATATAGTAATCATACCAAAAATCGGCTTAATCTTAATAGTAAACCTATAGATTCTTTGAAAACATTTCAACTTATGCAACTTAATACTTATTCAAGTATTGAAATAATCCACTATTTATGAATCGGGTAATAGCTTGTTCCATTAATATTAATTTAAATTTTGATCAGTGCGATGCAAACAGCGTGTGTAATATTCGGCGTTTTGTTGAGCTTGTCCGGCTTGTTATCCATATTGTTTGTATTAGCTCGTTACAATATCGACGTACTATATATTATAATTATGTACAATAATATTGAGCGTGATATTGTTCCAATTAGTGTCATGAATATTATAGAACAAAGTTGTGTATAAATATTATTGAAATCATGGTTCTAGTTTTTGTGTCTGTTGGTTCATCAATGTACTGGTAATATAGACGTAAGTTTGTGACGATTCTATTTATACAATGTTTGTTAGAGTTGCATTACAATAAAAAAAAAAAAACTTAAAATATATTTTAGCAACTCTACCACGAAAAAATATATGAAGTTTCAGATGACTAATGAAAGTTTATATGATTAGACCTATAACTACATGTCGATATCAATCCAATGAAAAGCCTGCAGGACGTCCTATCTGATGTTTATCTACTGAAATAACAAACGAGGTGCACGAGCAATCAATATACTACATATAACTGGATCAACCGTTAACCGAGTTAAGTGTAAACACGAGACCAATCAATGATCTCGCACAAGATATTTTCCAAGATACAAGCTAACACAATAATGTGTAGGTGCATGCTCAAAGCCGACGCCAGCGCCCTCTGTCGGATGGACGCGTCGCCGTCGCTACAAACTGTATTAAAATGGCCAAATTGATTTATACGGGGCTCTGTGGTGGGGCGGGCGCGGCGAGGCTTATGCGCCGCTATGACCCTCCCTACAAGCACAAATCTTGTTAGTATCACATACTATCATAGCTGGACATTATGTATATTACGATGAGCTGGTATTTCTTTATAATTATTAGGAGCATGTACCGCGTTTGATTATATTAACTTGAGTAATTCTTCACCCACGGCAGAATGAAAATTGTTTCAAACTTTCAGTCAATCATTTGTTCGTGGAACTCAGGTAATATACAATAGTTATTAAAACCAAAAAAATTTAGAAAGCACTTTATCGTATCATATAGTGTACAAATTTAATAATCAAATTGATTTGTTTGTTAGTTTTGTATATTTTTCGCTCTTTGGGAGTAAGTTCTGCTTCTTATTTGAATAATCGCTCTCCCACACACTTTCAAATAAAATAAATGAATCTCATTCACATTGTTAGAATGTTTGCCTGAATGTCGTTGTTGGTGTTTGTTAATTTTGGAATGTTACAGTGAGACTAGGCAGAGACGCCGGCAGCGGCGTGGATGCTGTGCTCACGAACCAATTTACTGGAGATTAAGTAAAGAAGATTCTAGAACAATTTCCGAGCGAGTGATATTGTATGCACTTGTACACGACACGACACAATTTGCTCCAACTGTTGGGTTATGTATTAGTTAGGACGGTGTTATTCTGTTCCTTTACGTGGCTTAACATCACGTAATAACAGCTTATCTTGAAAATGGAAAATTATGATGAAGACAAGTGCACATGGTCTTTATAGAACCTTATTATCATTAAGTCATTCAGTATGACAGTATCGCTAGGCAAGTTTTCGTGGTTCAATATTTAGCGAAATTAAAAACTAATTTTGAAGTAAATTAAAATGAACATTATGTGATGTTACGCCACGAATGCCATAGATTAGTGCATCACATGAATACCATATATTCGTTATCCTTTAGTATTTTTCATATCTTTTCTAGTCTATTAGTACACAGTTTTTTTTATTGAACGATAATGTATTTTAATAAGAGTCGTATGTTTTCTAAGAAAACAAAGTTTCTTTCCGTCGAAATGAATATATTATTATTGTAAGTTGCACATAGTCGATGCATCTCCAATTCTTCTTGGAAGTAATTTCGTGCCTATGTTAAATATGCACGTGGCAACAGTTTATGCTCTCACACAATTGTTGCGACGGTGCCGCATGCCGGAGCCCGGCGACGTCGACGACATGCGACAATGCAGACGACGGCAGCACTTCGACTAAATTAAGGAGGTGAAAAAGAAGGGTAGATTGAGGAAACGGTCAAACTAGAGCGGACCACTTGTTCAAACAGGTTTACTTTGCTGCTTAGAGTCAGTATAACAGGATTAGTATCTCAAAATACAAATAAAATAAATTATACGCCATCTATTATTATATATTATTTAGAAATAAATACATAGCATTTACAATAAAGCTTTTTCGATTTACCACGCATGGAGTAAGTATGAATTAATGTAAATACACAAGTTATGTTTTTTAGTTTAAATAGTAATTTAAGTTAGTTAATAGTAATGTAACTTTAAATACTTATTTTTATAATGACAATGTATTATTAATATAAAAATAAGTATTATGTATTATTTATTGTGAAAAAGAAAGTGGAAGAAATGTCTGTTCCATGGCTGTCAATTGCTTACGTCACCAATACGCGAGTAGGTAATCTTGAAAGATTCTAACATCACATTGGGTGAATGGGAGCGAATTAAACGAGCGTCGCGCGTCGCTCTGCATAGTTACCTACACAAATATTTGTAGACGACTCGACTGTTGGTCCTTGACAACAGATAGGACCCGACTAGTCGACTAGTCGATATCACTCCGTGTTACGAGATAATTACTATGTTGTTTAATAAATGTGAATTATTTGGTGAATTGTAAGAAATAATCGTGAATTTATTCATAGGATTAGTTAAAAACCGGAGATTTAAATATGTACTTAATAATTTGTCTCAATATATTACGTTCCCGTGAATAATTCGGACGAAATCGCAAGCAGTTACTTTTATATGAAAGAATGAAAACACCCCAATATAATTATGGTATAATTGAAGTATAAGCTAACAAGTCTCCCGCGCGCCCCGCGCCCCGCACCCCGCGCTTCGCGCCAGCGTCAGTTGGTTTTACCAAGAAATGCAGCTTCTGTATGTTTTTACACAAAATACCATCGCAAGAACGATGAAAGCGCTCCGTCGCAGAGGAGCACCAAGTGGACTAATTTGTGAAACTAGGTTAAATTAACATATGTGTGAGCGAGACAGAGCATCGTATTGTTTACCCATCGAGCAGCAGCCGACGAGGAATTAACAAGTTTGTTAATAAGCCTTGAAAGACCCTCCAGTTGACGAATGAGCTCCGATTATTTGTTGAATAAATTTCTATTGTTAAGAACGGTTCTAAACGTTCGCTATTATTTGCAATACCGAACAATTGACATTCATTTACAGTTGATAAATCTGTGGCTATGTTATATTATGGGTGTACAATGAATACCATACACATATAACAAAGGTACGAGTATATATAATATGTATATAAACTCTATATTTTGACCATATATTAGATCTCAGATTCGATATGAAATGGTATTATCTTAAAGAATAATGGTCAAGTTCATAATCTAAAATGATCTTAGTTTTTAGTTAAGTTTTTATTCCAACTGATTTTGTTTTGTGTCATAAATATAGTTTTGTAAAATGCATCCCAATAAAAACATTTTCATGTAAAATGTTGCCAAGACGAGACCATATGACTCACACTGTCAAAAAGTTATCAGATTTCATGTAGAGCCAAGCTTCTAACTCTACACGCCCTAACTCTACAAGGCCTAATTTCATAAACTCTACACCTTAGTCAAAATATATATGATTTTGTTACTATAAGAATATTGTATAACAGTTATCGGGTTTTGTATGTTTTGAGTTTTCCTTCCCTAGCGCAGGTGTTAAGGCGCGATTATCCCATAATTATTTATTGTTATCACAAGTTAATTTTAAAATATTATAAAGTGTAACACACAATACCTGTAACGGTATGCAGTATTTTTGTTTATTATTGTTTCCTCTTCCTTTCTCAAACATTAATTTATTACAATATTAGTTTCCTTGAAACATACAAACGAAATAAGCACATAATTTGGTTCGAGTGAACACTTAGAATGTCCATCGTGACGTAGCGACGCAGCGCACTAATCCTCATTAGGCACTCGTTTATTTAGCGCGGTAATCCCGCATTACGGCTTGTGTACTGTGTACGTACAGTACACAAGCTATGTACGTATAGTACACAGTATAGCTATGATAGTGCACAGTTAGACAGAGGGATTACTAGGAGAATGCCCGGATCAGCCGCACGATACACAGGTATATGCTCGATATAGGGCGGCGCCAAATGTGCGCTGATTTGGTTAATGTGAGCGACGGAGTTTATTTGTAAATTAGATGTGGAACGTTGTTATTTTAATGGTCTAGTTATTTGCGTTAATTACTAATACAGTTGAGCTACTAAGCTACTATTATAACTTTTTTAGATTCAATTATATTCAATTGTAATTATTTATTTAGGGGTTACATGCTGAGTTATAATATTATATTTATAATTATATATTATTCAGGCAATTTTAGTGAATAAATGAGTTTGGTTTAGAGTTTTCATAGGATAATAAGATTTTATGTTATGAGCTATAAAAACTTGGGATATTAAAATTTTAACAAAAATCAATAGTTTGTTTTTGGGATCGATCCGTCCGTCCATCTGTATTAGACTCTTAGAACTAGAAAGTTGTAATTTGGCATGTATATAATGTTAGTCATGTAAAATGAGAATGTTTTTTTTTTACCCTCGTATACCCCATAGGATACACCAAGAAAGATCTTTCGAAAAAGTTATATTATGTAACTCAAATATGAACATTAGACCTTTGATGAAAATTAATATATCTGCTAAAAAGTCATCGTACATTGCAACCTAAGTATTATAAAAAAAAGACTTGCTTTTCACCGCAGTAATAACCAAAAACAATCTGATTCCACAAGGGAAAATTTACAAACGAAATCTGATTATTCCATTCCTGAAAAAGAAAAACTTAAATGAAACCAGCCTGTTAAAATGTCTGAAAAACAGATTGCTTGAACTTCAAAAAGCCGTAGCAAGCCGAAGCTGTTGTAAGCGCGCGATGTACCCGGTCGCGTATTCACGTGCTAACTTGATATTGAGACGCGACTTGCTCCGTTTGCCACCCATCCACCTCATAACAGGCATGTTTACTCGGCAAACTTCGCCTGTTCCCGCCACACTTCGGCTCGACTACCTCACAACTTAAATAGGTACCTACTACCCAATTTCGGTTGGAATTTTTCGCTGACGCCGCAAACTTCAACGATAATAGCTGAAGTTGAGATTACAGCTGTGTTTAAAATAACTAGATTTTACAATGAAATTGTTGCTATCTCTATGTAAATATTAGTTCAGACAACGAAGCAGATGGCCACAATCACAAAACACCTTTGTTTATCATTTAAATTATAAAATCAAAAAGCTTTTCTGGTAAGTAAATACTCTACAACTAAGGTCACTAAGGTTTTTGAAAATCACTGACTTTATCCCATATGCTGACAACTGAGATTTCATTTGACACTAACAGTTGTAATATGACTTCTCATATCCCTGGTGTTGCAACCACAACTTTTTACCTTTAAACAAGTGTTTGTATACTTATTTTCCTTGTTTATTATTCTTGTTCTTGTTTTTACTTCAAAGATATACATAAGTGATGAACGAAATAAATAATAATTGATAATTCTGCGCATAAATTTACATACTTGTATTTATTATATCATTAGTACAATTTAAAATAAATAGTTAAAAACCTATAATTGTTTAAAATAGATCAATAACATAATATCAGGATCAATCTGACAACTTAATTTTCAATAATATTCTGTATGAACAAGTAAGTGTAATACGTAAAGTTAGAATTGTTCAATACCCTTTATGTTAATGAAGGGTCCAGCGCGAACACAAACAGAGAATGGCCTAAACCATCAAACCGACCTAATAGTGTTTACAACTAGATTTGTAATTGTAAGTTCTCTCTATATATACTGTTATCTACAATAGTTTGACCTCAACGAGAACGTTTCGTGTGCTTTATCCACTTTAAGAGCTTTAAAGCTACTTTAAGTTATAGGGCAACAATACAAATACATCGTCACCATTTTCAAAGTCCACTTTTTCACATTTTTTACGCAGGAACTTGAACTTCTGTTCTATCTGTATCTGTTCTATTTGTTTAAATAATGGCTCAGGCTCTGTTTCATTACTAGTTAATAAGTGAAGAAATTCCAATATTATTTAGGCTCTGTTTCACCACTGATACCAACTTATTACAAACAAATAAATTATACAAGACTAAAGTGACTATAAAACACTAATCTCCGAGGGCCTGAATATAAAATTTCTAGGTCTATAAAATATCTATCCTAAAGTTTTAACGATTAGGAGGCTGCAAATATCTTTCTTTCTTCATCTCTGCTATGACATCGATTTCACATTATAATAGAAAAATAACAATAGGTTTCTAAAAGGTCGACAACGCAGTGGTCATACCAGTGTTGCACCACCGCACCGGCGCGGCGCGCGCGTCACATCGCGTCGCCGCGTCGTGTATAAAACATATTACAATCTTAAATCAATAATGTTTTAATGTTTGTTATATGTCACAATTATAATAATATGAGATGTACTTTGTCATTGTTTTCATAAACAGCTATGCATGTATTCCATTAATATGCAAATTGGATGTATGTTCCTATTGTGGCACTCGTTGTAGTGCAATGGTCACAACATGCTGTCTGACTACACCGACAATAATACATACAATTATAATAAAATAAGCACCTGGTGACTATCACCTACTTCGCCAAGTGGCACATAAAAGAGCTTTTAACAACCCCTTTTAACAGCCGAATCCATTTCATTCTTTATTTTTAGCTTGTTAGGCTGTATTTGGATTGTTACATATTGTGAATCGATTCATGTGTACCTTCTCATACTGATTGTATAATCAAACTCTGTCAGGCTATACATATGATGCTCATACACTGTCTTATTTTTTTTTATTAAAATAAAAAAATTGTCCTACATAGATCTCTCACAATTATAAAAATGAATATTTTACAATTTTATAACCAATCATACAAAGTACAACAATATATAAAAAAACCATGGCGTTAGTATTGGTCTGTGATGGATAACAAAGCCTTATATCGTTCAATATTCAACGCCGAGTTATTGCCAACATGAATTATTAACATTGCACTAGGGTTACCGATACTTGAACTAGAGCTCTGCTCTATCCACCACTCTGAAGTACATCGAAAGCTCGTAAAACCAGAACAGGTATTCTAAATCCCTGCAAGGATTGAATATACAGAAAGCGAATTTTATACAATATAAATGAATTTTAATTCTCTCAAACGATTTTAATCCGAATAATTACAATTCCGCTCTAAAGAACTAGCTCTAAATCACGACTTTAAACATAGAATTACCAGATACAAAGTACACACAAACTCGAAATAAATATCTATGAAACACACAAATATTTATTTGTCTCGTGTGGAAATCGAACCTAGGTGTCTCGGCAAGGCGCTAGTAATAGCGACGCGATCACTCTACGAGCGAAACAGATCAGTACGCATTGTGGTATTAAATTAGTTTGTCCAGCAGTTACTAATATGTTTTAGGGACGGACAATAATATTATAATTAACTTTGTTTATTTGTTATTATATTAATACGTACATTTTGTTCGTTCGGTTTCCAATATGGCGTTAATTCTATTAAAGCTCAGAGCGTGACCACATTTGCTGCATATAAATCCAATGACGCAATGTATCTAATACATACGGACTCGTACGTATACGTGTGAATACGTAAACATAATCAATGTAGTTGTTAATAACTGTACAATGCATATTATATCTATAGTTATACAGTTATTACCAATAAAATGTCATAAAATGTATTTTCATAAAAGTGGTGCTCATCATGCATATAGTTTGAAATTAATAGACTTCAACTTGCCGCGCTTGTAGCTCAGCATTATTATAAGAATCCCTATCTATATCCCCATTTTTTAGATCGAGAGGTCTTCTCTTCCAACTAAGCAAGTAACCTAGTGGTAAGCGAAGACTGATGTAATGGGACATAACGTATTTTAAAAACATTGCTATTCTAATAGCTAAAGGGACAAATACTTCTTTTCTGATGCTATATAACTGCGATTACTTTCCTTCCCCCCTTCCACTCTTAAAGCTCTTGCAGTCAAAAACAATAATGTTATTACAGTTGCATTTTTGTATAGCTATATTGTTCAAGTAGAACAAAAGTAGGTAGGTATTTTATTAAATTAATTTTATCATGGTATAATATCACAAAATCGCTTGCTGTGGCGGAAATTAGGTGAGGCCTATGTTCAGCAGTGGACGTCATTGGGCTGATATGATGACGATGATGATGGTATAATATCACTATAATGGTTGGTATGTTGCCTTTGTTCTTTGTTCAAGCGCTTTTATACTAAGCTGAACAAGTTATTAATTTAATATGACGTGACGTGTGAAAGCTCCTATTAGTTAAATAAAATATTAACTGAATATTTTACTGATAAAGTCAATGCCTTGAATGTTAATGACCTCACAGAAGCGGGTCCCAATAAACTGGACAGTTTTATAAGTTCACGGGGATTTGCATTTAAATGATTTGAATGCTGGTACGCGCTTGACAACATTGTGTTCCCTAAGGATAGACGAACTTAGCTCTTCTATCATTCACACAAACTTTATAAGTTCGTTACTTTGCACCTGAATTGTTAGTACCACTATCGTTCACCAGATGGCGCGAGTGTCACACAGTTTATAATTAAATTAACGTTGAATTAACGTATTAATTAAATGTGGCATGATGTAGCTGAGTGTTTTGTAGTAATTAATTGTATCATCAATCAATTATATTGTAGTTATCTTAAGGTCAGAGAAGGAGATAATTGCTGCGCTGAGAGCGTGATGAGTTTGTCTTTGGGAGAACAACGATTGTAAATAGCAGCTTAGTTCAGTTTCTGATGTCCCCAATGTTCGTAGGTAATCTAGATAAAGTGGGTTTCAACATCATCATTAACCCATTAATGTTTCACTGCTGGGCTCGGGTCTCATCTCCTCTATCCAGAGAGCCGAGAGGGTTTAGACCATAATTCACATATGCTGGCCTAGTGCAAGTTGGTGGACCAGACATACACTTATTATTTCTTTAAGAGTACCTATATGTGGATTTCTTAACGATAAAAACATCGTGAGGAAATCCACATATTATAGAAGATATTCTGAAATTCTCAAACGGTGAAGAAAAACCTTCACCATCAACAGATGGTAAGTCACTTGACTAGTACATATAAATTCCACAAAGCGAAATCTACTTTGTTACTACCAGTAGGAATCGAACTCGGACCGTATGATTTGCATGCCGGTCACTTATCCATTCGGCCACCATAGCTTCATCATCAGCATCATCATTTCAACTCATAAACGTCCCACTGGTCACACGGGTCTTCTCCAAAAAATGTGGAGGGAACTTAGTCTACTATACCACGCTGGCCAGACGGGTTGGTATAAGGTTTGTTTCGAATCTCGCAGTTCTCTTTTTCGTATAAAAGTAAATAGTTATTATAATTAGCAACAAGCATTTATTCAATGATTTTGTAATTATTATATAATACGAAAACTGAAGGAAACCTCTTGTCTTTTGTTATTTTAATTAGTTTTATATATTATTAGCGTGTGTGGTGCTGTAGCGTATGAAATATTTATTTTATTTCGGTAGTTTGTTGTTATAACAAACATACCGGAACCTATAATTATTTAAAATATCAATAAACTGTTGTATGACGACCCTATGTTTGCTTTACAATTGCAGCGATGAATAACCGCTCTCGTTTTAAACAATACGCGCTATACAACGTATTGATGCGGTGCGTAGTGCGTAGTGTGTAGTGGCGTAGTGCGTAATGGCGTAGTGCGTAGTGCCAAATGTGCTATTATTACGTGTATGTTGTTCTATGAGTTATGGCGGCTGTTGTCACGTTATGTTGAATTATGTCGTTATTTCGGTTTGTATTGTGAATTGCGCTGATATCTGTGTTTGAATGTTGTATGTGCTATTGTAAGTTAAAATAAATTAAATATCTAAGTTTCTAGTTGACGAACACAGCTTCTAAATATGTATGAGTTATTTGCCCGATATTGTCCATAAATATGCTGAATAAAAACATCTGGTACTGTTTGTATGAAGTTAACCAATCTGGTTTCAAGTTATTAGTTTTGATGTTTGAGCTTTCACCAGAAACTTATCGGAACCGTTTGTACCAACATATTTCATCAAAGTGGTATAAATTCTTATAAGGTGCAAGCTGTGAGATAATTATACATTAATAAAAAATAATACAAAAATAAGATTAATCTGTCAAATTATCCTTCTTGTAAATCAATAGTTTCGTAATGTCTTTCAGCCGAGCTTTTATGATAACGATAACAGTTAGGTATCATCTCTTCTTGTAGATATTGACTCGGGAGGGTTTAAATACGTAATGTAGATACGTGTGTGTGTGTGAGGCAATCACAGCGGGATCAGAGATCGGCCCAGTAACGGTCGGTATCGGTTAGATTGAATCCCGCGACACGAGTCGCCGCGGATTACAACTGCTCGCTCTATTATTCAAACTCGAGGCGAGAAGTGCGCGGTCGCACTCGCAGCGGGACTACTTCTAGCGGATATGTTATATACTTACTTTGTCCTAACATATCAAGTCTATATTTGCGCATGGAAATAGATCATTTTAAAGTTTAACTACAATGTACCACGTGTGTAACATATTATATTAATTAACTATATATAATACTAAGACTTGATGTAATCTTTAATCAAGTTCGTCGTAAATAAATATCGTGCTATTCACCCTATTTAAAAAAAATAAGAGACGCACGAACCATTTCATAAGTGAAAACCATCACAGATATTATATTTATATATTGTAATTATCATAGATCTGTTACAAAGATACGTAAAAATATAATGATTTAGGGGTAAGTAACTTTCTCAACAAGCACGTAATCTATTCTCCTTGTATAAATTCATCACTATTAAGGCTATTCAATTCATATTAAAGTCAAGGTTATCAATTTTATTTTAAGTAATCATTATTATCATCATCATATCAGCCGTAGGAAGTCCACTGTTGGACATGACACAACTTTGAATTAAAATTAAACGAAACGTAATCATAACGTAAGCTTGAGTTATTTGCACAGTGTGGGGCTCCTTCCCACATCCACAGTGAGTACAAAACATGAATATTCATGATTGAGCACAGGGCGATGACGTCATTTGTTTGTGCGCACAATACGCTCCGGCGCCACTCACTATAACAACACAAGATTTGCACCCGCTGTACTACTCACACTTGTTGTCATTAACAACATTTACTTTTAAAAACACTGTTAAGTGATATTACAGTAAAATCTCCGTGTGCACTGTCCACGCTGACTTGTTAACAACATGATCCCGATCTAATAATATTATGTGGTAGCTTTATGGTGCAATAAGTTGTATAAACATTCAGCGAATGCAATAATTTAAAAACAAAGGCTTAGAAACTCTACCGAACGGAAAACGAGACAAAAATAGATGATATTTGTTAGAATCAACGTATATATTTACAAATGCTAATAGTGCGACAGCAAAACGCACGATTAAACACAAATTCTGCTAACTTCTCGTTTCCTAGGAAAAACTATTTATTGTGAGTTATTAATCTATATATACCTCGTACAAATCAAATCCACAACAGAGTGTCCTCGTCATTGACCAGTCTTTACCTACGTCACATGTACCTACTGTCCTATTTCAACTTTGGAAATGCACCTATCTAACTCTACAGACAGTTTGCCTGTCTTCCACTTCCATCATTGTCATCTGTATTTTTTAACTTTTTCTTTCAACTGTTACAACTTATAAATATAAAATATCGTAAATTTATTTTTTGATCACTTATTGGTATACAGGTTCCGAACAGTATTTAATATTAATATAGATTATAGCACAGCGCGGGCGAGCGAAAGTTGAATCTCACTTTAAATTGAACGTAAATCGCACTAAGCCGACAAATGCCGCACTTATCTACATTAACGATATTATATGAATGTAGAAACGATAATATAAACTTGTTTTTATTCGTTTTTATTAAAAATAATTACTTACATATATTATGAATTTGTATATTTGTAGTCAATAAATAAAGCATTGCTTGCAACTATTTATTTTCTATTAGTGTACTCTTAATACATATAATATTTTACAAGCCTTGTTATGTATAGCCTTTACCTAAGGCAATACATCAAAAAGTACGCAAAGAACATCTTAAAAACAGAAAAATTTCGAAAACAACATCATATTCTTCGAAAAATGCCTACGATATAAAATTCAAGGCTCTTCTTAATGGGTTCAGTTAATCTCTTTATCGGTTCGTCAGTTAGAATGAGGGCGCAAATCCTTCACTCTATAAAATAAGTGTTGAAAGTTAAAATATGTTTGAATCCGCTCGGTTAGCCGTATCTGCGGCCCGCAGCCGCTCTCAGTGAATGATAAAAACTCACAGATCAACCATTAACGTAGAACAGTTAAAGGAATGTAAGTGATGGCAGTTTCATGCCTACTGGGTGTACAAATGTGAATAAATATTTTTAACGATATTGAGATATACACTTCAGTAAAATAATTTTAATATTTTTGAATCATATGACAACTATGTTTTTTGTAACTCCTTTTATAAGTGTAACAATAACATTATTTTCTTTCAAAAATTATTCATAAACGCTTTAAAAAAATTATTCATACATAATAATTTATCAATATTAGAAATAAACTAATTGAGGCATTAAAAAACCGGTTAAGAGCATGTCGAATCATGCTCAATGTAGGGTTCCGCATCAAAAGAGCTACGATGTTCATATACACTAGTATTTGAAAATAATCCAACCGATTTTAATGAAATTTCATGAGTCTGTTAAATTGTTTCAGCTTGAAAGATTGGATAATTTCGAGAGAGATAGGTGGCGCTGTTGGTAGGATAACGACCACATACAGAGTGGAATTTTGGTTTTATTCTTATTTATTTTAACACATTTGTTAGATAATTCAATACTTATGGTTGAACCTATAGATCTATGCCATAAAAGTACAGGGTGTTATTTTTAAAAAATTTTAGATAAGTAAGTTTTTCAATTGCTTAGTAAGCAAATTTATATATCACTAGCTTTTGCCCGCGACTTCGTTCACGTAGATTTCGATATTACATAGATCTTTGTTTTAAGTGCAATTCATGAATTCTACAACACCCCACTACAGGAGTTGAATTTCATTTTACGTCAATATAGATAACATTTTCGTAATCAGCGTCCCTAAAAACCTTGAAAACGACATCCATATGATCCATATCAATTTCTAATAATTTTCACACCTATTTCATCCCTTAGGGTAAGTTTTTCAAACACCAAAAACAACCCATTAACTCACATCTTAACTGAAGTTGTAATTGCGTATTACCAAACATATAACTTGAAAAACAAAGAACTGTCTATTTAATATTTCACCCCTTATCAAAAACATTAAAAACAACATTTTAAGTTCCTATCCCAATACTAATTTGCAAAACGTTAACTTCAAAACAAAGATCTTTTCATACAACGTTTCATCCCCAATTTCACCCTTCCAAAGCCACCCTTGTCAAAAATATTGATGAGGGTATTTTTTATTTTGATAGTAGTACCCCATAACAAATTTTCAAATCTTTAAGTTAAAAAACAAAGAAGTTTCATACAATCGTTTTTATCCCTTTTCACCCCCTTAAGGGTTGAATTTTAAAAAACCCTTTCTTAGTACACCTCTAGACAATAGGACAAATACACCCTCCAAATTTCAAGTCGCTACGACCAGCGGTTTAGGCTGTGCGTTGTCTGTCAGTCAGTCAGTCAGTCAGGCAGGACAAAGCCTTTTATAATATGTATGGATGTTTATTTACTTGATATTTTGTTTTTAAATGCAAGTCTTTACCCGTTATAAACAAGCAACTACTTTGTCTTAGTCACTATAAAGGATTAATGCTAAGGATTTTGTTTTTGGTACAAAATTATCCAACACCCAAGTTCAACGACTATTACTGCTAAACTAATAAAGTTATCTTAACCGCTATAGTTTTCATTTAAAGTTCATGAAATGCACTATCATCATGAATTTTTCCAGATTTTTCAAGCCAGCAGTTTAGCTTTTAGAGGGGGGGGGGGGACGCCCTACTGGAACAAAAATTTGCTCTTTTCAGTTTAATATTTCGTAAATGGACCATTAAATCGATACCCCACACAATGGGGTAGACAACAAAAAAAATATTCATCGCCACTTCACATGTATGGGAGCTACCCTAAAACAAAATATTTTCCAAAATTTTATTTTACCACTTTGTCGACGTAATTGATATACACACTCCTACAAAATTACAGATTTCTAGTACTAACGGTCTCTTAGCAAAACCTCGGACAGACGGACATAACGAAACTATAAGGGTTCCTAGTCAGAACTACGGAACCCTAAAAACGGAGTCAGGATCATCTGTATAACTGTGTAGTCTATGTTCAACCCGCGGCACTACTTGCCGGTCCCGCGGGAATGTTACTATACTTGGTAGTAACCCGGCGTTTCTTTAGATATGTCACTATCTCATTAATGGGAGTTTAATACATTAATCCGATCATAATTAGGCGTTTATAAATAAATATACCTAGAATATGACAAAAATATATGAGTTCAAATCACATTTAATATATTATACATAATTATGTTACTTAGTTAAACCATATGTTTTTACTGTGTCTAAGATTATTTTAAAGGTGGTGCAAATAAGTTTTTAGTTCAGTATACTAATTAGATAAATATAATGTTAACTTTATTCACTCTCTGTTCACTTTAAGTAATAATATAACTTAATGTCTCGCTACCAGTCGAGAGCAAGTGGTCGCTCGTTTTTCACCAGTCGCCTGGTCGCAGTGAACGCCAAACTGGCTCTGTCTGATTCAGTAACGAACGATCATCGCGAGATCCGATTATAACTCGGCGATCGACACACCGAGCTCAAATATGCATTTTATAACTAACTAGCTTGGGCCTAGCATGGGTCCCATTTACTAATAAAATGTATACTTATAAAAAATTGGTCTATTTATATTTTCAAGTTTTTATTTTATTCCACACATTTTCGTTTATAAAGATTTTTGTCGAATATTCTGGTTGCAATCATAAAAATCTGTAACTGTGCAGAGTGCTGATTTATTTCTTTGTTAAAAAGTTCTGTTTTCCGATTTTTTCGTATTGTTTAAACACAAAACTTTTATTTTTATGCTATGTAAAGTTTTTATATATCGCGAATAAATGAAGAAAAAGGTATTTTTCTACAAAACCCTTTGCTTTGCTCGGTAAACGACAACCTAATTTTCTACACTAAAATTGCTTATCAAAGACTAACCGCAAATGAATCAAATCCAATTAGGTCTAATTACGTAACGCTGAACGTGTGCATTTCACAATTAGCGATCTGCGAATGATATTACATTGTGAGTGCGCCGGTACAGTCACGTCGTATTGCCGATATCTTGCTAGTGTTGCTCTCGTGCCATTATTGTGAGGTACTTGTGCTACTATCGTACGGCTATTGTGATGTTCTCATGTCACCATAAATCGCTTCTGCCACCATCGAGTGCGAGCATCATTCGAGCAGCCATCGCGTCGCTATCATACCGCTGTAGTAACGTTACCCTCATGCCCAACACTGATCAATCCTAAGCTAATCGCCTCTCATATGTTTATTACATATTCACTCTTTGTGATTTATTAATTCACAATATATGTGTATGTGTGCATGAGAATATAAGCCGTTGTACGAGTGTGCCCCGTTTTATATTCATGTAAATGTTCATTGTGATTGGATGTTATGTCGGACTCTTTATGCGACGTGTAATGCGCTGAATTAACCATGTTTACTTGAGTCTTTGTTTACATTACGTAATTACTAAGATATTGAAAGGAAAGTAAGTAAAAAAGTTGTAGAGTATACATTTTATTAAGGAATTAGTTCAATTGCAAGCAGAAGATATTAATATATCATCTATTCTATTTTAGCCATATTATGTTTCTGACCATCGTACTAACTTATTGTACTCGTACCAGCAGATAAAACTGTTGCTATTAAAACTCGCCACTATTAAAATACAGCCCGCACTCATTATCACGATAGTTTACAAATATCGATTTAATTTCGCCTTTACCGCCACACAACAAGGTTGATATTACCGCGAGCTATCATACGCTTGTCTTTAGCAACGATATTCCTAAAACGACCGAAAACTAATTTCAAACATTTATAAGCACCTACAACCCGGCTGCCTAATTTAATTATTAATCGAAATTCGCACAATAGGAATGAAACAAAGCCACGTTAATCTGTGCAAAACACGGTCTCATATTCAATTATGTCCGAAACAAGCGAATACGAAATGAAGCACATACCTATACAGGGTACATATGAAAAATTAATTCCTGTGCTTAGTGGCAGTGGGTCGATCGGTCTACTGGTTTATCGGTTAGTTAACGTGGCGAGTATCGTACTCTGTGGTTCTAGTCCGGCGACGTGCGGCGACTCCCGCCATTCGCGTGTTCGGTGTGGGGGCGCACGGTGCTCCGCTACGGCGTAGAGCGTCTACGAGGCTACGACATCGAAAAGTATTTCGCGAGTGAACTTTAGTGTTGAATTGTTTATTATGACTGAGTGCTACGACATGTTTGTACAAGGAACTTAAACATTGACTTTGTGGACGTGATATCTACCTACTTTTGGTAACTGTTTGACTTCTCACTATTTACTTAGTTTATAAGTTAATATTTTATAAGTTAGAGACAGACTAAAGTTCAAATAACCATTTTTTATTTATTCTAAATGGACGTTTTTATTTATGTTATCTTAATATTCATCTTCAATGTTAATATTGTCATCACTCTAAGAAAATATAGAAAGATTTCACTTAATTATACCTACAAAATAAAATGCTAACTAGATATTTTTATGTAACAAGGAAAACTGAATAATAAAACCCAAAAAAGCTTAAATAATCTCTTGAATACAAATAATTAAAAACTACAAACATTTGACACGTTAATAACAATAAAACCGTCACTAACGAGTTCCCGCCGCCTCGCCCGCGTCACGTCGCGTCGTCCGCTCGTTACAAACTTGCATTGTAAAGAGTTCACAGTTTTTACCAACTTCCGCTTAAAATAACAAAAAAATAAAACGTTGTTATTACAGAATCGTCAACTTTTGTTCACGAAATTGTAATAAACAACTCAAGCAAAGAAACGATTAATTCACTTAATACCTACATATATATATATATAGATACCTACGGTATTGTGAACTACCCATTTCTATTTCAGAATTGGGAAGAAAACTTTAGTCAGTATGGACTTTTACTTATTATATGTTTTACTAGCTTTTGCCCGCGACTTCGTTCGCGTAGATTTCGATATTACATAAGTCTTTGTTTAAGGTGCAATTCATTAATTCCACAACACCCCACTGCAGGAGTTGAATTTCATTTTACGTCATTAAATATAACATTTATATAATCAGCGTCCCTGAAAACCTCGAAAATGACATCCATATCAATTTATAATACTTTTCACAACTATTTCATGGGACCAAACATATCTGGCGAAATGTGCAAATCACCTCTGCAAAGGGGTAGCCTTCGGGAAAAAGGCAAAATCGAATTGGTTGAAATCGGTCGAATTGCACCGGCAGTAGTCACGAGATGGTTGGTCAGTACAAAGTTTCAAAGTTAGGCACATAACTAGCCTGTTAAAACAAATTGTTGTAATATAGATCAATTTGGTAGACTCCAATAGTTTCAAACTTAAATCTTTTCATCGCCACAGACGCCAATAGTTCACATGCTGTCAGTTGAAAAGGCACTCTTATGTTATCACTACTTAGTATAAAACAAAGTCGCTTTCTCTGTCCCTATATTCTTATGTATGCTTAAATCTTTAAAACTACGCAACGGATTTTGATGCTTTTTTTTGATTTTTTAATAGATAGACTGATTCAATAGGAAGGTTTATAGGTATAAAATACATACCACGAGGGCGAAGTAGCGGGCGGAAGCTAGTCAATTATAAGTTACATTTTATCGTCATCGCATCGTGGTCGGTAAAATTCAGTAGCAAATAATAGCTCACGTGAAGTTAATAATATATTTTGTTCTTGTTCAGGTTGTGAGCGCATCACAACATGTTAGCCAGCATGCTGCCAGCCTTCCTACTCATCGTCATGACTGGTAAGTGGTGGCACTCCATAAAACTTAATATATTTTACACTATCACAACTGAGAAGTACTCGTATAAAACAACATAATTAGCAACCCATTAATGTCCCACTGCTGGGCTCGGGCCTCCTCTCCTCTATCTAGAGAGCTGAGAGGGTTTAGGCCATAATCCACACACGCTGGCCGAATGCGGGTTGGTGGATCAGACATACACTTAGAATTTCTTCGGTTCGGGTTTCGTCACGATGTTTTCCTTCACCTTTAGCAGATGGTAAGTCACATGACTAGTACATATAAATTCCACAAAGTGAAATCCACATTGGTACTGCTGGTCGGAATCGAACTCGGACCGCGTGTTTAGCACGCTGGTCACTTATCCCATCCAATCTTATAAACAATAAAACAACATGTTTAGTATAAATTATAGATTTGAATCTTAGGCCATTTTTCACTACTTGTAAATAAATTTCGGATATCCAATCCGAATCATGGTGTTCTCAATTAATTTCATTTTAAATATGTCATTTATATCTCAGATAGTTTATCAGACACTTATTTGCGAGTTGTAAAGGAAGTTGAACGTATAAATTTATACAAATGACTTTCGATATTGAACAGGAGCCGGTACAAACGATTTAACGTGCCTTTTAAATCATCAAGGAGAGTTAAATATCACAAATCGTTTTCACACTGGCGTTTTTATACCAGTTTGAAAACGGCATATTATTGTGTGTTTTTAATATATTTAGACACAAAATTAATAGTAATTTTCTTGAGATGTTGGATCAGCTTGTTATATGAAATAAGTAAACTGTTTACGTAAGAACGCTACTTGGATATTATAATTATTGTTTTACAAACGAATAACAGGAAATTGTTGAATAGAACAATAACAAAAGTTACGTTCAGGAATTGTTAAAATAACGCACTTAATATACATTTGGGGCTTTTTAATTAAACAGCTCGTTGCGTGTGTTCTTCTACAATATCTAACACATCAAGATAATATCATCAAATTAGATGTATTTAATTTATTAGCTATATATATATAATGGTCCTAATGTATATTATTAGGACCATTATATTTTTTTATATATTTTTATAGCGGTATAATAATTTCTCGGTGTCCGGTTCTACCGTCTCGGTAACTAAAGCTCGAGATCAATTTAGATGCGCAGGGTCACTGAACAACTGAACACGTACCTACAAAGCTCACCGAAGCACCGACGAACATGCGGGTGGTATCGTCAATATAGACTTAAGCGTACAAAACAGATAACGTTAGAGTTCTTAATGCTTGTATAAATAAAATAAAGAATCGTATGTCGTATATAATGTTCATTTTATGCCCATGTTTATGCATGATGTTGTAGCACTATAAAAAAAACTCGGTTAAATGCGTACTTTTTTGATATTTTTAATTTGATAAGAAGACTGTGGGTCGTAAAAATAAATAAAAATAGGTTTTGGAACGTTGATACAAAGCCCTTTCATTTAATACTTATTTGATTTAGGGCCTGTTTCACCACTGTCAAATAAGTGCTAGATAGCCTACTTACGTATATATGAAACTTAGTTGACAGATTTTTAGCGTATTTTTCATAAACAATCTGTCAAAAAAAGACTCAAATAGTTTATCAGACACTTATCTGTCATTGTAGAACCAGGCCCTAAATATTCCAAATTTAAAATTTTAACCCCTGGAAAATTTTACCTTTTGCAGAGAAAATTAATTTAAAACATTTTCGAATTTTTTCTTCTGGTTGTCATCATCATCATATCAGCCGCAGGAAGTCCACTGCGGAACATAGGCCTCCTCAAGAGATTTCCAATAGGGCCGGTTGTTTGCGGCCTTCTGGTTGTATCAGCACAATATTTTAAAACTATTCTAAATTTCATGTCCATAGCTTAAGTAGATTTCAATATACAATGCTGTGACAGACGGATGGACAGACGGACAGACAGAGTGAGACCATATATGAGTTCCTTTTGTACTTTCTAGTTACGGAACCCTAAAAATGAATTTTAAAAATTCCTAAATTTTATTGCATTATATAGTACCGTTTCAGCTATCAGACACAATAACACCGTGTAGTATCGATGATAGTAGAACACTACTCATAGTAAGTGAACGAAACCTTCACAAAAACTTTCGCTAAGATTCTGAGATAAAAAGAAAGTAGGTATCAGTTACAATAGATATTATTTTCATCAACAAAAGAATGTTCGAACACACACTTTAAGTGGTTTCCCGGTAAACAACGATTTTATTTTACCTAATATTTAGAGAGCCATAGTTACCAAACGCCATAGTTACCCAAATTCTAAATTACAAAAGATTGTAACTATCCATTTTTTTAAAAAGAGTGGCGTGAGTTTCTTGCCAGTTCTTCTCATAGCTCCACCCCGTCAGCGAACTGGTGGTAGGCAAATTTGCTGACACTACTTTTCGGATAACCTGTTACATTCTTGTGACTTTCATAAGTGTTACCTTGTAACCTAGATGAATAAACGAGATTTCATTAGTATACACCAAGAGAACTTTAAATAACTGGATCTGTTCTAAGTAATGAAATGTGTTTTCTAGGTATTTTTAGTAAAATACTGTTAGCTCTGTAAAATTATTAGGTAGTATAAGTACTTTACTTGAACTATTTCATGTCATGTATTGATTTTGTACCTACTTATATGTACCAATTGGTATATAAACAATATTAGTGATGATAGTATATAAAAAATGTTATTTTCTGAAATGATGTCATTCCTTACATGATCTCTCGGTGTTCACATTTCACACATACCTTATACATACACTCATACGTCATATTGGTACACATAAGTAGGTACAATATCAATTCATTATTTTATATACTGTTTTAAAATTTAATATCATAATATAAGTTTCAACTAAAATCACATTCAATAACAAATTTTCAACTTAACGTAGAACTGCACAATCACTGCGAGCGCAACGATTGTCTAAATTACGGACATAGCTGTCTGAGCTCACGGCAAGTGGGCCGGTTAACAATGGTCACGTTTGTCGCCGTGCCGGGCCTGCGCCGGGATTGCACCGGGACGGCGCCGGACGACGCCAAAGTATGCCGGCCACGGCGCAAAGCACTGCCATGTACTATCTAATTACTAAATGGGGTACCAACCGTATGTGTAGAGCTTGAGTGCCCTTTTGATTTTAATTGATTAGTTCCCCTATACGAACTACATACTGATTCGATGGCAGTAACGTTTGAGTGGGGAAGCTGCATTAAGTAGAGCTAGTAATCATCATGTACTTATATAGCACAACGAGATTTCATGAACAAAATGGTAATTTATTTCGTGTGTTATATTTTTTAGAGGCCGGCCTCTCCGCTTTTCTAGGCTTATTTCTTAGAGCGAGAGCGGTCACAAAAATAATATTACCAAAACTGAAATAACCCACAAGAATAATACAAAAAAATCCTAAAAGATAAGATAACGCTTACGGCGTTATTTGTCTCGCCTGTAAAAACGCCACAAAAATAACTGTGACGGAAATTATATCAGAAATATCGTAAATACTGTTTGTATTGTCCCCATCTTGCGCGTCCCGTTCTTTCACCGAACAACCGCGCCAGCTGTTCGCGATACATTGCCGCTGCATCTAATAACTACTTCAATCATCAATATACTGATAATACTCCACAATAGACACAGAACAATAATCGACTTTAGTACCTCGCAATAAAAACTAATTTCATAACATAAAACAAGTTCATTGTTATTGTTCAGAGTAACGTAAGTTTTAAGTAGTTAAGATAAGGTTTATTTTGGTTTGAATGTGATACTGGTGGCTATTAAACCATTGTGTGGGTATTGTAATAAGTTTCAATTGTTTTTGATAATTTGGTTAGTAATGGTTGCGGTGAGGTGATACAGGAAAGTGCGGGCGTAGCTCGCGTTAAACAGATTTATGAACACTTTATAACTATATTGTGATCACTACAAGGGCCTTTTACATTATAACAAAGGTTTTTAATCGTTTAGGGATAATTTAGAATCAATTAGCATAGAACTAATTGTTATTTTGAAAAAGAAAATGTTTTGTGTTCTGTATAATTACGATTTTATCTTATAACTTTAAGTACAGAATTAGCATAATTTTTCTGTTCACCAACTTTGAGGAGTTGAACTTATTGTTAAAGTCACATGACACACCATTAGAAGACATTGTAGATGATTGAAGAAAGAAAGTTTACACAAATTATTTAGATTTATTAAGATATATGTATAAGTATATGGTTGTTGACCACTGTGACTCGAGTACCCAGCAGTAAAGTAATAGTAGTTATTTGAAAAAGTAAAATTTTACAAATAATTTTGTGCCTGTGATGACGTTCACACAAACAAGCAAATATTTATAATATAGATAATTGGTTATCTATATTATATATAGATAATATACATACTAAATGTACTAGGATCTAAACCTACGTGCTGTAGATGCGAGCCACTCCCTGCGGTGTCCACACACGAGCCAAGGGACGGACGTACAGATAACGATATCTCCGGGATCGATACTGTCGCCTGCAAGTGAAGACAATTTGAATATGCTCTGAGCTATTAATGCATAAGGCAGGCATCGCACTGCGAGCTTCGACGTGTGAGCCCGTCATGTTCGGTGTGGGAGATACTCCTCCAACTAACTGATTAATAGGAATACAAAGAAAATGTAGAAGTAGTGGTCTAAGTTTTAATTATAGTTTGATCATACCAAACGTTTTAATAACAGTTTATGAAGAAAATATAATAAAACCAGCAACCTAGTACCTTAACGTACCACTTCATTTTACGCCCTAGGTAAGAGACCTTGTGTCCCGGGGGACTTTATAAAGACACAATAAACAGACACAAAGTACACACAGACTAGGAAACAAATACCTATGAATCAGAAATTAATCGGGAGTCGAATCCATGTCACTCGGCAGTGCGAAGTTAGTTGCCAAGTGACCACCCCAACTGCCACGCCAAGGTGACAGTCAAACTTCTGAGGCTTCTTGGTGACCTAGGACTACCCCCCTCGTGGCAGCCTTGTTCTTTAAAGATAAAGATAAAGATTCATTTATTGCGTAACTGTGTACATTAGGTTTAAAGGTTAACATAGGTTTATGGTTTCAACAGTTTATCCATGTCAGATATGCAATAATAATATTAAACAAAATTTATTAATTCATTTATGTACTGTTATGATCTATGAAATTTAATTATTACAATTTAATTAGTACCTATATAATGTTAATGAAGTTAATACACAATGTCAATAGAATTAATACATAATGTCAATGAAGTTAGTAAATAATGTCAATGAAGTTAATGGTAATATCCATGAATTTAATGAATAATGACAATTTAATTAATAAATGTCCATATTATGATAATGTCAATATTTTTTTTCGAAAAATTCTTTCAAATTATTAAATGCTTTATCTATTAACCATTTCTTTAGGGTACTTTTAAATAATGTTTCATTTAATTCTTTGATATGTAAGTAGTGGTAGATGGTTATAAACACGAATTGCTGTTACTTGAGCACTTTTGTAGAATAAAGTTTTATGAATAATAGGTACATTTATATTATATTTATGTTGACTACGAGCATTCTTCTTTGTATTGCATTTTAACTCAAAATACTGTGAATTATTTCTCATAAATAAACATATTTTCAATATATAAATTCCAGTTAAAGTTAGCAGATTTTTCTCTGAAAAGACTTCACGTAGTGATTCCATGTAATGCATATTATATATTGTTCTTATACATTTTTTTGCAAGATAAAAGTAGATTGTACATCAGTCGAATTTCCTCAGAATATGATACCATATGTCACCATTGGATTAACATTACCAATGTATGCATTTCTCGTTACATTTTCATCACAAATTTCAGCTAAGATAGATAGGGCATAGCAAGCACTCGAATTTTTTTATCAATGTGTGTCTTCCAATTTAAATGTTGGTCAATTTTCTTTTAAAAGAAATAAATATAGATTTCCATGTACTAAAGTCTATTCTCCAGACAGGAGCATAACATTAGTAAGTCCGGTGTCACAGTCATGTAGTTGGAATATGTCATGAGGGAGATAGGTTTTAATATTAAAGGCTTATCTGGCTCGGAGCTCGGCTTGTGTCCACTGTCACGTCTCACGAATTATCTAATATAATTCGTATGAACATATTACTCTTTAATGTTAACTATTTTTCACTTACGATGTCGTTGTTATTTTTGGAATAAATCGACGAATTTAAAATTATGTTGGAAATTTAATTTTCTAAATGCATGAGTTATTGTGAAACGACAGATTGTAAGATTGCTATTTATCAATTTTTTTTTAACTGTGTAATTAGTGAATGTAATTGTCTATTTTCTTTCTGATTATAAATATGTAAATCATTTAACGGTCCGAGCTCTTCAAACTAATTTAGATGCAACTTTTTTTTTTCTAATATTCATGTGACGTTGATACATTAAAATTGTATGTAAGTTGTATCATGGCATTATGCAATATATATAAGTAAATCACAACTCGAGTCTCACACTAACAGGATCTGGAATGTGAACCGGTGTAGAACTAACTAAGGGTCTCATATATGCACATTACAAAACATGCATTGTACACAATAATTGTTTTGTTCAGGTTTACTGCGCGCTTCGCACTCTCATACTTACAGTACGAGAATTGTAAATTTTGCCCTAATTTGATTCTCTGTTCGTACTACTTGTATTAGACGGTAACGTACAACTGTCAGATAATTAAGTAAAGTTTATTCAATTACGAGTATCTGTGTTTGAATTTAGAATGGAAATCTAAATATTTGCAGGAAGTATGGTGCTGCCAATAACTTTTATTATTAATTTTCAACATTAACACCTGGACGCTTGTAGGTCTGTCTGAAAACTTTACAAATACAAATTCATTTATTCACAAGAATTATGGTACATAGTGATGGTTTAGTTGAAGTAGATAGTCCAGCACATTCTACCATAACAATGGTGCGTGAATATTGTTAGTACAGTACAAAAATAAAAAATGATGTAATAAGTTATGAATTAAATATACTGAAATGATGATAATTAAGTAATGTCAAGAATGTATAGTAATTGTAATTTTTTTTTTAGGAGATAAATATGACAAAACACAATATAAATTGATTTATGTAAGATCTCAGAGACATATTCTTCAATTAATGCATAGCCGAGCTTAAAAGTGGAATTCCAGAGATCCAGCCAAACATGGCCGAACGTGCTAATCTCTGGAATTCTAGTATTGGATAATCTATTTATTGAGGAAGGCTATATAAAATTACATACATATACCTACGTATAGATCACGCCTCTTTCTCCACAGAGGGTTAGGCAGAGACCATTTCCTATATAATATCACGCCACAACTAATAGGAGCTGAGTAATAGCCAAACAAAGGTTCACGGAAGAGATTAATTGATTGACGTTTTTAAGAATTATTTTTATTACAATATTTCCTTCCTTCTCCTTTTATGTTTGGTTATACTATAATATTGTGTATATTTTATATAGAAGATAATAACCACAGTTATAAACCGACTATAACATGGAACGTAAAAATGTAATGTGATCAAATGTCCATAGGTGCTATAAAGGTCGCACTAGAGCGGTGGTGAGCACACCGCACATGGGTCGCAGCTGATCGCTTATGCACCATTACACTACCTGCCAATGTTACTATTATGACTTATACTTTTATATTGATATGCGAATCGTGTGTTAAAACATGTATAATATTATTTATACAGATTGAGATTTTATTAGATTTTAAATAAAAAGTCTTTTTGTAATATAATTGATAATATTATGTGTGAAACAGCCTAAAAACATCAATAAAGATAGTCATAATTTTTTTAGGGTGACATAGCACTTTAGTATGTGTCTAAAATTTTGTTTAAACAGTAAATACAAAGTAAAAAGAAATTTATTTTAGATCAAAAGGTGAAAAAGTGGCAAGTGTTGACGCTATTACGAGTACGTATATAAGTAAACAATGTAATTGATTATCTTTTAAATTGTTTGTTTACATTGTTTTTAAGCAAGTAGGTATATGTAAAAGATCTTTTTTTTTTCATTTTTTCATCTCTAAGTCAATAAGATGATTTTTTTGTAGATTACTGGAATGTTATTTTAATGAGCACGATGACGCCCGCGCCGTGCCGAGTTGAACGCACATTGAAACAGTTGCACGCTATCACATTTGACGTGATTGCAATCGTCGACGATGCCAAAGCACGAACCGCTAATAATTTCCATTCGAAAAAACATACTCGTTTTTAAATATAAATTTTAATTCCAACGTTCTGTCTGTACATCAACATATCTATGAGTAGCAGTCGACGCAGTGATATCAAAGCTTCGCGGTTTCATCGACGGAAACCCCACCACCCTGTATATCTGTAGAGCCACCGACCAACGTACCATGACACACCCGCACGGTACAACGTCTCTAATTTCACGCCCTTCGAGAGCTCATATTACGATGGCCTATACATGTAACATTGCCCCACTTTTTAATTACATGCATCATACGGGCTGAGTGCAATTTTAAAAAGGATTTCGAGGTTTTATGCTTTAAACATTATGTTCGTTTCTTTGTTTCATTTGAGTGTGCTTTAAAGTTTAATCCTTTTTATATGAATGTGTGGATTACAATATTGCGCGGTGCGGTTGTTTGTTCGTATCCATTGTATGAAATTTATTGTTATTGAGAAAAAACCATACATGGGTTAACTCATTGTTTGTTGAACAGGGTCAGATACAAAATGTTTAAATTTATGTAACTGTTATCAAATGGAAAAAAGTACAACATTGATAGTATGCTATGCTGTGCTACGATTAAAAAAAAACATGCAGACCATCGTCATTTTTGCGTACAAAGTTAGAAATAATTTGGTGCAGGAACGTAATCTTTGGATATTGATGTGGCCTCGACTGCCGGCTGACTCTTTTGAAAATTAGAAGAAAATACTATTCAGTATTATTTCTTTAGAATCGCAAATAACATGTCTTCGGTGCCTTCACCTTCATGTTAATCACCCTATATCCGTGGGCATAAATTTACCTACACATATCACAGAAACCTCTTTATGAGAAACATAATTCATGACAAAAAGTACTTTGAAGAGAATTATGAATATATATGATGTCAATGGAATTATTGCTTTATAAAAAGTCTTTATTTAAATACTTCTGAGGATTGTTGCTTGTCTAACAGAATTTCAACAGTAGTATTAAATTTTTTATAACAAACACAGGTAAGATCATTATTTAAAAAAAAATCGTCTTCATCATCATCAAAATAATAAATATAAAGAATATCTGAACTTCATCTGAAACTTACATATTATATATCTTACATCTAGAACTAACTCTGTCCACTCGCGCAAGTACTCGTACATAACGACGGTGTCTGGGGAGTCGTGACAGTGATATCACGCGTCAATACCGTGCTGCCACGCTCGTGATTAATGTCGCGATGGTACCAGCAGATAGGACACTGTCATATCTTATATTGATTCATGTTGTTACAGTGGCTGTGTGGTTGTTCGTTGCCCACATAAAAAAAATAGTTATATAGTGCAGTAACATATTGCAATAAGCATAATACCTGTGTGTGTATGATATATATAGATATAATTATATCAGAGCAGTGATAAATATTGCTAGATGTACGTTATTGATATTGCTCTTTCATTATGTTGTTTGATTCTATATTTTTTGGTAGTTACAATATTATATAACGACTGCGACAATATTAAATTTTCAACCAAATGACAGTGATATTAAAATCGACTAAATCAAATGTCGCCATTCAGTCATTCAGTGATAGCTGATATTAAATTTCAAAAAGGTATCAATCATTTTAATCAATACCCGAAACATAATGGCTGTCCAGTCGTAGTTAGAACCTCCAAAGCTATGGAACATAACTCCATATATATACGTCCAGTTATCTGTTCGTGATAAATTAACGAGCGATGATATATAGATGTGACGTCACTGGATATGGCGACGTACACTGATCGATGTGTACGACAATATTGTGGAGCGGCCATATCTCATGTCACACATTTAGGTTGTTGAGGAGAAGTCAGTGGTCATTTTTATTATTGTCGGTGACCAGATTGTTGCTTATCTGATGATAAGAGGTCACTGCTTGTCATAGATAATGGGTATTTTGAGAGACAACTATGCAACTGCTTTTTAAGCTTATGTGCCTCAAAAGGAAATTTGAGCCTTTGTAGCGGCACTTCGTTGTTCGCCTGTCTGTCTGTCAGTCCAGTTTGAGTGAAACGAACCCTATGTGGTACTACCTATAGACGAAAAGTCGTGAAATTTGGTGTTGCTTGGGTCTTACAGTATTAACAAAAGAAAAATTCTAAGAAAAAAAATAACAACTACAAACTTATATTAAGTAGTAGGAATGTATGGAAGAACATATATTATTATTATATTTTAAATGCATTATCAGAAATTATACCGAATAAAAATCAAATTCAAGGTACGAAATCGCAAAAATATTTTGTAAAATATTTTGTAACAGTTAACTTTCGGCCCACTGCAGCACTGATGGATAATAATAAGTTGCATCGGTTAAGTATCACATTTATTTTTATTCCTAGTACCATCTAACTTGAACTATATACATATGTGTTCAAAGCAGCAAGTTAATAAACAATATAGATATCAAGTAGCAAATTAATTACAAATTCAGTGCGCCACGTGCCCGGACTGCAATCAGGCGGCTTTGTAGATATCTGTGGTGTCATGACGTCACACCATGCTCATTATGTCACGGGAATTATTGTGATAATGGAACTGTGGACAATCGTTTGATGCAATTATTTCAATTTGGTGAGCCAATTTATGAAACTTGTTACTGTATAGTTAAAGTTAAACTTTTTGAATCGACTTTTATAAACTAGATACAAAATGTAAGCCAATTATTTTGTTTGCGGTCAGTTGGAAATTTCCCTCTATATTTTGATAAATTCCATATGAGTTTTCCTAGAATACAGTATTGATATTATTTTTGAGCTGAAACTGACGATTTTAATTTAACTTTTTGATGTAAAATATTGAGAACAAGTATTTACATAGAGAACTTTCGTGTTGTTTATCATCATCATCGTCATATCAGCCTAATGTATATCATCATATATTATATCATGTGAATCATAGTGTATGAAACAATACTTTTAATTACAATTACCCACACGAATTACAACCACATGAAGGATGATGTTAAACAAATACAAAAAGTAAATGAATCCTTCCAGTTAGAGGGAGTGTTTGTCGAAGCCCTATACCCCTCCCCACATAAGGGTCGATTCACACATAGCTATATTAGATATTTGAGGGGGCCGCGGTCGAGGCGCGCGATATTCCCAACGCGCTGCCTCTGTTTGCTTTTACAATGGAAATTATTCTGGCAAGTATAACGATGATGCGTCCCTGAGGACCTCCCGACCTAAGACATGTGCTCACATTCATAGGCGACAGCGTGAGCGAGATACCACTTTAGTGCTTAGCTGTGTTAAAGATTTATAGTATCTTAAAATTTATTGCTTGCTAATGTAATTGTCGTTTATAATACTGTACATTTTACTGTTGACAAATAAGTATTCAGATTTGAATATTTAATAAATATTAAATAGTCATTTTATTTCCATTCATATTATGTTAAAGTCAACAAGAAACCCGTAAAATAAATGTAATAATGGCTATGTCAGCTAAAAAGTCCCATGGATAGAGTAATATTATTTTCAAAAATAAGCTGTGTTTAGCTCTACTGATTTGAGGTCTATAAACAGAAATTCTGAATATACTGCTTGTATACATTTATGTTTAACGTACGACCTACCCGCTATTCACCCCGCTCACACTATCGCTATCGCTTCTAATAAGCCCTCTACTTAATATTTGACTTGCTGATACGGCTTTGGCTGTAGCAGTTTGATGCGAACTTTACAATATCTGTTCTCTGGAGTGCCGTGTAGCCGTGGCGCTCATACTTGGGCATTAGTAGCGCACTTCGATTTAACTTGCGCACTTGTTATTGGAAACGGTTCACCTACGTGAACTACTTGACAACTATTACCTTGTTGTGCATAGATAAGGCGCGATAACTGTGAGTAAGCAAGTTAGTGGAAGATGTTTAGCAGGTTATATACTTATGTAACGTGGTGTTTGATAATTAAATGAACACAACATGTACATGAGGCAGTTGATTAATTGTTCACGTTCAACACTTGCCACACAAAACGTGTTTGTACAAGGATGTATTGTGCACTGTATACATTATATATATTCGTTTATTGTACGTAATACAACTTCATTATTTTTAGTTCATAAACATCATCATAAGACTGTACTAGTTCACATCTGGACATATACATCCCTAATTTTTAACCTTTGTAAAGTTCTAGACTATAGCTATTGGTTCTTCCATTAATCAACTTCAGTGCTCTAAAATTTTATTGACTACTACGAAGTGTTTCCCAGAGATAATTAAAATCGATATTTTTTGATTCTCTTGACCTCCTTTTTCTCGATCTTCAGTCGAATTAGTCCAGCCGTTCTCAAATTGTGCCCATAGTGACACATTTACTCAGTCACTTTTATTGATACAGATAAAAAATAACATAAATAAACGAGAGTCACAAATATTTGATAGCTACACATAAAATCATACACGACTTTAATCCATTCGCTATAAGCCAGGGGGTTCATATTCGTCTACCCCCTCTCAAACTCGACGCGGGTGCAATAAAAAATGCAGGCTCTATTGGAGGCTACATAGAGCACAGATATTAATGAGGTGATGCGAGAAGATCGGAGCGCAATCAAACTCGGATTAGACCGAGCTGACAAAAGTACTCAACCTCCCTACCTCTGCCATTGTGCTACGAGACTGCTACACAGTGCTACGATCTGCTACGATCTGCTACGGATGTTACGATCAATTGATTTTTGTTGCCATTTGAAAAGTTTGCTAGAGGTTTGAGTTTCAAAAGCTTAGAAGTACTGTTTTATAACTTCTTAACTTTTTATTTAATTCTGTATAGATGGGAAACTTTATGATCTAGTATTTAAGATAACTTTGTATCTTATATTTTTTGTTATAACCAAAGCTACTATGTTTTACCAAAATCCCTGTAATCCTTCATCTTCAAGGCTTACCAAAATGTCTATTCAGGTGTAGACAATAGTCTCGTACAACAATACAGGGACAGACAAACAGACAGTGGGGTACAGTTGCGCACAATGTTCTTACTCATAACAACTACATATGTATATACTACGTTGTTGTGGCTTAAACACGATGTGATACAATTTTGTTGCCCTCTTGTTGAAGGATATCAAAGTATTTAAACGATGACTAAATAAATACATTATATTTTTCAAAAAAAATTGTTTGATACTAACTTCCAATATGGCGCGTCACTTCTTCTACTTATCTGTCAATCATATTCAACCATCATTGCTTAACTTCAGTAATATTGGGCTGAACGACGTGCTATGCATCACTTTTCCTTGCAAATTTATATTAGCTACATCTTTAAGAAATATATAAAATGAATTTTAATATAATATGTATACTATACAATTAAATATATTATATGAAAACCACTTTAACTCAACTAAAGTCAGAGAAAGAAAGGTCGTTCTTAGTAGGGTTTGATTGGCGATTTTGTTAGCAATCTTCGTAAGTAGTCGTCAGGGATCACTAAAAACAATAAAACAATAGCGTACAAACTAAAACACGGTAACTAGAAACACAAGTATTTGTAGATCAGAGGCTTTACTTAGACTGTGGGCGCGCACAAACTCAAACTGTATACTTTAATTTATAGTTTGGTATTTCCTAATATCATTTTTTGGGTCTAAGGTTCAAATTAGTTGTCAATAATGTTAGTGACTAGCTTCCACTTACGTTTCCCCGCGCATGGTATGCTGGTAAAATATTTATTCCACGAAAAAATATGTATCTATATCAGTTACTTAATTAAAAGTCGTTGGTCGTTGGACAGTTAGACGTGAAAAAAGACTTTGTTTTGTTATATTAAGAGAAGACTATTGAATGGCAATTTACTCTTAGGATAAGTCTGATATCGAGGTATTTTTTGTCAATGTTTACCTGATTACAAATTTCGAACAAATGAAATTAATTTCACCGGTAATCCATATCAATTCTCATAACAACATTGTGGCAGATACACAACGGGTTAGATTCAATCAGTAAGTATTGATTGCATCCATTAATAGCACGCATGAATTAAAATGATTGCCACCGCACAACCCGCGCCCGCACTCACACCGGCATCGACCAAGGAACTGATTATATTATTTCACAATTTCACCTTAGAAATTATAATTTAACAATTTAGAAAACTCATCATCATCATCATACCAGCCGTTAGACAACCACTGCTGTTAGATAAGCTCCTGCTTTCACAAAAAAAGAAACTGAAACCTATTTTTCGGATGAATTGTTTTTGTTTTCTCTTGTATTGCGGTATTTAGATATCTCTAGCTTTTTTACAATTTTTGTAGAATACATTTTTGTCGAATAATATTTTAGTCGAAAGGAACGGAACTAGAGCTACTTTTTACCCAGATACCACGTGAGTGGAACCATGGATGGAAGCTAGTCGCTAATATTTGTTTTCTAACATCTATATATAAAACTAACGTAACATAATATATTGAATGTTCGTGATGGTGTAATTGCAGCCGGCCGTTATTTTCCGCAGGATCTGGGCTCCAGTAATTAATCTAAAATCAATAAGTCCTCGAGAGCCACGAGTGTTGTTTAATGCGATCCCCACTGATATATGGAATAACTCTGGACCATACTATATACTGTGTGTATGTACATATATATTATAATAATGTACGTCACTGTACACATGCGGTATTTATTGATTATGCAATAACCTCGTACGTCTAGGGGCAGTGGGCTCTGATGTGAGAGTTAAATGTTGTGAAGTGTAGTCATTGGAGAGCTTGGATTTTGATGTTAAAAATATATGCAGCAGTTTCTACAATTTTTCTGTTTTTGTGAGTGTGTTAAATAATAAAGCATCGTATGTGTCTACTATCAGACAAATTAGTTCACTTAATGTTTTTTTCAAATTATCATAGCTGATGACTTCCGCAAGAATTACTTTAGAACCTAGAAATGTCATTATCACAAAAAGAAACATGTTGTTAATTTATTTTCTCTATATGAAATTAGGTAATATATAGAAGAACTTCCCCTCGGGCAAGACTCGAACTACATACTTACGTGTAACATAGTGTGCAACAAGAAACTCACCAACCGTCAAGGTACAAATGTGCCGTTTGGACTTGCAATACAATAGATAGTATGTCAGTGAGGTTTCATTGTGAACAGCGCAGAGCTGGCGTCGCATGCAAATGGCGCACTCAGCCCATCATCGACTACGACGTAGCACTCGTAGTCACACTGTGCTACGCCGTAGTGCCACGCTGCTACGACGTGTCGGGAATTCTCATCAAACTGGATACTTGGAACTAGCAAGTTTACACGATTCATAACGTTAAAATATACATTATATATTATTATAATTGTATGTTCTTCCGTGTACGGAAATTGTTTATGTAAATCTACTTACTAGTAATTGTTTTCAGCTAGTTAATATATCAAAATTGTACTTTTGTTTTTGCATATTGAAACCTTTCAATACCAAAAAACTTAGTAACAAACTTGATATCATAAAAGCAGCTCTGTTTCCTATTCCCATTTCACATTCTTAATATATAAATCAAGTTTAGAACATATAAACTGTAGGTACTATCTCACAGTTCAAAAGTCGCAGGTCGCAAATTAAATGGCGTCGCTCGCTGACGTCCTCGATCCTTTGACGCCTTCACGGCTATCCACAAAACGATGCCGAGATCGATCTTATAGGGTTGTTACCTCTCTCTACTAATAGGGTTATTTCTTGTGTAAGGTGGGCGATACACTGTTAGTGTCGAGCTCAATATTGTACAATATGAATGTCTCGTCCGTCTATTGTTTCCGGCTGCTAAACAAAAATTGTGGGTTTGAGCCCTACATTCCACAAAATATTTGTGATCATCATCTTATCAGCCAAAAAAAGAAAAAAGAGATTTTAATATATAAATAATTGAATACGCCTAGCAACCAGCATGATGATCGATATGTGTTGTAGTTTTGAAACCAAGCTCTTAAGAACATCCACCGCAACGTTGATACATTCACGTCTTTTATTTATATTTTAAAGATAAACCAAAATCAATAATGTTGAGTTGTAACGTGAACAGTTGAACAGTGAGCAACCCTGCGCCTGCCAACGAGCACGTTTGTACGTTTGTGCCGAGAAAAGTATCCCTTTGTCTGTTGATTGGATTTTAGCGATTGTTTGTTCTGCGACGAGGCAAGGCCGAGGTGAGGCACGCGGATCAATCCAATAGTTCGCTATCAGACATCAATGGGAAACTTCTTTACAAAAGGTTTTAGGTTCTATTGTATATATAGATCATCGATTTGTGGATGTACTGGTTGTTTTGTTACACTTTAACGTTAAATTCTTTTCATATACTAATATACTACCTATCTCCCACACCTGAAAGCTATAATAACTTTGTTTATATTATAATTTTCAAATTGTTTTATTTATTTGTCCATTTTTCAGTTTACAACAGAGCAACCGATGCACATAATATTTATCATAAAAATTTTTGGACGGCTTGAAGTATAGTTACATAGTTTATGGTGTTTTGAAAGCTATGGATAGAAAGCTAGTCTAAATAATAATATACAAAATTTAGATTAGTGATAATTCACGTAAATATCACCAGCCATTCCTCAGACAGCCTCCACAATTTAATCATAATATGTCTATATTATTGTGTATAAACTGAGATTCTGATACGTTAACTCGCAGTACCCAATTACGTCAAACTCAATAAAGGTGACATTACCACATCGCCGACACGCGGACCCTTCTCAACGCGCGACATCTATTTTCTCTAGCCCCAGTTATATTGTCAGTACGCCGGCGCCCGCACCCTACACAGCTAGACCAATGACTTCTATGTATAGAAAGCACTGGACAAGACTTTCTTGGAAAATAACTTAGTATGGGGTTCTTCCAAAAAGGAGAGAATACCATTTTTAATAGTCAGTAACGCTATCGTGACAACCCTGAAATGGCAGACGTCCATAGGGTACGGTAACCACTGACCACCAGATGGGCCATGCGCCTCTTTGGCGCAGTCGTAGTATAAGAACGTCAACTTGCAATTTGACTATAATATATGTGAAGCTTGCGGAGAGCCGCTCTAGTGAGAAGCAGCACTTATAAGTTGGGTGATGTAAACAAATGATGATGATTATGATAATTACGTAAGTTTTTTTATCTATAATTGAAATCCCTCGCATTTCAATTAATGTTAAAACTGTTAGAAGCATGTATGTCCTGTTATAGCAGGTAAATATAGATATACTGGTCCCCTTTGTATGTTTGATTCAAAGTTGTTAATAGTCATCAAACAACACATCACGCAAAAGAATAAATGTTTCACATCTATTCAATACAGATCTGTGGTTTGCCGTAAGCTCAGCCTCTGGCAGGATTCTTTGGCGTTAATAGGGTTATAACGTTGAAGGTTTTTTTTTAGAATGTTATTCAAGGAATACCTTTTATTGGGAGATAGCTGTAAGTTTTTTCTATCTATTTTAAAGTTCTAAGTGTAGTATCTTATTTAGTTAGTTTTTTATTTAATAAGCTTTTTATGGAAGCTAATAGATGAGTCCCTCTCATTATGTAGTAACTACTATTCATGGACATTGGTAGTGTTAGAGACACAGACAAGCCGCTATTACCTTAATACACAGCTGATGTGTTAGCAACCTAAGAAACAGATTCTCTTACTGCCAGCACAGCAGTTTCTCCCATTGAACTTTGAAGAACACACTCTTATGTTACTTATATGTACTTGGCAGTTACTTGTAACTTACATAATATTATATCATCATCATAATATCAGCCATACGTACCACTTTAATGGCATCGTGTTAATAACTTGGAGCTTTAATCAATCAATCAATCAATCAATCAAATTATTTATTTGTTTGAATATGGTACATTACATAATTGGTCTTACAATAAAATATTTAAATTCGCATATTCTACCAGCATTTTGGCGTACAAATATTTTGGTTTGGTAAATTAATAATTGTTAATATGACAAATGACAAACATAATCAAAATAAAATAGTTAAAATAAAATAATCAAATGCAAAATAATCTAAAATAGTCAATAAAAATAAAAAATAATCAAATTAATACATAATAAAAACAATGTCAATGTTAGTTAGTATAGAATAAATAGTATAATTATGTCCAAAGAATATAATTCAATGTCCTAAAAAGTGTCATTTAAAAAATCATTTATGTCATAATAACATTTTCTGCTCAACAGACCCTTTAATTTAGTTTTGAACAAATTAAAATTAAGAAACTTATACTCGTTAGGGATCTGGTTAAAAATTTTAGGAGCTAAACAGAAAAAGCTTTTCCACATAAGACTTGTCTTAGCTTTGTGTACACATAATTTATTATTGCGCCTATTCCTCTTAACTGTATCAGATAACTGAGGAAATAATTGAGGATGTATTTTAACAAACGATGCCACTTCAAGAATATACAATGACGGCAGTGTTAGAATTTTATATTTCTCAAAATATGGTTTACAACTGTCTGTGACCTGAAGTCTAAACATACTTCTGATGCATCGTTTCTGTGCTTTAAATGCTATTTCCTTATCTGTTGAATTGCCCCAAAAGATAACACCGTACCTTAACACAGATGCAACTAGACCATGATACGCAGTGAGAAGCGACTTAGTGTCGACTACTGGCGCAAGTTTATGAAGTGCGTAAGCTGCGCTACTAATTTTTTTGCTTAAAATTTCGATATGAGATTTCCAATTTAATTGTCTATCAATAGTTATACCAAGAAATTTAGCTGTTTCAGTATCGAGTATTTTATGGCTTTGATACTGAATGTTCATTTTTAATGAGGGACTTCTTTGACTAAAATGCATCACATGAGTTTTACCCAGATTAATTTTTAGGTTATTATTATTTAGCCATGTAATTATCGAAGATATGCAGTTATTAATTTCGGTTTCATATGAGTCAAAACTATTACAAGGTATTGTTATGGTACTATCATCAGCAAATAAAGTTAGCGGATATTTAGTTACTTTGGGAAGGTCATTTATATAAATAATAAACAATAACGGACCTAGCACGCTGCCCTGTGGTACTCCATACAATACTGTGCGTTCGCCAGATAGGTACGTGGTTTCATTATTAGTCTTGGTATCAAATGTAGTTATAGATGTTATCTGTTTTCTATTTGTCAGGTATGTTTTCAGTAAGTCTAATATGTTTCCTCGAATTCCATAGGCAGCCAACTTGTTCAACAAGATCTCATGACTGACGTAGTCAAATGCTTGTGTCATATCAAGGTACACAGCACAAGTAGGTATTCTATTATCAATATTTTCCATTACAGTATTCAAAAAATCATATATTGCTTGATTTATTGTCATTTTATGCCGGAATCCTTTTTGTTCACTACAGAAAAGGTTTTGCTTTTCAAAGTATGAATATAATGCATTATGTAAATATTTTTCAAAGATTTTAGAAAAGACCGATAGGAGCGCGATTGGTCTATAATTTTGCATCAATTCTCTGTTTTCTTTTTTAAACAAAGGTTTCACTAAAGAAATCTTAAGCTGCTCTGGAAAAACACCATGAATGATACACAAGTTAAGTATATAACTCAAATGCATACATATTAGATCGCCAACGTCTTTGACTATTTTAGTTGACACACCATCAACACCTACACTACCAGTATTTCTCAGAGATTTTATAATGCGCAAAATATCAACAGGCAGACTGGGAGCCATAAACATTGAATTTTTTGTATTATTTATATGAACAGTAGTATTTGTACCTGCATCTGGTATAGGTTCAATTTTATCAATAAAATAGTCATTAAATTTACTAGCAATAATTTGAGGATTCCCAATTGTTAAATTATTTACAAAAATTTGATTAATGGATGTGACAGGTACATTGAAATTTGAATTATTTATAATACGCCAGGTCATTTTATTTTTATTTTCAGCAGTAGAAATACTATGATTATTTTGTGATCGTTTAGTCAACAGAATAATTTTTTTAAACAGTTTATTATATTTTAAATATTTATTTTTATTAACGTTGTTAGGATTAAATCTAGATTGCCACAGTAGTTGTCGTTTTTTTAGACTACATAGTTTAAGGCCACGAGATATCCATCTACTTTTTTGATTTACTGGTATTCTAATACGTACAATGGGAAAACATAGATCATAAAATAATTTAAATTGTTCGATAAACGAGTTATAGGCCACATTTGGGTTATCTGTGTGATAGACATCACAAAATGTTAGACTCTCTAGACAGTCTCTAAATTTCAATATATTGTCAGTTCCATAGTTTCTTTTACATTTGTGCCAGTACTTAAATATACAGACATTACCAACGGGACATTTCAGTAATTGTGCTGTATGGTCAGATAGGGCAAATTCCAGCACTTCCGCCTTGCATCTCTTGTGAAAGTTATGGGCAAAATTATCTATACAGGTTTGACTTTGACACCTAGTTGGTTGATCTAACGCGAGTATTAAATTAAATCGTTGTAAAATACATGTTAATTCAAATGTTACATTGGTTTTTTTCATTACATCAATATTCATGTCTCCCGCAATGATTATGTGTTTATAATATCGTTTACTTATTAGTGATAACAATTGTTCCAATTTCCTAAAAAATATACATAAATTACTATGTTTTGGTACCCTATAAAGACATACTATTACAATTTTATAATTAATCATTTCAATTGCACAACATTCAAATACATTGGATATTGACATCATTGCAGCATCAGGTAGCTCTTTCCATATGTGACCAGATCTAATTAGAATACATGAGCCACCTCGTTTACTATTCTGTCTACAAAAATACGAAGCTAATCTATAGTTAGGTATATGGAGATTAGGTACATTATCTGTTATCATAAAATGCTCAGTTATACACAATACATCAACACATTGTTTTTTTTCTGACAGTTCTTCAAGGCATATGGACAATGAATCTGCTTTGTTAATCAAGCCGGCTATATTTTGATGGAGTACATACAAATATTTATTCACGAAAAAGACTTTTTGTCGCATTAATGCATTTATCGGATTTCAAATTAGATAATGATTCATCTTTTGTATTAATTGCCAGATCTGATTCAATTATATTCTGTTTGTTTATTACACAATCAGTTTGAGTAGATTTGTGAACGTAAGCTTTCTCATTATTTTTTTTATTACTTAAATAATACTGTGATTTGTACATATAATCTAACTTTAAAATTTCTTTTAAGATAGATCTAGACAAATTCAATACATAGTGTTTTTTTGAGGGCAAATATCTTGAGTAGTCCATATCAATAAAAGTCACATTATCATATTTCTTACAAACAAAATTCAACATATAATTAAGCTTACTTTCATTAAGATATCTATTTAAACATACCTCACTTATTAAAATATTAGTGTTAGTTATGGAAGACAACCAGATATGCAGATTAATTTCTATGTCATAAGGATTATAATCATGGCAGCCACCAACAATTACAATATAGTCATTTTTATTCAATGATTCAATCTCGTCTCTTACGCTGCTTAGAATGTTTTTAAATGTTGCCCCCGGTTTGATAAAGGACGTTACTGTATAATCCGAACCTAATAACTTTTGAAGTGCAGGACGTAATCCGCGCCCTCGCTCATTAGATAAAATCATTACTCTTTTCGTCAGTTGTGCATAATTTTTCTTCACGGACAGATGAGTAGAATTTAGGAGTTTTGAATCCGAGGTCAGTAAAACCCCCAAGTCAGTATTGGGCATGGCTGTTATAATCGGGTTTCTTTTAGTTTCATATAACTTCTCAATTGTGTTATTTAAAGTATCTTCAGTTATTGGGGTATTCAAAGTTTTGTTGTTTGTAGTAGGTGTACTTTTATGTTCAATAATTGTGGGTGTGAATGTTTTCGTATTTAGTGTACTTAAACGTCGTATAAATTGTGGAGAGTAAAACTTTCTCGGTGTTATTGTTTTGGAGACATTGAAATTAATATCTTGTATACCAACTGATTTGTATAGTTTTATCTTTTTTTCGCAAACTTCTAATTTATTTTTTAAAGAATTATTTTCCATGTTTAAATTTTCTATCTCCTTATCAGCTATCTGAAGTTCTATTCTAAGTTTAGTTATTTCTTCCTTTATTTCTGTTATTTCATTTAAATTACTTGAAGGTAAGCTCTGGTAAGATACATCATCCATGTTAAAATCACATTCAGACATAGTAATATTAATATTTTGATTATTATATCTTCTTTGTGTGGTATTAACAAATTCGTTATCCATTATAAACAAATTTATGAAACACAAAAAGTGCTAATGATTTATTCGGGGATTCGACCCCCACGCCGCCACTGAATCTCGTAACTTGTAGACACAGAGCTATCCGATCTATAGCAAAGGTGTCAAATTTCGCAATCAGTTTCTACTTGGGTTAAAAGTCACTGTTTTATCGACAGTGCACACTATGTTGGTGATACTACAATGATTAGCTAGATGGCGCTGATAGTATGCTAGCTCCAAAATTTGAAATCAACGTTTTTATTTGTTTACTTTCCGATAGTTTTATCCACTATAGATTATTTCACTGTTTTATGAAGAGGTATATACACATTAAGAGTTTTACACTTGAATAGAACGTTGTGTTCATAAAATGAACATACGTTGGTAGTAAAAAAAGGCACTGAGAAAACACTAAGTATAACTGTTTTATAATCACTGTTTCACTGTATTTTAGTATGAATTTTCAAAGGATAACAATTTCATTGATAGTTTATGATAGTACGATGTGTTTGTTTATGAAATATAGTTTGAAAAGTTAGTCTAATTTTATAAAAAATTTTTTTTACACTAGAGACTATGTTTATGTTATGACAGCGGCTGTCAAAGTTCCAAAATTAAATTTTAATTATAATCTAAACCGTTCTTAAATTAAGTTTGTTTGTTTGAAAAATAACGCTAATAAGAAAATTTGAAACTCCGAGAGAGCATCAGATTGAACAGCCCTAATTGAACTTAACCCCTCAGCTTTGCACCTCCGCTATCCTTTTCACAAATCGTTTTACCGGCTCTGACACTTTCTCTGCTACCGATTGTATCGCGTAAACAATTTGTAAACAATCTACGAGGCGCTATCGGTCGAGACGAGGCAAGGCAATAGCTAATAACATTGCGATCCGCCTCGACTAAAGGCATTATGTGTAATTCGCCTTTGTTGCGGTTAAGTGAAGAAGTGCATGCTCGATTTCGGAAAAGAATATTGTCCGGATATTCTTTTTAAATCGAAGCTAACATGTACACGTAATGTTACTGCGGGCATCGCGACATTCACTGACCATAACCGAAGACTACTCAATATTATAATGTGCGAATATTAGAACAAAGCTTACTATCTACATCGAAGCAAACAAAAGCTCGACAATATTCGGTGTTACAATTAAAACTCATTGTCAATTAGGATCGTTCGTGCACAAAAACAAATTAATTTCCTTTATTTACAGAATCAATTCGGGGCGTGTTTCAAATAAGTAAAATCAACATTTTGGCTACACCCCCCTCCCGAGTGAACCCCCTCCCCCCTCCGTGCGCTGGTGTGGGTCGCAGTACGTACCATGAGCATTCCAATGAGTCGACACGTCCCAGTATTCATTAACTGGAAACTGGTGTTTTTTCATGCGACATGTCACGGATTTATTATCGGAACAAATTAAAACTTCCAATATGTCGATTGATGCCGTCCTGCGTTGCACACTTCTGAATAAATCGAATTGTATGAATGCATTGTGCAGTTGTAGAGTTTTCAAAGCGGCCAAAAAGCATATATATAGATTACCGTCATTTACTCTATGCATATGTAGGTACGCGCAAAAATATTTAAATCGCATAAAAATTTCATGTCCATATTTATGCAGCGGAACTATGTTCATCATTTTTGTTATAACTTTTAGAAAGCGCAGAAAGTAGGACAAGGTATAATAAAAAAGAGCGAAAATGGGTTAACAGAATCACAGGATAATATGCGATATAGCAGCTCACTCTCGCTGCAGTCGAAAGCGGTCATAAAGCAGAATGGCGCGGCGACCGGCGACCGGCGGCGGCGTGGTGTGGTGTGTCCACGGCACGATAGCACGCCGGGCCGGGGCCGGGGGCGCGCCGGTGCGGACACATCAAAGGGTTTATATGCGGGTCCGGTTATTGCCTCACACCGGACGTTTTACGGCGTCATTACAAGATTTATACCAAACGTTTGTACACAGCTCTCACTTTTTTGAGATTCATCACACACTTGCCTCTGTTAACGGATTAAAGATAACCACCTACCTATTAGTTTTATACGCAATAATCTCAATACTACATATTTATTCCACATTTAATTAAATTCACGTTATTTATAGGTAGTAACACCTCGTTATTTCGCGGTTCCAAATCCGCACCATCATTACACACAAAAATGAAAATGATTCAGCTTCCCAAAGGCTTAAACATAACAAATGCGGCAGTCGTACAAAACAAAATTGGGAAAGGTTTTGGCGGCATTAATTATTTTAGTTTGTAAACGGAATAAACCGACCGTTTGTAATATGAACCTCAAAATAATAATTATATGTCGTCATTAAAATATTTGTGTGTATAATTTTTAAGCTATGTGTATTGTGGCCGTCAGGGCGAGCTATAAAAGCAATTAGTTACAATGGTACGTAGGTAATGGGCTATATGGGCCAATGCGCGATTTGGCGCCGAGCCAGCGGCCGTCGTACTACAGCTCGACGATCTGCTGTCCTTGTCACACACACGCGCCTACTCACTCTACAAAAAATGTTAGGTATTTTTCATTCGGACCGAATATTAAACACGATATGCCGAATTTCATTAAATATTTCACACTTCACATCGACTGCGCGCTCCAAAAGACTTTAATAAATGTTGCCGTTGTTCGCGATACAATACTTACTCCATGCTTGAGTAGAATGATCATCGCAATATCGTAATAAGTGATGTAAATAAAAACATAAGTAATTTCTTCCTAATAAGAGGTACAGAGAATGCAAGTGAATGTCTGTGTATTGATAATATGTAGGTAATAATTTAATCAAATCATTTTCAATACGTGGTTTTCTAAGTTGCCATCATTAACCCACTCAAGTAAACACGTGTCGTATCTTGTTTGTGTAAAAATATTTAAAAGAATTTGAATAAGTTTTGTCAATACTTAGTAGGTACCTAACACAAATTACAAAATACTTCAACGCCTCATACTCCTAAAGTGAAATTATTATAACGTTTATTTATTTATTAGATTAACCAACGATTTTTAACACAGCACATTTTAAACTTATTTGCGAAAGGATTTATATTTCATACATTTACATGAGTAGCAACCAACAACGTTGAGATTAAAATTGTGTAGATACCTATCATCATTTAATCAACTCACTTTTTCTGCCACCAATCAGCAAATTGGAACAGCATATAAAAGCTTCCTCAGCGTCCCAAAAGTCACAAATGATATAACTGCGGAGTGTGAATACCGCCTTCATTTTCCTGTTCTCTGTGTAGGTATGTGGTACGAACGACTGATTATATCAAATCGAAGTAAAAAAAATGCTGTGTATCACACAGGTAGGTCTACCACATTTTTGGGGTTCTGTACCGCAAAAGGAAAAAAACGGAATCCTTATAGGGTCACTCCGTTGTCCGTCTGTCTGTCAAGTAGCAATATCAAGTAGAACAAGCGGTAAAAAGTGCTTGAAACAATCCAAAAACCTTACTTGTGTAGTTATGTCACTGAAATATATTGGTAGTGGGTATAAAAATGTATTATATAAAGTTAATTCGGGACCGACGTTACGTTAAGATGGTATACCTACCTACAATACAAACAAATTACTTTTAAATTATTTTGTGATATTTTTACTTAAATCAACATTCTAAAGAATAATAAAATACGAGTAGTAATCTGCAATATTATCTAAACGTTGAGTGCGCGTAGTTCATAATATGTATATATAAGTATAAATAATAATAATATTCTACCACATTCACACAGCGCCATCTAGTCCCAAAGTAAGCAATTATATTTGCTTGTGTTATGGGTACTAAACAACTGATATACTAAATACATACATATTATAGATAAATTACACCCAGACACAGAACAAACCTTTATGCTCATCACACAAAGATTTGTCCTGGGTGGGGATCGAACCCACGACCTCCGGCTTAGCAGTCAGGGTCACTAACCACTAGACCTACACTAGGTCAGTCAGGTCAGTCAAATATATAATACATTTACTTTTTGCGGATTAATGTTTGTATGTTTAGTGTTTCATAAATATTTATATAATCTTTATTATTATGTTGCACAAGCGGGCGAGGTTGTGGGATGAAGCTAGTCGTAAAATTTTAACAGTATACAGTTTCTCATATCGATTTCCGATGTACATGTGCCCGCAGTACTCCGGCAGAGATATTAACTGTCAATAGATCCGACCAAAGCGGCTTTACAATGACTGTAATCTTACTTTATTACCCGAAGATAGCTCAGTAAGGCTTCATTAATATCAGATCGGTACGAGCTTCCACCAATGACACACTTGGAAAATGTTCTCACTTGTAGATAATATTAAGTCAAATAAAATTATACTACTTACCTATATGTTTAAGGTTAACTTTTGAATGTTGGGGTTAGGGTTTGTGATACAAAAACTTATATTCCAGTAGTTATTATTATGTACAACGAAATTTAGAACTCAAGATAAGTCACCCGAATATAAACGAGAGCAAAATAAAACATAGGGTGAGTCTTTCTTTTGGCCCAAGCGAGTACCTAATAATTTAAGTATATTCAAACGCTTTAAAATTATACAGCGTTTCAATGTACTTAAGGCGTAACTAGTCGCCAATGACCTTGAGAGTATGGGTGGAGCTTAGCTTATTTCACTGCATATCCCCGCTCCTTTGCCAACTCGCGCACACTATAATACAATGGTCACAGAATAAGCGTAAACGCAGACATGCGCTTCTAACTCGGCATTTTTACCTACGATTCCGGAATAACAGTTTTAAAATTGGTATTTTATTTTGTATAGAGAGTTTAAAGGACTCGTGTACACAATTATTTGTTTGCCAATATTTTTATGTATTGAGATTTTTTTAATTTCAATGTTTTGCTTTCGGTATTTATGTAAGTACTTACATAGTTTTATTGGTACTTATTTATTATTAGTATCGAAGATAATTATTTTATCTTGTAAATTATAATTAAATAAATAACTATTTTAACTTACTTTTGTATTAAAAAAAATATTTACCTATTTTCATTGATGAATTTAATGTTTTGTTTACAACACTTACTTTGTAATTACGTTATAAACTACTATTATAAATTGTAAACCATTTTATTGGATCATTTGAAATATTTTGTTTGAGAATATAGCTCGCAGAACTGATGGCCGATGGGGCAAAAAGGCTCTCGAGTGGCGCGAATTAGGCGAGGCCTATGTTCAGTAGTGGACATCATTGGGCTAATATGATGACGATGATGATTTGAAATATTGAATTTAAGTAACTCAGTAAATTTATTTAATATACCTATATTTTGTTAAAGGTGTATTTAATAAATTATATTACAATTATACCTAATATGTACATTATATTATTTATACCTATATTATAATATTGCTTTTTAAGTAACAAAATATGTGGTCTGAGTTCGATTCCGAGCGGCAATGCTAATGTTGGGGAATTTGTATAGTCAAATACATACTTACCAATCCGCACTAGGCTAGCGTGTGTGAACCCGTGGCCAGCAGTAGGCCATAAATAGTTCGCTTTTATTATTATTATTATTAGATATTATCTCTAGACGAAAAAGTTATAAATAATAAAGATAAAATATATCGCATTTTGAAATACATTTTAAGGCAAAAGTATTAGTCGTACGAAAATTTTATATGCCTGTTGAAAATTTAGGTGATAGACCAATTACTAAATTTTTTTTATTTTCAAATCTTTCGATCAATCTAGAGATTACTCCTTCTAAACGGTTAGGAGGAGTAGTCGTCAGAAAATTAAAAAAAAAAACATTAAAGTTCATAAATATTTGCACAAAACTGTTGTTGTTGGTTGACTGTCACCGTGGCGCAGTGGTTAAGGTGGTCGCCTCGCCACTACATCGCCGTGCTGGGTGACGTGGGTTCGATTCCCACACGAGACAAATATTTGTGTGATTCATAGATATTTGTTTCTAGTCTGGGTGTACTTTGTGTACGTTAGTTTCATGTTTGTAAAGCTCCCCGCGACACAGGGCTCGTTCCCTAGTGCGGGCGTTGTCTTTTAAAAAAAAAGAAAAAAAAAAAAAGACAAAAGGTTTCGGCACACAGCGAGAAAGTCGTGACGGCTCTGCGTGACACCTTAGATTTATTTACTCGTTCCGCCGCGCTCGCTGTTTGTGTGTATATTATACCTGTAAGCACTATATTCAGTCGATAGTAAAAATGGAGCAACGAGCGACACAGCCTTCCCGTCTGAAGGCTAACGCCTGTCTGCCGCCCGCGCCCGCGCAGAGCACCTTTGAATTTCTAACGTACAGAAATCGTATTATGGCCTATTTTCTTAAGAAAATATTGATCGATTTACATATGCTATGTTCAGATTAAAGTAAATTTTATCACCAATTTATCAGTGTAAAAATAATTTCAAACTATAAAGCCGTTTTAAAGTTTTAGGGATTTTAAGATAAAATATATTGCAACTTAAAATATTTTTTGAGGCAAAAGTATTAGTCGTACGAAAATTTCATATGTTGAAAATGTAGTAGATAGATCAATTATCAAAATATATTTTTTTCAAATTTTTTGAACAAGTCGTTTAGGAGGAGTAGGCTTCAGAAAAAAGCCGTTTTTGGTGCAAAACCGAGGGAAGGCCCTTAAATTTTACATTGATACTACTAGTATGTATTTTTTTTTGGAATCTCTCTGAATAAAAGTATTTCGATTATAAAGGATTCCAAATTAAAAACGCAACGGAACCGGCTTCTATCACAAGACTACTGAAGTCTCTGGAGCTTTCTGTAATCGTTCGTGGGAGCTGATTGTGACGTCACAACCCCCTTGTACACCTCACGTGATCACAAAATGTAATAATAAGAAAATTCAGAGAGCTTTACGATTGTACACCTTCAAGTAAAATTGATTTCGTATACTTTCTCCACAGAAATAGGTCAACAGGCGTTATGTCAAAAGGAAATGTATACAAAAATATTTTTGTGGAATTTATTTTACTAACAAAGTGTTCATGTGAAGTGAACGGAGTTTATCACAATTGTATGAACGTAGTTCATACGACAGTTTGTGGTCCATGTTCGACGCGTTATCTTTGTGAAGTCGAGATTTTAATAATAAATCTGAATTTTATGATCTCAAGTCGGACGCCACGCCGCCGCGCCGCCAGGTACGCTCTTGGCAATGATATTTCTAGTTTTCCAGCTAGTCAAATACAGAACACACCTATCTATTCTAGTTATATTGAGCACATAGGCATAGCCTACAGGTGTATTTAAATAAAGATATCCTTAAATAGAACATTTACAAAGGACTATTTACATGATAATTTCACTCAGTTTGTAAGTTCGATCAAATCTCATTTGAGCTAAGGAATAAAACCCTTTACAAAGTCTGATAATTTGAGCCGACGAGCCAATCCAGGTTCCACTTCAACCGTCTATAACAAGGCGAGCCAAATTAGAGCAGTGAATGGACCTCTAATCCTCTTCCAAGACTCCCATTCCGACATTAACGACTGTCGGATTTACTCCTTTATTAAATTCGCTGAACGAATCGTCTCGATGTGCAAACACAATACGACACAGTGTAGCTGGGTGCCAGATTACTCGCCATTGTGTCACTCTTGGAGAACTACCGGCGACACAAAACGTTGATGTGGAAAATGTATTTCAACTTTTGTGTTAATGTTCAATATTATTGTATATTAATATTATAATTTGACTGGCCTCTTGGCGTAGTGGTTATTGACCCTAACTGCTAAGCCAGAAGATTTGAGTTCAATTTCCATCCTATAATATGTAAGTATTTACAAAAAAAATTTATTAATGTAGCATATCAGTTGTTTAGTACCCATAACACAGGTAAATATAAAATTGCTTAATTTGGGACTAGATGGCGCCGTATGAATGTGTGAAAATATTATTATTTTAATTTTAATGTTATTTGATTCGAGATTATTATTATATTCGAGTTATTTTTATTTCTAAATTTTAAACAACTTCTTTTAAAAGAAGACACCTTTCATCAACCAACAAATTAAAGATCGTTGGAAAATGTACATAGAAATCATGTTAATAAATAAAGCAGTGCGCCGTGGTGTAAAGGAGTTCGCGTCCATTTGGTACGTGTCAGTAGTTGGGTATAAATCGCGCAGCATTCGCTCGACGTGGCGCGCGGCGGCGCAATATGCGCGTCCGTCACGCGCGGCGCGCATCACTCAGCGTCACACGTGACGGGCCATTGTACTACCAACTGTACCAGGAGTGATGCGGCAACGAGGAGTTTGGTATAGTGTACTGATACCAAACCTTGTTATTGACAATATTATGTGAACATCTTTTAAATATAAAAAGTTAATGGTAAACCAATCTTATTCCCTCGCGCGCTACGATTTTGCTCCCAAGCGCTCCTAAATATTATTATTTCTTAAAATTTTTCCCGAGGTTTTTCTTTATTGTTTCATTACAAAAATCTTTAAAGCTACTGGGAATGAATGTATGGAGAAATGAATTTTTGATAACCATAGATTTGGTCATCAAGATACTCTCAGGCACGAAATGTGATCTCGTATCTATATGTCTAAGCATTGTCATAGCACATAATTATGTCAACTCAACACAGATTATTTGGCAGAAGTCAACGTACTTGTTGTGACGTACATAAACACACATACACACGAGCTACACAACGTTATAAACAATGGATCGTCGCCAGTTAGTTGAACTTGTCCACGAGCATACGATCATTACACGACTTATTTGTGATTCAACCGAGTAGGTGCACACTGCACACTGCACATGGTGCCGCTTGGCTTGCGTTCAAATATTACAGATTCGCGTCCAAACTACCACTATCTGTGAATTAATGTTTATGTATACCAATATTGAGAATATGCAATAAACAACTTATTTAAAATAATCTCTGTTCATGATCATCCCATAATTCTCTAGTTCCATACAATTAAATTTATCCGTAGATTTATATATTATTGTATTTTATATAATTACCATGCTGATTCCTTGGTCATTATTGAAATTTTTAAAAACGATTTAAAACATTTGAGCTGTTTCCCACCTGTGACCAAAACCAAGCAACAACAATGAATGTCTGTGTAAAGAATGTGCACAAATTGTTGAAGGCGATTAATCACCGTGCACGTGCACACTGAGAGTGTCCCTGCCTCGGCCTCGCCTCGCTTAAATAAACCACATTCTTGTCGAGCAAAAACTTTAGATGCTCGAGCTTTTTTTCTAGAATAATCTGCTTTGGAAATACCACGGGTAATAAGCAGCCTGGTCAATTAATCGCCTACAGTAAGCAAAGATTACTAATTACTCATATTTATATTATTTTGAGGAGACATAACAAGCATTAGCGATGACTTCACCTCAAAACATAATTATTTTGTTAAGAATTCAGCCCAACTTTTATTAATCACAATCAAAAATGAATGCTAATTTTCTACAATACGCAATGACCAATAGGAGCTGAGTAGTGACCAAACCAAGATCCACAAGCAACTACTGTTGTATGATTATTATGTAGCTTGTAAAAGTTGCGCCATTAGACGCATAAGGGAATGAAAGGAATTCATCGTCAACTTACGCGAATAAAATTATATTTACCGTATAAACCATAGTATCTTAGAAGTACACATATCTTATGTAAAAGAGGTCAGTAGTATAATTAATTACATAATAAATTGTCCACTAAGTAATACCCGCTGTAACAGGGTCCAAGCCTCGCACATAATATGGCCGTCTCTGTTTAACTTTAAATTGTTTTCGTGGAATCCTAGACGAGCATTGTGCGATATATTAGGATTTTAAGAGGAATTTCGGCCGGAATGGAATGATAGGTCTAGCCGGTAAAGCCGGCCCGGTATTGGGCACCCCGAGTATGCCCGAAATTTAATAGTAAATTCTTAATATGCTGGATTTCTTGGATAGAATATTTTCTTTGGCTTTTCAAGTCCACTATGTGAATGTTTTAATATTTGTAGATGAAAAGACGCTCGCTTGGTAAAAATATGAACTGAGATGATTTTGTGAATTGGAGTTTAGAATATTTGAATTTCAGATGCGATGGAGCCAGCGCGAGTTAGATTTGAACTTAAATATTTTTATTAAATTGGCTAATATTTAAACAGGCTTTTAATATATTTTTATTATTTTGTTGAGTGAAATAAGTGTAAAAAGTTATTTGACATAAACATATATTTTCTATACTAATATTATGAAGAGTCAATGTTTGTAAGTTTGGATCTTGGAAACTATTGATCTGATTTCAAAAAAAAGTTCCACCAATAGAATGCTACGTTATCACAGCACTTTGGCTATATTTTATTACTGACGGGCATAGCCACGGGCTCAAGCAAGAAACACAAAATAATACTACTTTTGGAAACTGAAGTGTAGTTAACATCTTCAAATTCAGACACAATAGACAACAGGTACACGAACATACACACTTTTACTGCTCAGCTGAGTAACGTTAATGAGAACCCCCCCCCCTACCCCCTTCCTCTTCCATTCCACAGTTCAATTAATTCGTACCAATTATTTCAGTTGTTTTATTCCCCGGGACCCATATCAGTAGGCCTCTGTCAACATTAAATTATTTCAAATTAATTGAATTCTACCAGTTACTATACATTAATAAATTACTCTAGTTTAACTTATGTGTAAGTACGAGTATACCCGTCTTCACTATTATTAGAAATTTATGTTTGTTTTTTGTTAGGAGTGATTACATAACCTCTTCATTCACATTTGTCTTAAAGTGTAAATAAATAAAACAAATAATGTGGTCGTATTTAAAATCATTTTATTAAACGACTTGACACCTAAAAGTTTTGATAAAAGGTTTTTTTGGGGAAATTTTCTACAGACAAAATTAACGTCAATTCCATTGCCACCTAATGGAGCATCTTATTTCGTTAACAAATTTACCTTTTCGAAGTTTTTCAATATACAGAACCGAAGCACATCATAATTTCTGCTTGAAAAATGTATACAGTAAATCATGAAGAGAATTTGGTACGACTTATAAACTTCCATTTAGAAGGCTGGGACGCTAAATCTGAATTATAATAAGGATTTACAAGGGGTCCGGTGTTGGCCGTCAGTCCGTCCGAGTGCGTCACGCGACGAAGAGTAATAGCCTCCATTGTGTTGACACCGACAACTAGAGAGGTGCGAATACGTATCGATGACCAGAAGTCTGCTCAGATTTTACATAGATTGAGTTTAATTAAGCGAAATACCGTCTTGTACGTAAGTGTATAGTGTGTATACAACTGCCGCTAAAAAACTCAGGTTCGATTCATGAGTCGGGCAATTTTGTATTAAGTTTTGATGAAATTATTAGTACTCGTAACAGCCTAGAGTTTGGGAAAATTTGTGCCCACTCGATGGCAATAACGTAGTTCTATTACTTATTCTGTGGCTCTCCCTTTTACATGGGACCAAACATAGCTGGCGAAACGTGGGTGTGATACACCTCTATCTCCCCCTCTGGGGATAAAAGCGTGACGCTACGTATGTATGTATTGACTGTCCCTTTGTCTGACTGCCAGAACTGAAATCAAATATTACAACAGCATAAAATTACTGACCTGTAAGAAGAGGACTGTTCATGTATTTATATTTAGAATCTGACTATGTAACTATTTGACTGACTAACATAGTACATAATAGTGGATGAAGGTAGATAATACAGTTTGGAAATACGTAAGAGCTGTACTGCGCTAACGTCACTTTTAACATTTTTCTATTTGAACAGAACATTTCAACGAATTTCCTGAAAAAATAGAGTTTTGTTATTATAACAAATATTTAAGCTGAGCTGACGTGTCAGTGCATTCAAACCGTTCCAACCGTTTTGGAAACATTCCCTGCAGCAGGGAGAATAATGGATACTGACACAGTTCTGTATTTGCAAACTCAACTCTATTGTTACAGATTCACGTATTAATATTAAAATTGCCAGAATTTATTTGTCGGACCTCGGACTATTATAAAGGGTTATCGAGGTTGACAGCACTGTTGAATATCCTTACACTATGATATGTGTTTATGGTCATAAGGTTCAGTTTGCCTTGATGAATGGATCGGTGTGATTTTTAATTTAAACGAACGTGCTTTCAATATGATGAGTTTATTGCGACTAATACATTACAATAATGTTGCTACTGATCGGACATACCGCCCACCAAAAACATTGTTTTTCAAAATGAAGTTTATACAAGATTCATGCTTTCGAACTAATGGACTGTATATTATTTATAAAATTACTTGGGTGGCATGCTGTACATATTTGATTTTACAATACTAATTATTGTTTGATTTATTTATCTCATTTTATCTATTAAGAGTATTACAAATTGCCTCATAATAAACTAAATAAATAATAATCAATTAACCGCCCACCATAGCTTATTCATTTATTGTTGCCTTTGGTAGGGGTATCAATTTGTAAACAGGTCTTTTAAGCTCATGGTTGCCCGTGGTCTGGACTGTCACTACCCTTACAAGATTATCCTTGCCAGGATGGACCTGTTTCACCTTGCCCAATAACCATTTCGTAGGTGGCAGATTATCTTCTTTAACAATGACCACATCTCCAATAGCAGGATCTGGGACCTTAACTTGCCATTTGTATCGTTGTTGGAGTGTGTTGAGATACTCAGTCTGCCATCGATGCCAGAAATCTTGCATCATTTTCTGAATCAATTGCCATCTAGTTAAATGGCTCATTGGTTGATCTTCATAGCAAGTATCAGGAACACTTATCAATGGCTCGCCAACTAAGAAATGCCCAGGAGTAAGTGGTACTTCTGTACTATTGTCCATTTGACAAATAGGTCGTGAATTAAGGCACGCCTCGATCTGTGCTAAAAGTGTAGCCATTTCTTCATACGTCAATTTGGTATCTTTGTTAATCCTGTGAAGGTGTCTTTTAGCCGACTGAACTCCCGCTTCCCACAGGCCTCCACACGTGGGCATCCTAGGTGGTATAAAGTGCCATGTTGTCCCATCATTAGCAAGAAGTTCAGCAGCTTCCTTTGCCACATTTTGTTTACCATCTCGGAACATCTCTTTCAACTCTTTTGCTGCGCCAACAAAATTGGTGCCATTATCGCTCCATATGTTAGAGCAATGGCCTCGGCGTGCAACAAATCTGCGAAATGCGGCAATGAAAGCTTGTGTGGTAAGATCTGTGACTGCTTCCAAGTGGATTGCGCGAGTCGCCATACAGATAAATAGGCAAATGTAGCCCTTCGCTGCCTGATGTCCTCGGCCCTTCGACGTTCTAATAAATACAGGTCCAGCATAATCAACACCACTATTCTTAAATGCTCGGTATTGATTGACTCGAACAGCAGGTAACTGGCCCATAAGTTGTGTTTTTACTCTTGCTTTATCCAAAATACAAATCTTGCAGTTATGGATGCATTTCCTCACACTGGACTTGAGACCAATAATCCAAAATCTAGTTCTAAGAAAAGCCATCATGGCTTGTATTCCACCATGTAGTGTCCTAATATGAGCATCTTCCACTAACAATCTGGTAATATGTTGGTTACTAGGAATTATAATTGGGTGTTTTGTAATTTCGGCTATAGATGCATTTTGTAATCGACCTCCCACTCTAATTATTCCATTTTTATCTAAAAATGGCGAGAGTGTTATAAGAGAACTTCGTTTCTTTACCCCTCCGTATTTCTGTAAATCTTCGGTTTCTTTTTGGTATATTAAATTTTGATAATATTTTATGCATAAATTCAAAACATTGTCTAATTCCTCTACTGTTAAATATCTCTTCCTAGATTCTAAATTTTGTTCCTTCAAAAATCTCCTACAGTATGCTAATATCCTTCTCATTCTATTAAGTGATGAAAATTTTTCCCAAATTGGTTTGTCTTCTAAATTGATGTGAAATGTTGAAGCCTTTAGTTCTATATCAGTTTGAATAATTTCTTGTGTATCACAGTCTAGTTCCTTTAGATGTAACCATGCAGGCCCAGTCCACCACAAATCTAAATAAGCCAGATCACTTGCTTTTGTGCCTCTTGTCGCAATATCGGCTGGGTTATCGGAAGACTGAACGTGTCTCCATTGATCTTTGTCTAAAATGCGTGAAATGTCAGCTACACGGTTCGCAACAAAAGTGCGCCAGCGGCCGGGTTGTGATTGCAGCCACGCCAAAACCACCATTGAATCGGTCCACGCATATATCTTGGTTTTCGATATCTTCAGCAGATCTACAAGATCATTTATCAAATCTGCTAGTAATGAAGCAGCACAAAGTTCCAGTTTCGGAATTGAAAGTTGTTTCAGCGGTGCAACTTTAGTACGAGATGCAATCATTGTGACATGTACTGCATCCTCATCGACAATCCTAAGGTATGTGACAGCAGCGTATGCTTGAGTAGATGCATCTGCAAAACCATGTAATTCAATAGTTTTGTAATTCAATGGCGTTGTATTCAACCAACGTGGTACTTCAATATTTTGCAGATGTATTAACTCCTCTCTATATCTTATCCACTCATTAATTAATTCTGACGACAGTTCATCATCCCATCCTAGGTTACATAGCCATAATTTTTGTATGAGAACCTTAGCGTTTATGATGACTGGTGACAACCATCCGAATGGATCAAATAGTCTAGCGACATCAGACAGAATTACTCTCTTCGTTACAGGATTTCTTATTTCAGATAGGCTGACTGTAAATTTAAAGGCATCCTTCTTTCTATCCCATGTCAGTCCTAGGATTTTTATAATGTTATCTAGCTTTATTTCTATTCCATCCTGAACTGTGTTTTCTCCTTCTTGTAGATAGCTTAATACTTCCTCAGAATTGCTAGACCATTTCTGCATCTTAAAACCTCCCCTTTTTAGTATTGTCCTTATTTCCTTACAAATTTTCTTTGTTGTCTCTATGCTTTCATTACCGTACATAAAATCGTCCATGAAGAACGTATTTTTAATTACAGGAGCTGTTTCAGGATACTCCAGAGCTTCATCATCAGCTAGTTGATTTAATGTTCTTACAGCTAAATATGGTGCTGCAGCTATACCAAAAGTTACAGTTGTTAAACTATAACTCTTTAATGTTTCATCAGGACTATCTCGCCAGACAATGCGTTGTAAATTCGTGTGATTCGGAGTCATATTAATCATCCTATACATCTTAATTATGTCAGCTACGACACATATTTTATGCGTTCGCCATGTGATAATTAAGCTTCGTAAATCTGGCTGTAGAACCGGTCCAACCATCATGGTGTCATTCAAGGAAAGACCATTAGAACCCTTGGCGGATGCGTCATAAACTACTCGAACCTTAGTTGTGTCTTTGTCTTCGCGAATTACCGCATGGTGAGGAAGATAGATGACGAGGTCATCATCAGTTGCATCTGATTGTTTTAAATGACCCATTGTGATATATTCATGTATTACCTTAGAATAATCTGATTTAAGTTTTACTGATTTTTGAAATTTTCTTTCCAATTGTTTGAATCTAGTAATAGCTTGTTGTTTCGTATCGCCGACTAAATTCACTGTTTCTTTTATTCCTTGCTTTAAAGGTAAGTGTACCATATATCTTCCATTAACTCTTATAGTTGTATTTTTATAAATCTCTTCACATCTTTCTTCTTCTTTTGTAAATAGTTTCCTTTTCTTATACAATTCTGTTTCTATTTCCCAAAATCTTCGTAACATATCATTGTCCTCTGATACAGTACTTGTAACATGTAGTGTGGTTATTTTGTGTTCATCGTTATATGATTTTTTTTCTATTTGACCTGAAAGTATCCAGCCCAAACTTGTTTTCTGAGCCACTATGTTATCGGTTAATTTTATCAAACCCACTTGTATTACCTTACAGAATACGTCGGAACCGAGCAGAATATCAATTTTACCCGGTTTGTTAAACATAGGATCAGCCAATAATAAAGTCTTGAGTTCTGGCCAGTTCTTCGAAATGTATTTTGAGGGTAATGTCGTTGAAACTGATTTCAAGACATAAGCCTTCACCTTAACAGTTTCTTTTAAATTATGTCGTGATGTAACTGACAGGTCAACTACATGTTTGATAGGAAACAAGTTTCCTTCTCCAACTCCTGAGACAACACCGTTGATTCCAGTTCTCTTCAATCCCAAGAGTTCGACTACTCTCGAAGATACGAATGAAGCCTCTGAGCCTTGGTCGATCAACGCACGAAGTGAATGTGTTTTACCGTCGCGAGATGTGACATTTACTTGTGCTGTAGCCAATAACACTTGACGACCAGGTTGTTCCTTAGAGAAGTGTGCGCTTGTAACTTTGTGTTCTTGTAATTCTTCCTTTTTCTCATCCTCTGCTGTTGTGGTTTCCTTCAGGCGATGTAGAAGAGAATGATGTTTTTTGCCGCATACGCGACACGTTCGTTTTTGTTTGCAGTTGTATACACTGTGATTAGGTACTAGGCAATTGTAACAAAGTTGTTTATTTTTCGCAAAGTCATATCTCTGCTGCACTGTTTGTTTTGCAAAATCTTTACAACTGAATATATAGTGTTCGCCCTTGCAATATGAACACGACCTTGGTGAACCTATGTTAGTGTGCGCAGATTGTAGGGTATCGCTCGCTGTATCATTTGTTGTGACATGATGTGTTTTGTGTGACGGTGTCTTTTCTTTTGTAGAGGTAGAAGTCACGGGTGCAATTAACTCGAGCGTGCGGAACTTGGCCTCCAAAAACCTTTTAAACTCTTCCCACGTAGACAACTCATCACTATTCTCCTTATAAGCTTGCTCTTCCCAATCCTTTAACGTCTCTGAGTCCAATTTCTGCCCAACCAGAAAAACAATGATAGGACCCCAGGAGTCAGTACTAATTTTCATATTCTGCAAGCCATTGATGCATTCAACTGTGGTGTCTAGTAAAGCTTTAATTTGAGTAGCTGATTGGTTATTGATTTTTTTCTGATTAAATAACCTTTTTAAAATATAAGATACAATCATTTTTTTGTTACCAAATCGTCGTTTCAGTAAGTTCCATGCTTGTGTATAATTGCTGTCTGTTATTTGTATATTGCGTAATAACATTTCCGCTTCACCCGAAACACTCGTTTTTAAATAGTGTAATTTTTGCACATCGGTAATAGAAGTATTGTGGACAAGGGCAGTAAATAAATCTTGATATGTCGGCCATTCGTCGTATCTCCCCGAAAACGTAGGTAATTGTATTCTTGGTAGCTTGGCGAATGGGATCTGGCCAATATGTGACGTTGTAGACATATTAGAAACATCCGATGATAATCTCTGTTGTGACTCCAACTGTGACAGAAGATCGGCTAAGTCCGCATGTAAACAGAGATACATTTCTTCATATGTGTAATATTCTTCATTAAGAAAGTATGGCAAACCACCCCGTTGTTCCCGCGGAGTACACTTCATGAGATTCGTGTGAGTTTGTTTAAATAAATCCCAATACTCCTCTATACTTTTAATTCTCGCCTTAATATAACCCTCTGTTAATCGCTGTTTCGGGCATTTTTTCATGTTTATCTGCGCCTTTTGTATCATACCAGCCACATCTTCTAACGTAGATAAAAGTTTCGCTTGTTCCGCAGTAGCCGATGTCATTTTTCACAATTAAAAGGTCCAAATTCCAATAAAAACACAAACACGTAGTTCACAACAATATTTTCACTTCGATTTTTTAATAAGTCAATAGTTTTAATCCTCAATTAAACAACCTTATCTAAGGAATGCGGCTGCCTATTGTTCTCGGGCGCCGGCACTCGCTCGCCAATCCATTCATTGATCCGGCTCGTTTTCGACCAAATGTTTATGGTCATAAGGTTCAGTTTGCCTTGATGAATGGATCGGTGTGATTTTTAATTTAAACGAACGTGCTTTCAATATGATGAGTTTATTGCGACTAATACATTACAATAATGTTGCTACTGATCGGACAATATGAGTTGAAATTAAGTAAATATAAGTAAAAAAGTAATTAAGTATTATAATAAGAATTCTTTGTTTTGCATTGTTTTAATTGCATTTAGCTTATTTTGAAGAGCTCGATTTAAAGATAAAGATCATTTATTGCGTAACTGTGTACATAGGTTGTTAACATAATAATTACAGGTTCCAACAGTTTATCCTGAGTCAGATATGCAATAATTATAATAATTAAACGTAGATTAAATACAAAAATTATAAATTATCATCAATGAATTAAATTTTTAGTAATTTTAATATTAGGAATCAGCAAGCGAGTATAAGTAGATCAATTGGATTACATGATGTCAATGAGGTTAATACATAATGTCAATAGAATATCAATATCAATAGATATATTGATAATAGATTGAATATTGATTGAATATTTTAGCTATAACTCTTATGATGAAAGCATTTTATACTAAGATCGGTTAATCTTCGTTGGTAGCTATAAACCTTAGCGCAATTCTATGCCTTATTAATTCTAAACTTTATATTTATATATTTTTTTAAATATTTTTCAAAACTATATTTTTTATATTAACTGTAAAATTCATTACAGTAACAAGTTAGAAAAGAGATAATACTGTGTATCAACTAGTCCACAGCGGCTCATCGACTGAGCCACGAACTCAACACGGGAGACTCCATCCAAACTTGCGCGGCTATATTCAACCCTTCCTTAGCGGAGTGTCGAGAGTTATGACGTAATCAAATCACTGGCGGTGAGATTACATGGCCGTGTTTATAATTTTAATTAGTTTGAGAACTTTGGAACACTCTACGCAGTACTCGGTTAGGCGTGACGTCCACTGGTAACAGTCATTTACTCATACCTCAGCTTTCACAGCAGAAAAAAATATGTTATCTGATTCTGTAGTTATCTAATCAGATAATATATTTTTATATAAGTAACCCAAACAGACAGTGCAGTGTAGATACTCAACTGTACTTGAAAGAAGTGTAAATTACAGATGAATTTTTAAATTTGTCTCACTGTAACTACAATTTAAGTTCAGTCTTAAAAATGTATTAAGTATACATAATATTAATCAAGCAGTCTATATTTTATTCATTAGCTAATTAGAGTGTCTTCCTGCTGGGCAATAGCTTCTATGCATCCAGAGCCACTACTAAGAATTTCAACATCGACTTAATCGCAATCGATATCAAACATGTGACAGCGATATCGACTCCGACTAAGTTGATATCGAAATTCTTAGTAGGGGATGTTATCGTCTTATTATTTTTTGTAATTATCCACACAATTTCCGTATTGTACCCGATCTTAAGAGTACGTGTTAAGATTTTCTTAATTGTATGATACATTGTATCGCATAGTATCAAGTGGAGTACTCGTACATACTTAGTCAACTTCGTCGCCTTCGCGGCGTCTATCTTGATTCAATGTTTGACATGGCCAAGTTAAGTGTTAATTATATGATAATGTTGTTGTTTATTAAACTTGAAATAACTTGTCACCATATTAACATACATATAGTAGCCTAAAACTAGTCGTCACCTGGCTCACAGTTTTATTTAAAATAATTTTATTGAAATTCTGAGTACTCATATAATAATAGAAATAGAAAATAGAAATAGAAAACATTTATTTGGTACAAACACAAGACATACTAAATAACAAATATATAGAAAAAACAGATACAAAACAAACAACAATCCCGTGTCTGTACCAAATAGGCACCATTTCAGCATAATGCCGAGCACAAGTGCCCGGCGCTGATTTTCAAATGGGCCTATTTGGTGTGACGAACGGATGCTTATCCTAAATTAAAAAAATAACAAAAATAAAACAATATGTGTGCCTCGATACAAAAAATATAAATAAAATAACATAAATATTACATAGATAAGAACCAAACGTATATACTAATTTTAATCTGTGACAATAGAAACGTCATAACTGTCACTTGTCAAAAGTAACATATCAAAGACAATAAAATTAATTATGACAAAACTACACAAAAAAGAACATGGACGGAAAGGACGCTAAACTTAATCTACAACAGACTATTTTCTAACATAAGTAATAAATACAAACTTTAATTTAAATTAAATACATACACTTGTGAAAAAGTGAGTGTGGTGTGGTGTTTATAAATAATTGTGTAACGATGATAAAAAACGGAGCACATAAACTACACAAGCAAAGACGCTAAGGACAGAAACATGTTGCATCTATGTTTATAAAGAATTTTTACTCAAGTAAAGCTGCTGTGTTATAGGTAAGTTATTTTTATTTATTATTGCAATTGTTGATGTAGCAAATGGTTTTTATAAGACTTATTAAAACTATGTAACGTTTTCAGAGAGCGCAATGGTGGTGGAAGATCATTCCAACAACGGCTGGCTGCAAACCTAAAACTCCCACGAAATGCAGCAGACGAATGTTGGGGAGTAATCAACAAGTAATTGGATGCCCTAGTCTTGTATTTATTACAATCTCTAGACCAGGTCAGCTTGTTATACAGATATTTAGGGCGCTGATTCAGTACAACATCAAACATTAATGAAGCTAAATGCATCTTATTACGTGAGACCATGTTCAGCATCTTTATTTTGTTTAAAAAGGGAGTTATGTGAGAGCGAGGTGGAATATCTAAACAGAACCGAATGCAAGCGTTTTGTACTCGCTGAATCATGTTTTTACTTCTGCTCAGCAAACAGTTACTATATAAGGTGTCGGCATAATTTAATTTACTGAGTACAAGCGACTCACACAGCATGGTGCGCATATCTAGACCTATATATGGGCGTATACGATAGAGTAGTTTAAGACGATAAAAACAGTTGCGTACAGTTTCTAGCACATATGTTTCAAACTGCATTTGATTGTCAAAAACCACTCCAAGGTTACGTGCTTCCTGTACTTGTTCTATTGGGCTGCCCTGTATTCTAATGTCTAAGTTTAAATCATTTAATTTAGAGACCATGTCTTTAGACCCAATGATCAAAAACTTCGATTTATTAGGGTTAATAACAAGACAATTTCTTTTGGACCATTCTGCAATCGTACTCAGCTCACCGTTCATATCGTTCACAGCTACGCCGCAATTACTTGGTTGGACGTGACAGTATATCTGGAGGTCATCAGCATAGAGGTGAAATTTACAATGGCGAATAGAAGCAACAACATCTGCAGTGTATAGTATATATAAAAGTGGACCAAGAATCGAGCCCTGTGGAACTCCTCTCCTCACTGAGCAGAGCGACGATGTGATGTTATTGCCAGTTTTGTCACACGGGACCTGTACATATTGGTATCTGTTGCTCAGGTAGCTACAGAACCATTTTGTGACCTCTGGGTCGCATCCATAATATGAAAGCTTAGATAGGAGAAGCGAGACACTAATACTATCAAATGCGCGGGAGTAATCTAATAAGACTAGTATAGTCCCCATACCACAATCCCTAGCTTCCAAAACATTGTCCACAATATCAATTAAAGCTGTTGTTGTGCTGTGCCCCTTTCGAAAACCTGATTGATTAGCTGGCAAAACATTATGATGCTCCAAAAAATCACTCAACTGATTGTAGACCACCCTTTCTAGTATCTTAGAAATGCAAGGGAGTATACTAATTGGTCTTAAATCTTTAGGACTAGATGGGTTTGAGTTCTTAGGTATGGGTTTAATTATGGCTATTTTCCAAAGCTCAGGGAAAGAGGAGGTTGCTAGTGACCTATTAATTATGGAAGTAATAGCCTCAAGCGATTGCGGGAGTGTCAAGACAAGCATGTCAAGAGATATGCTGTCAGAACCCACCGCATTCGATTTTAGGCTGCAAATGATTTTTAGCACCATATCCTCATTTACCTGTCTAAAATGAAATCTATTACTACTAAATCTATCAAACTCAAATCTTGTAAGATCAGAAATCGACACTTCATCCTTACCAGGGATATCCATGAAGTGCCTCATAACTGCTTCAACATCTTTACAAAAATTTGGTAAATTTTTGTTTCCTTTACTGCTTATGGCTGGTGTGGATTTTAAATGTTGCCAAAGCTTTTTTGGTGATTTAATGTTTTTATCAATATTTTGTTCAAAATATGCTCGCTTCTCGCTTTCCAATGCAGCCCTCACTAAATATTTTAAATCCTTATACGCTATTATATCACTGTCAGATTTGCTAACTTTTGACTTCTTATGAGCCCTATCCCGCAGTTGCATCATATCTTTCAGTGTATTAGTGATCCAAGGATAGCTTTTTTCCTTTATCAATACTTTTTTTAAAGGGGCGTGTAAATCAAAAAGTGTCAGAATGCAGTAATTAAATGTTTGCACCATTAGATTTACATCTGGCATGGTGACAATATAGTTCCAATCAATTTTTTCCAAATCATTATTAAAATAGTCTAGTAAAATATCCTTGACTGGTCGGTATGTAACCCATCGTGGCAATGGCTTATCCACTTTTATGGTAACTTCCACCGAGATCATGGCATGGTGACCAAGATCAGGAATGTGTGATACCGTCGCCGATATCACCCGAGCATCCGTGCACACGACGTCTATTAGTGTCTCACTATGATCAGTAAAATGGGTAGGTGTAGTAATAACATTGTGTAAGTTTGAAGTATGGAGAAAATTGTTAAGTTGCTTTGTTTTACCATCGCCAGGATCAAGCATATTCACATTAAAATCACCGAGGAGAATACACCTGTCGATGCCACCAAAAGATGCGAGTGAATCCGCCAGTGCGTCCAGGAACATAGTCAGATCCAACCAAGGCGGTCGGTATGCTGTACCGATAACAACTGTGCCCGTGTTAACAGTGAGCTTGAGCCACATCTGCTCGACGTTCATGGCCGGCGGGTGCGGCGCGGTGCGCACGCGCAGGTCGCGGCGCACATAGAAGCCCACGCCCCCGCCGCGCCCGCTACGCACTGAGCTGGGCCGGGGCACGTGACGCAACCGATAGTTCGGCACTGTAGGCGCACGGCTCTCTTCCCCCTCACGTAACCAAGTTTCATTGATTGCCATGATATCTGCTGAGACGGTAGCCATGGCTGTTAAAAACTCCTCATGTCTTGTACCTAACGAGCCAGCATTATATAGACCAACTTTTAATTGTTTTTCTTTAATCATTTTGTAAATAATTTGTAATATAATAATATATTTTTAGTCCGTTGTGTAAATAAATTTTTATGTAAGTATGTGTAATATAATTGTAGACAGTATGTTTGTAAATGTTTTGTAATACATGTTAGAATAATAATTATATAATTGATTGCATTATGACTACGAAACAAATTTGTATATATAGCTATAAATAATAATAATAATAATATAATGTAGAGAAACAGACTTTTTCGCACAGTAAAACTTAAGCTAAATTTTACATAATAGATATTAATATAGTTTATATAATAAGGGCACAGATTGATTATATTAAATAAAATAAGATAATCATTTGTTTTCACAACAATGATCATCTTTCCCAAAAACACGTTCGAAGTCTTTTTCTGATCGTATATTGTAAGGTTGTTTGCCATCTCCCTGCCTAGCGTATATTCTACCTCGTTTTGTCCACGTGTATCTCCATCCTAATCGCGCAGCTGCCTGTCGGGTGCGATAGAACAATTGTTTGTTTGTCCTAGTAAGCCGCTCATTCAGGTAGAAGCGACGCGCAGGCGCCGCCAGCCCCAGGTCGGCAGACGTGGCGCCGCGGCGCACGCGCGCGCTGCGCAGCAGGTCGTCGCGCAGGCCGCGCCGCGCCAGGCGCAGCACGATGCGGCGGGGCCTGCCCGCGCCACCCTCCACCTCGCCGGCTCCACTGCTATCCGGACGGGATGCCGTCGTACGAGGACCTTCCCTTTCGGCGAACACTATATCCCTCGCCTCGACGGCGACGCCGAGCTTCTTAGCGATTAGTTCTACCGTGTGAAGCACATTCTCTCCGGGACTTTCTGGCAGGTTTGCAATGACCAGGTCAGAAGCGAGCAAGTCCTGTTCGCGGTCGTTTAAGTCTCGCTGTAGTTGAGACACAACCTGCTGAAGTTGGTCCACTGAGCCCTCACGGTTCACGTTTGTTTCACGCTTTTCCAGAGCCTCTAATCTGCTTTCAAAACTATCAATACGTTTAGTACAAGATGAAAGCGTGCTGCGAATTTCTGCCATTTCACGACGAAATACACTAATTTCATTCAATATCTCGTCTCTCATCCCACGTATTTCAGTTCGCAGCGTCCCAATTTCCTGTACCAAGCTCACCTGCTTGACAGTGTCAGGGATCTCCACATCTGCAGCATCCTCATAGGCATTAGGTGAACTACCTGTACCATAATTACTACAGGCTATCTTACCCGAAGGTGTTAGGTTGATCCTCTCCCGACACTCTTCACATTTCCAGTCGTTGGGCGCCTTCTCTGTTCGTAGTAAGCGTACACAGGCGTGATGATATTTTTGTTCGCATTTGCAACAATTAACTCCCTCTTTGTTTGTCATAAATTTCTTACAACCTGCACACTTGCCCATGGCTCTTAGTGTTTCAGACACAATGTCCTAGATGGCGCTGAGAACAGTACATAAATAGATCAACGCTGCGCAGTGTCACCCGATCGATTTGTCTCTGGTTGATAGTAATTGACCTAAGCAGTACCTTGCACTATCAATAGGTGGCGTTGAATATAATCACTATTTATAGCGCAATTGATGGTGTTTACATTCCTATAACTAGTATCGTGGCAATATACGATGAAAGGAATAGTCACTGATTACACTGTGTTGAAAACTATTATTGTCTAAGTAGATATTTAATGTATATAATTTAAAGTTAAGGTAGTTGTATATAAATACTGTTCAGATGTAAATAAAATGATTATTTTTTACGTTTAAACGTTCATACTTTAGGAAACCAACACTTTATGATGCACTTTACACAACGCGGGAACTTTGTCGCAACAGAACATCAACAACACACAACTTGTATTATTTCTAAAACGAAAACTGTATACAAAGAGCACACGGCCACTTTGACATCCGTGACGTCATAATAATAAAGGTTTACTTAAAGCCACTTATACTGGGATGACGCATGACGGTCTATTGAACCAATGAACATTTAACAGGCTTGCAGTGGGCTTGAGGAAGCTATGATTAATGGTACTATAAACAGATTTATTATATTATTGTGGCTTCAGATCAAGTATCACGAGGAGGATGTCCAGCATTGGACCTTAATGAGCTTATTTGATGGGGATGATTAATGAAGGGAGTAAATTAAAATTTAATTTTAATTATAATGTAACTAAGCCTTTTAATGTTGCTTGTTAATTTTTAACAAAATGTGTAAAGAACATATTTGATTTGTATATCATCTACTTTGTACCACATTTTCCGCAATAAATGATTTATGACTTATGAAAGTTTGTCAATTTTTCAAAAACACAAGTTGTTTTTATTAGTCATCTTGCACGACATAATTCCTCGATTGATTTTGGCTTAACATAAGCCGCGTGAAATAAACATTGTCAAAATATATGAAGGTTTAATTACGAATCAGTGGATGTCAGGGCTTCACAAAGGACGCGTCTGTGCGGATTGTCGACAAAATAAATTAGGGATTTCCAAGTCACGCGGCCATTTACAATTAACGACCGGTGTCGTATCGCAGCATCGCCATCGCCGGCACTTCTCTACTTTGTGCTCGAAGCGATCTTTTTACTTTGAAATATTTCAGCTGTAATCTATCTGTTGATGAGTGGCTCGGATCGCGTTCTGCGCTGGATAACTTGCTACTTTGTTTCAAAATGTATTAATGAAATATTGTAGTTTCTGTGTCATGTCTTTTGTTTTTACATATTTTGAAAAAAAAAAATATAAATATGCAGAAACTGTTATATACATTTTAAGGGTTCGCCTACACGCCACGTGTTTTCACAATGCCCCTGGTGCTATAGGCTACGGTAACAGCTTAACATCAGGCGGCTCGTACGTTTGTCACCAATGTAGAATTATAAATCAGTGTTTACGAACAGGCTCAGAGTCAAACACATTATTTGGTACATATCAATGATATTGTATGTTACAATATCATTGGTACATATGCTTTTTTTTTCAATAATCGCGGGTTCTAAAAACAGTGACAGCGTTTACCGGAATTTAATTTACTCTCAATTTCTCTCATGCCGAAGTTGACAACAATTATAGGAAACGAGGAACGTTCATAAATAAAACACACAAAAATTCTGAAATCTCTATGGAGTTATTAGGGCATAATTGGATTTTTGATGGAGCACCGTATCGAGGGTTCACGGAAACCGGAGATGGCCGAGGGTCGCGCGCAGATACCGACCCACAAAGACTTGCTCGCATTCTTCGTTGCGGTTCAAGGAAGTTTATTATTCTTATTTTTTTTTATTTACCCAGTTTACTTTCATCTATATAAACAATATTTAAATACTTCTACGTGAATAATAATTATCATAAAATTTACATAAAATAGATTGAAACATTTTTAGACGGATGTAACACAACAATGTAAAATTTTGAACATTGAGCGAAAAATATATTTCACAAATATTTATTACAACTTCAAGTCTTATATCACACAATATAATCTTTAATTTCAGATATTTTTGTGGAATTAAATTTGCCTTATCTATTTGTTTTCGCTTTAATTATACGAGTGTAAGATCTTGTTCTACTTCGTTTACATAACAAAGTAGTGACAGGTTAAATACCCAGCAATAGATATTTAATTTAAGGGAAAGGTGATCCAATGGCAGACGGGTCCAATAACGTAAATCATAACTTGCTTACGTAACGTTGAAGTCTGTAATAACGTTCAATAAATCCGCACCTGGTCGCAGTCGGCTGTCCAGAATCACCCATTAATTACGGGTGGTAATACTTTGTGCAGTAACAGGGAAACAGCCGGTAATGCGGTAACAGCGGTAACAGTGCGTAATATAACGCGGTAACGCAGCGCCTGTAATTACAATTCGCGCCAATTACGCAACACTACTCAATTTCTATCACCACGTGCTGTATAAAGGGAATTTTGGTTGGTGTGAGGCATACGCGCCAGCGATATTGTTTGTGGTGCTACTTACTTAGGAAGCTAGGATTACTACGGAAATGTAAATTAGATTGATAATTCTATTCTATACCCTTATACTCTCTATACTCATGTTGTCCTACTATGTGTAATCCGTACCTTAGAGGAGTTAGAAGGTAAGTTCAGTATCTCAAGAGTATGGTTTAGTTAATTTCCATAATTGGAAAAGATTTCGATTGACGGAAAGAACTCATTAGAGAACGGGGGACTAATTTCAGGTATTCACAATGTGGCACAAAGAAAGTACGTATGACTTCTACAAGATGACGGGTTTAATTCTTGATTAGTCAAAATCGTAATTAGGATTCCGAGTTAAAACTCACAGTATCGGTGCGGAGTCTGGAAATGAGCCCGGTTGATAGCAATAAGCGCGCTAGTTTATGGAACCAAGCATGGCTCGTCAAATATGGGATTTATGCACCTTTGCATACCCCTTCGGGAAATAAGTGCTAAAATATTTTTTGTTATTTAATTCTACTCTGTGGCTCGGCAATTCGCTCCTGTGCATCTTTGTTTGGCCACAACTAGTCGTAGCGTGATGTTATAATAATATATAGCCTGTAGCCTTCCTCGATGAATGCGCTGTCCAACATTATAAGTTTTTTTTAACTTCTAACCAATAGTTCCTCCAAACAAACAAACTTTTTAGCTTTATAATATATTATTGGAATATTTCAAATTATAATTATGAAACGTAAAACATCGCTTGTACCTTAAGGCACCATTTCCTACATCGGACGTTATACCTGTATTAACGCGGCAAGCTTCTGTTATTGGCTGCGCGGCACATAACTGTGTGTTTAGTGTTATTGCTACCGTTAGCACTAACACTGCTGCTTACCTCCACTAACTATTATTTTAATGTATAAAAAAATCGTTTCTCAATCGCGTGCTTGAGTTAACTCGTCGCTGAGTTCATAGCATGCAACATGTGCTTGTGGAATAGTTTCCCATATTTGACAAAATCTTGTGCGGGACACAACTTGTTGTTTAGATTCTGGGTGTACCATGTTTTAGCTTGTATGTTTGTATAATCTCCTGTTGTGTGAACGTGGTACTTTTAAAAGTAAAAATGTACAGTAAATACCAATTTACGAAGCTGATCCTATATTTTTTGACGTCAAATGTAAAGCAATTAATTTACTTTGTATTTGTCATATCATAAAAATGTTGAGATTAATGCGACCGATTTTTGTTAATCAAATGGACTGAAGTTGGTGTTAGAGAGGTTTATCCCAAATACATTAAACTTCGAACAATAGAAGGTGCAGTTCTGATCATTCTGCAAGTTATGGACCTGGTGATAACATTTTAACTGTATCGGGTCTGGGTGTACTTCGTAATACAAGGCTGTTCCCAAGTGCACACATTGTCTATATTAAAAAAAATCAACAACCTCTATTATATAGATATTTTACTTATAACTGCTTTACTTTGATCGTTCCTCGTGTACCTTGACCTGTACCTAGTACTGTGTAAGTTAAATATAATCTGCCCTCGACCTCACGACTCATCTCATATGGAATCAAAACTTCAACAACTGTGTACGCCTAGCAACAATTTCTAAACGAGTGATTCTGTAGGTACTCAGTGTGGTATCTGAGGCCATGCAACTAACGCTGGCAACTTCAGAGCCTCTTGGAAAGCAATTAGAGCCACTCAAACGTATAATGTGCGCGGCTAGCGACGGAAACTGGCGAACCCGCTACACTATAGCGCCTAGCGGCTACCATTGTGCGCTCTACCCACTGAACACACCAACTACTTTTACTTTGTACCATTTTAGTTTTAATAACATATTTTGCAGATGATTTTCTTTTTCATTAAAAGTAAGCAAAATAAAATTACAAATGTGCTAAGTATGTGTTTAGCTACAGAATTTGGTGACAATCTGTGAATTGTTCAGTTTGGACCCGGGTTTAGTCAAAGCCGTGACGAGAAAGAAGAAAAACGTGTTGTTAAAAACAAAAAAGTTTTTATTATTTATAATTGATATTAAACAACTACGTACGTAACAAGCATTCTATGGAAGAACGGAGCCTCTTAATATAGGAAAAGCTCCAATCACGAACATTGTATTTTTGGTCATTTTGCATTTTTATTTCTTATTTGATATAATATATATTTTGAACATTACAATAGACACATTGACAAATTATATTGGAAATGTTCAAAACTAATAATGTCTAGCCACGAATATATAAAACTAGTGGTGGTGTAGAGAGGCAGTTGTAGCAAGTAATAGCTTCACTCTCGTGTCTCGGAAGTAATTAAATGCACTCAAAACAGTAATTTTCGCGGTGGAATAGAAAATTGCACCATAACTCACTGAGACGGAAGGACACTTCCTGTCGTTCGCTTTATTTTATCCGACTTACCTGAAGCATTGGCATTTGTGACATAGTTACTACTATTCAAATAGAACCTTTAACTTTTTCTAAAATATATGAATAATAGAAGTCACGCGGGGCTACGTTCCCGTGACCCTTGGCCACTGCTCAGATCCTATTGGCCGTAGCGTTATGTCATAATAATATTTTTTTTCTCCATAAATGAGCTATCCAACGCTAAAAACGAATCAAGTAAATAAACAAACAAACCAGAGCTTTGTAAAGTTTTATGTGAATATATGTAGGTTTAAATTTCAAAATTGTTCTATAAGAAACATAAAATATTAATAGTTTGATTCCCGTGATAACGATTTTTTTTCCTCAGAAATTTTAACCGAATCTACACAAATTATATACTTACCATCCGCATTAATCACTCTTATTTATTCTAGTGAAAACGGCATGAAAATTGGTTCAGTAGTTTTTAAGTTTATCGCGAATATACAATAGATAGACATTTTTAAGTAGTGATACTTTCTTATAACATGTGAAATACTAATTAAAACAATGTATCATTAACACAACGTTCTTATCATGTTATCACGTATAGCTTACACTCATCAAACTATGAACGCACGGCAGAGCGACGCGCGACGGTGACGCAACGTCAACGCAACATCGACGCCGTCGCGCCGTTCATTATCCGTCTCAGTGGCTCTAATTGGTTCCGAGCTCGTGTTTACGTATGCCGTGCAATTGCAACGCGTCTGTGATCGGAACACATCTCATATACAGCTAGTTACATACATTGATGAAAACATAACAACTGGAGGCAATTTTTGAAGTTTCGCGTGAAATTACGGTCCCTTTTTGAAACGAATTACGTTGTCCGAATGTCCGAATTATGTTTTAACAGTGAGTTTCAGATATCACACGAAACTTCGGTAATAGTTTCATCATTTCATAGTGTCATCATCCAGTACAATTATTTATCAATAAGAATGTACAGGAGATTAATAGATTGGCGGAAGCAAAAATGTAATGACATTTTACTCAACAAAAGTGAGTGTTTTAATTAAAAAGGACATTTTATTTAGGCTAATCTATATTAAAATATATTTGTTCCATTTTTTTACAGTTTTATTAAAAATAAATAAATTGGATGAATAAAAATAAGTTAATTAAGGTATCATTAACTAAAAAAACACTCATTAAGCTTTCTTTGACATATTTATCATCAGTTTGTAGCTGTCCATTGCAGTACATGTTTCTTTAAACAGCCGTTTTGCACTACCTCCAAGTAGGTCTACAAAATAAGTTTATCAAAGTACAAAATAAAAAGCAAAGTTTGTGTAGCATAAGGCCAGCGGCCATTCGGTCACTAGCCCATCAAACATTTCATCTAGTGATTGCATAATACATTTGTCATCGTCATCAATAATGCAAGCTCGACGTTGGGCGGTCTCGGTCGGGGCCGCATCAATTTTGCAACAACGTACATTGCTCCGTCGTCTCGTACTACAATAGATATTACCTTTACCAGCTGCTCGTTGGACAGCGACCAATAAAAAATGTTTGTTATTTTCTTTGAAGCAGGCTCGAGACTTTGTATGTATATCTAGTACTTAGTATGATAAATAAATTATTTATGTAAGAGAGGATGCGCATAGTAAGGGCTTTCACTCAAATTGTGCGGGCCGTCTAAAGAGCACTTCTACCGTACTGAACACTCTTGAAATAAAAGAATGATGAAATAAAGACTGTCCCTACAGAAGCCCGTGGCTATAGTAACATCAACAATAACGTTCTCTCGAATTTTATTGTTCACAACGTCATAGTGCAATACAAAACAGTGTACTGGGGACCTTAAGTTCTAGGCTTAGTTCAGACTCCAATTATCCCACAAATTACGCATTAAGCACATTGAAGTAATAATGTACTACGTACATAGTACATTATTACCTCAATGATTAAGCATCTAATTTGTCAACCATTTACCAATGTATTTTGTTGACATAAATACACAATATATTATTGACTTGAGTTCTTGCTGATGACTACTAGTAACCAGAGCTTATTGGGCGGGGAAACAGTTTTCCTGGTGTTGCAGCGGTCGGTAGACTACTAGCTGTCAGTATGTTTGCAGTCATCGCGATATAAAAGAATAAACCTACAAGGCTCTACATATGTAAACAAACACGTCCGCTTAAAATTGTAGCTATCAGTAAGCAGTGTAGGAACGTTCCTCGCCAGAACAGATGGTAATACGTAATAGGAAAGTGTGGAGTAAATTGCAGCTGCATATCAGTATGTGTGACGTAATGTAACAGATAGTACGTCACAGACGAGCTGAGCTCGAGTGGTGTAAACACTCCGCATTGGAATTGCTAATCGCGCGCCGCCAGCGCCAGACGATCTCCACTGCGCGCTCTCGCCCGAGCCTCGCGCACCCGCGCCAACTGGCCCCGTAATGGATGTGAGACGTGTCATTAAACTAACTCCAGAGAACTTGCTGATATCTTAAAATCTCGCCAACTGAGCTTTGAAACGAATATTCTCGTTGAAGTCTTCAGCGTTTCTTTGTGAGCTGAGATATATTAAATGACTAACTTTGATGTATACTTAAGTATGTTTTAAATTATTACACTTCTAAAGTACTTACTGCCTCGCAATTTATAATTGCAAAATAAGCTCCATAATAATTTAAAAATCGTAATTCATAATATCACAGTGATGTATTTAACAATATACAATCAAGTCGGCAACATCAAGTTAACCTCAACACAACAAAAGTTAGTAAGCGTTCATTAACGAGTCTTAGCTCGAATATCCTCCAATATTAGTTAGTAACAAGACCGCGGCTTTGCACCACAGCGCAGTTCTGTTCTCGAGCACATTTGCATCAGACAAGCAAACAACAACACTTGAGTCTCTGTGTAACACACGACACAATTAACGTGACTATTGACAAGTTTTAATTAAAGTTACATAGTGATGTTATGTTTTGTATTTAGTTTACCACTAATAGTTAAGTATTTAGTGCCAGGAATGTACGGCGTATTGAGGATTTAAAGCGACACTGCAACATTCTAATTAGCTACGGACTAATGCATTGAATAATAGTTTTTTTAATGTACGTAACGGTACTTAGCATTTAAATCGATTTGTTTATATATATCGATATGTAAATGAGTAAAATTTAAGCATATTGTCAAGGAGCACACGCGTGATTTTCTTTAAAGTTTTGTGATTAATATCGTGCACTCTGGCTGCACCTACCAGATCTGGCATTCAGCAGTAACATATTTATAGCATAATGTTTGAGGATAAATTATAAATTGTCCTTTTATGCATAAATTGAAGTAAAATAGTAGTTAGCTAGTTTGTCAGAGCAAAATTTGAATAAGGTATACGAATACAATTTCTATTTCCAACCATTGTTAACATTTCAATGCGAATGTTGGTATTTGACATCTCATTTGAATTTAATCTGTTCAAAGTTGGCCGGTGCGCTACTGTGATGTTCCAGTATGATAAAGTTGTTATATGATCTGGGACTTGTTCACTATCTAGTTCTAGTTTTCGAGGCACTATGTTTCTTTTGCAGTTGCATTCGTTTCACATTCCTGTACGCCAGTCTCCTCCCAAAAACAGGTTATTAGATTAAAGATAATAAGTTATTGTTTGTTTAATTATAATGAATGTAATTGCTCTAGTAATAGCTGTTAATAAATGATCAACGAAATTCTTGAAGTGAAGTTCGATCATTATTATATGAGTCGCTTCATTCGAAGATATATTCTTTACTATAAATTTGCTTAAACTATAAACGCTCCCATTATAAATGCCGAAACATATATAATTATAATGAATCTAAATGTTCCAGTAATAGCTGATAATGTTAATAACATGCTGCCACAACGCTAATAACACTTGCTGAAATTAGTTTCTGTGTTGTATAACATTAAACCAATTATAAAGTAGTAATTTCATTACTTATTTAAAATAAATTAAAATAATCCAATACTAAATTAATTAATTCGTGAGCTTTTCACATCAAATCCAAATTAACAAATTTGTGTCATTCGATCGTAGTCGTCATTAATTGGGTTCTGTTAATTATGTACTAATTAATACGATGTTATGTGGGAATTGTTGCTAGCATAATTATGTAGATATTCTTCTTAATATAGTGCTACACTTTAAAGCTGTTTGTAAAATAGGCTTGGTACGTTAGTAGATTTGCCTCACACCTAGTGGTGTACCTGACACTACGAGGTGCAAGTGAGCAAAATCGAAGAGAACAAATTGGCGTATATACCTGTCTGACCATACGTAAGTGTCCCAAAAATTATCAGCGTGGTTGTCTATCACTACTAACATTATAGGCGTGCCGTATAATTGTATAGATACCAACCACAGAACAGTGAATGTAGTAAACCTATCTCTGTTCTGTGATACCAACATTACCACTAGACCAAATTGTTATAAACGAACGCATATCTAAACAAAAGAGATTATTATAATTATATGCTTAGTTGAGAACTTGTATACCTAGTTAAAACTTTAAACCTAACTATATTAAAACTTTTTACATTCACTGAAATTCTGTAGTATACTTATGTGTTCGTGACATGTTATTCAGCTACGCTAATTAAACTTCCACTAAAGTTAACAGCATGAAATCAAAAATAGATTTTCTATGAATAAAAGAGCTGATACATAAAGCCGTATTGTAAAATAATCAAAATTATTTTCACGAATTTTACGTTACAATAGGTATTAGAAAGAACGCAAAAGCTATCATTTGAAAACATTGACAAAGTACATAAGGAGTACACAATGATCTGTAACCGATACGAGCACTCGATTCAAAAGTAAACGAACTTAATCAGAGTAATCCACAAGACAACGCAGAAACAACTGATCCTATTAAAGATAATCGTCAAAGATATTTCCTACGGGGAGTACGAGTACCTCTAAGTACCTCGGAAGGGAAGGGAACAATGGGACCGACCACTGTTTTGTTTTAACAAAGGATTTATCGGCCACTTATGCGGATATATTTAGAGAGTGTTTCGGAGCTCAGCCTTCTTCAATAGCTTGGTAAAAGATCGGAAAAAGCTTACGAGCGGTACTTTTAGAGATTAACTCCGGGATCACAATAGTTCAAATGATGATGCTTACCTACCTATATACCAAAGTGAAAAATATTCATTCATGTAATAAGTTTGTCCGTTTTAATTAAAGTATAATATATAATAAATATTTTGTACAATATTATGTAACAAACTGGCAGACTGATACACTGGTCAATGCACAGCCTAAACGCTGCGCTGGTATAACAGCAAATTCATCCCCTACGAGAACCGTATAGGACGCAGGTGACGTCATAGATGACAGAACAACAGTTTCACTATGAGCTGTCAACACATCATTCAATGTTTCAATATAGATCTAAAATGTATAGTTCTGTTATTGAGTAGTGCATGTTTAAACAGCGTCTTCGTGGATGTCGTTCCGGCGTCGTGGCGTGTCTCGAGTCGACGACATCAGATATCTTGGATCTTGCGCTTCCGATGTAGCTCGGCTCGGCTCGACTACATTGTTGAAGGGAAGCTCGATAGCGTCATAATGTTCCCCATTGTGTAATACTTACCTGTATCTGCTGTCTCTCGCACCGTTACAACGAAGGATTTAAGATTATATTATAATTTGAAGGAATGTTGACCACTGAATTTTGGTATAATGTTTTGATTTGAGTTTACTTACAAGAATTTATTAAAAAAATAAAAATTATTAATATGTTTACTTTAACAAAACAGTCTAAAACAATTATTTTAGTATTTAATGCAAATGAGATAGTTTATGCTAAAACTATATAATTGTTATATTAACATAAACATAAGATACATTTTGAAACGAAAATCCGAACAAAGATTCATATTCCTCATAAACCATTAACTTATTACTTGTTCAATTAAGTACATAATTATAATATCCCCGCGAATATCGTACCAACCTGACAGACACTGGTCCGCGCTGAGATCAGGTGTCAAATCAAGTGAGCTCCCGCCGCGGTGCTGCCAACTTACTAACTTGGAACACTCGCCTGGCAGGATGGCGTCAGGTGTACGGCTAATGTGACTTGTGGTAGATTTATCCTTCAAGCTTATGTCTACTAGTATTCTGGTGTTAAATTTGAAGTAGTAACTATTTTATTACATACATAAAACTCTATTTTTTAATCAGAAAGGATAGGACAAGTCACAACTCTTTTTCAGCCCTCGTATGTCATAAGAACTAAGGGAACAAATCAGGATAACATCATCAAGGATAACTCAAGACAAAAAAGGTCAGAGGAGCGTTGTAACAGTAGACTATTATATCTTCCTCGTGTGAGGAGCGTAGACAACACAGGTTGTTAATAAACTGAATAAACATTAGTCTAGAAATTACAGACAAAAGTTAGCGAGTCTTTTTGTTCAACCTACAAATGTACAAATAAAAACCACGTTGTAATTACCATTTTGTTTGCACATTACATTTTTAAATCTTAAATGGTGGCAACAACGCCAACAACCTTAATAATAAACTTTATTAAGACCTGAATTCCCTCAAAATAATGAGTTAATTAACAAATTCTTCCGCAATATTTCTGCATTCTTAACGATCTTTAAAATTTGTTCCTTTTAATGAAAATTTAAGCTTCCTTTAATAAAGTCGAGTTGTGGTTTAATATATTTATTTATAACTAAGATAACGTAATGCCGCGACTAAATTTATACTCGTAATTGTGTGGAACCGACCTCTGAATATATTAGTGGCGAGAGCTTTATTAAACACATTTATCTTAATTTTGATAAGTCTAAGTTTCTATTACATTGAGATGAACAAAGTCGCGGGCACAGCTAGTCTATAATATTTATGTATTTAAAAACAAAATACGTATTTAGAATACGTAAGTAGAAAATCAGTTGTTTAGTAGTTAATTTGGGACTAGATGGCGCTGTGTGAATGTGTGAAAATATTATTATTATTATATAAAAATATATGTTTTTTTTATATAATACTTAAATATAAAACTTTTATCGGCAAATATTAAACATTTTATACTGTTTGATAAGTTGCACAATGTGAATCAGTTGCAAAACGCAACAATGTTGCAAACTTTAACTAATACAATATCCAGAAGACAATATAAGGTGAGTATACACTAGCATTTTACTTGTTACAAATAATCTATAATGCAATAAGTATCACACCCTATATTAGATTCAACTTGATTTTAAAATGAAACTAGTGAGAGAAGAATACATTCAACCGCGTAATGTAAAGAAATGTTACATAGATAACAACGACACGAAAATATATAAAGAGTAAATGCTCACTCACAATATTATTACCTATATCGAACATTTGCAAGAAGGTTGCATGGAGTCATTTAAATAAATATTCAAGTGTGTACTTACCTTTATTCTGACTCTTGTACAAGTATGTTGGCACCCCTCACCGTCAGCAGCGTGAAGTTTCTGGAACATTCCTTGTTCATTGGTTTATTTCGTAGCTGCAACAATATTGTGTATTAGTGTGCTGTACGTATGTGTGAGATCTTGTTCTTTTTCAGGCAACATTTATGCCCCTCGTGTCGTGACCTCAAATTAGTGTCACTCTGCTTACGACACACTGTCCAAAGAATAGTGAATGCCATCTAAGCATTTTCTGCTATAAAATGTTTGTTGGAAAATCATATATACAATTTAAATTGTGTACCTATATTTTGTACTAGCATTATTACTATGGGCTTTTCAAAGAAATTCAGCATCTAGTGTTTATTTATATATTAACTTCCGCCCGCGACACCGTCCACATTGTATCTAACTATGTTCGTCGGAGTGGTCACCCTATATGTGTGCAAAGTTTCATATCAATTGGGCTAATAGTACCTACTCGAGATTTAGGTAAACATACATACACACTTTTATTTATTAATTACTAAATATTGTATAATTATTAGTAAATATTATAAGAAGTAATAGTTATACAGTTCACATCCCTCATTACACTAATAGTACGGTGGAGCCGACATTATTTGTGTTTTCCCTTACTTTGAACAGGTATTCAGTATATTCTAGTGAGTAACCTAAATTAAAGAAGTGTGTTGCAGGCGGCTCGTCGACGTCGCATCCTCCTAATGAGTGTCGTGTGAGGTGGCTCGCTAATGAACTCCCGATGTGTAGCAAACAGGCGGCGCCGCGGTATCACTATATGTATACTGCACACTGCACACTGTTGCGAATTAACATACTGTTTGAGCTACCAGTTATTGTGGTTATGGTGCAGATGGAGGATTAATTTAATTAGATATCTTAATTTTATATTCTTTCTAAAATTAATTAATTTCACTATGATTTTTTACACTAATGAATTTTTATTTTCGTATATGGGACACTGCCGACTTAATTTCGATAATTCCTTGTATGGACTTCAAACTGCTTTTTATCCTATCAATATTATAAATGCGAAAGTAAATTGATATTCTCTGAACTATGAAAGTTCTAGAATATTCTGAATTGTTTGAAATTAGGCACACAGATATAGAATACATATTTACTGAGATACCAAGCATGTGAAACCTAGGTAGAAGCTAGTATGGAGTAATTGAATTTCACAACAGTAACGATGTTTCCATCATTTAACAAAAATATATAATTTAAGACCCTCAAGGTAGTCATTACTTAGTAACGAAATCATTTTGTCACGACGTAATTACGAAGTACAATTGGTTTAATTATTATCCAACATTACGGTAAAATATAGTCATTAATTTAATGATGCTATTTTAATTATCTGAGGAGTACTTATTTATAGCAGGTATTACCTTTTCGTGTGTTTAAATCAGTGCACTTTTAATTTAGGAAACGTGTTGTAACTTTAATTAAACATTAAACAATCGTTAAAATAAAAGGGTTCCTACTATTTATTTATATTTGCACAAACTACTCATCAAGGAGCGTCGAGACAAAGGTCACTTACTTTTATTTATTAGGACAACAAACAAGAACATACAGACAGTTGTATATACAAGTGCTGGTGCTGCCTTAGTTACAGGTTGCCATGGAAAGCAAAACAAGTCATACCATAAAAATTGTCTACTTTTTAGTGTAATTAAAAAAGACGACACCTGAAAACACTCGCGGGGGACTTTAATAAAATCCAATTACTTAGTACAAAGTACACTGAGACTCGAAATAAATATCTATGAATCACGCAAATATTTGTCTCGAGTGTGATTCAAACCTACGTCAGTTATTAGAACAAAATCAGTGACGAGTCAACCACTTAACCGCTACGCCACGGTGAAAGTAATTGATAGTCACTACAGAGAGATTGCCTTCAACTTTAGAATAATATTTACCTGTAGCAACTAAACGGACACACAATTTCTCTTTTGTTAAAATATACGCAGCGTTTGAATAGTTTTCTCTACAAGTTTGTAACCAAAATTGGGTCATACAGCAGACCGCTTAAATTTCAGCGCTGAACAATTGAGATAAATTAATAATATTTAGTTCACAACAATTTCCAATACTTGCTGCTATTTGTGAATAATTTCATAGCTGACTCTCGGTAAGGAGCTATGTGAAATGTTTTATGGTTTCATGTAAATATGGAATACCCTCCCTCTGGAAATCCGTTTCGTCTGTGCAAGTCCTTTGACGTTTAAAATAATTTTTGAATGAGTAATTTAGTTCACTCGCTACAGTTTTTTTTCTATCTAATCTCTTTTACATTGTCCATCATCATCAGACCGTCGCATCTCAATTTATAGCTATGAATAATATATTTATTTAAATATAATTATATAGTTATATTATTTATTTATATAAATAATATTGCATATTTATATATGAGTCATCTCTGCATAGACTGGCAGATAATGCCTTTGGCATTAAGTCCGCCTATACATATTATTTGTTCTGTATGAAGTTTAGATAAATAAATACAATACTTGAAAATTATATTATAGAATTGAATTTACAATATATGTATACTGGAAAAGTTCCTGATGTATGTATGATGGTAAGTAGGAAATGAAGCTTTACTTACCATCATACATAGACATCGATAGATTCAAAGTAAAGCCCGACTCAAGATAATTATTTGTGTGGACAATGTTAGTGACAATCCACAATTCCGGGACTCGTACCAACTAGACCAACCAAGGCTATTAAATAATCCACGTACTACTAACCGGATCAGTATCTAGAGGATAAATTAAAAGTACCAAAGTTAAACTAAGTTTAAAGAGTAGCATGTGTCCCCCCCCCCCCTCCCCTCCATGCCTCGCCACTGTTCACGTACACATGAGTCGGCCCTGCCGAAGTAATGCGCGTGTCTCCCGGCTCGTGAAATGTGCCACTTTGATCATAGTTTCTTTGTACTTCCACCTCGACGAGTTCGGAATGTTTGGGGACATGAATAATTGCATGTTAATCTCTTACGACATCGGATGCAAATGTTAGCCTCGATCACACAATTTAATGTTCCGATTAATACATTTAGCATTATGTAGATTTTAATAATTTTGAAGTTTTATATGAAACTAGCTTTTGCCCGCGACTTCGTCCGCGTAGATTTCGATATTACATAGGTCTTTGTTTTAAATGCAATTCATTAATCCACAACAGTATACATACATAACACATAGTTGAAAAAATCGCAAACGCTCTCGTACGGAGCGGACGTGTTTTTTTGTTCACAATGAAATATTAGGTAGTACTTATTATAACAAAATTAATTTAATGGTGTAAGCAATAAAGTTAAGTGTGTCGCGAGTGTTTTCCGGCTATTTTGTCAGCCAGCAAGCTAACAAGTATGAACTAAACTACTTTTAAATAAAACTAGTGCATCAATTACAATTATGTCAAGTCCAGGATCGAGTCCGCAAAGGGAATCCGAATGCTTGCCTACAACAGAGATGCAGAGATGGGCACAGCACATAGATGATATTTTAAACAATATCTGTACTATTGTCAGCGAGGGGAAAATGAACTCTGACCAGAAACTACGAGTTACAAACCTGTGTCGTAACGTGACGAGTGGTACGTCTCAGATGGCTATTTTGTATTTGTCCATGAAACAAAAAGTCATCTCAGCCAACACTACCATTAATAATCTCCAGGAGCAACAGGACCTATCGAACTCATTGAAACAGTTCAAGGACGTCGTGGAGGAGAAACTGAGTCCAAATGAAGGGATCTCTTACGCCAATATGGTGAAAAAAGGTGCCCAAAACTTTGTCCGTCCCGAAAATTTAAGTTCAGTTGCGATCTATCCAAACGATAAGAGTAAGACCAGTGAGGATACCAAGTCACTCGTGCAGAAAATCATCTCACCAGAAGAATTGAAGTTGCGCATACGTGGAGTGAGAAAAGTGGGAAAAGGAGGTGTCCTAATTAGCACTGAAACAAAAGGAGACATCGAAAAACTTCGAAAGTCAGAGAAACTTATGTCTTCAGGTCTTACCATCGAGGAGCCTGCTAAGCGCCGTCCTAGAATTGTTCTCATTGGCGTCCCCGTAGCTCTCAATGAAAAAGAAGTTTTTGAATGTATTTACGAGCAAAACCTTGCGGATAAATTCCTAAATACTACGCGGGATTCATTCCTGGAGTCTATCAAATTGAGCCATAGATCGGGAAAAAGAGCACTACCTTACTGCAATTATATTATTGAAGTCCCCGCCAATGTTAGAAAATATTTGATCACTCAAGGCCGTATCTATATTAATTGGACATCATGCCCAGTCCGTGATTTTACGTTAGTTACTAGGTGCTTTAACTGCCAACAGTTTGGACATGCTGCCAAATTTTGCAAAGAATCCAGCCCCACTTGTAACCATTGTGGAGAAACGGGTCATACTTTTAAGGATTGTAACAGCAAGACTTCTCTCCCAAACTGTGCAACGTGTAAACGTTATAAGAAGAAATTTGATCACAAGACGGGTGATGAATCTTGTCCCGCACGTAAATTCGCTGAGGACAAATACATTAACTCTATAGACTATGGGGAAGTCTAAGGGTTACATTGTTTCAATTTCAAACCAAAAATTACGTAGCTTGTATTTCTAATGTATTTAGTTCTAACTTTTAATTATTATTTGCTTAAGACTAGACTTATATGTTACAATATTTTTATTTCATACTCAGCGATAACTGACCATCGCACTATTCATTACACTTTAGTTTTTTCAACACATAGATATAATAATATTAAGCAGAATCAGCAAAAACAAATGTAATTTAAGTTAACCTCGGACGTGACATAAACTGCATTGTCTTTGACCCAGTTTTATAATTTTTTGATGACATCAATGCTTCTCTAGACTACATAATAATAAAATTAGTAAATGCAAGAAAGCATTAAATATCACGTAATCTTTTTATTTAATTAGATTTAATAAATTAAAACACATCTGTTTTCATTTTTGTTATAATAGATAGTATCTAATTCATTACAAAACATGGTTTATGATTTAATTGTACATTTTGTACAATAAAATAAAAATGTGCTCATAAACTGCCTGCGACACAGGAATATTCCTAGTGCAGGCACCAAACATTATTGTACCTTATCTTTAATCTTAAGAATTATGTAATAGTGTACTATTTATGCTGAATAAACAATTTATTTATTTATTTATTTATTTATAGTGGGGCTACAGCAGTTGAATTTAATTTTACGTCATTGAAGATAATATTTATATAATCAGCGTCTCTGAAAACCTCGAAAATGACATCCATATCAATTTCTAATAATTTTCACACATGACATGTGAGTGCGAAACACCTCTGCAAAGGGGTAGCCTTCGGGATAAAGGCGTGATGCTATGTATGTAAAAAAGCTAGTATTTTATAAAAGTAAATAAGAAATCGTACGAAATTCCAATGAAGTCCTAGTCAGAATCGTACCAAGAATCTCACTAGTGTATAATTATGTGCAATTTTGAAGTACTCAATTGTTTATTACGAAAATCCAATTACTTTATTGCGTATCCAATAAAAGTAACACCTCAAACACATTTACACCAAGTTGCCTATAATTATAAACCATAATTACCGGAGTTGTGGACGTACATTAAACACATAGCCAGCTAACAATCGCACCCCTATCACTGAGGGTGAGGGTGGACGCACTTCACAGATCATTACCCCCATTAAAACTTGTTGGTTAATTCTACTTCACCGCCACAAGAGAATGATCCTCAAACTATTGAAAAATGACTTTGCTCTAATAATATCTGATATGCTAACTATTGGTGATAAATTAACTTCCCCAAGAATTGTCTATTTGTACAAAATTTCTTTACAAACGTATGGCAATGGCTTTGGTTTTTTTTTGCGACAATAATAATTTGATTAAATGTTTTTAAAGTTTGCGTACCTGTCACTTTAATTTTCAACAATAATATAAGGTCTCTGAATGTCGAAGTTCATACCATCATACATTCATATAACTTGCATATAACAGTTTATTAAACTATGATTTAGAAAACATAATCTTATTGCACACACTTGTAGCCCAAAACAAATATAAACTATTATCTTTGTAAGGCAAGTGTTGTGCAATGACATTCAGAATGAATCTTCGGCACTATTACATCAAAGTACTGCACTAGGTATCGCATTAGGTTAGTCTGTAAGGATAGCTTTAAATTTTTATCAATAAATAAATAAAAAATATATTTTTAAGAGTATAATCGTTATAAAAATTCAAAATCTTTGGAGAGACCCGAGAGAGTGTCTAGCAGTGGGACGTTTATGGGTTTAAGTGATGATGATGAAACGAGTTATGTGCATTTTGTAATAAAACTCAATATTTTAGCTGAGCGGTAACTGCTCAATAACACTAACCTACGACATCATAATTGTCTAGTTTGTTAATGGGCGAGGGTTATCGCCTCTTAACAATGTTGTAGCAATACTCGTCAGTTATAATGTTAAAGAGATCGTTACGGCGCCTCCTCCGCCGCGCCGCCGCCGCCGGTGCACGCCGGCACAGCCGACAATGTAAAGTGAGCCGCGACTGAACTGCACCCGCTTCAAACTCGTTAATTGCTGCACCTTATTAGGTTTGTGCAACTTTGTTTGATCAAGTTTTATTGTACGGTGGCGAATGGCAGGCTAACACTGTTTAGATGACTTATTTGAAAATTTACTGTCGCTTGCGTCTTCAACCGCCACAACGTATGACTGTATAAGTTATATTACTCTCTGGCTCTTTAAATATTATAATGCTAAAAATAATTGAAATCCACCAATCTGTAATAACATCACAGACGTACAAATAAACACAGCATTATGAATATTTGAATGCTATGGTGGCTGATTGGATAAGTGACAGTGACTACACAAATCAAGCGGTCTGAGTTCGATTCCAAGCGGCAGTACCAATGTGAATTTCAGTTTGTGGAGTTTATATATTACGTATAGGGCCATGTGACTTTACATTAATAATAATAATAATATTCTACCACATTCACACAGCGCCATCTAGTCCCAAAGTAAGCAATTATATTTGCTTGTGTTATGGGTACTAAACAACTGATATACTACTTAAATACATTTTTTTTTTGTAAATACATACATATTATAGATAAATTACACCCAGACACAGAACAAACCTTTATGCTCATCACACAAAGATTTGTCCTGGGTGGGGATCGAACCCACGACCTCCGGTTTAGCAGTCAGGGTCACTAACCACTAGATCAACAGGCCAGTCAAATTTGCTAACGGTAAAGGAAAACATCGAGATGAAATTCACACACACTAGAAGAAATTTTAATTGTATGTGTGATCCACCAACGCGCACTAGGTCAGCGTGTGTGCGATGATTGCTGAAGCTAAACCCGCTCAGCAGTGAGATATTAATGTGTCGATTTTTAACGAATGTAGTATGTTATCAAGAAAGCTAAACTTAGTTAAAAATACTCAGTATATTATTAAGAACTATTCATATTTCAAATAAAAAAGAATTCATAATGGCATTATGGATTTTATTACTTTAAACAAAAAGCTTTTTGGCCGATTGGTATTCAAACTAACCAGCTGCTCCCGCAATGAACACGATTTTGTAGATATACCGTTTCACAAAGTACAAAGGCAATAAGTAGGTAATTAACAATTCTGTGCCCGAAGTTATAACAAACAGAACGTTGAACAACTCCCAGCCAGCTCCCGAATATGTGTGTTTAATAAATATATTCGGTATAAACAAATACGTCGTGTAAACATTGCAAATTGAGTCGCGCGCGACACCCCCGGGCCGTATCCTTTAATATTTGCCAATTTTTTGGGCAACTGCGTCCATCACGCCTCGCTGCGTCACAACGTGTTAAGTTCGGGGTGACCCCTCGCTCTCATGACATCACCAAATAAAACTAGCAGTGATGAGAATTAATTTTTTATTTTAGTAAAAAAAAGAAACGTGTGTCCCAAGTTAAATTATTATGTAAACTGTTGAACGGTCTGTGGAGTCTTTTATAAACATTAGTGCTCAAAAGTACTAGGGGAGGTAAGTGAAGGAAAAACTCAGTGAACACCGAGATAGACAACTTACTGCTGTGTTTAAATCTATTCTATGGCTAACTGTTTTTGACATAATCCATGGATGATGTTTATACGTCGTGAATTTATCTTTTACTTAACTTCACTATGTCTCTTATTTTATCACCTTTGAAAATTTTAATAAAACACGCCACGTTTTAAATTTTTAAGACATAAATGCAACAGCTAGTAGCTGTAGCCTGTTTAGTCTTGGATTATGATTGTAATGCAGAGTTATTCGTGTACAGAATACGCAAGCAAATAAATATTTTAGTTTAGTCAAACAACATTTTGAGAGAACAACTTAAACTACGTACAGTCCTTGTAACATGTTTTAACTGAGCTTTGAGTTGGTGAAGCACGGGTTTGTTACTATATTTTTAGCTACTTGCTATCGCCGCTCCGCTCACACGTTATTCGGTTCCTGTGACCGCAGGAATGTTCCCATAATAGATGTTGAATTTTCAGAAACCTTACTCATTCACCTACATCAACAAAGAACTGAGTGCTACATTTTTCGTTTCCAGTTTTGGCTGTACACTGATACGTTGGATTATTGATTAATACTAATATTTGTTCAAATACGAATCTCTACGGTTTATAATATCCTTTGGAAGCTGCAACCATATGCGTGTCTAATGAGAACGTATTTCTGAAATAAATTATTAGCCATTTCACTCTCAATTTCTTTTATTATTCTAATAAACTTTTATCCGTTGTTAGTTTGAAACTAAGGAACTGTAAGAAGTCATCATCACATGAGCCCACAACGCCCACTGCTGGACATAGGCATCACTTTAATAGGTGGTAGTTAGCCTACTGTTGTCACGCGCGCTGGCTAGACGGGTTGGTACAAGGTTTTGTTTCGAGTTTTCCTTCTCTTACGCAGGTATTATGGCGCGATTTTCTCTTAGACACTTCTTACGATATCTTAGGAATGAGAGGGAGTGGTACAAAGTAAGAAACCAGCTACATATAATTATGAAACTCTAAAAGCAAACTGATGACATGTTTTGCACCAGTTTAAACCTATTTTAATTAAGTAAAAATTTGTTAAAGTTATATGTAGTTTAGTTAAGATAGTATATATAAATAAGTAATGTAATTTGCTACGTCATAGTAAATGCTATGTGCACCGAAATTGTCATACATATCAGATGCAATATTATGTATTTATTATTACTTGTAAATGTTATAATATGTATGATGTGGCTGTGCTAATATATAATTACGAGTCATAATATCACACTTTATAAGCTTACCTACTTACTAGTTCCACCACCAACACCTAACTTGTACCGGTTACACGTGGCACCGCAATTGTTCAACGATTCAAACTTTGAACTAACTTCTAAACTGCAACACAGGTCGCTAATAGTTTCTATTGTCAACCTGCAATATGCTGGACTTGTACGAGTATGACATGTACACGGATTATTGGAAACGGACTAAGTGTGCTTATAAAATCATTAACTAACTTCCACCTTTTATTTTGATGCAATCATACAAGCATCATCAATCAATCATACGAAACTACATTATTAATGTATGCAAATGTAAATATTTCGAAAACTGGATCAAAATAACGGATATTTCTTAGCTGAGTTCGATGGCCGTTTTAGGATTGTGTTTCATAAGATCATTTCCTATCTCTGAATCTAAAGTAGAGTAGGTACCACATATTTAAATTTCAAAATAGTACTTAACCGTTTATGCTTGAGTTTGTCTTATGAATACTTTGTTTAAGTTTGGTCTTGTAATATTTTAAAATGTCGGCCACTTGAATTAACGCAGCAACAATAACGGTCGAAGCGGGAAGGAGCTTCACTTAACAAACTAGAAACTTTTAATTAACTTGCCGACTTACAATGAAAGTAATGACTCTGCCTCGAAATAGTTCGAAATTGAAAATTTCTCTCGGTTTGATTAATTGAAATGAAAATTAAATGCAACCAAAAAACTCTTTTGATAACAGTTCATGCAATCGATTATTTAAATAATATTTTGTGCCGCCGACAACCAACAGCCACCCGCCAATTTGAAAGAAAGAAAGAAAGAAGCTACGTTGCGCTTTCCAATACGTGGCCGCCACTCGAGATCCTTTTTCTCCCATCAGTTCTACGATCTACGAGTATGTGCCCGCTCGCTGCGGCGGAAATACTTTGCCGTATAAAACTTTATGTATTTTATGTATTTGATTCATTTTTATTACAGTATGTTAGACTTTAATTGGATGATGGCCTAAACCTTCTCAGTTCTCTAGTTAGAGAAGAGGAAACCCGAGCCCAGCAGTGGGACTTAATGGGCTGCTGATGATGATGATGATGAGGATGAGACTTATATTGATAGGTTACATATTCCCACTTTTGTAAGATGAGAAATTTTTTCACATATAAATAAACGACAAACTGGGATCTATCTACGGAGCTAAACCATTTATATCCACATTACCAAAAAAGCCGAAAGTGAAAAGATTTATCTAGCGAAGAAATAAGCAGTAATAACATTTTTGATAGCAGTACGAACAGCGGCAACAGGAAGGCTATTGCGACGAACATTAAAAAAGGAGCCCTAAAAGGAGAGAGTTTATGAAAAACCGTGCGTTATTAAGGCCGGGACGCAATATGTGGGGAAAACAATTGTCCGCGAACAATGCGACCACCCATTCGCCCATTGTACCTGCGAACGGATTAATTTGGCGTTGGATGTAGATTTACGACGTACTTATGCCTAGTTTTTTTTATTATACGTCATTTCATGCCGTTTCCTAATGGGTGCTGCTTGTTTGGGTTTTATAAAACAAAAGCATTCAGTCTGAAATTCTGACTGTTCACTTTTGTAAGCAATGAATTGTAGTTAAAACATGTACTATATTATACGGTTCCCAACTGAGATTTAGCTAGTTATAGATGTTTACCGCGATAATTAATTATTCGATATTTACTAATACAATTTATGTACGAGCAACAACTCAACTATGCAATTCTTTATTCCTGTACTAACTCATAAAGCTCACTATATCAATGGCGAGTTAATAACTAAGTCAAACAAGTATAACGCGAAGAGCTTAGCAATCATAACTTTGCACTTAAGTCTTGAAGTTCCCCCCCCCCTCTCAGTTTGAAGCTCTTAGCTCGAGCGCTTTGTGGGGGGAACTGGCATACTCTCATTGTTAGCTTAGTGCTTGATTAACCTGAATATTGCATTATGTTTGACTTGCAGTTGTTGAAGGGTAACAGGTATGTTTGAGAAGGCAATAGGTACATTAAAGCGTGCTCCGATGAGAGAGAAGCAAGAGAAAAACTATGTACTGTATGTGTGTATAATATAATATCTGTTGGTCGACACGAACTTAATCACGCCAGGGAAGCAAGATTAACTACATGAATTTACAACGTTACTTGTTTGAAAGATGGCTCCCTCACCAAAGTACACATACATGCTCGGTGTAGCAGAGGACTTTAGAAACACAGAATTAACAGACAATAACTATATTTACACTCAAAATAACTCTTTGTGGACTGCACTAATATTTATTATTAATAAAACCCACAACTACGTGGTTAACAATGAATCAGACCGAATTGTAGTTTTATTAAAATAAAAATTATACTTAAAATTAATGCTACTAATATTATACACTAGCTTTTGCCCGCGGCTTCGCTCGCGTGGATATAGTTTTATAGTTAGACGCTATTGGCAGGGCAGAGCTGTTCACAGCACTTCTTTGTAAACGATGTTTCTTGTTTTTTATCTGGGGCAGCTAAAATAATTAATGACGATGGTGTACTTACTCGGGAGCAAGCAACATATAATTGACCGTGCGAGAAACAATTCTCTCTTAAGTCCACACCAGCGTATTTTAAAGTTTGCTCTTGAAAAACAAAGAACTGTCTAGGTATTTAATATTTCACCCCCTTAACCCATCCCTATCAAAAATATTAAAAACAACATTTTAAGTTCCTATCCCAATATTAATTTGCAAAACGTTAACTTTAAAACAAAGATCTTTTCATACAACGTTTCATCCCCAATTTCACCCTTCCAAAGCCACCCTTGTCAAAAATATTGATGAGGGTATTTTTAATTTTGATCTATAAGTTAAAAAACTAAGAAGTTTCATACAATCGTTTTTATCCCTTTTCACCCCCTTAGGGGTTGAATTTTAAAAAACCCTTTCTTAGTACACCTCTAGACATTAGGACAAACACACCCTCCAAATTTCAAGTCGCTACGACCAGCGGTTTAGGCTGTGCGTTGTCTGTCAGTCAGTCAGTCAGGACAAAGCCTTTTATAATATGTATAGATTGTTTAATGCAAAAGTTAGAATGTATAGATTACTCAAACACACACAAATTTGACATTCAGATAAATTTTAATCTGGACTAGCACACAGGTTAGTTTTTGCCAACAAATCCGGGAGCGGCAGCAAGGTAAAAATGATAATAATCGTTTAATTCGACATTAATTGAGGAATATCGAAAATGAATGTCAGCTTAAATTTTTCCTCTAAAAAACCTATCTCAATACAATATTTTACAATATTGCTTTAAAATGGACACAGCTTATAATATTATGAAATAGGAACTTGTGTTTGACACATGAAATGTCCACAACCAAGTAAAGTACCTTTTATATTGTACACTGTTGGTGCAGTTTAACTTTGTGGTTGCGTATTGGATTCAATCTTAAGACCAAATAAAATATAATATTAAATTTACAACTTTTTCCATTGTGCAAAAGTGCTTTCTGTTAACAACCAAAATTATCTCTAAAATCATAGTGAATAAAATAATGATGTGTGATGATTTTTAAAAACAAAAAAAAATTGTGTATGTTATAAATATAATAATTAGAATAATCAGTTAAAATTCATAAATAAATGTATATATTTATATGAGTAAAGTTTCATACGATAGTACTACCAACATGATAGGTATAGTGTAAACGTCCGTTCCCAGTTGGGCATTAGACGCTCAGTGTGCGGTGTGCGGATGAGTTTGCAATGCAAATAAGGCCCGCTTGATGCACCACACTAACTCACTTTGCATCTTATATTGTTTGAACCTAAGCGCAATTGGGTAAATGGCTCCAAGAGCCACAACTCAGTTACGAGCTGCGGAATTGGGTACCGCATTACAGTTGTATCATTTTAATACTTGTTACATGTTCGCTTGTTTTGTTAGTTTTCATATAAATGGTAGGATGGTTCTGTGCTCGTAATATATACGCATGACTATGTACTATAATTCTCATGAGTAATAAATAAGCTTAAAATTTCGAAGTATTCACAAAAAGCACCTATCGTCATCATTATCATGGTTATCATAATTTCAGCCGAAGCACGACCACTGCTGGACATACGAGTTTGCCTCTCCAAAAGATTTCCAATTGAATCGCACAACAATAAATTTATCTTGATTTGTAAGATAACAAATTACAACAAAGTTTTACGTGTAAATATAAAAAGCAGATTCAAATTTTTTACATAGTTTAGTACACAAAATAATATCACAGCACTGTTTCCATTATAATACGCACACATTATAAGGAGTCAAATCAAAAATACCTTCTTAACTTCCAATACGTCCTTCTTCATCTTATGTCTAGTTTTACTATCTCTGTTATTATGTTTGTTTTCTTCCGTTTTATATTCTTAAACAAACTAAAACTATTAATTTGATATTGTATTGCCACAATAGTACGTGAGTACTTAGCAAGGAACGCTACTGTTGCGCGAGAAATTCTCGCTATATTCTGTAGTGAGATACAGAATGCAGGTTTATATTAGAAGATTCAGTTACAAAGTCAGGAATTTAATATAATATGTAGAGAGCTAAAAACTTATAATTTAAAAAAGACACGAAGAAAAACTTATAGAATATAATTTAGTTAAATAAAATAATATTAATTTTACAATCAAGCTAATATTGTTATATCCACACCAACCCGCACTAAGCCAGCGTGTGTGGATTATGGCCTAAACCCTCTCGGCTCTCTAGACAGAGGAAGACCCGAGCCCAGCAGTGGGACTTTAATGGGTTGTTTATGATGATAATGAGTATAATTGTTGGCTACCACCATTGATATGTCAAAAAATTCGACGTCTTCCCACTACACTTTATTATGCGATTGTGAATCACGTAAAAAAATGATTTTTTTCTATTGTATTTTAATTAGTCGCGCGGGGCTTCGCACCGGTTGTTCTTTAATTGGCTTCTGCTCAGCTCCTAGCGTGATGTTATTTATCTTATAATCTTTCTCAATAAATGGGCTATTCAACACTAAAGAAAATTTTCAAATTGGACTAGTAGTTCCTGAGATCTTAGAGTTCAACCAAACAAACAAATTCTTCAGCTTAATAATGAATAAAGAATCGTGTTGTATCAGGTGACTAAACATTTTTCCTCTTCTCCTGAGCTATCTATTCTATAAGTTTCGTGTAATAGAAAGCGAGCTTATTGCTTATATATATATATATATTCTGCCACATTCACACAGCGCCATCTAGTCCCAAATTAAGCAATTATATTTGCTTGTTTTATGGGTACTAAACAACTGATATACTACTTAAATACATTTTTTTTTTGTAAATACATACATATTATAGATAAATTACACCCAGACACAGAACAAACCTTTATGCTCATCACACAAAGATTTGTCCTGGGTGGGGATCGAACCGAAATTTACCAGTCAGGATCACTAACCACTAGACCAATCGGCCAGTCGAACAATAAGAGATTTCGGATTGATACTGAGATATTACTTTATAGACGACATATTGATGTTTTCTATAAGAAAAGAACCAATAGGGTTAATGGCTGACTTTCAAGAAAATCATAAAAGTATCAACATTTTTAAAGCAAGTAATTGAAACAATCTGGAGTCGAAGAATGTGTAGATATCTCCTCACTAGTTAGCGTGTATATAAATCAAATAGAACCTACGTCACCATAAACTATTTATTCACAGTGAAGCCAAGACCGGCAGTCTCCCAGTCCTAATGCGTCAAATTGTACGCGCGTCGTATAAACGGGTGAAGTTAACGCGTATAAATCGCACGAGTTATTAATTATGTTCGTCCGGGCGCGTCCGGGCGGCGGGGCTCGTTAATAACGGTCTAGCAACGTTTCCGACCCGCGCCGGAACCCTGCACCCCTGCACCACTACACCCTACGTGAGCACAACTTACCCTTTTACATTAGTTCGTACTACAATAGTGCGCATTTGAACTATTATGAAGTAGATTATGTAATGACGGCGCAAGTATACATTGTAAATAGAAGTCCATGATATTGCTGTACTGCCAGTCTGAATGAACGAGAGATCAAACAGAGAGGTGACGAAAAAAAGATGACGTCTTCTATCCTTTCACCTAGTTTGGTTAATAAACATCTAATACATGTAGCCAGCGATATAGGCGTTATTATTGTATGTATTGACAACCAGGTTGCCATTTTTCTCTTCTCACGCCTTATCTGAACTTTGGTGGTGTCTGAACCTTGGTTTACTAACAAGATATACTATAATTATAATCAGTTAAAATTTGTTGTACTCTATACCTACTATTCAACATTCGGACATCTCAACTTTGAAACACGTAATTTTATTGACATTTTATTCAAATACAGACATTATAACGAGGCATATTTCAACAAGGTTATGAATAGTTCGCTACTGGTTGTAACTTTGTTTATTAACCCGTTAGGGCTCATAAATGTTATATTATGCATGTTTAATGTATAATTTTGACAGAACAATTTTGCACTGAAATATAATGTCCCTAGCGGTAGATTTGTAGTAAAGCAAGTACTCGTACTATATTGAATACTGAAAGGAATAATAGTTATAACATAACAGTTGTAATATCATTTTATCATCAGTCAAATAATTACACAACAGAATATATCGACTGCATATTTTAACGCGTGTTATGCGCAGCGTAAAAAAATAAATGATAGACATTTTTGAAAATATTTTGATGTTAAAATTACTAAGAGCATGTTCGAGGCAACACATTCATATTAACGTAACAACTGGAACAAAACTTGCTAGTTCACAATATTAGCAAGAGCAGTAACAGCGCTCGGCACTTGACTCGCCTCACTCGCGGCTAAATCCCACGTGGGAGGACCGACGACTGCTTCAAGTGGTGTGAAATTAAAACTTTAATTATATTGTGGTATCTTTCATTATAAAGATTTTCCTATCCCTGGATCCACCAGTGGGGCTTACACCGTGGATCATACTGGAAGTAATATATTTATATCATAATTACTTCTGTATCATATGAGTATAGAGTAGGTAATGATTTTGTGGATGTATTTATACGATTTATTTACTTTTGTTATTCTCATTTATTTGACGCGGATAAAACTAACTATAAAGTCTTAGGAAAATAAACAAGTCAGTGTCGATGTAACTTACACTTATAGACTACTACACTTATACTACACTTATACCTATATAGACTTATGTTCTTATTGTCCTTCTTAGAAAATATGTTATAATATAATCAATCAATCAATCAATCAATCAATTTTTATTTGTTCGAATATGTGTTACAAAAGGTGGTGTGCTATAATATAATTTCTTAAAGTACAACATATTCTGCCATTTCTGGCGTAATCCCCTATAACACATTATTTAATAGCAAAATTTCAAGATTTTCTTCCTTCTCTACCACATCATGGAATGCAATTGCAATGTCTGCTTCGCCCGAATAAAGTAGGTACACTATATTGTCCAAGTATTTACCTTGCCCTGTGAAAGGTAAGCACAAACATTGACCTCACAGTGTTCCGTTGATAGCATCATTTGTATGCGCTGTTCGAGATCGAATCTATTATGGCTGCTGTTAACATACACGCGCTATGTGTAACTATGCAACAAAATTTTGGTACTCGCTGGGCATATGTCAACGAGAAAATTGTTCACATTATTGTGTGTGAGGGAAAAATTACTGTTTATTTGTTACTGAATAAAGCTTTATTTAATTGGACAGTACATAATATTATAAAACAGTGTCAACAACGAGTGACAACAAATGACTTCAAAAATACATTTATGTTCGATAATTTCAGTAATTTTGATAAATATTTATTTATTTGTTTATATTCACATTAATATATTATTACGCAAAGTTTTTACAGTATGATGACATAAAATAGCAAAAAATAGTATTGAAAAAACTCAAACTGTCAAAAGAATACGATCTAAGTACAATTTGTGGAGTCATAATTTAATCTATCCCTACTTCCACTCTACTAAGCGGCTTAACTTATAATTAATAAGTCTATAAATGTAAATACCTGGGAAATGTACGATAGATTGATGCGATTAGAATAGTAACTCTTTATTTCAATACAATTGTTATATACATATTATTATATCGATAAACCCTTTTCGATATACCATTACATAAAATTGTACAAGGACTGCTCGTTGTATCCGACAGATAATATCTATTGTAATAAGTTATAAACGCTACGCGGAGAGCATAGAACAAATATTTGAGCCGGTTATGTTTTAATACTACGAATACATTTTGATATTTTTACAGGCATATATCAATTACGAGACTCTGAAAATTAAATTTAAGATAATATTTCTAATTATACGAGTATTTTCTAACTTTCAGAATTCATTGCATACCATGTAGTTAGTCAATCAACTGTCAAGCCATACTTTACAAGAACAAAAAGTGAGGAGGTTGTTTATACATCCGACGGAATATCAATATTCACAATGAGTACGCTGCTTAATGAAAAAAACGGAACTCTTATAGGATCACTCCGTTGTCCGACTGTCTATCTGTCCGTCAGTCAAGACCCATTTTCTCAAGAACGCGTAGAGGTATCAAGCTGAATTAATATCAAATACTTGGGTCTACAATCCTTTGGATAACTGCAAAAATTAGAGTTTTAAGTAAACGCTATCAATAGATACAGCCGTTTATGCTTCATTTTTGAGGCATATTATATATTTTTTTAAATATTATATAAGTTTATCTAATGATACGCGTAGTTCCGTAGCGAGTTTTTGTTTTTTGTGCACTTTGAGCTTTATAGGCCAATATATGGACTATATAATTAGACCTATCTAAAATATTCTGGTCTAAGAATTGTAATCGTATATTTGGTGAGAACACCTATGAATTTGATAATTATAGTCTAAGAATGGTTTCTGAGATTAATGCCCGGTTTCTAAAGTATAACCTGACTGAATATAAAAGTAAAACAATAGAACTAGTTGATTCATGCAACAGTCATTTTTAATTTATTTATGTTATATTTTATCCTATCAATAACCGCCATTTGACGGCTCCGACGCCGGGCATAAGGCGTTTAAACAAAATATATGTCAGCTTTATGATAATAGGTAAACATTTGCAAGTTCAAAACCGTATGTAAAATGATACGAATATTTTTATTTAGAATACTTGTACGTACAAAGGGAAGGGTTTGTGATCGCGTATGTGTCCGCATGCCTGTAGTGAGTGAAGTAAACGCATACCTCCGGCGCGGCATGCGGCATGCGGCGCGGGGCGCGGGGCGCGGGGCGCGGGGCGCGGGGACAACGTGAATGTACCGAATGTACGGATTTTGTACCGTTCTTGTACAAATAACGTTTTTAATTAAACATCCGAGTAGAATGTGATACTGTTTTCCAGATATTTAGTTTTCTTTTAAACTAGTTGGAATAGGAATTATGATTGTTTGTGCATGTGTGTTGTATGTTGGTGTGTTCGTATATAACACTAGCTTCATTTCACTAGCCATGTTCCACACAATCCTTTCAGCCGTTGTGGCTTGATTAAGTAACAAACATCCTTCCCAAGTTTTACATAGATAATATTAGCAGCATTACATTACCTCTCATGTTTCAAATTGGGATTATGTTTGTTGCTACGATAAAAATATGCCTCCGTCGTGTATTTGTATACGGTTTCCGAAGGAAAAATCACTTTAATGCAAGTGTCATTTCATAGGAGGAAAAATTGCTGTGTCCACGTGATGGTAAGCAGTTACCGTAGACTATGGACGCCTGCAACAAGACCAGCCCCCTGATTCTGACTCGTCGGATTGCTCCCGGATCGTAAACTTTTTCGAATCTTAGTACGACGTATTTTAAGGCTTCAGTTATTTATGTTTTGTATGTATTTATTTATTTATTTAATGTTACAAAATAGTCAACCGTATAGAATATTAAAAACTGATCAATTTAAGATTTGTTCCTACAACCATCTATTTTTTTAACATTACGTTTTTTAAGTTTAATTAAACTGACATTTCCGTCCGAAAATTTTCCGACAGCTTAGAATCAGGGGGCTGGGATACAAGCGCGTTGCTAACCCTTAAAACACATGTTCACTTCTTTTTAGCAGAACCCTATACCCCAATTTATTCTCTATAAAGTTTAATAAGTAACTAAGACTAGGAAACTACAGTTAAAATTGGATTCGATTAATTAACGCTTAATACCGCTACGTGCTACGAGACTACGTGCTACGGTGCTACGAGTATCGTAGCTACTTAGCTACGCAGACTTGAATAGTTCGAATACCGTGTTATATTAATTATATTATAACTTAATGAGAATATTGTGTACTCAAACAGCTTGAAGTCATTATAGCCTATTATATGCTTGAGTTATACTAGAACTGATAGTAAATTTGGCAAATAAATATATACACAAATATGTACAAATGCTTGCATGACGATGCAGCAGTTGACTGCCACCGTGGTGTAGCGGTTAAAGTGGTCGCCTTACTACTTACATTACCGTGCCGGGTGACGTGGGTTCGATTGCCACATGAAACAACTATTTGTATGAATCATGGATATCTGTCTCAAGTCTTGGTATACTTTGTGTCTGTTAATTTTTTACGTAAAGCTTTTTTAAAGAAGAAAATTATGTTCAGTTTTGTTTCAATTTAATAAAAACTGACATACAGACATTTTTTTCTGAAATACAATGTATTACGCAATTACTATCACAACTAAATAAAAAAACAATACAAATATGCAAACGTAGAATACTTAGTTAAAGCCTACACACACACACGCAAAATATATGACACAATAAAATGTTCCACAATATGAGTGGGGGACAAAGCGGCGGTGTGCGCAACATCCGGTGGCGCGAGCGGAAGTGACGCCAGCGACCTCTAGCGACGTAATTAAATGCAAGTGTAATTGCACCCGTAATTATCTACCCCGCAGGTCGTTCACCCGCCGCTGTCGCATGAGAAATATTCGCTAATTGTAAACATACATTTTTAAACTTTTAGACGTTTTAAAGATTTTAGACGTTTATTAAAAACTACAAATAGGAAAATATAATGTAACTGCAATTTCTTACATTAAGTGAAAGTATTGCAGTTTGAAAATTATGGAGATCATCTTTATCAAGGTTTAAGAATACTTAGGGTATATTTCTCGTATTGGCGAAGTCCATGAGTAGCGCTTAGGTCACCTTAGGTGAGCGGGGCGACGGCGGCTGCTAAATTCCCTCCACATTCTTTGCAGGAGACCCGTACCCAGCAGTGGGACGTTTAAGGGTTAAAATGATGATGATGATGATATCACATACACAATACTTATGAACGTCATACAAAGCTAAAAAAGAGGGTTTATAAAATTTGCCTAAGACCACTTCACTGACAAGGCTAAGCTCTGGCTGTCCCTGTGTTTTTTTTTTTTTAATAATACTCTACTACATTCACACAGCGCCATCTAGTCCCAAAGTAAGCAATTATATTTACTTGTGTTATGGGTACTAAACAACTGATATACTACTTAAATACATTTTTTTTGTAAATACATACATATTATAGATAAATTACACCCAGACACAGAACAAACCTTTATGCTCATCACGCAAAGATTTGTCCTGGGTGGGGATCGAACCCACGACCTCCGGTTTAGCAGTCAGGGTCACTAACCACTAGACCAACAGGCCAGTCAAAGTTTGAAATGAAAATGCCAGTAACAGTTGAAAACAAGGCGCTAATTGTGATGTGATACACACCTTTGAGATAATATACCTAGAAGTGATAGGCATAAAACTGAGTAGTATACGAGGTACGTCATTCTGTCGTTACACTTGGGGAGAGGCGGGGGGGGGGGGGGAGGGAGTATACTTCATTATTATTCTTTTATCCTTAACCAACAAACATTTGAATTTCAAATTAAATTGTACTACAGCTGTTGTTTACAACTTCTTCCCTTCCTTCTAACAAAACGAAAATCTTTTCAACGACGGCCTGCCCAGCACGCGAAGGTGGTAGGCACAAGTGTTATCTTGATCCTTATCTATCTAACAGTATTCTTGTATTTATATTATAAAATTATACTCTTGGAAAAGGCTCTGTCTCGTTCTACTTTAAGAGAATTTATTAATTTTATGCTAAAGTAGCATTTATATTTACTAAAATATAGGCACGTGTTTGTTTATGACAATATAAACAAGTAATTATTATAATTATCAAAGGCAGCTTATGGCCGCAGTTCCTTATAAATGGTAATGCCTAATGACAAGGGTTAAGTCTATGTTATAATCGTGAAATATTAATTAATTGTATTATGTGACAATTTAAACGTTACCCTAATAAACCCAAGTTACATAATTATGAGCTACCTGTCACCGGTCGTGCCGCCCGCGCCCGTCTACTGATACAGGACAAATAATAATTTAGGTATTTGTGGATCGTTATGAAGTGAAATACTTTACAATGTGTAAACCCTTAATTTTATAATATAAATTAATAATATTAGCAACCTATTACTGGGCAAGTGTCATCTCTTCTATCCAGGGCTGAGATGGTTTAGACCACAATTGGTTTGTGGATCAGACATACACTAAAATTTATTCTAGAATATGTAACTTTTTTCACGATTTTTTCACTGATAGCAGATGGTAAATTACTTAACTAGTACAATTATAAATCCCAAAAAGTAAAGCCTACATTGGTCCTGCTGGTCGGAATTAAAGTTGAATCATTTATTGATAGATTTGATATCTGTCATTATTTGCTAATGGTAGATTTATTTTAGTTACATTTTTTGTATTCGAAGCTGAGCAAGTCATTAATCTATATTAATGACTTGTTCAGCTATATTATATGTAATAAAATTAATAATCGAATCAAAAACTTTATTTTAAAACCTACTAGAAATAGTTTAGTCATCAGATAGTAATTAAATTATATTTGCTATTTTTTAAACAAAACTTACTATACAATAGCGTTGAACAATTTTATTATTTAAATTATCCAAAACAATCTGTGGCGCATCTCAAATTCATTTATCCATGTTGAAAGCCTTGAAGGCACTTTTTTATCAGCGTCGAAACCAATTTCAAGTGGGCAGCAGCGTCCCGGAGGGGCAGTTAACGCTCTCTATCATTACGTAGAATATAAAACTGTGCACATAAAACTGTTGTGGTCCCTCGTGTGGAGCAGTGAGCACTACTCACGACGATCCTACCAATCTACTGTTTAACTGTTACTGGTTTATGAGACGTATAATAAAATTAGTTCTTTAATAGTATTAAAATATCGTGAAGGGATTGTTGATTGGAAGTGTCAAATAGGTTTATCAAGGTCTGAACTAATTGAAAATAATGAATTCAATCTGACTTGATAAGAATTGGCTATTTCTAATCTTGACTAAAATAACAATTATCTAATAAACTCTATTATATTTACGTCCTATTCGGTATTAATTAAGAATGAAATTATTGTATGTTTGATAAACGGTATGTTTTTATCGATCCATTTTACTTAACAATTTATAACGTATTAGTTAGCAATAATAAACCTTCTTATATATATAATATAAACCATCTTAGAACATTTAAAACATATTTTAATTTGGGACTAGATGGCGCTGTGTGAATGTGGTAGAATATTAATATTATTATTATGTCTCTTTTTCTCACAGTTATATTTCTCGCTATGGTGAGAAGTATACCCGGTCCTTTTGGAAGGCTTACGCGGGGACACAGGTCCAACACGCAGAGGCCCTTAAAGAATTTTAATTTAGAATGGGATGAGACACTTACCGCCGCCACATCACAGCTGCACTATTGTAGTACAGCTATGATTTGTCAACGGTAAGTGTAAAGCTATTGTATAATGCTATGGAATCAAATAAAGTTGGGTTATGGGTTTGGGTGTTCGGTGGAATTGTGATATCTGGTATACGGTAACAACGTCGCCTGCTTGCCTCCTCCAGCGGTGAATATATGATGATAAATGAGGATTTGGGCAGACGGTGACTCGCCTTACACTAGATGGGCCCCTTACACAACCGACATGGGCCGAAGCCCACGGGTCTCAGGGCAACACCGTAGTGCGCGGCTAGGGGTGTCGAGCGGTGCGGCGCCGATTTCGCCATCGCGGGTCCTAAACGGAGACCCGGAGCGGGTTTCCTCGTAATTATGCCATTGAAAAATGACACTTCCACCCCCGAGCATATAGCTCTGGCGACCCCTCTCTGATCAGCCGGTTAAGGCAAGCCAGAGTTGAGAGTCCTGTGGTCGCTCTTGGTGATCCACTCCAGTCAGCCAACAAAGACGTGCTGGAGACGAGGCCTAGACCGACTCTCTGGGGCATTCAGGACCGCAGTGTCGCCACTCACATTCAGCTCGCCACAAGCTGCCCTGCGGTTTGTGGGCTCTTCATTTAAACTTGCGGTACATTTTTTTGTTTATATGGCAAGTGTTTGAAAAGCCACACTAATCTGCCCTCCAAGTTTGCGTTAATCCTATGAGAAGATAACGACTGCCCCAGAGGGGGGTATTATTATTATTATTATTATTTTAATATTTCAATTTAATGTAAATTGCCCCTTATTTATATTCTTAACTTAGGATAAAATAAATAGCATATTTGAGTATCCATTAAACCGTGTCGATACTATGTACTAGTACAATATAACATTTGCTCGTATAAGGACATATAAAGAGTATAAACTAATTTAATGTGCGTCGTATCGACGGCCCGAACAGCGCAACACCCCGAACAGGCGCTTTAGTGCGCACCGTTTAAACGTATAGCCGTTTTACGCGCCAGCACTGTGGTACTTACCTCGCTTTTATAGCTACGCCCCTAATACACTCTGACAGTTTTTTAAGTGTACCATTATTGAAATAATGGATGAATTGAGTGTCTGTAGTAATCTGAACATTTATATATAAAAATAGTGCTTGTAATGTTATCACAGAAAAATGGATTTATTACAAAAATTACGATTGTTTTTCCAATTTTAAAAATGATTTCTAGCTCACAAGAAAACGGGCTCTGTGACACGAAAGATTAAATTACAGCAAGACTCAAAGAAAGGCCACACGATTATTTATTTTCACGTGAATTAGTATACAAACACGAATGAACTGGTCAGTCATAAAAATCACGAATCGAGTTGTCTAGTATAGGACCTAAAATGGTTAAAATTGGTAATTATTAACATTACAATTGCTTTGATTAGTTATTACCTTAAGCTACGAGTATTACAAATTAAAAGACAATCTAGGCTTAACGGTTAAGTATCGCAAGAAATATTAGCTCGAGTAGTTGGTCAAGTGCGCGTAAGTTTGTTAAAGTGGAGTTAAGTTGGTTCAGTCATTAGAGCCGACACCCAACAGACCGTCTTCTGAAGCACTTAGTCAACCTTATAATGACTCTAAAGCAGAAAAACCGTCCACTTCCTTCACAAATATTAACTGATTTAAGAGAACTTGAAGCCATTTTCAGATTTATTTCTTATATGTTTGTATAACGTCGGATTTATGCGATTCAGAGCAATTCTAGATATTATGTTTTATTCCTTTTGCGAATTGCCAAATAGAAGATGCTTTTTTCCTTTGGGAGTAGTAACGTGAAAGAAAGCTGCTTTTTGACGTAACTTTGAACAAGCTTAAGTGTCAACAATCAATTATAACTAGAGAATCTCATCACGAGAGATCGCAGAGCAACAGAATTTTCACCAATAATATCGTTCGATACCGAAACCTTAAAAAAATATTGTTTATTGAATTATAAGCACTGACAGCAGGCTAAAATAGGCTCACAACATTCAGACGGTGCTAAAAACGACCTCAATGAAAAACTAAGGAAAACATTATATAAATAAAATATAACATATTTACGGCTAACACCATTCGTTAAATTTGCACCATCAAAAGAATGGTTGTGTCGCGCACATACGGCACATAGCGGGCCATGTAAACGATCGGTTTAACAATAACAGTTTAGTGCTGAGCTCAGCACTGGGCTAGGTTAGCCGACCCTCAGAAGGTAGGCCTTTGGCAAATTTCAATTTGCTTCGAGGAGTCTGTCGTGCATGCATATTGGCATATCAAAGACCTTTTTTAGGATGGTCCATGTTATAAGTGATATGCTGAAACATATTTTTAACTTAAGCTAGTTTAGTTTTAATTAAGAGAAATAAGACAATACGAAACACCATTGAATGGATTGTAAGCAATAATTACCAGTTTAAAGAATAAAAATGTAATATGAAGTAAGACAAATCATTTTATATATCTGGAAGATCAAGTTTCATTCAACGGCATTTCTCATGCATTTAGGTACCCTAAAGATCTAAAATATTATAAAAGTAAATGTCAGAAGTAAATGGAAGAAATGGTAATTTAAATAGTATTGCATAAATAAATAAGTATTTCTGAATCGATATTGTGAAAAATAAAACCTTAAATATATATATAAAGTCGTATACTTAAAGTCGGAATTAGTTTCTAAGTTAATTTATTTTACTATTATAACTTGTACCACACACAAACCCCACATACTTCCAAGTTAGTACCTTGTTTAGGACCCAAAAGGGTTAAATGACGCTCGAATGGATTGTGTAGTTATTAATGAGCTTCGGAGGATTAAATTTTACCAACTTTACATAACAACGAGTTACACAACAATCTTTTGAAGCTTATTATTTAGATGTTGACCGCTAAGTCGTAGGATGTGGGTCCAATGTGGGTTGATTAAGTCTTTTGGTGTGTCTTGTGGTTGATAACGATATAAAACCAACCATTGAAATTGTTTGTATTTGAAACGTTACTAAATTGGGTGTATTAATATAACAGTACGTACATATATTGGGTGGAAAAAGATCCCTTTTGATACTGATAAAGGTGGTAAGGATACAATGAAATAAAAAAAATCTATATAAAATGTATGCATAAGAACAAAATAAAAATTACAGAAGAAATATATTATTAAAAGTTCAATAATAGTTTTGCAATAACTTACAATACTAAAATCATCATCATCATCAATTTCAACCCATAAACGTCCCACTGCTGGGCACGAGTCTCCTTCAAACATTTTGGAGGGAATTTAGCCTACTATATACCACGCTGGCTAGACGGATTGGTTTTACTTCGAATTTTCTTTTTCTCACTGTGCTCTTGTCTGTAAGATTACTCCCTTAGTCGCCTTTTACGACACCTACGGGTTGAAATAGGGTAGTGACATTACGTATTCGCAACCTGTCACTACACGGAAATCATATTATTATATAATACTAAAATATCGAAATAAAATACATGTCCTCAAAAGTAAAGACAAAGACAAGTCATGCTGTAATCTTCTAGCTTTGCCGAGAAACTTTAACAGTAGTTATGGCTATTGTTAAAATAGAACGATATACTTATAGTGTAAGGGCTAGGACAACAGCACAATGGTCCCGGAGCTTGGCGACGCATCTTTTGTACACTTTTATTAAAACCAACAAAGATGAACTTCACTTCTTTCCTGTGGTTTTATAAACAAAATGTATATACCAGAGTGTATTTCTGGCTCTATTTTATGAAAAGGAAAGCCTTTATTAGGAAATTTTCTTAAAAGACACAAATTAGGGGAGATTTTATAAGAGGCTCACCACTCCAATTCCCTGAGACAAAAAATCCCGTGTCCAATGAATGTTTATTATGGTAGCATACTTTGCTTATAATCTGAAGGAAACGAAATATTAAAGTAAGGTTTATTCTTTCTGTTTTTTATTGTAGAAGATGAAATGCCGAGGCTCTTCTAAAAAACGTATTTTGAAATTTCGGGTGAAACTGAAGCAAATTTTAAAATTTCAATAGTAGTTAACTTTTACTTTTATAAAAGTAGATTTAAAAGGAAAACAAATTATCTGCAGCGGCAGACGTATCAACTCCCTTTTACGAACATATTCAGGGCAACTATTAGTGGGCGCACTCACTTTTTTTACCCACGACGGAACGGAGACGTTTGGGGTGAGAGGTTGTGTGTTTGTGGATTTGTATGTTTGTCGATTTGGGTGTTTTTTGTCCAAGTCATTCAACTGTGCTGAGGTGAGGTCCTCATTATCTCTCATAATAGAGACATAGGGTAACGATTTTTACTAGGAAGAGGCAGGTAGAGGTGCATTAGACCGACATTTTGACAGCTATGTGAGGTTAAATGTATATTGCCATTAACTGGGATCTTGATTCTGGGCTGATATTGAGAATTTCAAACAGAAAACCTTAATACCGTTTAGTCCGACCCGGAGGTCGAACTCAGGACGTAACGGTCGAATACACTGCACTGCGCTTCCGAAGCAGTGTCAAAATAATAATACTTCATATTATGGGGTATTTTCGGAATGAAATTAGTTTTTTTTTTCCCTCTAATTTGATCAAGTTATCTGCAAGAATACGAGTAAGAGCAATATTCATATATATTTATATTTTATTTACTTATATTATCAATAAACGCACGAGGATGGTTCAACTTGTGCAATTTGCCGCTGAAACTGTAACTCCCATAAAACAATATCGGAACACCTGGCATTTAGCTAGTGTTGAGACACAATACTCATCGGTTACGTTTTTGTTCGATAGTGTTTTAAACTAAATAAATATTAATCATCATCATCATCATATTAGCCGTAGGACATTCACTACTGTATATAGGCCTCCCAAAATGTTTCCAATAGGTTCGGTTTTGTGAAACAATAACAATACTCAATATTTACTTAATATTAAATAGCAAGATTATTTTGTTATCAATTATTTTCAACGTCATCATCATATCAGTCCAATGACGTCCACTGCTGGACATAGGCCTAAATTAACTTCCACCACAGCGAGGGATTTTGTGCCGCCTGCATCCGACGACCACCCAATTAAAATCAATTATGTTAGTGAAAAAAATTTGTAAATAATTATTTCATTGATCCTTTAAAATTGAGTCATCGACACGCAGTGTGTCACGTCGTCTGGTCGTCACTAGCCCAAAGGCGTTAGTACAGGAGCTCGTATATTTTACGTTCACGTAACACGCTCAAATGCTCTTTTTATAGTCGCGGAGACGGGCCAGTAAATTTGAGTGGTGCCGCCCTAAGTCGTCGTAAGCCGTGGTACGTGTAATTTCGTTTTATTAAGTCCCCCACACACTATATTAAAGTCAGCTCTTGTGATATGAGCCGTTGTTACTTATTGTATCGTTATTTGTTGCTGTTTTGTTTTGGGCTGTGTTTCTTTTTGGAGTATAGTGGGTAGACTGTTTTATCTTGGGATTGCAGTGTATGCTATTATTTTACGACATAGGTACTTAGTTTGTGATATCTCGAAATTAGTAGAATGAATAAGTGACCGGTGCGTGCTAAACACGCGGCCCGAGTTCGATTCCGACCGCTGTGCTAGTACTCTAGCGGTCTCCACTGTCCCCTCCAGTGGGCGCTAGGCAAGAGTAGAGAAGTAAATCCGGCTAAGTGGGAAGGGCGTGGGGCGCGTAAAAGAAAACACAGAGAACTCACTTTCAGTTGTATTAATAAATTGAGTATAAACTTATAACGTATTAAATTAAAGTAATATAATATTTATTATTATTGAATTTAGGTACAATTGGCCAGAATAGCGTGCATCGCACTAGAAATTAAAATTGTAATAAGCCCCAAGCCTTCGGCGGATGCTCCGCGAAGACTCGGTTAGAATTAAGGAATTTGTATTAATTTAGGATTTTGAATTTTAAATTATTAAAAGTAAATTGGAAAAAGAAATCAAAGATATCCAAAAGGTGGTCAAAAGAGTTGCATTCGTGCAGGACTTAGCCTGCAACGAGTGCAACCGTTACAGTACTAATGTGAATTTCAAAACTAGAACTATTGTTTAACCGATAACTATTTTAGTAAAAAAGCTATCTCTTATTTTTAAAATTTTAGCATTAACTGCCTAGAATATTATATTACCACGACAACCACTGCATAACAAGATAATAACGCATTAATTCACTCCAATTACCACAAAGTAAAGTAACACAAAGCTGTTTAAAAATTCAGCTCAGTCCCTTCATAAACAAAATAAGTTGAGTGATTAACGCAGAAATATCAACTGTAACTAATTTACACAGCATCTTATAATAAGAATACATCAAAGGAGCAAAGGAGGTACGTCAAAGGAGATTCCGCAGTCGAGTCTCGCGACAATTAACGCGGTCGCACGACAAAGTCACGCACCCGAGGAATTTTAATAAAGCGACGTACTACATAGAGTAACGAATTGCTAGCATACTGGCAATGTGCTGGCATTCCGGAGACAGCTCCAGCTACTGTACACATTCACGTGCGGTTGCCATGTCATAAATCTGTGGTGACGTCACACGCGCGCCACCTGTCGCGACACACTTTATTAAATTTGTTTAATTATGCTTTCAATTATATATTTATAGTGCACAGCTTTAGATAGCATACGAGAAATTCAAAATTTAACAAACTAAAAGAAATAAGAAAAATGTTTCTGATTGCTATGCAGTAATGCAGATGTTTGTAATATAGGTAGTTAATTTTATTTTTCCGTGAACGTTTCATCTGCTAACAAAGTTATGACTTGCACAGACTTGTGAAGTAAACAGCCTCCACAAAATGCCTAACAAGCCTAACTTTGTGCAAGTTTTAAACAAAACAATATTTCAAACTAGCCCTAATGAGCCGCAGCACGCGAGTGTACGTGTGCCTACCAGTCTTTGAGTTGATAATCAAAAGGCACATCCAATAACTCGTCTGTTCATATATTGCGCTAATTAGGTACAGTCGTGTACAGTCGGCGGCAGCGTCAACTGACACATGCTAATATTACGCACAGCCGTGCCATTCGCAGCAGCGCGTGTAATTGTTTACGCTGTTCGGCTCTCATTAATTGAGTTAACGTTTGAAACTCTCTTTTATTTTATACATTTATGTACACATAGAAGCTATTTGATTTTCCAAGAAATAATTTTATTGCTGTAATCAATAATAAACATGAATTTTGTTATAAGTAGTTACATAATTTAATTTCTAGAATAAATTATTCAAGTAGCAAACAAAACCACTTTTTCTAAACTTCGGTTCTTGAACTTGTTTCAAGTTTTTAATCAAATATTAATTAAGAACTAAATTAATTTGTGAATAAATTCTTTAAGAGGTATTGTCTGGGATTATTTGCAATGGTTAAACAATTGGCACAATGCATATTGTTGATTATTTTTCACAGTTTACTGAAACAATTAATAATAAAATTAATTAGCTTACTTTGTATTCTTTTATTTTACTTTCTTTCTTAGTCCCCCATCTTACTTCTAATTAAAAAGTCTAAAGCCAGTATTATGAGATTAAAACTACTCAATGTTGTTTTCTTTTATCATAGTGAGTCCATCATCAAGCCAGCTGCTATTCCTGATGGAGCCTCCACCACGGCTCTCGTTCTCGAACAGTACGGGCACGAGGGTCTCGTGCGCGGCGCACGGCACCCCAGCGCCGGTCATCTCCTGGCTCACGGAGGATGGGGCACCTGTGTCTGATGTACCCGGGCTAAGGTATTGTACATTATTAATTTTACATCTATATCAGTTAAACGCATACTTGTCTGTTTGTCAAACAAGCAAAGCTGCGTTTTTATAAGAGTAATTCCTGCTTTCTGGTATCGTTCTACCCTAAGGGTAACTGGTGTGATGATTAATATATGCGTGAGTATGTACAATCAGACAATTTCCTGCTCGATCAGTTTCCGAATATTTGCTACGTATTACTGAACTGGAATTGGATGGGCAAAAATGTAGAAAAGTGTTTGAAAACTGGTTGAGCTGGAAATTGTCTGATAGTAGGTACTATATTTTTTACTTTAAGTGTTTTTATAAACAATGGGTTCTAATAAAATGATCGAATAAAAACTATTTTTAACAAAAAAATATTAAAACGACTTCAAATCAGTACTAAAAAGCGAAAAATAAACTGAATTAGATATTTAATTCCAAGCTAAAAAATACCTACCTACCTGTTTAAAGTATAATACCCTATTACTAATCTGTTTGAAGTCGGTGCCAAGCCTAAAGAGTTTGTTAAGCTACGTACTACTTAGTACGTACATCCGTTACCGCTCGCTACTTCACACCACCTCGCCCTTGCGTGTGATCGTACCTAGTGGACGGCTCAAACTGAGTGATACAACCTCATTAGGCTGGCACCGACTTCAAACAGATTAGTAATAGGGTATTATACTTTAAACAGGTAGGTAGGTATTTTTTAGCTTGGAATTAAATATCTAATTCAGTTTATTTTTCGCTTTTTAGTACTGATTTGAAGTCGTTTTAATATTTTTTTGTTAAAAATAGTTTATTTTTCCATTTTTAGTGTACTTTTTATTCTAGCAGATTTTATAATACTGGCTGGCAAACTAAGACGGAAAACCGAAATAAAGAATCTTCGATAGAAGGGAACGTCTTTTCAAATATTCTAACAACACAACCTGATTGTAGAATAGAGGAATCTCAAAACTCTCAGCTTTTTATGTCTTTGTTTTTTCCTATAAAATGCGACAGGTAACAAGTATAGGTATACAATGCAGGTTAGATACTATATCGAAAACTTAAAATATAATCTAAGAATTCCTTTGAATTAAGTATACAACTTTATCTTCCATCAAGAGCTCTCACCTCAGACACTTGAAATAACTTAAGGTTTATACATAGATGTGATATTTAAAGAAATCATCTTCTTACTCCTAAACATTAAGAAGTTTCCCTTCCAGTGACAGCTCAACTAAATATCCTACAAGAATACAACTATAGGTTTATAAGTACCTATAATGTTGAAAGAATTATCCTCCAACTCCTAAAAGTTAAGGAGTTATACCTTCCAGTGACAGCTCACCTGAATAACCTACAAGAATACAACTATAGGTTTATAAGTACCTATAATGTCGAAAGTATTATCCTCGAACTCCTAAGAGTCAAGGAGTTATACCTTTCACTGACAGCTCACCTGAATAACCTACAAGAATACAACTATAGGTTTATAAGTACCTATAATATTGAAAGAATTATCCTCCAACTCCTAATAGTTAAGGAGTTATACCTTCCAGTATCAGCTCACCTAAATAACCTACAAGAATACAACTATTGGTTTATGAGAACCTATAATGTCGAAAGAATTATCCTCCAACTCCTAACAGTTAAGGAGTTATACCTTCCATCACCAGCACATCAACATGAGATGTTGACTATCAGACGTAAATACTTGAATAACTTAAAAAAATATATGAAACACGTAACATGTGCCTATAAAATTTGAGGGTTGCCTTCGATTTCCCTGAGATTCCATCATCAGAACTTGACGTGATGAATAGGGGACCAATTCGGAAGTATACCCGTTCAAACAAAAAAAGAATTTTTTAAATCGGTTCAGGCATCTCCGAGTAATCGTTGAACATACATAAAAAAAAAAAAAAATACATACAGTCGAACATATAACCTCCTCCTTTTTTGAAGTCGTTTAAAAATATAATTATCATGGATATGCGCACGCCTTATCTGTGGATCCTACAAATATATTTCATGTTAAGATGAAACCTGGTTTTAAAGACAATATATATTATTATGATGAATTTTCGAGAAGAGAGAAGACAAGATAGAATAGATTTTTGTAAAATTTTTGTGATGAGCAGTTTGAAACTACTGTACTAAATTAACAAAAAAAACAACAAACCTTGGAAGGTCGATAAAGCGCATCATTCATACGACAGTCGACCGAAGCGAGTATTAATCTGGCCCGCAGGATTACAACATTGAACCGGCACGACTACGACGCCGACGCGGCGCGGCACACGGAATGCGATATGACGTCACAGATGAAAACCTTTCTGTTAGTGCATCGAGCACGTTTTTTATTGATTTGTGATGTATTTGTATTTTACTTTACAGAATATAAATTATTAGGTTTAATGAATACCGGCTAGTACTTTTAACAAAAGGTTAATAACATCGTTTTTTTTTAAATTTTACACACATTATGTCTTGTATCCTGTGCCTACAATGAAGACGAAAATATGCAATATGAAAACAATAATAGTTTTTTAGCAGGCATATGAAAGTAATATGTACGTTACATTATAAGATAACAAAAACCCACTTTTTAAAATGTTTGTCTGTTGTCTGTCTGTCTCTTTGTTTGAGATAAACTCCAAAACACCTAAAGTGATTTCGACGGGACTTTTACTTGCGGATAGCTAATGTCACAAGAAGTAACTTAGGCTTCTTTGATTTTGGAAAATATCAGAGTTCCGTGAAAAAACAAAAAGTTATGAAATCATTCAGTCTAGGCGAACGACGCGAGCGTGCGGGCACAGCTAGTTAGAAGTTTAAAGAATAGATAGTTGTCTTAATAGCATGTTTGATATTTCAACGTGGTATTAATTATATATATTAATAATAGATAATAGAAAAAAATATGTTGTATCGTTCGTGATGCACGACTCTATACCACGAAGCAAGTAATTACCGAGTCGACGTAAACGTTCTCAGTAAACATCGTGAGTTCCCGGGAGATAATCCATCGAGATAGACGAACTAACTAGTTTGATGACAGCGATAATGTATCAGCGGAACTTGTGGTCTGCCGTGCCGTGCCAATGAGCTGGTATTCCCAGACGTGTGGCCTGTCACGGCTCACGCAGCGTTCACGGCCCACTGCCCCCGTGCGGAGCCGTACTCGTTACGTAGTCGGACAAGCATCACACTAATCCCAGGGGCGAAGGCATTAATTCATTCAAAGCCAATGACGTGGAAGGGTCAGACAAGATTAACGAGCTATAAATTCTGGGTTTAAAACGTTTGTGTGAGATGACCAGTCAGCTTAGTAGGACTATGAACTTTTGATAGCTCGCCCATATACGAGTGAAATTCTTCGTTTGTTTGTCATTGGTAGGTTTCAAATTTATATATTTTTGTAAGGGAAAATGAAATTTTGTTTTTTGTTGCGGCATTTCATTGCCTCATCTCGGACACCAATTTCAATTAAACTCGGCTTCTCTGTAAGATTATATTAACATTATATGTATAAAAAATACTTTCCAAAGGAGATATTTGATAATCGGCTACATAGCAAAAACGCCCTTTAACCTATTTATTTAAGCAAGTGAAAAAGAAATAAGTAGATTACTTATAGTGTGTTTGTTTGTTTATTTCTTATTACATGGAGCAAAGGCGAACATTATTTTTGGTATAAAAATAGTTGATCTCAAGAATGCAATTCAGTGTATGTCAAAGGAAAGCTGCAGGTAGAAATTAATAACTAAAAAAACAAAATATAAAACTTTAAACAATTTCAAAGTAGAATATGAAGCAGGAAGACAGTTTAGCAACATTCTGTTCACCTCGTGTTTAATCGAGTAGTAAGTGATTGGCGTCATACACAGCTCGCTTCACTGACTACTGAACACGTGTACACTGTACACACGAGTATCTACCCACACACCACATTTAATGGTAATCTACTCTAATGGACCTGTTCCTTACTTATTAATATGAAATATACTTAATATTTACTCATAATAAAAAAATCACAGCGAATAGCTGAAAATGCCACTGCTTTGGAATATATTACTTTTGGTTGTACTTACTTTTACTTCTAAAAAATAAAGGCTATCGTGCAATATAAAAAACAATTTCTTTCCAATCTTGATTATCTTATTAATCAAATTTTATTTACTGGCGAACAATAGTTACAATGGAAAAACCATGGTTCAAACCAGAAAAATCTAGTTTCATATCAACTTAAAGCCAGCCGTCAAAAAGCACTCCAGCAATGACAAAGGTTCTAAATTAAGTGGTGCTCAGAAGCCAATTTTCAATTTCCATTATAGTCCAGCCAATTTGGCGGAGCGTGGTGTTCGTGACATTGGAGTGCGAGTGTACGCCTCGACTCGTGATAAATGATTGATAAATTATGTATATGAGCGGTAGATGAGAAACTTGAGGTGGGGTACGACGTGGGGCTTAGAACATAGCGGAACGTAATCTACAACATTAGACATTCTACTAATAATTGTAACGAGAAAGCCTGTGAGGTTAGATGTTTCAACGGTTGAAGTTTGAGTACTAAGTTCTTATGAAATTTAGTACAAAGATAGACTATGTAATGGACTACCTTATTGTATACTTTCATACCAGTATTGTATTCCCATGGGTCATACGGACGAGGCAACTGAAGCGGACAGATCTAGTAAAGTACTCACGTTCAGATAGTTCAAACAATGTGATTTTAGGTTTTCCAATCTAATTTTATAATATAATCTAATAATTAGTTGAAACAAAGATTAATTACTTCTGGCTGTTATTTCTACAAAGTGCTGAAGTATACACGGAAAGTATTTGAGGAAATATTTTATATTTATAAACATTAAAGACTCCAAACATTATTAAGAAAGCCGTCTTCAATTTAATTCCGCTCCCGCTATCACTCATTCGTGATCCCTCAACGAGTATGCAGTTCATATTCGCGTCATGCCGACCGTTTGTCTTCGTTAACGTAATAAGCCCGTGACGCGGCCGTCTACAGAATACGGCCACGTCAGCTCCAACTGATGCCACCTAACACTGTTATTAGCTGACTTACTCTGAAATGTGGTTACAGGAAGTCACTTTTCACCGCGTAATGAGGAAATTTGATCAAGAACTCGAGAATGAAACTGTCTCTGTGTATATTGAGGCAAATATTCTAACTATAGAATATACACGTATTATAGAATGACGATCTGTCTGAGAACTAAAACAACTGGATCACATGTGCTCTTATCGAAAATAGTTATCAGATATATCCTTAGTTTTTAATGGTTTAAAAAAGATAATAATATACAACATGTCGTTACTATTTTAAACAGCTTAAACAAGTATTAATTTAAAAAAAACAAAACCTGACTGCCTAAAAGTAGCCTTCGACAGTCAATTTAAAGCAATGAATTCCAAAAATACACTGGTAAAAGGTCTATAAGGCTTAGATATAGAGATTCGGTGATGAATAAGAATATAACAACACCTTGCACTTCAAAATCGGTCAAGCCATTTAGGTTACAAGAGACAATTGGAGCCGCGGGCAATAGTTATATATAATTGAATTAGGCTATTAATTAGCTTTCATCTGATACCCATATTGCTATAGCACTGAAAAATCACCTGTTTTGACAGTTTACGTCCGCCATATTGTTTTTTTTGACGTCACATAGCCTATGACACTCGGGGGAAAAATACAAATCAAATAACACCTCACACTTTAAAATCAGCCAAGCCGTTTAGGCTACAGAAAGTCACAATGGAACAGACATGCCCACATACATACATACATAGATACATACGCGCGAAAAACATTACCCTCCTTTTTGGCAGTCGGGTAAAAACCTTAAAGAACTTGTGGAGAAACATTTTCTGATATTCAAAAGCAGCATTCACTTTTTCTTATATGATACACGAATCTAATTTGTGAAAGAGCTAAAGACTCATCTAACTCAGGATCGACATTCAGTGATTAGGAGCTTAAACTAACGCTACTAAAGTTCTTTTACTGAGATGAAACCACCCGAACATCTAGTGCTTAGGTCTCAAACGACATCAAGCTTTATTAGCAACCACAACATTTCATATAATTCCGGTGGTTCATGTATTTTTCTTTCATCACCATAAAATTACTCGACTTAATATCTTGGCCACTCAGCTGGCCCACAAAAACTGCTGCTACCAGCAAATAATAATATTATTACGAGTAAGCTTCCAAAGTCCACGTAGCGACATCGTTTGTCTTCGTTACTATAATAATGTGCCGCCGCCAATAATTGCGCGTGATATATTTACAAACCAGCCAATTTATTTTCACTTCCTTGACCCCTTTAACACAAAGAGATAAAGTTGTCTTTTGTCTAAATCAGAGGTTCGTTCCGAGTGGTAATATATTCACTTACGAAACACATCGAGTTAAATTGAGTCTCTGAATGGTCTTGTGTGTTCACGTTTCATAATGTTATTCATTTGCGTTTTTCATAACATATTTTTTGTAATTTAAATTTTGCTTGGTTTTCGTCGTCAGTATGCTCGCATTATATAAAAGCCTTTGTTAAATATTTTTATAAGATCTTGATGAAGAGATTTATAAAAATCAATATTCTAATGTAGATTTATTTTCTTAGATAGTATTTGTACTTGCTATTACTTTATAGCTCCCCAAAAAATTGTGTAAAATGGTGCAAAAATCAATCTGCAACTGGTTTGGAACCTGAAAAAATACTTGTTAAACTGATGAAATGAAAGCAATATTGATTTAAAATTATTAAACAATCAATGAGTCCCGAATTTCCATTTAACAATAATTTCTACTTGATTTTCTAGTACGAAATTAATCGCATTCACGAAACAAAGTTTTGAAGTTAACACTTCACCAAATCAGACGTTCGGTCGCTTGGAACCTTATGTTAGTAATAATAGGGGTCGTATTTTATTGAACGAAGTGAATGTTGGTGTAACGAGGTGAGGATCCCGTCATATTTCAGCGGATGGTCGGGTATTGAGGCGTGAACCGCGATAAGGTCGACGTCTCCCTGCTGAGCTTACACTAGACAACTAAAATGTTACCGTATTTTTATTCTTGATATAGTATTCTCGTATTATTCAAATTTATGACCGCAAGAGATTCATACTTTTCTATTCGGGCTAACATTGTCCTAGATTTGTTTTAGCCACCTAAAGGTATTTGACATTAAATTTAATAGTATTTTTATAGAGATTTTAGAAGTTGACATTGCTTTGTGTGTGAAACCTGAAACTATCTATGATATACCTTTGTTTATAGAAAGAGTCCACCAGTGAGGGCTCACTAGGGAATAGGGAACAAGCCCTGCATCACGGGAGACTTTACAAACATACAATTAACGAACACAAAGTACACCCAGACTCGAAACAAATATCTATGAATCATACAAATATTTGTCTCGTGTGGGAATCGAACTTAGTTCTCTTGGCACGGCTGGCGATATTTGTGGCCCGGCAACCGTTAAGCCACAGTTATTAAATAAAGACGATAGTTTGTATCAATAGGTACTAGAAATAGTAATATCTCGTAATAGTTAAGAGTAATATATACGTACCTACTCGTATATACACTTTGTGGCCAATTCGCAGTCTGTGAGAAGTCATAAAACATGTTATGTGTTATCCAATGGCGACATCGCTCTCGTCTCTATCACATCTATTCAATAAAACATTTTACGAGTTACGGAAGGAGACCGAATTTCCATATATGCGTAAATCATTCATAATATGAGCGGAATAAATGTCTGACGAGATGTATGGTGAATTAATTGTATGAGCCTTGATCAGATCTTTTATGAAGGGTTGCTGGTGAAAATTGATGATACAATCTTTGTTAAGATTTCTCAAGAAGCCTTGCAGTTTTATTATTTAGTGACTTATTTTTAATTACATCTATAAATAAGTAAGTAATAACTTTTGGTAATTTAAAAAAATAAGTCTTTATGATAAAGACGCATGAGTTCAATTACTTTTTTTTCTTTTTAAACCTAATAATACTAATACTATGGACACAAACAATTTAACTGTACAACCGCATACAAATAATATACGCTAAGCCTCAAATGAGCTGAGTGTTTACAAGATGGCCGCTGTGTCGGCTGCATGAAAATAAAACATTATTCCATTTACAAGATTTCCCAAATAAAATAAAACGTGAGCTGGAAAATATTACACTACGGCCATGAAATTTTACACAAATTTAATTTTCGTGCGGAGTACCGCGGTCATGTTGTTATTGATGTTAAATAATATCGTGTTTCTTATACCGACGGTATTATGTTGCTCGATATGACCTTTGGACTGTTTACTTTAATGGCATATAACGAATTATAATTAGGTATATATGATACAACAGATAGATCTATTTGGCACATTTATTTCAACGATTTAGGAACCAAGTCCATAATCTTACTACTGATTGATTATATTCTTCGACTAATAATAATATAACTGCTGTACTTAGAAATAGGAACTATGATATAAGACTTATGACATTTGTTTCCTTTTATCAATTTTTTAAATTTTTTTCTTTCATATATTTTATGCATGTGGTGTTTACCTACACGAGTTGTGCACTTAGATCTTAATATTATGTCCTGTTTTATAATGAATGTATTAGTGTAATAACTACTGGTAAACCAATAAATAAATATGTCGAGAGCCGATATCATTACTTACATTATGGTTAAGCAATCACATTGAAATTTCGTTAAGTTATTTTGTATTAGAAGTCAATGCGGTTCTGTTACAATACATACAAAACACACGCTACCGAAAACTGTATATTACTATATTATTATAAAGCTGAGGAGCTTGTTTGTTTGAACGCGCTAATCTCCTGAACTACTGGTCCGATTTAAAATAAATCTTTTAGTGTTGGATAGCCCATTTATTTAGGACGGCTATAGGCTATTTAACATCACGCTACGGCCAATAGCAGCTGAGCAGTGGCCAAACAAAGAATGACGGGAGCTAAGCCCTAATATCTATAAATAAATAAATCTTACCAATATTATAAATGTATAGGTTAGAATGGATGGATTGATGGATCATCCATCCATATAGATTGATGTTTGTTATTAAATCACGTCAGAAGGACAGAAAGGATCTCTATGAAATTTGACACACAATTTTTTTTTTTTTTTCAACATACGACCCGACTACGCGAGCGGAGCCGCGGGGAGAACCTAATATAGAATATGATGATGAAAAACAAACATAATTTAATATAATTTATACAGAGTATTTACTACTTACTACTTAGGTACTGGGGTATAATTCTATTTAGGTATAAAATAATAGTTTTGTTATAAATGCAATAAGTACGAATGTGTGCCAGCGGTGTGAAGGTTTGACGTTCGGTCGATGGATCAATTTTACAATTTACATGAAAATTGGCGTGCGCTGACGCGAGTGCACAATTATTGGCGCGGACACTGTTTTGTGACGTCACACGAGCTTTTCGTCAAAGCCTTTTGTGAATGTGCGCTGCATGATTCGGTTCTCGGTGCTTGCTGATGGTAATTTTTTTTAAAACCGCATTTCTGTAAAAACCGTAATAAATATTGTATGTTTGAGATCTTGTTTTTACAGAAATAATGTAAATTTGAATCAAATTAATTTTTAATCAACAATTAATTACTGAGTGAAAATAAACCTATTTTAACGTCAGAGGCTATTTTTACACTGTCTTGGTTCCCGAAATGGTCACTTTTAGAAAGTAGCGCAAACGGTATCTGTAAACGTTGGTGGCGCTGCCTTGTTCTACTTTTATAGGTAACTGTATATTAATTGAAAGATGGTCAACCCTCTTAAACATCGAACAAAACACAGAAAGAACAATATCAAAAATTACTTATTATTATTATTTTGGTAAATGTTAATAAATTATTACAAACTTTCGTATACTTGTCATAAAACTCACACGACAAGCAAAATAACCGAATAAAATACGTACAAAAAGGCAACTTTAGTGTAACATTTTCATCGTTTTTCGCGACATTTTCCTCGGCCTGCCTTCGTCCATGTCACAGTGTTCATTTACGTCACGCTGTCTCGCTGCCTCGCCGGAACCTCCTCGTCAGCTCCTCCGACCTTGCGATGGTGCTTATTATGATATCTACTCATATAAGTATTGCCTTTCTACCTGTTCTGTTATAAGTCACTAGATTTCTTCGTTACTTTTTGTTTTATTATGTGCAATTAAAGAAGTTTTTAAAACTGTACAATTAATTATTGGCATATTAATTCTCTTCAGTATTATCATAATCTCTTAAATTGTCATTGCATCTACTATATCTACTAAATGATAGCCCTCTGCTGAACCAGATACACTAGAACCAAGGATATAATAATATCTATTTAAGAAAAAAAAATCTAAGTAATTACTGTTACAACCAGCCTATTTCATCCCACTACTGGGCAGAGGCTGAAGGCCTCTGCCCAGTAGTGGGATGGAAAATGTGCGTCGAAAGCAATATTTTATATTTTGATATTAGTCATGTGACTAATATCAAAATATAAAATATTGCTTTCGAAAAAATTTAAGAGTTGTTCCCTACCTAGTTTTTATCAGAACATTGGGAATTAAACAGCGTCCAGTGATCGGTTCACAGAGAGCGGCGCGGCGCGCGGTGGACTGACAGAGATGTATGGGGCCAGTGATGCCGCAGACACACTCGTGTTATATTAATGACGTCACAACTTATACTCGCTACACGACAATGATTGATCGAGGACCGCCGCGCCGACCGGACCAACTGACTGCTGCTATGAATATACCGCTGGGATTTGTAAATTACCTTATACACTGCTTTAAGTGAACCTAATCGAACGATGTCATCAAATGAATACAAATGAAGTTTGCAATTCGGGTTTTAACTTCTTTTGTAGTACATATTATATATAATACATACCATACTCCAAAAACAACCATTTTCTTTTAGAACAAAAAACACGTTATATGAATGATTTTTTAAATATATTGATTTAATACAAACTTCAAACAAGAATTCAAATTTTAGTGAATATTTGTACGAAATAAATTATGTTTGTTCTGCAGAGACAATAACAGTAAAAATCATACAGTTAACGAAACTACTGAAGTAATTTTTCGAGTGCCCAGTTTCAAATTTATTTCCAACTCTTGTACCGAATGTGGATGTAATTAATGTTGATATAAAACATTTAGCGTTGCACCTAAAGCCTGAATCATTCCCGCAAGTCACGGACATCAAGATTCACGACGTAACTCCGGACACTATTTCACAAAGGTTGACAAACCTATTACGCATGAGCTCCGCCTCGCAGGGCCTGCCTCGCAAGAATGACACTACTATTATGTTCACTTTAGTTAATATAAGATTTATTTATGAGGCACGTACGTGTCATCTCGCCAAATAAGTAGCTCTTTGAATTATGTTCTTCTGAGTGTGACTTAATTATTTAATGTTATTAATAAGTCTAGAGCATTTGCTTGTAAATTTTTCAATTTTTGTTAAAACAGCAATTTCAAAAGCTTCTGCCTTCATCACACAAACTTGAGATGTCAGAGAGGTAATACTTAATCAATGATTTTATAATTTATCATCGAAGTAAAACTAATCATCATAGTCACCCATTAATGACCCACAAGGGGGTTGGGTCTCCTCTCTACTATTTAGAGAGCCGAGAGGGTTTAAGGCCATAATGACTGTCACCGTGGCGCAGTGGTTAAGATGGTCGCCTCCCCACTACATTGCCGTGCTGGGTGACGTGGGTTCGATTCCCGCACGAGACAAATATTTGTGTGATTCATAGATATTTGTTTCTAGTCTGGGTGTACTTTGTGTCCGTTAGTTCCATGTTTGTAAAGCTCCCCGCGACACAGGGCTTGTTCCCTAGTGCGGGCGTTGTCTTTTTAAAAAAGAAAAAAAAAGAAAAAAATTAAAAAAAAATAATCTAGACACGCTGGCCTAGTGCGGGTTGGTGGATCAAACATACACTTAGAATTTCTTCTAGGGTATGTGGGTTTCTTTCTGATGTTTTCCCAAACTTCTAGCAAATGGTCTAAAACTAGTCACATATAAATTCCTCAAAGTGAAATCAACATTGGTATTGCTGGTCGGAATCGAACTCGGACAGCGTGTTTAGCACGCCACCACCGGTCACTTGGCCGTAGTTATGATTTTATATTGTTTATAACCTTCCTTGATAAATGGGCTATCCCACACTAAAATATTTTTTCAAATTGGACAAAGAGTTACTGAGATTCTAACAAGCAAACAAACAAACTCTTCAGCTGCATTATATTATAAGCATAGATAAGCACTATTTCTAAACCAATTTACCAACAAAAACCGATACAATATATTTGCAAGTGTACCAAGACAAAGTGCGTCGTCCGGCAACGACAGACCAGAGACAAGATCGATGAACCGCAGTTAATGGCTTTTGTTAAGCTCTGGAGGTTGATAGAGTGGTCGACGTGTCCGCAGTTAACAACAGAGGGACTAGAGACACGCACACGATAAACATAAGTTCATTATAGTAAGTTACAAGCAATTGGACCTTGTAGTCAACAACAACATACTAATTATGAACTTATAAATCAAGCTATTATTTTTCGATATTACTAACGCAAAATCATTGCTATTTTTAAACGCAGAGTTTGACCATCTCGATATCCAATTCCCAAAACTTGGAACAAAATTGTAAACTGAAACCAAAACAAAGAGCTTCGGATAAAGTTTATTCATTGATAGAGCCGGTTTACAACAAAATTGTACCAAAGTCGAAGCGATCGACTAGTCAATCTTCTTGGAAAATAATGCGATTATAACATAATTTCTATTCAATGGAGAGGCAACAATTGAGACTGTTAAGGACCAGATATTGAATATAATATCAACCGCTTTCACTCTTGAAAACTGATCTGTATTGGAAAATTGGTTATACTCTAAATTGTAATCATCAACATTGTTTTGTAACAATATTGTGAGAAACCAACCACAAACTAATTGCTAAACGAACACAAAGTTGTTGATACTTTTAGATATAAGGAAATAATTCTGCCGAAATAGCTTTTCTCGATGGTTTAATAGACTTAGTTGGAAACAATCTGATATTCAATGATAGTTATTCAAAATGAGTAATTAAATAAAGTATGCGAAAGCAAAACGCTTTCAAAGTTTTGAACAAATAATTCATAATTTTTTGGGAACTTATCTCAAAAATGGACTTCTAGCGTATTTATAAATAATTCATTAAAATCACGGTTCTTTGAATGAAAGACTTACCGGAAATAAATATGAACATTTTAGCTGTTTATAGTCTACCTTATTGCGACTCGTAATATAGACGAATAATAGAGCCTGAAGCAATCATGTGTGAGCTGTTGCAAATTGTTTTATCTATACAAAAGTAGGGCGGCTAAATATCGCAACAGTTTAGTAATGTTAGCGAAATAAAACTTTTTCATTTTGAAGCAATCCTTATTAGCTGTATTTTCTAGTACGTGAACGTTTATTGCAAAAGTTGGACCGCTCTGATTAGTTTCCGAAGCAAGTAAATATTACTGGTATTAACCGTTTATGGAGAGAGGAGGCTGGTCGCTCGCATCAAGGGTTTAGTGGAGCGTTAATCCTTATTATATTCATAGTATCTACGTAACATAACTGACACAATTTTGTTCAAGTAAGAGGTAAATTTTGAAGGGGTATTGATTGGTGCAATCAAAATATTATGTATTACTACAATTTTTAAAGATGTTTTTCTATGTTTAAGATTTCATCATTAGCATGATACAAATACATTATATATAAACAATAGTGTTGTTTATTCACATTTTAATGTGTGGTGAATAGAATGTTTCATTCATTCTAAATTACTGATGGTCGAAAAGGAAAAAAGTTCTTTTTAAATCTAGATTTTCATTAAATCTTACAAACTGACGTCAATCCATCACTGCATGTAATATCCCAAATTTTCCATGCCATTTCATTCCAAGGGATTCCAGAGAATAATAGGTATGGCGGAATGCAAGGAAAATTAAAAAGAAAGAGGCGACCACAGTTCGTGGAGTCACGTAATATAGACAGCGATTGTTTGGTCCTCTAATTTAACTTTTATTCCCGGCCCTTCACTTTGGCCTCAAATTCGTTTCAGCGTGTAATTCATGCGGGTGGTTTGTTATTTGCTAACATTCAAAGCACACGGTGACAGTATCTGACAGAAAAGGGAACGAACTTGTAGAAAGGACTGAGTTTGAAACGAAATTAAAGCGGTATGAAAGAAAGAAAGAAAGAAAGAAAATACATTTATTCTCCACATTTATGTGACATGAGTAGGAACAATAGTACTGTAGTGTAAGAATAAAAAAATAAAAATAACAGTAATACAAAGAAAAAAAATAAAACAAAGCAAAAAATAAAAGAAATAATAAATATAAAAAATAACTAATTCCACCTACTGTACTGGGAATGTGGACTTTGCTCAGCATAATGCTGTGGCGCCAGCAACTAACAGCTGCTGGACACTCAACAGCGCTGATTTTCAGCAAAGCCCCAGGGACAGGATGGCGAGTCAACGACCCGTGTGTCGTGTGTGTGTGTGTTAGTGTATACTATATAAATACAAATTAATAAACAATACACATATAAATAATGAGAATTAAAATGATACAAAAAAAATAAATAAATAAACAAATACGTAAACAAAATAAAAAGAAAAAAAAAGAAAGATGTGTAAATGTATTATTTTTTTACTGTTGGTAACATTGTCAGGGAGCCGCGCCGATGCAGCGATGCACGATGCAGCGATGACGCAACACGCCCATCCGTATATTTTATTATCTATGCAACGCTGTCGCCATTTTTATAATGTTGTATTGCGTTCATTGTAAAATTCTAAATCTATAGTATTTGTTATAATAATTAAGTATTTTAAACATTAAGTATATATATTTTGATTAAATAGAATGTAAATGTGAATTGTATCAATAGTTAAATTTTGTATATATTATTTTATAAATCAAGATACTACCAGTCAAGATACTATCTACTATCTATTGAAAATTGGAACAGAGTAGCCATTAATGCAATTACCAACGTCAATATAATTGGTAAGTGTATATTTACTTATTCACTACATATATTTTTTTATTTAAATGTATTTTACCTATGTTATAAAACTAAATTTAACATCACAGTATTTGTAGCTGTTCTGTGAGGAACAGTTTCTTTAATTTAGACTTATAAGTGTGTTTGTTTTTCAGGTTGCGTATTGGTGGTGGGAGGGAATTCCAACAATGTGTAGCTGCAAATTTGAAGCAACCCCTAAAGGCCATGGACCGGTACTTAGGCACTGACAAAGGACTCACCATAGATCGTTTGCTGAACCTCTGTTTCTCTGACCTCCAACTCAGCCTATTGTATAGGTAAGCTGGCTTCTGGGATGTAAGGACTCCAAACAGCAGGTTTGCTAGGTGAAGTTTCCTTCTGGCAGCCATCTTTAGTACCTTAAGGTCATTTATGAATGGGGTCACATGACTTCTCTTCGGGATTTTTACACAGAAGCGAATACAGGCATTCTGAACACGTTGGATCAGACCCTCTGTTCTTTTTAACAGGCATGGACCGTACACTGTATCACAGTAATTGAACTTTGATAGAATCAAGCTGTCCATAAGTTGTTGTCTTAACTGTACACTTAGGTATGGTCTAATGTTATACAGTACTTTTAAAAGATAAAAGCAATTACTTGTGACCCTACTGATGTAACTTTCAAATCGCAAACCAGAATATCTTGATCTTGAGGTATCTTGATTACTTTATGGTTACACTATAAAAGAAATTATAAAGCTTGATTTTTATAAAAGAGATTTGATTTTGAATAGGTAATGTGTGTGTGTGCGCGCGACATTAGATTAAAAACATTTAATTAGTTTTATATAATAGCGTTTATAAAACAGACTGGCAATTTTTTAGAATCAAAAATGCTTCTTGGTTTTTACAGAGAATATAAAATTATAATTCAAACTAAAATGCAAACTTTGAGTAACTACTCTGTAAGTGTATGAATAAAAATATAAAAATAAAAATTCTGCCTCAGTAATTAAATATTATGTGTTAAAAACTATCTCATTAAAACTGTTTAAACACTAAATTACGCTCTACATATTCACTTTTCAGTTCCGACTCACTTTACTATAATACATCTATTAATACAATTAATAATATTGTAACAAAACTCATTATAATAACCATAAATATAACATTAATGTTCTTTTACCGTATTTTACTTTTACTTACATCTAAGTAACATTCTTATTATTATAAACATCATCAAAAATAAGATACAAAGTTATTAAAATCAGCTTTTCTCTTTAATCTGTTATATGAAAGCACGTTTTATATTTTTTCATTACACGATGCTGAGTAGCGCACAAAGTGTTCTGACGTTATCCCAATGCGTAATGGATGTTGGTCCCGGGGGTGTGGCCGGAAAATTGTGTGGACAAAACGTATTGAAAGATAAACTGTCCACCGGTCACACACACTTGTAATATTAAATTAGATTAATATTTTTATAATAAAGGCAATACTTTCTTAGCAGCTAACGTGTTTTATTTAATATCACATCCTACTAGAGATGTCGACCCCGCCAGGATTTGTGGATTTCCAACATTATTGTCTCACTGCTGGGAATGGTTCTTTCCCCAAAATAGAACGATATTATAATTTATACAATGATATAATAATATTTTGATTCATAATAATTATTAAGTAAACTTAATGTCTGAATTGACTACTACTGTCGTTTCAGAGTACTTAGGTTGAATAATTTGTAAATAGATCCTTGGTGTAAGACCGTTGAAGAAGATCGTTTGTTTTGTTTGTTAAAAATAGTAATAGCTCGTTGTATGAGAGCCAGATTGTGACTCAAATAGCCTGTTATAAATCGTTTGGTTCATGGCTCGGAAAATACATTGCTATTTGACTTTTCCGGTGCCAATTTCCGTGGTCATTAATTTTGAAGGTATAATTAATCTACTTTAACTTACTGTAAAGTTGTGTTAACTTAAAATTATATATCTATGATTTACGCTACGAGACGCTATATAGTAAAGGATTCTATTCCATGAAATACTTTATTTAAAACTTAGTTTAACATTATTTTTCTACTGCATAGTTAAGTTTACAAAATGAGATTTGTTTTATGTGAAATTCGTTTGTACACGTTCGTCAACAATTTAATTTAATTTTGCACTTACAACGGCCGAATTGATTAAATTTGCGGTTTTATTAACACAATGAGTCCTCAGATATACCAGAACGGGATTAATAATTATATCGAGCCAAAGCACACCGTGTAAGTCGACCATTGATCGAATCATATTATACCCTAGAGTCAATGCTACAAGTGCCTTATAACCGACAGAGCTCATATAATACGTCACATGTAACTGAATGGGTCCTAATTTGTGTTGCGACTATATTGGTTCTAAAGCTATTCTCTCCCTGTTTCCGGCCCATTCTCCTAAATATGAGGCCTAAGGCGTCCTACACGCGATAAACGCAGCTAATATTAATAATGTTGGCTGTACAATAGTAGAACTGTTCGCGTTTGCAGAACAAACAATCGGCCCTTTGGGTCCGCTCGTAAAACCAACCCGTCAGTCCTTACAACGCACTACATTATGAGTATCGAGACTGGTTTATTTTGGTGCAAGTTGTAGGCTAATGCGTTAAGTTTCTGTTATTGTATGGACTTATATATTAAATGTAACTTAACATAGCTTTGAGATTAAAGTGAACAACACAGTATTTACAAGAAAGTAACAGTTGAATTAATTTTCAATCATTTAAATATTGACCTATTATATACATAACTATGAACTTCATAGTGAGCTAAATTAAATAGTCAAGTGGTGATCCTGGCACGTGTTAGTCCAATGTCTGTCTTTATTTTCTTTTGAATTGTATATATTTATGGCTATTATTACATGTACGCCAGCAGAGTAAGTAGTTGGTATGAAAGTGATAATATTATAATAAATAAATGAACCTGCCCCTTATTCCCCACAGTGCGGCGATCCAAATAAAATAAATGCCATCGAAAATTTTAAAAAGCTCCACATTGTTAAATAAACACAGTTTAACCCTCAAGTTATTCCATCCAAATATTTGCAGGACGCGGGATAGTTGGACCCATCCTCGTTATACCGATTGATACGAACCGTACGTAGGTACGGGTCTATAGCCCTACACAGCCCTTGATGAATTTGTGCGAGAGGACGGCGATGACGTCACACATTAGCTTTCACAACTATTTGAAACTAAGAGTTGTTTGAATGTTCTCTCAGTAGTTTATACGTGGAAGGTTCACCGTTGGTAATTTATGCGCACTCCGGGAACATTTGATGTGTTAGTACTGCCTATCTACCCTGTTTAATTATGATAAATGACTTAAGCAATTATGAAAGCAATTTTTAACTAGGTTATAATATTATTATTTAATGGAAGGAGAAGACATACCTGGGTAGATTAGCCAATGATTTGCGATATTGAACTGAATATATTATAGGGAAGTTCCAGATATGGCACTAGAAGAAGAATATTATTTTAAGTAATAAATGTTTTGGAGCATTTTGCTCCAAAATTGCCCTGCACTGCATTTGTATTAAAAGGCATAGTGCGCTGATGGCCTAATTCTAATAGATAGGAAAATTCTTGTACGTTCATTATAAACCTACAAGAAACTATAAAATAAAATCCAAACAACAGAATGGCACTCTTTGACTTAGACTCCCACACATTCGCGATAAGACAGATAATACTTAGTTAACTATTCATGTATTGTAATTAAAGCGAATAACACGACGACAGCTATCATCGCTTTGAAAACTTAAAATCTGAGATATACCGACACCATATTTTAGATACAGTGCTACTTTGTCTATTTACATAATGATTAGTTTGAAATATCGTAAAATTAATTTAATATTGAGTATTGCTTCGAGTATGTGAATTTTACCTAAATTAAAAAAAAAACGCACGATGTGGTTGTAATTTGTTTAATTTTTTTTTTATCCGGGATAATTCGTGTCAATTTAAAGATTTACAGGCTAACAATGTGCAAAGAAAATTTTAAATATTTAAATTTGACATAGCAATAATATAAAATTGAAACCTTCTAGTTAACTTCTCTGTAAATATTTAAAACGTATGTTTTTTTGTAGCTAAGTAGATTTCCGAACTCATTTTAGCTAAAATTATTCAGGTTTACTACGAAAATCAAAACAACATCAGTACAGTATCAGCACTGTACCTACGAGTTTGATGTATTTATTCTACGTAAGCAAATACCCTCACTAGTTCAAGTAACGCTCAGTGCACATTGGTCGTCTACACACACTTATTCAATATTCCGTCGTGAATTATTCATGTATTACCAACATACGATTAGGATGTAAGTCAGATTTTATTTTCGCTTCCTCGGCAACATTACACTTGCAAATATTTGGATCATACTTTCTTATAGACAACAAGCATTATTGTTATGGATCTCCCTAATAAATTGTTTATTCCTGATAGTAAATGTCAATGAATAAATGGAAGACAATTTATTATTTAGTGGGTAGTGATTTTATTAATCCAGTGTTCTTAGTTTCTTAAATGTAAACAGGTTTCTGGTGATAAACATAACATAGCATCACGCCTTTTTCCCCGAAGGGATAGGCAGAGATGTTTCACACCCACATTTCACCAGCTATGTTTTTGGTCCCATGAAATAGGGGGCGAGCCTATTGTCATCAAACGGGAACATTTTGTTTTTGGTGATACTTTAAGTATTTTACTCACTGATATATTACTGGTGTTATTTGAACCAGGTCAGCGATAATCAGAAAGAAAATTAACCATTTTGAATACAAACTATAATAAATTTATTACACAACATAATTTCGTCTGTAAAACATTCACATATTCTAAAATTAAACGCAATTTATCAGAATAGTGTCTTTAATAAATGTCTCTTATTTGATCCATAAATAATGTCACTTCATGAGATACCTACTCCATTTTAAACCAACAGAATATGTAATGTCTGATACGAGGCTTTTGACTATTTTTTTTTTTTTGCTGACTTTATTCAACAGAATTTTGTTCGCACTTTTTGCTAGTAAAGGGAAACACGGCGTTACCACTTGTCAGTGTATTTCACTGGTAATCGTGAGTGCGGCAACGTACGTTGATAATACCTCCCTAGCTACCTACCCACCATTCATAACGTTACTTTGAGTTTCGCTAATTGGAACGTATCTAACGGTAAGTGCGGGTGCTCCGGCGGGTTTTAATGAAAAATTTTGTCAGTTTTAAAACCTAGTTTCTGCTAACTTTTCTCATTATTGCCTTTCTTTTGGCATCCGGAAATGATATTTTTGAGTGTCTTTGTGATTTTTTTGAGGAATGAGAACATTATGAAACAGTATAATAATATATAAATCAATATAATTTATAAAGAACTGATACATATTAGATTCAACGCAGCCGCTCGCTATCTCAATAATTGTGGTTGTCAAGATAACTCAAAGAGCCACTAGATCAAAGACATTGAATCTATACTAATAATGAGTTATCTTGGTTTCATATTATTATATTATATGTATATTATTGGTTGTTTTTATTCTGTTTGAATTATGTAATATTATTATAAAGAATTTTAGTTTGTTTGTAATGTATAGGCTCCGAAACTACTCAACCGATTTTAAAAATTCTTTCACCAGTAGAATGCTACGTCCGACATACCAAGTGGGTGGAAGCTAGTGTGATGTACACACAAGTTTATTTGCTGCAAAATGTATGCCTGGATTGCATAAATTTAGCAGCAAACCTTACTAAAACCCAGATATAAATAATTAGATTGATTAATATCTAACTTACATCAGTTTAGAAACAAATCAAAAGACATGTCTTTAATTAAAAAAATCAAATGTCTAAAAATTTCGCCCTACATTAAAAGTTGTAGATTCGACCCGTTTTTGAGAGCTCATTCGTACCTATTTTTTTTTTTTTTGTAGGTACATAATACTAAACCTGCTATGCCCTATAATTATAATGAAATAACGTTAAAGCCACGTGTACACACAACAAAGTTCCCGAGAACTGAGCATTGTTACGCAGAGCGCGTCATTAGCAGGTGCCTTTGATTAAATGACGAGCCGATGTCGCTCTGTACTCCATGTTAATATCATTTACTAAGACAGCTCTCTCTTTCAGTGATATGTGATCAACTAACGTGTTACCAATGACGAGATATCATTAAAAGTATTAACATAATTATACTGAAAGTTAAGAACAAGAAGGTTGTATTTGTTGCGTTGTCGTTATGTGCTGGAGGGAGAGAAGTCTAAATTTATAAATGGACATAATACAATTATTATTTTTTTTCTGTTTTCAGTTGTGAAATAAATGAAATTTAGAAATTGGTATGTATTCCAGATTAAATATGTCGTATTACAAAATAAAAGAAATAAACGATCATGAAAATAGCTGTAAAATTTCTCACTCTCGGCGTAGTTACTCAGTAACACTCTTACTATTCAAGTACGACTTCCTTCCTAAAACTTTTTGACAATAAAAGCCACATCGTATGCAAATCAAAATTAGTTTTCACGAACTTATGAAAGGTTCCGTTTGACATTTCCATACATGATGGACTCGTGCTCGTAAAAGTGGCCGACAGAGGCCGTGGGCCGTGAGCCTCATCGTATCCAATATTCATGTGTGTCGGAGTCACGTAAACTCACGCATGATTATTTTATTGTGACCTCATACTCTTATTGGTGGGATGGAGGATAAGGCTCTTGAATACGTGAGGTTTTGTGGTCGGACCACTCGAAGGTTGGGGTTCTAGTATTCCAACACATACGCACTTTACAAGTATTTTGTTCTCAAATTTCGATATTCATGGGAGTTTTGAGAGAGGACTAGACATTATTTGTGATTGATGACTGCATAATGAAGTTTATAAATGAAGAATGAGAATACAAAAATATTATAATATAATAATAATAAATATTTTTATTTCAAATACTGTTCCGTGATACTTCGATTGATTTAATTTAATAAGTCGGTTATCTTTAAAATACTTTATCAATTTGATTTGTACTGTTTGGACAATATCTGCTGAGCGGTTTTTATTTATAAATCGGTATCGATCGGTTTCAAGCAAATTGGCAATGAAATGAGATTGACAATATCTTTTTGTTCAGAATTTGTATAATAGATTGGGGAGCCATTGTTTAAGTCCTTTGTAATATAAATTAGTTAGGCGGGATCATCTTTAAGTTAATACTTTAACGGCCACACGTACGGACACTAGTCTAGTCACACGTATGGACGTCAGTTTAAGGGGCAGAGGTACAATAAAATGCACTCTCTACTAACTTAAAGTCTCTTTTAATCAACTTTACACATAGATTTATCATACGCTGTACATAACTATTACACAGTTTACACATTTAAGCCAAACGCTTACAGTAAAAACACAAATATATCGTTACACGAACTACGACCTTTCGCATCGGAGGCGCGGAGGAGAAGGCAGTCGCCGCGGCTTCGGTCGAGCTCCTTCCCTTCGCTGCTAGCGTCTGCGGGTCGCGGGCGCAGAGAGGGGAAGGTGCAACGCGTGGATTGGCTCGCGGCGCTCGCGCCACAGCGCATAGCAACAAGTCCCGCATTACATCGTCAATCCTAATGTTGTCCGTGTTACATACTCCCCCTCTAGTTCAGCTTAGCGCCCTCGCAGTTGAACTAGTCTAGGTATGTACGCGGCCTACCCCGTTGACGTTTTTCCCTAACGGGTGGCTCCACCTGGCCGGAGAAGGGTGTGAGGTGCGAAACGTGATATCTGCCTACGTTCCTACCGGTCTGCACGTTTTCTAAAACGTAAGTGGTCGAGCTAACAATTTTACTTACTTTGTATGGGCCGTCACGGCGCGGGATAAACTTTGCAGATTGCCCGCGTCCTGCATCGTTCGGCCCCTGTGCTCTGAGTAGCACGAGGTCTCCTACCTTGTACGCAGGTGGTTCTCTGCGCTTTCAATAAGCGTTGCTCTTCTGGGTAGCTTGTGCCTTCTCGCGCGTACCTCTGGCCTCATCCAAAACGACTGTTATCTTCCTTAGCTCTAAAATACCCCTCATGTCAGTTATATACCTCTGACATGGTACACATTTTTTTATATAGTTCGTTACGAACGTGCGCATGCCAGGCCAATAATACCTAGCGCGAACGCGGCTCAACGTGCGTTCTACGCCGAAATGACCGGCTGTTGGCGCGTCGTGGAGGTCAACCATCACCTGCTTACGTTCGTGTTCCGGGACGACTATGCAGCAGTCCTCCCCATCATCTGACTCTAGATTGTACCTGTAGAGTATACCATCAGACATGACGAATCCTCGGTCGGACCATGGTCTCCCCCTCGAGGGTTCGTGGGATTCCATGTCCTTAATAATTTTACATACCTCGGGGTCCAGTAACTGATTCTCGCGAATATCACCGCTACTCCTCTTAGGTATATCAATGATCGTCGTACACAGCTCGCATTCCCCTATGACGTCATCTTGCAGCAGCTTATCAAGCTCCTTCTGCAAGGTTGTGCTATCTTTGTGAGTATAAACAAACTTATAAAACTGTCGCGGGTCATCCGAGAACGACCATCTGTGTTGAGCAACGTCTAACACCATGCCGGCCCTGGATAGGAAATCTACACCTAATAGTGTTCTATTATCGCTTCCAGGTAACACTAAAAAAGTACAGACTATAATACGACTTTCTATGAGAATGTTTACCTCAGCCGTCAATAGGTCTCTCCACCCTTGTGTTCCGTCGGCCAGGTAAACAAACCGTTTCGTTTCTTTAAAGTGCACTCCCGAATCTACTAGCACGCGGTATAAAAGAGGACTCGCAATACTGTGTGTAGCGCCGGTATCTACTATCGCGACACCGGTACGACCCATTACACTTATATTTACCATCGGGTAATTTTCGTGTGTACTAACTTTCGATATATGTACACACGAACCATCCGGGTTAGTACGCGTTCTAACATTCCTACGCTCTATATTGATGCTATTAAACGATAACTCTTCGTCGGTTTTTGATAACGTTGGTACACAAATATCACATTTCGACCGCACAACACCTTGTTTGCCGCAGCCATAACATCGCAAACCCTGTACCTTCTCACGATTTCTACACTCGTCTGAGGAGTGACCAAACATTTTACAAATGCTACATTTCGGTCTACGCCTCTTGTTGCTATGCACCGCGGCGGTGGTACCACTCGCACTCGCGGATGGTGAACTCGATCGCGTGAGATTACGGTCGGTGGTAGGTACCTTTTCGGTCGAAATGGCGGCTTTATTAATATTATTAAAATTTGTTACCTTATGCGACTGCAATGCATCCTCCGCTACTCTTGCCTTACACAATAACTCATCTACATTATTTATGCTATCACGGGGCACTCTTTTTATCACTCGCCTATGTAACAAACTGTAAACTATATCTACTTCTAACGCATCATTAAGTTTATATGGTAACCTTGCCACTAACGCACGCACTTTACACACAAAAGTCTCTGCTCGTTCGTCGTCACGTTGTTCAGCGGCGAAAATCTGTCGCAGAACTTTATACGCGGGCTGCGAGACACCGTAGGTAGCGCGAAGGCGGGCTATCGCGTCGGACCACGTGGTCACTGACGCCTTGACGCCACGCCACCATACTGCTGCTTCTCCCTCTAGCAGCATGGGCAGTCCTCGAAGAGCGTGTTGGTCGCTCACTGCGGCACACTCTTTGTAGATCTCCACGGCATCCACGAAGGCTTCTAGGACCTCAGCGTCCTGCGATGCGCCGTTGAACCTCGCCGTACAGCGCGTGAAGTTTGCGTCGGCGCTGACGGCGGCGGCGCTCCTGTTGCTGTCGTCGGTTGTCGTGGCGGCCATGACGGGGGTGGAGGCTCTGAAGCCCCCCTGAGTCGTCATCATGGCTATCAAAGTACGATTAGTTTCCGTCTGCGCACGTGTTATCGTCTCCACTAGGGTGCGCATGAACTGTTCCGAAGCGAACGCCGGCGACTGCGGAGGCATCATGCCGGCCCTCGCAGCTTCCTCGGCGCTGTCGTGTTCGATGGTGCTGTCTCCTCGCCTGTCGAACGCCGGCGGCTGCGGCGGCATCATGCCGGCCCTCGCAGTATCCTCGGCGCTGTCCTGTTCGGTGATGCTGTCTCGCCGCTCTCCCCCTTCTGTGGGCGTGTCGTCGTCACCTCCCTGCTGCTGTCGCAGAGGCCCTCTGACTCCTTGGCGAGTTGTCGGCATGTTCGGCGGTTGAGCGTGGGCGTGGTTCAAGCAGTCAAGCCGCAAGTATGGGTGCCAGTTTAACGGCCACACGTACGGACACTAGTCTAGTCACACGTATGGACGTCAGTTTAAGGGGCAGAGGTACAATAAAATGCACTCTCTACTAACTTAAAGTCTCTTTTAATCAACTTTACACATAGATTTATCATACGCTGTACATAACTATTACACAGTTTACACATTTAAGCCAAACGCTTACAGTAAAAACACAAATATATCGTTACACGAACTACGACCTTTCGCATCGGAGGCGCGGAGGAGAAGGCAGTCGCCGCGGCTTCGGTCGAGCTCCTTCCCTTCGCTGCTAGCGTCTGCGGGTCGCGGGCGCAGAGAGGGGAAGGTGCAACGCGTGGATTGGCTCGCGGCGCTCGCGCCACAGCGCATAGCAACAAGTCCCGCATTACATCGTCAATCCTAATGTTGTCCGTGTTACAATACTTAATACTCTAGAATATTGCGGTTGTCACAGTTATTGATGCGGTCATTACTGAAACTGACGAAAGGTCTTGCTCTCACCTATAGTTAGTAGTTGCTACTACATTTGTAAAATTGAACAATTGGCGTCATTATGTTGAAAATAAATCGTACTTTCTATGTATTTTGCTTTATGTTACATCAATTAACTTATAGTGGTCTTTCAAAATTTGATTCCCTATAATTTAGTACATTCTCTTCTTTAAAATAATGAAGCACCAAAACTGTAAAAACAGTTCTAGTAGAGGGTAAAAAATATATTATTATTTACGATTAAGTATTTTCATTTACGTAACACAAGAAAAAAGAAGAGAAAAAAAGACATTCCGTGTGTATATTATTTGCACTACATCGCATGTATTTTTAAGGGCGGCTATTGGATAGCCTGTAGCCATCCTACGATCCCTTATAGGCTATCCGCAACTGATGCCTTCATATCCGTCATATACAAAATATTATGTGATCCTTTACAAACAACCCAATTTTCATATTCTTTTTATTGAAATAGTTTTCTTATATCCCTTTTCGTGGTGTGTTTGTTACTATATATTATCACAGAAACCTTTTGTTTTTAATTCTAATCACATTCATTATCATCATCATTTCAGCACTGGACAAAAATTATAATCACGCAAAATAACTCTAAAAAAGTTTTTATTTTGTTTGATCTAAAAATATAATATTGACATAAGTTTTTGTTGAATGTCTCATGAAACTGTTGTAATTTGAATAAAACAATACTTAGTAGCCAAATATATAAGACAGTAGACTTTCGTACGTGAACATAAATCGTACGTGGTACGTGTATGAGGTACCTACAAGTGGCGGCGTACTGCGGTGCACTATCGTACTAAACGCGACGTTTATAAATGACGAGAGCCACAGTCCGACCCGACTTCCATTCAAACGTTATTTTTCTTACATTCACCGACATTTTTTATCCAAACCAAAAATCGTACCTCATTTATCTTATTCACGAACCCGCGGATTCTATTAAAAAGATTTTCTTATTCAAAAATGCCAAGGAATTGAATTTAAATGGAAGGAAAGCGTATCGCTGTGATTAATTATGGGACAGTTGCAAAAGTGTTTTGTTTTAACTTATCATTTGTATTCAAAGATATTATTCAGTGAAAAGTTTAGACAGTGCGACAGCACCAATGAATAGCGCCTGTGTTTCAAAACGGGAGAAAAATCGTCCTAAATTATGACGAATTATGGTCTGTTCATTTATAAGGTTTACTTAGACAACAATATGAACGCTCAATTAAATATTCTTAATTTTTACTAGAAAAAGCTTGATCTTAAAACCATGCGGAAGAACCAAATACATTTGTGAAATTAAAATGCAACACGTGTCTTCTTTATTTATAAAAATATATATTTTTATATTATGTTTTATATAATATGTTTGATTTTATTTAATTTTTTTTAGTACCAATTAAGGTAAAGGCACCTATTACGGAGGTATTTCGCAACATTTGAAAGTAAGAAACAAAAATAAGCATTTCTAAGCATTTTTAAAGGTGTAAACTAATTGTATCGTCAAAAGTGGAATTTATATTTTGAATTGCTGTTGACCCTATGGTACTTTTTATGATGATGGCCTAATTCTAATAGATAGGAAAATTCTTGTACGTTCATTATAAACCTACAAGAAACTATAAAATAAAATCCAAACAACAGAATGGCACTCTTTGACTTAGACTCCCACACATTCGCGATAAGACAGATAATACTTAGTTAACTATTCATGTATTGTAATTAAAGCGAATAACACGACGACAGCTATCATCGCTTTGAAAACTTAAAATCTGAGATATACCGACACCATATTTTAGATACAGTGCTACTTTGTCTATTTACATAATGATTAGTTTGAAATATCGTAAAATTAATTTAATATTGAGTATTGCTTCGAGTATGTGAATTTTACCTAAATTAAAAAAAAAACGCACGATGTGGTTGTAATTTGTTTAATTTTTTTTTTATCCGGGATAATTCGTGTCAATTTAAAGATTTACAGGCTAACAATGTGCAAAGAAAATTTTAAATATTTAAATTTGACATAGCAATAATATAAAATTGAAACCTTCTAGTTAACTTCTCTGTAAATATTTAAAACGTATGTTTTTTTGTAGCTAAGTAGATTTCCGAACTCATTTTAGCTAAAATTATTCAGGTTTACTACGAAAATCAAAACAACATCAGTACAGTATCAGCACTGTACCTACGAGTTTGATGTATTTATTCTACGTAAGCAAATACCCTCACTAGTTCAAGTAACGCTCAGTGCACATTGGTCGTCTACACACACTTATTCAATATTCCGTCGTGAATTATTCATGTATTACCAACATACGATTAGGATGTAAGTCAGATTTTATTTTCGCTTCCTCGGCAACATTACACTTGCAAATATTTGGATCATACTTTCTTATAGACAACAAGCATTATTGTTATGGATCTCCCTAATAAATTGTTTATTCCTGATAGTAAATGTCAATGAATAAATGGAAGACAATTTATTATTTAGTGGGTAGTGATTTTATTAATCCAGTGTTCTTAGTTTCTTAAATGTAAACAGGTTTCTGGTGATAAACATAACATAGCATCACGCCTTTTTCCCCGAAGGGATAGGCAGAGATGTTTCACACCCACATTTCACCAGCTATGTTTTTGGTCCCATGAAATAGGGGGCGAGCCTATTGTCATCAAACGGGAACATTTTGTTTTTGGTGATACTTTAAGTATTTTACTCACTGATATATTACTGGTGTTATTTGAACCAGGTCAGCGATAATCAGAAAGAAAATTAACCATTTTGAATACAAACTATAATAAATTTATTACACAACATAATTTCGTCTGTAAAACATTCACATATTCTAAAATTAAACGCAATTTATCAGAATAGTGTCTTTAATAAATGTCTCTTATTTGATCCATAAATAATGTCACTTCATGAGATACCTACTCCATTTTAAACCAACAGAATATGTAATGTCTGATACGAGGCTTTTGACTATTTTTTTTTTTTTGCTGACTTTATTCAACAGAATTTTGTTCGCACTTTTTGCTAGTAAAGGGAAACACGGCGTTACCACTTGTCAGTGTATTTCACTGGTAATCGTGAGTGCGGCAACGTACGTTGATAATACCTCCCTAGCTACCTACCCACCATTCATAACGTTACTTTGAGTTTCGCTAATTGGAACGTATCTAACGGTAAGTGCGGGTGCTCCGGCGGGTTTTAATGAAAAATTTTGTCAGTTTTAAAACCTAGTTTCTGCTAACTTTTCTCATTATTGCCTTTCTTTTGGCATCCGGAAATGATATTTTTGAGTGTCTTTGTGATTTTTTTGAGGAATGAGAACATTATGAAACAGTATAATAATATATAAATCAATATAATTTATAAAGAACTGATACATATTAGATTCAACGCAGCCGCTCGCTATCTCAATAATGGTGGTTGTCAAGATAACTCAGAGCCACTAGATCAAAGACATTGAATATACTAATAATGAGTTATCTTGGTTTCATATTATTATATTATATGTATATTATTGGTTGTTTTTATTCTGTTTGAATTATGTAATATTATTATAAAGAATTTTAGTTTGTTTGTAATGTATAGGCTCCGAAACTACTCAACCGATTTTAAAAATTCTTTCACCAGTAGAATGCTACGTCCGACATACCAAGTGGGTGGAAGCTAGTGTGATGTACACACAAGTTTATTTGCTGCAAAATGTATGCCTGGATTGCATAAATTTAGCAGCAAACCTTACTAAAACCCAGATATAAATAATTAGATTGATTAATATCTAACTTACATCAGTTTAGAAACAAATCAAAAGACATGTCTTTAATTAAAAAAATCAAATGTCTAAAAATTTCGCCCTACATTAAAAGTTGTAGATTCGACCCGTTTTTGAGAGCTCATTCGTACCTATTTTTTTTTTTTTTTGTAGGTACATAATACTAAACCTGCTATGCCCTATAATTATAATGAAATAACGTTAAAGCCACGTGTACACACAACAAAGTTCCCGAGAACTGAGCATTGTTACGCAGAGCGCGTCATTAGCAGGTGCCTTTGATTAAATGACGAGCCGATGTCGCTCTGTACTCCATGTTAATATCATTTACTAAGACAGCTCTCTCTTTCAGTGATATGTGATCAACTAACGTGTTACCAATGACGAGATATCATTAAAAGTATTAACATAATTATACTGAAAGTTAAGAACAAGAAGGTTGTATTTGTTGCGTTGTCGTTATGTGCTGGAGGGAGAGAAGTCTAAATTTATAAATGGACATAATACAATTATTATTTTTTTTCTGTTTTCAGTTGTGAAATAAATGAAATTTAGAAATTGGTATGTATTCCAGATTAAATATGTCGTATTACAAAATAAAAGAAATAAACGATCATGAAAATAGCTGTAAAATTTCTCACTCTCGGCGTAGTTACTCAGTAACACTCTTACTATTCAAGTACGACTTCCTTCCTAAAACTTTTTGACAATAAAAGCCACATCGTATGCAAATCAAAATTAGTTTTCACGAACTTATGAAAGGTTCCGTTTGACATTTCCATACATGATGGACTCGTGCTCGTAAAAGTGGCCGACAGAGGCCGTGGGCCGTGAGCCTCATCGTATCCAATATTCATGTGTGTCGGAGTCACGTAAACTCACGCATGATTATTTTATTGTGACCTCATACTCTTATTGGTGGGATGGAGGATAAGGCTCTTGAATACGTGAGGTTTTGTGGTCGGACCACTCGAAGGTTGGGGTTCTAGTATTCCAACACATACGCACTTTACAAGTATTTTGTTCTCAAATTTCGATATTCATGGGAGTTTTGAGAGAGGACTAGACATTATTTGTGATTGATGACTGCATAATGAAGTTTATAAATGAAGAATGAGAATACAAAAATATTATAATATAATAATAATAAATATTTTTATTTCAAATACTGTTCCGTGATACTTCGATTGATTTAATTTAATAAGTCGGTTATCTTTAAAATACTTTATCAATTTGATTTGTACTGTTTGGACAATATCTGCTGAGCGGTTTTTATTTATAAATCGGTATCGATCGGTTTCAAGCAAATTGGCAATGAAATGAGATTGACAATATCTTTTTGTTCAGAATTTGTATAATAGATTGGGGAGCCATTGTTTAAGTCCTTTGTAATATAAATTAGTTAGGCGGGATCATCTTTAAGTTAATACTTTAACGGCCACACGTACGGACACTAGTCTAGTCACACGTATGGACGTCAGTTTAAGGGGCAGAGGTACAATAAAATGCACTCTCTACTAACTTAAAGTCTCTTTTAATCAACTTTACACATAGATTTATCATACGCTGTACATAACTATTACACAGTTTACACATTTAAGCCAAACGCTTACAGTAAAAACACAAATATATCGTTACACGAACTACGACCTTTCGCATCGGAGGCGCGGAGGAGAAGGCAGTCGCCGCGGCTTCGGTCGAGCTCCTTCCCTTCGCTGCTAGCGTCTGCGGGTCGCGGGCGCAGAGAGGGGAAGGTGCAACGCGTGGATTGGCTCGCGGCGCTCGCGCCACAGCGCATAGCAACAAGTCCCGCATTACATCGTCAATCCTAATGTTGTCCGTGTTACATACTCCCCCTCTAGTTCAGCTTAGCGCCCTCGCAGTTGAACTAGTCTAGGTATGTACGCGGCCTACCCCGTTGACGTTTTTCCCTAACGGGTGGCTCCACCTGGCCGGAGAAGGGTGTGAGGTGCGAAACGTGATATCTGCCTACGTTCCTACCGGTCTGCACGTTTTCTAAAACGTAAGTGGTCGAGCTAACAATTTTACTTACTTTGTATGGGCCGTCACGGCGCGGGATAAACTTTGCAGATTGCCCGCGTCCTGCATCGTTCGGCCCCTGTGCTCTGAGTAGCACGAGGTCTCCTACCTTGTACGCAGGTGGTTCTCTGCGCTTTCAATAAGCGTTGCTCTTCTGGGTAGCTTGTGCCTTCTCGCGCGTACCTCTGGCCTCATCCAAAACGACTGTTATCTTCCTTAGCTCTAAAATACCCCTCATGTCAGTTATATACCTCTGACATGGTACACATTTTTTTATATAGTTCGTTACGAACGTGCGCATGCCAGGCCAATAATACCTAGCGCGAACGCGGCTCAACGTGCGTTCTACGCCGAAATGACCGGCTGTTGGCGCGTCGTGGAGGTCAACCATCACCTGCTTACGTTCGTGTTCCGGGACGACTATGCAGCAGTCCTCCCCATCATCTGACTCTAGATTGTACCTGTAGAGTATACCATCAGACATGACGAATCCTCGGTCGGACCATGGTCTCCCCCTCGAGGGTTCGTGGGATTCCATGTCCTTAATAATTTTACATACCTCGGGGTCCAGTAACTGATTCTCGCGAATATCACCGCTACTCCTCTTAGGTATATCAATGATCGTCGTACACAGCTCGCATTCCCCTATGACGTCATCTTGCAGCAGCTTATCAAGCTCCTTCTGCAAGGTTGTGCTATCTTTGTGAGTATAAACAAACTTATAAAACTGTCGCGGGTCATCCGAGAACGACCATCTGTGTTGAGCAACGTCTAACACCATGCCGGCCCTGGATAGGAAATCTACACCTAATAGTGTTCTATTATCGCTTCCAGGTAACACTAAAAAAGTACAGACTATAATACGACTTTCTATGAGAATGTTTACCTCAGCCGTCAATAGGTCTCTCCACCCTTGTGTTCCGTCGGCCAGGTAAACAAACCGTTTCGTTTCTTTAAAGTGCACTCCCGAATCTACTAGCACGCGGTATAAAAGAGGACTCGCAATACTGTGTGTAGCGCCGGTATCTACTATCGCGACACCGGTACGACCCATTACACTTATATTTACCATCGGGTAATTTTCGTGTGTACTAACTTTCGATATATGTACACACGAACCATCCGGGTTAGTACGCGTTCTAACATTCCTACGCTCTATATTGATGCTATTAAACGATAACTCTTCGTCGGTTTTTGATAACGTTGGTACACAAATATCACATTTCGACCGCACAACACCTTGTTTGCCGCAGCCATAACATCGCAAACCCTGTACCTTCTCACGATTTCTACACTCGTCTGAGGAGTGACCAAACATTTTACAAATGCTACATTTCGGTCTACGCCTCTTGTTGCTATGCACCGCGGCGGTGGTACCACTCGCACTCGCGGATGGTGAACTCGATCGCGTGAGATTACGGTCGGTGGTAGGTACCTTTTCGGTCGAAATGGCGGCTTTATTAATATTATTAAAATTTGTTACCTTATGCGACTGCAATGCATCCTCCGCTACTCTTGCCTTACACAATAACTCATCTACATTATTTATGCTATCACGGGGCACTCTTTTTATCACTCGCCTATGTAACAAACTGTAAACTATATCTACTTCTAACGCATCATTAAGTTTATATGGTAACCTTGCCACTAACGCACGCACTTTACACACAAAAGTCTCTGCTCGTTCGTCGTCACGTTGTTCAGCGGCGAAAATCTGTCGCAGAACTTTATACGCGGGCTGCGAGACACCGTAGGTAGCGCGAAGGCGGGCTATCGCGTCGGACCACGTGGTCACTGACGCCTTGACGCCACGCCACCATACTGCTGCTTCTCCCTCTAGCAGCATGGGCAGTCCTCGAAGAGCGTGTTGGTCGCTCACTGCGGCACACTCTTTGTAGATCTCCACGGCATCCACGAAGGCTTCTAGGACCTCAGCGTCCTGCGATGCGCCGTTGAACCTCGCCGTACAGCGCGTGAAGTTTGCGTCGGCGCTGACGGCGGCGGCGCTCCTGTTGCTGTCGTCGGTTGTCGTGGCGGCCATGACGGGGGTGGAGGCTCTGAAGCCCCCCTGAGTCGTCATCATGGCTATCAAAGTACGATTAGTTTCCGTCTGCGCACGTGTTATCGTCTCCACTAGGGTGCGCATGAACTGTTCCGAAGCGAACGCCGGCGACTGCGGAGGCATCATGCCGGCCCTCGCAGCTTCCTCGGCGCTGTCGTGTTCGATGGTGCTGTCTCCTCGCCTGTCGAACGCCGGCGGCTGCGGCGGCATCATGCCGGCCCTCGCAGTATCCTCGGCGCTGTCCTGTTCGGTGATGCTGTCTCGCCGCTCTCCCCCTTCTGTGGGCGTGTCGTCGTCACCTCCCTGCTGCTGTCGCAGAGGCCCTCTGACTCCTTGGCGAGTTGTCGGCATGTTCGGCGGTTGAGCGTGGGCGTGGTTCAAGCAGTCAAGCCGCAAGTATGGGTGCCAGTTTAACGGCCACACGTACGGACACTAGTCTAGTCACACGTATGGACGTCAGTTTAAGGGGCAGAGGTACAATAAAATGCACTCTCTACTAACTTAAAGTCTCTTTTAATCAACTTTACACATAGATTTATCATACGCTGTACATAACTATTACACAGTTTACACATTTAAGCCAAACGCTTACAGTAAAAACACAAATATATCGTTACACGAACTACGACCTTTCGCATCGGAGGCGCGGAGGAGAAGGCAGTCGCCGCGGCTTCGGTCGAGCTCCTTCCCTTCGCTGCTAGCGTCTGCGGGTCGCGGGCGCAGAGAGGGGAAGGTGCAACGCGTGGATTGGCTCGCGGCGCTCGCGCCACAGCGCATAGCAACAAGTCCCGCATTACATCGTCAATCCTAATGTTGTCCGTGTTACAATACTTAATACTCTAGAATATTGCGGTTGTCACAGTTATTGATGCGGTCATTACTGAAACTGACGAAAGGTCTTGCTCTCACCTATAGTTAGTAGTTGCTACTACATTTGTAAAATTGAACAATTGGCGTCATTATGTTGAAAATAAATCGTACTTTCTATGTATTTTGCTTTATGTTACATCAATTAACTTATAGTGGTCTTTCAAAATTTGATTCCCTATAATTTAGTACATTCTCTTCTTTAAAATAATGAAGCACCAAAACTGTAAAAACAGTTCTAGTAGAGGGTAAAAAATATATTATTATTTACGATTAAGTATTTTCATTTACGTAACACAAGAAAAAAGAAGAGAAAAAAAGACATTCCGTGTGTATATTATTTGCACTACATCGCATGTATTTTTAAGGGCGGCTATTGGATAGCCTGTAGCCATCCTACGATCCCTTATAGGCTATCCGCAACTGATGCCTTCATATCCGTCATATACAAAATATTATGTGATCCTTTACAAACAACCCAATTTTCATATTCTTTTTATTGAAATAGTTTTCTTATATCCCTTTTCGTGGTGTGTTTGTTACTATATATTATCACAGAAACCTTTTGTTTTTAATTCTAATCACATTCATTATCATCATCATTTCAGCACTGGACAAAAATTATAATCACGCAAAATAACTCTAAAAAAGTTTTTATTTTGTTTGATCTAAAAATATAATATTGACATAAGTTTTTGTTGAATGTCTCATGAAACTGTTGTAATTTGAATAAAACAATACTTAGTAGCCAAATATATAAGACAGTAGACTTTCGTACGTGAACATAAATCGTACGTGGTACGTGTATGAGGTACCTACAAGTGGCGGCGTACTGCGGTGCACTATCGTACTAAACGCGACGTTTATAAATGACGAGAGCCACAGTCCGACCCGACTTCCATTCAAACGTTATTTTTCTTACATTCACCGACATTTTTTATCCAAACCAAAAATCGTACCTCATTTATCTTATTCACGAACCCGCGGATTCTATTAAAAAGATTTTCTTATTCAAAAATGCCAAGGAATTGAATTTAAATGGAAGGAAAGCGTATCGCTGTGATTAATTATGGGACAGTTGCAAAAGTGTTTTGTTTTAACTTATCATTTGTATTCAAAGATATTATTCAGTGAAAAGTTTAGACAGTGCGACAGCACCAATGAATAGCGCCTGTGTTTCAAAACGGGAGAAAAATCGTCCTAAATTATGACGAATTATGGTCTGTTCATTTATAAGGTTTACTTAGACAACAATATGAACGCTCAATTAAATATTCTTAATTTTTACTAGAAAAAGCTTGATCTTAAAACCATGCGGAAGAACCAAATACATTTGTGAAATTAAAATGCAACACGTGTCTTCTTTATTTATAAAAATATATATTTTTATATTATGTTTTATATAATATGTTTGATTTTATTTAATTTTTTTTAGTACCAATTAAGGTAAAGGCACCTATTACGGAGGTATTTCGCAACATTTGAAAGTAAGAAACAAAAATAAGCATTTCTAAGCATTTTTAAAGGTGTAAACTAATTGTATCGTCAAAAGTGGAATTTATATTTTGAATTGCTGTTGACCCTATGGTACTTTTTATGATATTTCTTATTTAAAAAAAATATTTAAATAGTCGGGTCGATTTTCCCTAATACGGAGGTAAAATTTTGGTCAGAGCCTATTACGGCGGTAGACGGCTCCTAATACGGAGGGTCAGAAATTATATTCATTTAAGTTCCGTACAAATAATATTTATTAAATGATATAAATGTTTCATTCAGTTTTCATAAAATTTACAAATATAGTATAACCGTGCATTCACACACGCGTTTTAAAAAGAGTTTCAGGTAATTAAAATAACGTTGATTTTTCTTTTTACGTTCAGTAAAATATGAGATAGTAAACCTACATAACAGATGGCATATAAGTAATATCAGTGCCTCAAGTTTTTAAAATTTATATAGATTTTACATTTTGAAATTGGTACATAGTTACAAAATGATTACATTTTACAAGTTTTAGTAGGGATCCCAAAATATTTTTAGAAATAAATATAGGTAGCCTATGTTACTCGGTAAAGACGTATCTTTCAAACGGTTAAAGAATTTTTTAAATCGGTCTCGTAGTTTTGAGTTAAATTGAAAGAAACAAAAAAAAACAAACAAATGTTACATATTAAGTAGTAATTGCAAGTTAATAGAAAGCTTGTAAAAGTAACATAAATTTAAAAGTTTTTATCGCTTTTGGTTTTATCAAAAAAACATGCATAAGTATCAAATAAGAATCCACAAAAATAAATAATACTATTTATTTATTTACGAAACCCTAAAACTTGTAATTTTATGTTCCATGATGAATAGGCCCGTAATAGGAGATCATAGAACCTGACACAGAGTTACCTGGAAATAACTACCACCGTAATAGGAAAACTACTCGTGTTTTTAATAATCCTAATTCTGACCGTTAAAAATTTCGATAAACAAAAGAGTGTAAATGCTTAGTCAAAAGATAATAGTTTTTTGGTTCAGATGTGTAAAACTCAGCCAACAAAAAATTAATTAAAATACACCTTCCTATTTTTACCCCTTCTAAGAAACCAACATTTTGTACTCAACAGTTTTCATATTTAACCAGATTTCTATTTAAAAACACATACCGCAGAATATGGTTTCTAATTTATGAGATTAATAATTATTTCAACTAAACTTGGAACTAAGTCAATAAGTTAATAATTTGAAAGTTATAAACAATTAAACATACCCAGTACTTTTCCTATTTCGGAGTTATACCACCGAATTAGGATTAATCTATAAAATTCGTATCCTATCACGGCGGTGTTTTATTTCTTATTTTTTGGGTATAAAACAAGTTACAAATATAAAACAAGCTATTTAAATAGTTAGTGTAATAGTAAGAAAATGCTATAAATAACACAAAAACAAACTTGAAGGGCTTATTAATACGAAAAACTTAGTTTCTAAATATTAGTCTACTTAGTTTTGTCGTTCCGCGTTTGTATGGAAACCCCTCTTACGTCGATGCCGTTACACAAACTGATTGATCTTGTTGTGTTGTCAATGTGCTATACTTGCAAACTTAAGTTATGTCATGAAGTAATAAATTTAGAATAAGTAGGTCCCGTTTTGGTGTACTTAAACTAAGAAAGACAGGAATAACACTCGAAAATAGAAATACCACCGTAATAGGAGCCGATTTTGACTACCGTAATAGGTGCCTTTACAAGTAGTTTACTACTTAAGCTATAAAAGCTTCTAATATGTCAAAATAAATTTAGCCTGAGTCGTAATCTTAAAAAACAAATAGATGATATTTCACTTTTATGACACAAAAGTAAGTGTGTTAAGTGTGAGGTCACAAGTTATTACCTAGGACAAGGTCTATCGTAACTCTTTTAGACCTCAAAGACGATGGAAGCCGTTAAATCCATGATTGAGGAACCGCTATGTGACCCTACCGTTACAGACTTTTTATCTATCGTAAATTTTGGATCTCTTGAAGGCTCCGGAATATTTTTTTTCTGTCTTAAAGGATTGGTTTTCAGTCTGTTTTTGTGAAAACGTATTTGGTGAGCTTTAACATTAGCCCTGCAGATTTTTTGTGTTGATACTTAGGTTTTCTGTTAAAAGAAAAGGTTCAAGAAAAGGTTAATTTTAGTATTTTACAGGCAAATAAACTTTTCTTTGAGATGTAAAACATTAAATTTATCTGCTGACAAAACAAGCTTATATATACAAAGCTTCACGCCTTTTGCCTCGAAAGGGTAGGCAGAGGTTTATCTCACATTTTGCCAGCTTTTTACATTTCATGTAATAGAAAGTGAGCCTATTTTCATTCAGTGTTGGCACAACACTGAATGCCTGAATGAAACAACACGACACACTTAGTAAGAACAATCTTGTATCGACAGAATCATGGTTCCTTGCTAATAAAAAGTAATCTTCAGAGCTCATTTGGGACAAGAAAACATCACTATAATTATCAGTAATAAGGGGAAAAAGACTGCACAGCAAGTTCGTTTTAAGTTAGGCAGCCTCTCAGACGATCATCTCTGTTGTTGCGGTTGTTTCGAGTTTATAAGTTCTAAAATGGTGATGTGTTTGTCAACAGGAGCGCGCTACAGAACGGCACGCTGTGGCTGGGCACGTTCTCGGCGGCGCAGTACCGCAGCGACGTGCACGCGGCGCTGTACCGCTGCCGCGCCGCCAGCGCCGCGGGGACCATACTGTCGCGCGACATGCGGCTGGAGGCAGGTCTGTATTACACTGCTATATTTAGATACCACTGTTTGTATTATTACCATAGATTTATTAGTTGTTCTTTATGGTTCTTACTGCTAACATAGGTAGCATAACATGACGTGGGTTCGATTCCCATACGAGATAAATATTCGTGTGATTCATAGATGTTTGTTACGAGTCTGGGGTACTTTGTTTTCGTTAATATGTTTGTAAAGTCCCCTGCGACACAGGACGTATTCCCGAAGGCAGGCGTCGTTTTTTAAAATAAAAATATTAAGAAAATTATTTGAAGTTACCAGTAGGTATTGAATAACTTTTTATTACTAAAATGTAACTACCTACTTAATATAATATCACTAGATTTCCTTTTTATTCCATTTAGTAGTTTCGTTTTAGTTACAAACATACCTACCTGTATATTTCTTTTTGTTTAATTACGTTATTGCTAGTTTGCCTACTTATGTAATTTTTATGATATTGAGTTGAAAGAAATAACTTTTAAATATCGTTACTTTAGGTACTACTCATAACATATTTCATATTTCCTATAAATTCTTATGTCCAAAGAATATTAAATTTTCCTATATAAGTAGCTTATTTACCAACTTGGTTATAAATTGTCGAGCACCATTCAGAGACGGGTTCTGGTCACATCGTCCACCGCACCGTGCGTGCGGATCACCGCACTCGACATATTATGCAATGATTAATTTCTATGTGCCACTTGATTTATTTCTACTATATTGCTAAAGTGGAATTTAGAAATTATAGCGATAAATAAGTTTGAAAAGAAAATAAAAAGTTTAGTATTGGTTTCATTGAAACATAACTCTAATGGACTCAAACTCATGGGAGCACATTCCTCGGGTGAAAACTTTTTTATATGTATGTAAATTCAAAACAGTCTACTCTATCTGGAGTGTATGCTAAGTATTATCAAAATTCATTCAATATCCATTTATCTTCAAAATATCAATGCATTTATTTATGCAAACAATAACAAAAAAAAAACGTGTCCCAAATATTGTTAGAGGTATAATTCTAGTCTATATATACATACATGTATGAGAGGTAAAGAAAAGTCGGTAGAGTTTCCATGGATGGTTGAATGGTTATTTAAATACTAAAAGTTCTCTGAAAAAACATCTATGTGAATTCCGATATAATTTTTTTTTTTTTTTTTTAATTTATTTATTTAGAAACAAACAGTCAATATATATTTTATAAAGATATAACATATTAACTTAAACTAGACAATAAAGTTTCCTGTATTGATGTTCTTGTATTGCAACAAAGACCCAACCAGATCACCTTCGGCAAGAAAGCTGTAGATGATCTAGTGGGGAAGGCTGCCAAAAGTGTGAGTTAATTACGCACATTAACATACAATTAATTTATCATTATGTACATATAAATTTAAGTATATATATATTAAACAACTTACCTACCAAAAACTACAAAATAGACTTAATTTTAATTTTAAATTGGGACAAAGAATTACTAAATAAATCAACCTCACTAAAATTATCGTTATAAGATCTGCATGAACGTCTAAAGAAGCTATTGCCAACAAAACACTTTTTAAACATTTTTACGGAAAACAAATCTTTTTTCCGACAGGAACGCTCACTACCTCGGGGTATTTTTAGGGAAATAAATTCTAAGAGAGAAGACGAATCCAAATGGTTATTAATTATTTTAAACAAATTAAGTAAATCTATGTAAATGCGACGATTTTTAAGCGTTTGAATTTTGTGGCGCAACGCTGATTGCTCATAGTCAATATATAAGGAGCCAGTTCTAAACTCCAATGATTTCACAAATTTCCTTTGTATTTTTTCAATCCTATCTACATGAATATTATACAATGGCTGCCAGACACTACAACCGAATTCAAGCAAACTTCTAACATAGCTATTAAAAAGAATCTTGTATGTAGCTGCTTTTCTAAATGGTTTTCCCAAACGCAAAATGAGGCCAAGACGTTTGTAAGATTTATCTATAATGTTGTCAATGTGGGGCACAAATGTTAATTTAGAATCCATCAAAATACCTAAGTCACGGACCTGATCGACTCGTGTTAATGTCCTTCCACAGATGGTGTAAGGGTATATATGATAATTTTTTTTGCGCGTGTATGTTATTACTCTACATTTATCGGGATTGAGGAAAAGATTATTCCCATTACAAAATTCCTCAAAGCTGGTTATATCGCTTTGAAGAAAAATACAGTCATTAACGTTTCGAATAATTTTAAATATTTTTGTGTCATCTGCATACATAAGGACATCTGAATGTGGAATATGATTTGATAAATCGTTAACATAAATTATGAACAGCAATGGCCCGAGATGTGATCCTTGTGGTATTCCTGAAGTAATATGCTTATATTCAGATGTGAAACCATTAAGAACAACAGCCTGACTTCTATTCCTTATATACGATTCTATCCAACGGAGTAAATCGCCATGTATACCGAGCCTCCAAAGCCTTTCAAGTAAGATATTGTGACAAATTTTATCAAAAGCCTTGGCAAAATCGGTATACACCACGTCGACCTGACAATTGTCGTCCAAAGCATTTAATAAAAATTCAGTAAAATTTATTAAATTTGTATCTACGCTTCGACCCGTATAAAATCCGTGCTGATTAGGAGCAATGTGCCGCTGCACAGCTGCAAAAATTTGGTTCGTTACGATTTTTTCTAAAATTTTACCAAACTGACATAACTTAGATATAGGTCTATATTTTTCAATTTCTTGAGTAACGGCACCTTTAGGTATTGGCGTCACTAAGGCCCGTTTCCAGACAACAGGCACCACTCCCTCTAGGATAGATTTTTTAAATAAGAGGGTTAAAGGCACAGAAAGAGCATTAGCGCAATTTTTGATTAAGATAGGATGTATATTATCAGGACCTGCACCTTTATCAGTATCGAGAGCTTTGAGATGCTTTAAAATAATACTTTTAGTGATTTCTATGTTGTGTAAATCAAAAACGGCCTTATCTTGAAATAGTGTTCTATCTAATAAAGTGTTATTAATTCTGGGTGGCTCAAAAACTGAGTGGAAATGCTCACTAAACGTATTACAAATCTCTTGCCCCCCTGCAATTGTAGAACCCATATAATACATGCTCTGCGGTATTTGGTTATTTCCGAAAACTGATTTTATATAAGTCCAGAAATATTTTGGGTGATTATTTATTGTACGTTCAGAAAAGCTTATATAACTCCGATAACATTCAGATTCTATCTTATTAGCTCGGGCCCTAAGAGAGCGAAAAGTATTATAATCTAGAGGATTTTTATATAATTTCCAGAGCTTATGGTACTTTTTCTTTTCATTTAATATTTTTATAAGGGGTTTACTAAACCACACGGGGAAGCGAGAAGAATTTTGACGCTTAATGGGAACGTATTTTTCAATATGGGAGTTAAGAATTCCATAAAATATAGAAATACATTCTTCCATACTAACAGAATTGAATAACATATCCCAATTTACACTATTAAGTTCATCGGAGATTGATTCAAAATCTGCGGAACGGTAATTGTATACATTTTGCCGAGGAGGCATTACAGTGGGCTGATAGGAGAAGGCTACATCGATTAACAAAGACGGATGATGGCTGTCTTCGCCAACAAGTGGTTTTTCACAACGCATTGCAGTACAGTTAATATTACTTAAGATTAAATCTAACGTGCGATTATTAATATTCCTACAACAATTAGATTGTTTAAAATTTGTCAAAGATAAAAAATCACGCATTAATTTTACATGAATACTACTGCTATAATTTAAATGTATTCCGCTTGAGCACGATCCGGACCATTCAGCCTCATAGATATTAAAGTCACCCGTAATTAGAAACAAATCGTCGGGCCGCTCAATAACAATTTGACTCACGATATCGAGGAACGAAGCTAAGGTATCACGGTATTCTGAGCCGTGCGGTATGTAAATACAGGCTATGTTTAAGTGGACAGACTGAGCAGAGGTGCGGGAGGCACGCGGGGCGTATCGGCGAGTCGCTTGGGCCGCAGCCGTGCGCAAAGGCAGCGACACCCATACACAATCGGAGCTCGATCGCGGTGGACACGGCCAGTCGCGGCGCACGGGCTGACAAGCGGCACGTACAGCGATCGTGACGCCACCGCCTCGCATGTGACCACTGTCTTGGAATGATCTATCACACCTGAAAACTGTGTACCTAGTGTCGAATAATTCCCTAGTTAAAAAGTTTGAATTTAACCAACTCTCCGTTATACATATAAAATCATATTCATTTAGTGCAACATTACCGAAGAAAGAGTGTGTTTTAGTTCTGAGACCTCTTACATTCTGATAATATCCATTCAAATTATAAAGCATGATGAAAGGAGTGTAAATATAGTATTATAGTAAATGTATTGAATATTTATAAACGTACTTTTTTGTGTGAGGGTAAGTAAGCGCGTGTTATCACTCGTATAATGAATATGATCCAAAAATATCACTAGTACGGTCCTGTCAGCAAATATAATATAAGTAGGGCAAAAAATATTTATAATGTGTGAATGTGATTGTTGGCAATATGATAAAACAGTAAATAATGATGTAAAATAAATGTTGAATGTTGAGATTAGCGAATAATGAGGTTGATTTAAACAATTTGACTTATCGGAACAATAAAAATAGTACACAAATGTTATAATGAAAGAGATCGAGATAATGATTCGTATATAATTTAGCAAACGTTGAGACCTAAGCAACTTATTAATAAATATCGAAAGTAGTCACTTTATTTTAGCTAGGTCTGACATTTTTACAATATGATGAACCTTTGAGACGTCATTTTTACGCATAAGAATTTTTCCATCCTTGATCCAGAGGTATTTATACTGATGATCAGCCTTAAGCTCCCTGGCACGTCGCAGCAACTGCTTATTAGAGGGAGTGAGATGGTCTCCAACATAGATGTTTGAAGCGGGCCCCGAAAGACCGATATCAGTAGTGCAAAGGCCTCGACGAGCTCGCACGGCACCCAGGACCTGGTCCTTGCTCTGACGCCTGGTAAATCTGACTATAATAGCTGGAATTCTGTTTTGTTTTTCTTGATTGTCACTATTGCCGGCTGTTTGGAATCGACGTACTCGATGAATGCGGTCGACATCTCTTTCATCTACCTTCAATCCAACTTTAGTGCAAATCAAGTTGAATATTGAATAAAGATTTTCACCATTACTAGTGGGAACACCAGAAATCTCCAGATTATTTATACGACAATATTGGTCTGATTGATTTTTCTCTTCTTCTAGAATATTAATTTTTTCTTTCGTTATTAAGAGTTCTTTTTCGAGTGACAAAATCGAAGCAGCTTTATCTTCAACCACAGCTAAACGATCCTCATAACCGACAAACTTAGATTCCAACTCACTTAGTCTAGAAGCAAGGTTATTTATGCTTGAAGTGGTTTCCCGGAATTCAGTTTGTAATGAAGAGAAATCACATCGTAACAGCTTTATTTCTTGCAATATCTCTTGAATGCCAGAACTGGAATGAGAACTGTCGGTTGCTTTGTTGTTGATAGGTTTTGCTGTAGAAACTCTGCAATTTGGGCAATTCCACGAGGATTTTTTCTGCGTACTCATCTTACGGTAGGTGGCCTCAGATAAGCCGGCGCATTCGTAGTGCAACTGGCCATTGCATGTATTACAAACCACGGCGTCTACGACTTCATCATTACACTTAGCGCAAAACATATTAAAGCGAAAGTAAGACAAACAGAATTGACGCGGGTAATTAGATATCGATAGCGTATAACCGCGCGCTTTGACAGCCACAAGCAAACTGATATCACAATATCATTGGTATCGCCCCCCACATTCATAAAATGTCTGTTGAAACCCGTTTTCGATATATTGCAAAATGTCGCACAGCTTTGGGTGATGTAATGTGAAATACTTGAGATTTGCTCAAGTTAATCTGACGTCACGCGCCGCGCCGACCATTCTCGAACGTTTGTAATCTAAAGGCCAAACCACAAAATACCTCCAACAATATCATTTTAGGAGATTATATTTGTTAGACGCGACTTGTATATTTATTTAAAATCCGTGTAGTGACGGATTAAGAATACATAATGTCACTACCCCATCTCAGCCCGTGGGTGTCGTACAAGGCGACTAAGGGAGTAACCTTAAGCAGACAAGAGCACTGCGAGAAAAGGAAAATACGAAACAAACCCTATACCAATACGTCTGGCCAGCGTGGTATAGTAGGCTAAATTCCCTCCACATTCTTTGGAGGAGGTACCCGTGCCCAGCAGTGGGTATTTTATGGGTTGAAATGATTTGTATACAGGGTGGAATTTTCACCTGGAGAGAAAGTACTTGAAATACTGGAGGTACATACGTACATACCTTTATTTCTAAAAACTAACAGGGAAATTTGCTTGCCATACCCAGAAATCGAACCACTTAAAATTCCAAAAAATAACATCCTGTACTTTTATGGCGTTCACCCACGGAACTGTCTGTTCCGTGCGTTCACCGATAAGGTCAATCATAAGGATCAAATCTCTCTAACAAACGTGGTAAATTAAATAAAAACAAAACCATAAAATCTTAACTTATAAATTCAATGAGACTTGATAAAGCACTTTTACTCAATGGTCCGTAATTTTTAATTAATTATGTTCGTAATTAATAACTATCTTTGGCGTCATTTTTTACTAAATTAAGGAGAACTATTTAGATAAAAAGATTGCGGTGCATATCGCAATGCAGATGTTTGTTAAGCAGGTCAAATGAAAAAAAAAGGTGCGACATACTTACTTTCGATGCACTAGAATTACCACGTAAGTAAGGTAGTTAGAATTTTATTGTTTTTTTCTTTTTTAATTAACCACGTTTGTTAGTAAGATTCGATCCTTGTGGTTAAACCTATCAATCAATGCCATAGGATATTATTTTTTTGGATTTTAGCTGGTTCAATTCCCGGGTGTGGCAAGCGAATTTCTGAATAATTCTGAATGCAGTTTTGTTTCTTTTTAATAATAAAGGAATGTTTCTCTCTCTAGTATTGAGAGTACTTTCCCTCCAGGTGGCATTACAAAATTCCATCCTGTATATAAGACAAAGGCTCATTAGTTTGATTAGTTCTTTATTTTGGAAGTCTCAGCTGAAATTGTTGTAAGAGTATAATATATAGGTACTAAATTTTTTAAGATAGAAAAAAATTATGATTTTTTGACTAGTGTAGGTATTGGAATTTTACTATAATGATAAAATACGGCTTTTTATATTACGAGTATCAGTAATTATTTAATAGTACAATAATTTTGAAACCAGGATGGTGGACGGCAAAGTTGCAGCCCGCCTCGACAGGGGTCTTACGACTTGACGTAGCTCTATAGACGAACGCAACTCGAACTAGCAACATAATATGCGCATTACCAACTCTTTTAAATCTCTCTCTCCAAAGAGCTCTAGACACCACTAAATAATATCCTAACTTTATTAAAAACATGTTTCTTTATCAACATTATTGTCGCGACGTCAGTGATCGCTATATAATATCGATTTATTAATTTAAAAGTTTTAACTTCGTCAACAAAAGTCAGAACTTTTAGTTCTGTTTTTAATCATTACTCAGAAACCTGTTATATTGGAACAAAACGTATATACATATAACTTAATCAGTATATTACCAATTATATTAACCAATGATGTTTTGCATACATGACATACATAGCAAATATTTAAAAGGAACAAAATAAATTAAACACATACGACAGATATACTGACAATATCTTCAATTATTCGTGCACAAACAATTCACAATTGGAATCCAAACGAAAGTAAACGAAGCAAAAAGAGAGATGTGTTGAATTTTTCTTGTTTATAAATCAGGCAAACCTAAAATGAAAACGACTGTCATTACGATAAAAGGTCAAATAATTACAAAAAAATATCTAAAAAGCTTTGCTTTTCACGCAGTTTTCATTTCATATTGGGAAACCGATCGTGTAGAATCATATCACGGATGTTTTCAACAATGGACGTTCAATAAAATGCCAGATACAATTTAGCAAAGTATTATCGAATCAGCACAGTTCAATTTATATATTTGATTACGTCCACTAAACGATTCGAGGGCGACCTTTCTTTGTCATGTACAGAAAAACACGTCCGGACGTGACCTGTATGTTTATATTCAATCTAGCACCTAAAGGGATCCGCTGTGACGTGAATTTTTAGTGGTAGAAATGAAAACTGACTTGCGTTAGCCAGAATGTGCGATTTGCGAACTTTGTCGTCGACAACTTGGTTAAATAAAGAGAGAAGTTGCCGCTGGGAATACACTCACATACTTGTTTGATGTTCAAGTTACATTTTTGATAATTTAATTCATTATGCAGTACAGCTTGATAGATGTTTTACCTTTATATTTTTTTATATAATATACCAATGAATGAGTTGGATGAAGTCATCATCATCATCATTATCAGCCCAATGATGTCCACCGCTGGACATAGGCCTTAGGATTCTGAGCCGCCTGCAACCAAGAGCTGGATAAAATATTATTTCAAAATTAAATACTAAAGAATTATCAATAACTTACATTTAATAAGTTATTATTACACTTTTACTTTATTAAGAAGTACACGAACTAAGTAGGTATATATACATACATAGGTACATAAATGAAATAAATTTCTAAAATAATAACTCATTTTGAAATTACAACGGCATTATACATGGTAACTAGTTCAATAAATTAATTCATAACAGCCCTAAATAAACTTACAAACTTTTGTGCTGTTGTCTCAAGCGAATAAGTTAAATTCATCCAGTCAGAGTACATAATATATAGGTATACATAAATTTACTTAGAATCACTCATAATACCTTGGTTTTGAAAAACAAAACGTAGTTGCTATAACATCCACGATATTCTATCAGCATCCAATTGGTAACGACGGCAATTAATTGCAATTAATTTTGTTATCGTGTTATCACGTTAGGCGGTAAACTGCCGTAGTTAGAGTTTTCACTGTTTTGTCTTATGTAACGTTTCCCCATAGTTCATGTGAGAGATAAGACTGCGAGTTAATGCGCACCATTAAAAATAATAAAACGACTATGTTCCGCTCATCATAAATTTATTCTTCTAACGAAGCGTATAAAATTTATCTTTGTAACAATTTTCAACTTAGTTAACTTTCAGAATAAATTCCACGACTGTTAACAACGGAATACATCACTCAACAATTGGTACAATTACTGTCAAGAACTTGAACCTTTGACCTAAGCACCGATAGATTCCCAACAAACGCTCTTCAAAACACTACACCCTGTAACCTACAATCAAATACGAAACTTAATGATTCGCAATACGGTATTAATTCCTTCACTCTGTTTGGTCCTTGACCTCCAGTATTGACATGCTAAGTCGAGGATCAATCTCGCTTTCGGAATGCAAATACGATTCTTTATAGAGGAGGTTTGTAGGGCTGCCGTAAACCTCTGAGATTGAGGTCTGTGCCCCTCAATATCCACGCTTTGTGCATGGTGCGAAAAAGGTCCGTTAATGGAATCAGGACCCACGAAATGCGAACCATGTTCGGGTTCAATTTTCGAAAGACTTTTTTGATGTGAAGGCGAGAGAATTAAGCGCGCCTTGATGATTTTCTAACATTACATGTTTGCTAAAGATGGTATCGAATAATAGGGAACAGTAACCACGAAATTTTTGTCCTTTGCAAGCCCTAACTTTACAGCTGATATTCTAAATAAAGTATTTATTTTAAAAAGTTGTACTGTAATTTATTGTTAAAATAAAATGGGTAATTAATGATACTATATAAGTATGTATCACAAAATAGTGAAGTGTAAATTCACACTTCTGCAAAAATATTGTTTAAAATTTATAACCAACATCAAACGCTAAAGACACCTTGCACTTTCCACTGTTTCACAATAATCTACAGAAAGCAATATTCGCTACAGTGCGGGACAATCGCGTCGTCAGCTCCACTTATCTGCTCTCGTATCAGCCGATTTGCCACTCGCTCTCGACGACCACTCCACGGTCTTTTTGCGCGCACGAACAATGCCCACAATGGCTGTACCTAAGCGAAGCTTAGCGTTCTCATATTGGGGGCAAAGGCGTGTTTTCTGCGTTTGAAAACCGTCTTGAAATAAATGCTTGTAGCTATGTTTGATAAACGCTGATTTGTTACAAATTCTGAGGATATTGTGAAACTTATGCCGATGAAATATACACAATACATGACCCTCCAGTAAGGATGAATATCGTTTTCAAACATAGTCTAATTATTAAAACCCTGTAAATAATACGATAGAACAGTTTTATTGACGTTTCTGAACAACAAATATGGCTGTAAATCAAAGTGAGCCCAAAACTTAGGAGTTTATCGGCAAAATTACACAAAACATAATCCCGCTTTATAACTGCGACTAAACAAATGAACTTGAGCCTTGTCCAAAAGTACTTCAGTCGGGAGTGGAATTAATGGCCCTCAAGTTGTTGAGTAAAAAGGGCCTTTGTTCCCCATGGTGGGATGAAGGGCGGTGCACACTAAGCAACTGTCACGTAAGGTCCTTACGACGATGCTGCGCATATGAAGCAGATATTCAAATATACAATAAACCTTAACGCTTAGTTAAAGATACAAGTGATTTTTAAAGAGATACCGAGGGGCCGTACATATCAATAAGTTTAATATTCAAGGATAATTTCAATATTGTAAGGGCAAAGGTTAGGTGTGATGGATTTTCGTCACTCAATCACGCTACTACGGCTAAAAGGATAATGTATGAAATATGGCACACAGATCAATTTGTAGTCAGTGGAATATCACATAGGCTGTCTTTTTACCGAAATGCCACGCGGACGGAGCAGTGAGCGGAAGCTAGTACATAATGAACTCAACAAGTTATTGCCAAACATGTGCAACCTTGGAATAGTTCCAACGTATACCAACCTAACAGATTTTTGAGAAAATATCACAAAGTGTAGATATAATAGAAATTTAAAATATCATATTATATAAAACAAAATATCCTTTTATAAATATCATATTATATTATATACGAGTATATAATATTAAAGCATGATAATATGAGCGTAGTATGGCACCTAGTGTAGGAACTTTGCCTCTTACAGCATTAGAATCTTATATTATGAAAGACAGCGGCCAGGCTGGCTTGCATTTCTGGAGATTGGAATGATAAATAGTCTACCACAAAAAAAAAATTATATATACTTATTATATTCCTCCTTTTTAATCAGGAGTAAAAAGGTGTGGCATTTGATTTACTATTATCTTTCAGAGTGACAATGCAACTTATATTGTATTCTTGTTCGTTGTCTTTAATGAAAAATCTTACTGATCCCCAATAATTGTTTTTTTAATCAATTTATGTTTGCCTTAAAGCAGAAACCGAATTAATTGATAGCACATACATCCCTACAAAAGTTTCATTAAAGCCTACAAAAACACTTGGTTTCCAACCAAAGTTCATTTTCTATTGAACTTTACGGAAATTTATGGAAGAGTGAAAAAAAATGTGATTAGAATGTTAAGTGGAGTTTTTGTAACATTTCCTGGAGAAAGTTAATTAGTCGGAAAGTCGAGGGTCCGCGGTAATGCTTGCCAGATGTTCCTTATGGCTGCTCCCTTTACATATATTACGATGTTGCAGCTAAGCTTGCTACTGACCCAACTTACACTGCGGCGAGAGATCGTGGCAACACTAATTTCCCTATAATATATTGTGCGGTTATATAATACGTCACCAATATATTATATCAAGGGATATTCGAAACCATTTATTTTTCTAATTCTCAGCATTCCGACTGATATAATTATTTTATAACCGACAAAAATCATGCGTAGCTTTTATGTAGGTAGGTCTTCTAAGTTCTTTAAAAAAATATTCTAATAACAAAGTGCTGTCCTATTCCTAAACCCCACAGCCAACAAGGTTACGCCCACACAAAATTCAATTTCCTTCCTCGCAATTGTTTCCCTCGCAACAGGAACCTATAAATATTTTGAATAATTAAAAAAGCCTACCGCTGTTCCTTTGCGGAGTGCAAACGGTTCTTACACAATTTATTTATTTCCTTTACAAAAATTAATCGAGTCTGTTTATGGAGAGAATCCTCGCAGTAGCGCGCGGAACACGTTTTTAATTTACAAACAACTAACAAGCTTTGATGTCCCACAAAAAGAAATTAATTATAGAAACCGATTTAGCGACCCTCCGTTTAGGAAATGAAGTATTGAATTTTTATCCTGTGAGAATAAATCGCAGAAGAGTCGATTTAAGAAAACTCCATTCGAATTCTCTTCCCTTATTCTGTTCAATGTTTATTTAAACTTGGCTGAAAAAGATTAACACTTCGCTTCCGCAATTTGTCGTCGAATCAATTTGTGCAATCCTGTTTATATTTGTCAAGTTGAACAGAACATAAACTTACTGAAGTTTGGGACTATTTTTATGCAATTTAGTGTAGACTAGTTGAGCCACCAGGCGCAATTGCTGTCAAAAATTATTGACAGCTGAGAACAGTTTCAATGGGAATGGATGGATGGGAATGAAAATGGTTTTTTAGATTTTTCAGTATATTTCTTTCAACTTTTCACCTCATTGACACCTGCCTCGGACTTTAACGAATATATTAAAAATATGCGGAATTGATCTAACTGTTCTAAAGTTTTGCGTTTAGCAACTTAGGCACCTCTGTGTGCCTCTGTGTGTCGTGGTACAAAAAAGTCATTAATTTTTATTCACACAGATTTAAGAATTTACTCTCAGATAGGTATAATGCAAAAAAAAATAGGCTTGTAATTTTAGAATTAGGTATATGTACCATTTTATGATGATTCGCACATCCTCCGATAATACGAATGATGAGACTCTGGAGCAAATATAAGCTACTACACACCTTCAAAGCTGAGCTTGTGTCTACAGACACGCAACGTTTGAGATGCGTGCCGTATCAGACAAAAATAAATTCTTCTTTAAACTTTGTATTAACCCATTTATATCTATCGTAACGTAGCCACACAGACGCAGACCGCAAGTCCAGTACCGGACAGTAGATATATAAATGTTTGAATGCAGTTTTCTTGAGTAGAAAAATTAATAACTAGCTTCTTAGTCACAGAACAGAATATGATGCTAGTATGTATAGCTGCGTTCAGTAACCATTGTTATGTGTGCCAGGTAGCGTCTTTCTTCCACATTATATTAGAATAAAGATATAAAACAGAATGCATCAGGTGTTCTTACGACAAATGTTTTACCATTCATAACTGTCGTCCGCTCTAACAGATTTATTTTTCGCGGACGCATATTTCAATATTATTTTCACATTTTTTTATTCCACTCATTTTCACTACTCAAAATTTTGCCACGTGGCAATAAAGCTTAATTATTTATTGTAACAAAGTTCAATATAAATTTTGTTCTTAGAAATTAGTACCTAAGGAGCCTTTGGTTTTTCGTATAATTATAATAATTAACAATTCCAAAATAAAATTTCATATTTACGCTGATTGATGCTACTATAAAATACAGTTAGTAAATAGTTTGTACACGGCGAGTAAGGGAAACTTATGCTGACAAGAGCACTGCTAGAAATGCTGGGGAGTAGTGACGTCCAGGATTCATCGGGAAGGGAAGGGTCTGAAGGACCAGTAACGCGCACGAGCGCGTAGCCTATGGACGCTTGCAACACCAGATACTATTACGTAATAGTCTCTGGTGTTGCAAGCGTCCATAGGCTATGGTTAGCACTTACCATGAGGCGGGGCATTTGCCATAGTCATGATATAAAAATCTAATACAATAACTTTATAGTCTAACTTCAAAACCATAGACCAAAGTTAAATCATCCCGCGAAAGAGAGAACATGAAAAATAATGTGTAAAGTTTGTCCGCAGCGATAATTGCGTTCGCAATACCGGATCATACTAATTTGCTTGACAGACTAATGTCTGAGGGTAGCCACATTTTGTTCGGCCAGCCCACCAGCACCGACGAGGGAAATCATAGTCCGGCGCTTGTTTATTATTCATGACCGACGCCCGCGGATTTCATTACGACTACCTCCCCTTGGGGGAGGCGGTTTGACACCTTATTACTTTTGACTGACTGTTTTGCTTATGGCTGTTTAATTGGGCTTATTTTAAACACTTTTTGTTTTTTTTTGTACCTGGCATGTTATTTTATTTTGTTGGCATGTATCAGAATACAAAATTATCTTTTAAATGCAATGATGAAATGGTTGGTACATTGAAAATAATAAATCAATTTAAAAATAAATTGTTAATATTTAAAGTACATTAAATTACCCTTCTTTTGGTACCAAACACTTATAATTTAATTATTCCAACAAGAATTTAGTGACATGACAAAAATCAATCAATAAGTGGGTATTAGAATTTCCATTGCGGCCGTCGCGCGTCGAGCAACAGTTAGGTTAAGTAGTTTTGTGTTTATTCTTAGTTTGGTTATGAAAATAACGTGTAATACGTTGTTATTTAATTGAAGAAGTATAAATTAATAACTAATTTGGCCCTATTTAAATAAATATAAATAACACTGAAATTGTAAAAAATCACTAACCTTTATAGACGCCCAGGCCGGAACAACTAACACAACACTTTTTTCACTTTACTGCACTTCTAATATAGGAAACACTACTTATTATCACTAATTATTATAACACCTCACAAACACTTTCATCCCGATATTATTTTCACAAAAAGTTTGGTAACGAAATTTCGTTCGCGGCAAATGTCCAACAATTTTTTTTTTGTCACCAACAATATAGAGTACCTATTGAGACGGCAGCGCGGCGTTCGGCTGCGTTCCGTTTTACGCATCTTTTTAACGTAGTTTCTACTGACCTTTAAATTATAAAAAAATATCGACAAAAACAGTTGAAGGTGGGATGGATTGTGTTCTACAATACGTCTCACATTTGAGACATTGTGGTGTATTGTAAAACACGGCTCTTACCCGAAAGAACCTGTTATGATGTGTATATAATGTTCCTTAATTTTCAAGAATAAAACAAGCCCCTGAATTTTGCATCCAGGATATTTATTAAATTTTATTTTGTCATACATTTACTTTAGCTAAAACACAATATTACATTCTGTTCACCATTTTATTACTTCCTCTATATTTATTATGTGAAAGTGTGTTTCTTTAAGATTATTATAATTAATTATAAAGAAGTTTTTAATAGAAATATTTTTAGATTTTACATTTTGAAAAGATCTATATTTATATATATATTTGGTTTTTAACTTTTAGTTCATGTTTTTGTTTATTAAAAGCTTGTCCTTAAAAATTCTTTCTTATATTATTTTTTATTTACGCAAGATCTTGCGTAAATAAAACCTACCTACATTGACAAATAAAATATTTCTGTATTGTTGAGCGATGATAATGAATATGATAAACAAAAAACACCTTTAGATGTTGCATTATCATTGATAACATTGAACATAAACCTAGCTCAGTATTCTCACAAGGTCACATAAAATGCTCTTGAGCAAGGAGGATTATCAGCTCTGAGCTGGACAGCCTCTGAAATGGAAACCTGTGACTGTATAACACAGCCGTAATTTACACTGAGTAATTTGATTAAACATTGAAGCAGTAAAAGAGTCGGATTGCTGCTGCACCACACAGATATAATAAATCAAATTTTAATATTATTGTAAGTGTATAAAACACTGTTCTTTTTTACTAAAAGTCTGACATTAATGCCAAAAATTTTTGTTTTAAAAGAATTCACTATTTATTTAGATGGACTTTTTTAAGTTCTCTAAAAATAAAAAGGTTGGTGAGTTTTAGATGTATTGGTTTTAATTAGTTTGCTAACATAAATTCTACAGACTGGGCTATCTCAGTGGCTCTGTAGTAGATATTATTGCAACAACTATATACTTAGTAGAGTTATCGCATTAAAATTATCTCCATATTCAAAAGTTGGTTAGTATGAACTGACCAATATACATCATCCTAAATTCCAAGTCAAACTTCGAAAGCTCACAATGGGCGGTCAAACTGCACGTAATTGATGAATGCCGTAACCACTAACCTAATTCCGTTGGTTGTGGGCCCCGTTTAATTAATGACGTCACTCGATGTCATGTCATCATTACAGCCCACCAATGAGGGAGGGGATCAAGTGTAATGACTGACACTATGCACTATGAAAGTTGGGTGTTCGACGGTATCAGTCATAGATTTAGTATGTACAAGATAAACAATGTCAGATTATAGGCGAGACCAAAACACAATTGAGTGATTGTCAATGTGTGAGTTAAAAATAGTGATTGCAACGGACTGTTGTGCACTATCGATATTCTGCACTTGGGATTATCGAGCTTATGAATTTGGTGTGTAATTGAGCGTCTTGAACTCTTGAATAATGTCGCAACAATTTGTTTTAAGAAGCATTTACAACAAGTTAACTTTTCATGCTATCGGGTAAAATTGTGCTGTTAGGCAATTTTTTTTTCCAAACCGCTATCTTTTAGTTTTAAGACTAGGATACCTACCATATATATATAGCCATAGTAAGAAAGCAAAAAAGAAACGATGGTAGCTGAATGAATAAGGAACCTGCGTGCAAATTACGCGGTCCTAGTTCGAACCCAACGCGGCGGCAGTACCAATGTGCATTCCACTTTGTGGAATTTATATGTACTAGTCAAGTGACTTACCATCTGCTGACGGTGAAGGGAAACATCGTGAGGAAACCCACATATCTACCCTAGAAGCAATTCTATGTGTATGTCTGATCCACCAACCAGCACTAGGCCAGCGTAAGTGGATTATGGCCTAAACCCTCTCAGCTCTCGAGATGAGACCCGAGCCCAGCATTGGGGCTTAATGGGCTGCTGAAGAGTAAGAAAGCAGGCCATAAACCTTACTGCCTAAGTTTTTTATGGTCAATGTCATGATGAACTAGAACAATATATCTGATCGATTATATTCTATATAGCTGTACTTAATGATAGAAAATTTATTGGATGGTTTACAATCAAAGGATATTTAAACACTATATATATATAACACTATAATATTTTTTTTTATTCTTTATATTCGGAAAACATTTATATAACAAATAATTGTGAAAATACAGCAAATCTTTGGGTTGGTTAGCCCATTTATCGAGGAAAGCTTTAACTAATGTTTTATATATATGTAAGTAGTTGAATATTTTTTTGAGGTCCAGTCTGGTCTATTTATAATACGTATCCATTTGTCACGTGACGCTGTTTTCGTTGGAAACCTAAAATAAAAGACAAAAATATCACTAACTTAATGGCTCACCTGACTCACTAAGCTTATATTTTAAGTACTATCTACTGAATTTGTGAGAAACAACTACTTTAAAACTAGGTATTAAAAAACATAGAGAGATGTAAATAAGTTAGTGTGCTTCACTCAATTACAATAGTGGTTACCTTAAGGTGTTAACGCACATATATTTATGATTTAAAGAATTGACGGAATAATTACAGTTTTAAAAATACTATCGACTTTTATCGATACCCATGACGTCATCATTTCGTCAAGCCCTATCGTCAACAAACATTTTCCTATTTTACACGAAAAAAGCTTTAATATATCGTATATACATAAAATATTATCAACATAACGAAGAAGAAGCCTAAATACGTCCAACAAAATAGGTTTTTGCTCAGTTAAAAGCACCAATTTCACAAAATAAGGTTTGCAAAAATTCATTAGATTTTTGTATTTACCTAAGAAACGTGAAATTTCTCTGGGTTATTCCTTCTTGTCACGTCACAATTGGTTACGGAACAGACCACCATGATACTGGCACACCTTTTAAGCAATTTATTGCACGATTTGTAAATATTTTAGCAAAATAAGAGTTGACAGTAAAACACGCGAGCCGCTATGGCCCCCTAATTGAAAAAATATTGGCACATCCCATTTTATCTTTCATCTCTTTCACTCTTTTACAGCGTGCATATCAGTTTGACCTCTCGTTTCCGCGCTATGTTTGTCTTCTGCGGTAGCGCGCGGATCCCTAGGATCCGCGCGCTACCGCATGGTATCAGTATTCAGTAGGTATTTTGGTATGACCCATATAGTGACATTTATTGCTATTGATTCGAATTTTCCATATGACGTCATCGATGACCTGTTTAATGTAAAGCGCTGATCATTGATTAACAGTTTAAACTCATTAATTTCGTAAGCTTGGTTAGTGCAAACTCGGGTTCAGTTCACTCAGTCAAATAAAGTCTAAATAGGTTTATTATTTATCCAACAGAGAAATTAATTTACGATTGAATAATTCAAAACCTTAGGGTTGCTACTTGCTACATACATATTCTGGCCGGCAATAAACGGTACTGCCGTTCTGTAAAATCGAATATAGTAATGTGGATGAATGTTCGGGAAAAATGCCGCTTGGTTTTAGGTAGGCTGGAACTACCCTACTTATTGGCACAAGCCGAATGATGCCGAACGTAATGTAGTAGTACTACAGATCGGCATTTTCGGTCAATAAATACTGCCGAATCAAAATAATGTGCCGAACTGAATAAACTACCCGATCGGCGCAAAATGATCAAAACCGAACAAGTGCAGTAATTGTTTCGGGTCGGCTTTGTTGTTCGGCAAGTACTGCCGAACCGACAATGCCGGCCCGAATATGTGTGTTGAAATGAAATGAAATGAAATCTCGTTTATTGATCTAGGTTACAAAGTAACACTTATGAAAGTCACAAGATAAGAATCTAACAGGTTATCCGAAAAGTAGTGTCAGCAAATTTGCCTACGACCAATTCGCTGACGGAGTGGAGCTATGAGAAGAACTGGCAAGAACTTTTTTCGTTGTAACACTTATACAGAAAATAAAGTTATGCTAGATTCGAGCCTAAAATCAGCAAAGCACAATTTGTGTAACAAAACAAATTGTGTTAACAGTTGAGTTACTTCAAATAAGAATATCTCACTTTGCCCAACAACACAGTAATATATAGCTTTGTGATTAATGTAATTGATTTGGACTCTTCTGACGAACCAACAAACACTTTCGGTGGAAAATAAAGTTATGTATTGTACATACATGTGAATACATTATAGAGCACACATACCGTGTGCTTACATTATAGAGCTTATTTATTTTATTGATATTTCTATCATATTGTTACGATCATGGTCAAGGACTGATCTATACGTCTAATGACTATTATATCAAAATAACAGCTTATTAGAGTAGGCATATGAAAGTATGTACCTACATTACTTAAAACATGAACACACTTTGTAAAATGTTTGTCTGTTAGTCTCTCTGTTTGTTTAAGGTAAACTCCGAAACTACTGAACCGATTTCTATGGGACTTTTACTGGCGGAGCTAATGCCCTAATGTCACAAGGAGTACGTTATGCTACTTTGATTTTGGAAAAAATATCAGGGTTCCGTGAAAAATAATCCATAAAAAAATCACATGTAAACGAAGTCGCGGGCGTAGCTAGTTGATACATAAATTAAAAATAATTTTAGAACAGTTAAACATCGTTGGTCTGATTTTATCTATGTACTTGCCAAGATTATAATAATTCAGAGTATCCGAAACTACGAGTAAAGCAAATGATGCAAAAAATAGCGGACATTCTTGTCCGTTGTCAGGTCCAAAAGTGTAATTGGTTTTTTAATTCGATAAATTCTTAATCATTGTTACGGCTGAATAAACATCATTGAAAAATGTTGTCGGTGTATGGTATTACAGCTTTTTGTAATTATTGTAATGTTGATATATATTGCGATTACAGTTTTAATGTTGTATTCAGTTCTTTTATTGATAAATATAGCAAATATAATATAGCTACCCCCTCCAGAATCCTGAAAAAGCTGAATACTAAGTTTAGGACGGACACGATGCCGCTTATTAAATAGACATAATCCAGAAGTAGTACGAAGCTAATAGACTAATAATTCCACAAACGCCTCATGTCTCTTAAAATTAATATGCCTGCGATAGTGTAAGTGCGTCTAGTATAAAAATTTTGTGCTCAGCTGTTATTTCTTTTCTAGTAATGGACGTTCCCTGGGAGGTCCGAGTGCAATCTTCCCACGGTGTGGCTGGTGGAGCTGCTCTCCTCACTTGCTCCGTGCCGTCGACTGTCAAGCATCACATCACCGTCACCAGATGGTTCAAGGATGGAGCTGTTCTCGCACCTCTGGCTGCTGAAGCTGGTGAGTATTACAGTATGGGTTCCTCACAGTAAACTGTATTATGTCCTTATTTGTATTGTGTTTTTAATTTTAACCTAATAAATAGGTCAGTGGTCATCCATGTAGATGAGAATTTTTTTAGCTTTTTATCTGTTCTTGGTCTCAAATTTGAATAGATGAAAACACAATTTTTATTTTTAAGTAACAATTTCAAAAATGGCTAGTATACTACAGTGCTATTAATATATCTATTAATTAGTTAGTTATTAATATATCTAGCTATAAAATCGAAATAAATTAAATAAAATTTTATAAGATGTCGAAAACTGAACTTGATTAAAGCCATACAAAGTTCGTTAGGACGTTAGTCAAGTTCAGGACCGTTCACAGTGGCGTAAATTAGGTGAGGCCTATGTTCAGCAGTGGACGTCGTTGGGCTGACATGATGATGATGATACAAAGTTTTATTTTTGAAAACTTGTAAATACAGAAAGCCATGATCAGCAAATAAAGACTTTCAAAAGATTTCAAAGATTTATTTATTTAAATTTAATCTAGCAATAAGAAACGTTTGTCTATGGCACATTCTATATTTTATGAACACTATCAATAATCTCCATTTTTGAACTTGTTTTTAACCTAACTCTCGTATATAGCACGTTGGATCACTTTTGTCTGGAAAGTTTCCAACAATACCGACGATGGACCTTATAGAATCGAAATGAATTTGTGCAAAGGGGCCAAACGGCCGATTATTGCTTTCCAAAGGCGAAAATTAAGAATTTTTCGTTAATCCAAGTGTTGGAAACGGCTGTCGACGACAGGAACAAGGCAGTGAACTTGCTTTATGAGTTCCGAGTTCTCGATTAAAAGTGGAAAATTCGATTAATGTTTTCATTTAAGGACGGTTCCGGTCTTTTCGATTACTGTGCGGCGTAATGACTCATTCAACTTCTCGGATATTTTTCCAAGAGATTGTTTTTTAAACTAATTTTATATTTGTTCTGGGAAAGTTTTTTTCATGTTTGCTGATTCTGACATCGCCTCAGTTTGTTATTATTACTTTTAAATTAGTCTTACATTCTTGAATATGAAGTAAATATTTGGAGCTTAGCCAGTGTTGTGGTAACATAGCTAGATTATTATAAGCCTACGTAATCCGAGGCTCTACGAGACTTACAGTCCAATGGGTGGGCTCACGGTAAAATGGATATTGGGTAAAGCATTCAATTTCGATAGTAAATCCTTGCATGGGTCAATGGTATTTACATATCAAAATCGTTTGAACATGCAACTACCCCAAGTGGTTTATCATAATATTTATCATGGTTGGGGACTGTTGAAAATGGGACGCCAATTGCCACAGAAATAAAGTTTTATTTTTAATATTTTAGTATGCAGGCATTTTTATTTAGATTTATATAACAATACCCAATTGTAGCCTTATTCGTATAATAAACGGTATATTCACAGTCTTTTCACAGTCAGGTATCTGTAACCTTACCTAACCTGATAGGGCGTGGTTGGCGTGGAACCCTGCAAGGTTGGTATAGATTTTTGTCCCAGAGATGTGTATAGATTTTTGTTTAATTTATTCAATCGTTTTATTTTTGTTATGAATATTTTGAGACTTTTGTAATACGAGTATGCAGTATATTTTTGTGCAAGTTGTTTTACATTATTTTATGATCGACATTACATAACAACAAATATTATGTTATACTGTGGTATATGAACAACAATCTTGATAGCATAATTATTTCTTCACCTAAATAAAATTTAATTTGTGCAATTAAATAATGGGTAAATAATTTTTATATAAATGTTTATATTTCTGTTTCTAAATTCCATCAAACATTTACAAAACAGTTACCTTTACCGCACAATTTCTCAGTTCTTTAATAAAGAAGAACAAAACAAATTGAATAGAATTTTCTCAATTGTCGGTGCGCGGCAATAAGATTCAAACTTTACGTAAAAGTTAAGCTGCGCTAATGCAAGTTTAATGTACGCCTTTGATGCAGTTGGAGAGAATTACCAGTCTGCGTTTAACAGATAAAATTTCAAACTGGTGAACAATATGAAACTTTGAGTCTTTGTTATAATAATCAGTAAATATTTTATACAGAGCTTTATAATTTGGCAATTTATCATGTGAATGTGATCTCATATGGTCTTTGCTTGGATTGTCTCCAATTTTGAGAAGACAGTATGTTACCTACTAGTAGTAGATAGTATTTGCAGAGATTTTCTTGCTATTTAGAGTTTTATAAAAAAGACTTTCAGGTTTTGTTATTACTATTGTTACAAAAATAATCTTTATGCCACTTTATTTAAAAGTCTTATTTATTTATTTGTTCCGAATGCCTTCATACATGTAGAACTTGTCGAAGCTCTTACAAGCAGTGTATCATAAGCTATTCATGAGCTATATAATAAACTAAATCCGAATAACCGAGTCATTTGAGTAAGTAAACAAAAACGTGCCTTCAAGTTCTTAAACTTTAAATAAAAAGACTAATTTGTACCATCTAGCGAGGTAGGCAGCTGCTTCGCTACAAAGTTGTCAGTTTCGTCGTCGTTTATGCAGATTGCCGCGCGCTTGATTTAATATACACCCGCTTCGCTAGTTTGAGCAACATTTACAGCAACACAAGATATACAAATAACGAAAAAATGTTCTTGAATTTTTTTTATGGTTCTAATTTTGATGATGCAATTATTGCATGTGTATTAGTTGAAGCCATAACAGAAATTTCACGTAAAGATTTAAAATTTATAGATTGAATAAAGAAAGCAATGTTCCTTTTTATACAAAACCAATGTTTTAAATCCATCTCCAAAATAAAATCCAATAAGAATTCAGTACATTTTAAAATAACTTACAGCAGAATCACCTAAAATTTGCGAAGTTCCTACGTTGATGTTGAAAATTAATTTATATTGTTTTGTTGAAGCATCCAGAAAGTCGGTAGAGCGGTATGAATGCATACCCATCTCGTAGAACCTGACACAACATGACTATCTAACCGAGGCACGCTGCGGATGCTTAGCAGTCTGACGGAATGTTATGTAAATGTGAGATGAAAACTAAGTATTTTTGTTTTATTTTTAAAATACCGTCTAAAAAATATTACAAAATATTAGCTTACATTTTACAATTCCCTCCAAAATGTTTAAAGGTCTCTTTCTCTTTCTCGTACTCAGCAGTGGGACATTAATGTATGGGTTGTAACGATGATGATGAAATAATTTTACGCGGATTAATAGTATTTAAATTATGACTAAGTACAGTCCTTAAAATTTATTTGATGTCTCTCTTTCTCTCTCTCTTCTTTGAGAGGTCCACTCTTGTCGGTGAAAAAATCGCCATACTTCTTTATGTTTTGTTTTATTTTTTACGTCTTGATAATACAACACGACTCATAAATAATAAACTGTAAATATTGGAAATCTTGGCTGGACTTACGTCTAAATAAATTATTATATTATATTACTAATATAATTGACCATCTAACTAACAATTTTCATCGTTGAAAAATTACGTTGATCCATTGCAATATAATACAAGAAGAAAAAAACACTTTTGTTTACGGAAAACGAATTTCAATTTTTATTTATCAAATTAAAAACTCTCTGTCATTTATCTAAGCATACAGTTTTACGGACTCTTATCAGTATACGACAGACGTTTTGTTAAGTTATTACCCGCGTCTCCAACGCTCCACGGCTCCACGGCTCAACTCCTCAACTATATACATTGATATAACAGCCTCGACGTTTACTTTTATCGTTATTTGAATGACGCGCCGTTCATAAACCCGATATAAAACAAGTTAAGGCTGCGATAAAGGATCAGTTAATTTCTAGACGACGTTATACACTTTTTTTGGGACACTTTAGATCTTCGGGTCTTTAAGAGAATGTTCGTTGGTAGCACGATTACCATCAGTATGAATGTATTGCGAGCTTTTTATAACAGAATAGGTAATAGATTTTTAGCTTTTTTGTTACTGTTTGTTATTTTTTTCGGCTTAACAGATTTGAAAACGCTATCGCACTGGGTCTTAACAGCTTATACGTTACTAAATTTTTAGATTCATTTTAGAAAGTATATATATATATTTTAATAATTATCTTATTGTCGTTGTCATTTTATTGCCGAAAGTAGAATAAGTAGTGAAATCAAAGACACAGCCAGAGTGCTGCTGCCTCTTGCAAATAAAATTTTTGCATTGAAGAAAATGGTATTATTTTCTTTTATTTTTACAAGTGTATCTACTTCCAAATATTTATTAATTTTTCTGCGATAAAAAATATGGACTTTATCCCCTTTGAAGTCGTTGTGTTCATTCAGGTGCACATAAGAAAAAACGCCGTTACTGTCGGTGTGCACGCGTATGCACATAATTTTTTTTTTTTTTTAATTATTTGATTACCATTTTGAAAATTTATTTGCATGTACCTAGCAACACAATTGGACTATAATTAGACTAATCGATTAATATAGTAACGATTTTAGTAACATTTCAATGGTAAAACCTCTATTCATAACAACAAAAATATAAATAATAAAAAAGTCATCTGGCGTTTGATGACACGGTGCGAATTTTGAATTACATCGGTGTGAATGTGAATCTTTCTAAAGTGAATTCCAAGAGAAAACGGTGACTAATCTTAAAATAAATTTATATAGAATTACTGAAAAATAAGTGTAGATTACGCATTGAGTAATTGTTTCTCGAAAAGTAATAAATACATCAGTGAAAAAGTGGCAAAACTTTTATAATGCACTAATTTTACCGCAATGGCCGCCGTCTTTCGTAATGTTTTTATGGTAAATATTCTTGTTTATAGTTTGAAATACACATAAGTAGCTAGTTTATTTATCCATAAACCCTAGAAAATAATATTATTACGTATTGACATTGTATTCAAACGGTAAAATTCTAAATTCCCCGGTATTATTATTCCCTCGCAGCTCCTCGCAGCGAGTGAGCGCACTCGCTGCGAGGCGCAAAATGGCGAGTGAACGAGCGAGCGACAGTTAGGTACTATGCGATAAAAATAAGTATGGGACTGTCAAATCGAGACGCCATTTTGTTTTCCATTTGAAGACAACTTCATACCTTACAGGTAAGGTGTACAAAAAACGAAACACATTACAAGTACATACATACTTTTTTGGTTTGAAGATCTTTATTTTCTGAATAAGTGGTAGTAGTAAGTTATAACAACAACAATAAAACTATAACAAAAAGAATAATAACAAAAACAAAACAATAACAATTAAATTAACACTTGTAACAAAATAACTTAATGAAATATTTTTTTTTACTTATTTTATTTCTGCTAGCTGTACAAAAATGTGCACATTCGACTGAAGTTTGCATCAAATACTGTCAAATGCGATCCCATACTTATTTAAATCGCATAGTACTTACGTAGGTCAGTGTCCGCGTGCCGGGCGGCAGCCATTATTTTGGCTCCGCGTAAATAATACTTGTTATTGTGCTAATTGTGTGTTTCGAAGTGAAATATGTTATAAATAATAAGAATGCCTAAGCATGTGTGTTATCGTAATAAAGTGTCGTTTTGTTGAAACGATGTGTAAATTCGGTGTATTGTGATTGTGATAAAGTGTTCAGGTGATGTGAAGGAAAATTATCAAAATAAAAACTTATTACACCACTACGAGCTCAGGTCAGTTTTAATTCCTGTACAAGTCAGTAGACCATGCACATTTGCACCAGGTTTGGGTTTGTAGTTGTTTGAAGGATAGCCCAATATTCTTGACGTACTAGTTTATTTAGCAATTTAATTAATATACAACAAATATGGAGTGGCCAGTCTTTCCTCAACAGTGTCGTGTTTTTGTCTGTCTTACATAAATTATGCCTTATATAAAAATACTTGTGTAATTGACGTCACTCAGTAGCACGTTGTGCTACGTCAACAAACATGTACGGTAATTGGACCGTACAATTCCTTTTATATTTATACTAATAAACAGGTAAACTCATAACGAAGCCAGGAAGGTATAATTTATGATATATCTTTATAATGCCGAAATCTTCGTTTTTCCGAAGGTATACCCTAATAAGAAAAAGCCTGGAAAATTCCTGAGCTGACCGCGCTTTTCCTTTATGATGTTAGGAGACCAGGGAGGGGTAATTAAATAGTTGTCAGACTGTTTATTTATTTTGATTGGAACGCAAACGTTAAGTACGTTTGCCTACATGCATGTTAATTAGAAGTTCATTAAACTCTTCCACGCTGCTGGAGAAACACTTGTGTAAGATGAGTATCATGAACGGTAGTGACAATGCACGTACAAACAACAACATTTTTATTAAATTTCAAAAGTATATTCAAAGTTACCCCTGTTTCACTCTAGATACTCGTAATAGTATCATACTTTAAATACATATAATACTGTTATCTATAGAAATAAATAAAAGTGTCTGGTTGTAATATCAAAATAACAGCTTTTATAGTATTTTTTTATTTTTATTTATTTATTATTTCCGTACATACATCCATCATTACAGGTACTTAACCTAATGTTGAATTTAAAAACAATGGAAAAGAACTTATCCTACTTATTAATAAAATAAATATTACTTAAAAACTACGATTGTGTACACAATATACTACAAGTAGCCCTTGTGAACTCACTCACACAAGTAGGCATATGGAATGATCCACGGGGCGAGCGCAGCCTAAACCGATACTTATAACAAAAACAGACTGTCAAAATTTTGTCTGTCTATTTGTTTGAGGTAAATGCCGAAACTACTGAACAGATTTTGACGAGACTTTTACTGTCGGATGGAAAAATATAAGGGGTTCGTGAAAAAAATAAAAATACCTATCGATTTGCACTTCGCGAACGAAGTCAAACGATAAATCGACGGCCCCTACGTAAAGTATCGAAACAGATTTTTATCACTTTTCAACAGAGCGTTTTAAAGTTTGTTTATGGTGTATTTCCTAAAAAAAAAACGAATTCGCTATCAATTTGATATTTGTTGGTTTTTGTAACATTATTACATTTATTTATATATTTTTTTTTCTAGAAATATATGATAGTTTAGTGGAAAATTAACATTCGATGAAGTACTTCGTAAAAAGTGAAAGTAAACTTATCGAAACTGACAGTTTCAATAGTTAACGTTGGAAAAATGTTACAATAATTTATCGAAACTGGTAGTTTCAATGAGTTACGCCGTAGAACTGTTAATTGCTAACACCCGTTTCGATATAATAATGAAATTTTAAGTTTATTAAAATGTAAAATAAACAATTATTTCATACATCTCAGGCGGTAGGTTAACATTAATATTAAATGTTTGTGAAATGAATAAATAAATAAACAAATACTTAATAATATTGAAGAAAAATCGGAATTTGGTATAGGTAACTAACTTTATTAACATCATCATCATCATCAGCCCACATTCACCCATTGTTGGGTATAGACCTTTTCTCTACAGCGCCACTTTTCACGATCCTGTGCCAGCCGCGTCCAATGAGATCCTATGATCTTTATTAACAAGTAAATATAATTAAAAAATTAAAATAACCTGACTGCAAAAAATCAACAGATAAGCAACGCACTAAAAAACAGAAACATCGTTGTAATTATTATTCCTGATTAAATTTAAATATATAACATATGTATATATTTGTATTCTCCATTTGATTCCCTTCATTTTGATAATCACTCTACTCGATAGTTTTGGTAAAAAAATAAAATTAACTACTTACAATTTGACACCATTAAATTATTTATAATCTCTTTTTGAATATCTGTAATCTCCTTTTGATTCTCTTTATTTTGAAACCCTTCTCCACAAGTTTGGTTCATTTGGTTAAAAACAATTCTTACAATTAGGCACCAAAAGTCCGCTGTTTTGTCTTTTTTTTATAATACCTATCTAAGGACACTTGGGTTCTTGTGAAGAATCTAACGATACCTTAATTATCCATATCCATCCAGCCGTTTGGAAGAAACGTGGAATAAAGAAATTTACAAACATACAAGATACGCGCGAAAAACAATACCCGTCCTGTCAGTCGGGTAAAAATCACATGTTTTGTTGTGCATGGTACTAAGTATCACATTATTATTACAGATAAAGTCTTATTTTTTCTCTCTTATTAATAGGTAGGGACGTATTGACACAGTAACTGCGTAACATAAATCAGGTTATATTAGAAATATTAATAAAAACATAGAAATGAGACAAAATTTAAAAAATCAACGTAAAAAAATCCTAGTAGACCAAAAAAACAAAAACTCTTTCAGTTTCTAATTAACAATCAGCAAAATGTTAAACGTTTTGGGATAAAAAATAATAATCAAGTAATAAAACATCACTATCCTAAAAAAAACATTTAAACTTTTCTGACGCTAATTTCGTCGTATATTTTCGCCTAGAAGGACCTTCAACTGATGCTTTTCTTTGTACTTTTTACACTTAATTTTGTTGTTCCATTCTCCATCGCCGAACTGACAAGACACAGGCAGAGGCAGTCCTGGATTTATAAATAGGCCGAAAAGGCCGCGGTCTAGGGGTGGCAGCGTCCTAGGGGGTGGCAGATTTCAGAGGACGGTCACTTGATTTCAGAGGATAACTTGAAATTTTCAAGTTAACCTCTGAAATCAAGAAGAATTAATGAATCAAGAGAATTTCAAGGAACACGCCTTGCCTAACGTTTTTCTACTTTGAGGTATTAATCGGTACACATTAACCAAAAGGCTCAGTTAGTTAATACTACAAATGGAAAATTATTATTTTAGAAAGGTGTGTACATAGGGCGGCGGAAATAAAGTGGCCTACACTCATAAAAAATATAAATCTGGCACTGGGCAGAGGTGAATCTAAAACAAAATATAATAGTTGGTATTGACAGAATATCAAATTAAATTAAAAAGCGATGGTGGCCGAATGAATAAGTGACCGGCGTGCTAATCACGCGGTCCGAGTTCGAATCCTAGTCAGTACCAATGTGGATTTCACTTTTTGAATTTATATGTACTAGTCATTCGACTTACCATCTACTTACGGTGAAGGAAAACATCGTGAGGAAACCCACATACACTTGAAGAAATTCTAAGTGTGTGTCTGATCCACCAACATACATTAGGCCAGCGTGTGTGGATTATGGCCTAAAAACCCTCTCAGCTCTCTAGATAGAAGAGAGGAGACTGGAGCCCAACAGTGGGACATTAATGGGTTGCTGATGATGACAGAATAGTAATCTACACGCAATCATTTTAGGCAAATTGTATCGATAGTATAAAAAAGTAGAAGTAAAGCATTGAAACTGTCAGTTTCGTTTTATTACTGAATTTAAAAATCCACCGTAAAAAAATGAAACTGGTAGTTACGTTTTCTATAAAATTTTAAACCCGCATTAAAAAAATGAAACTAAGCAATTCGACAAAGACTTACCATTTAATAACAACGTATAACATCGAAACTGGCAGTTACCATGTTTTACTATGTATTTGCGCCGTAATTTACAATATTAGAAATATTTCTCAATAAAAATAAAACTATAGCGCGACGTCTCCCAGCGGCCCGCCGCCGTAACTGGCGCTCACGCCGCGTAAATTCTTGAAAGTGTTAGTTTCGTCTCGCTCGCGCGTAGTTCACTCCGGCGTATTTCAACGAATCACAACATTCGATTACCTACGCCGGAAACTTTAGTCATTTTCGATGATTTACGATTAAATTTTCTGCTTTAAGGTAATATTTAAGATTTTTTCTTTAGCGGTATGTATAAATACGTATTAGAGAATATCATTTCATTAATAAAAAAAAAACGTGTTTTTTGAGTTTCGATGAATTACGTAGGGGCCGTCGAAATTATAGATTAAATATGATTCACTATAGATTTTTTTTTTCCAGCTACAATATAAATATTCCCAAATATTATCAGTTTACACAAAGGTAGTCTGTTCAGCCAGAAAACGCATAGCAACAATAGTATCGACAGCATCAGTTAACAATCCAGACAAAGAGGCCGGTAGAGAGGATACTCCGGTAGTCGCGCATTTAGAATTCATTGAAAAAGTCCCGCTTGAAAGTTATCTGATCGTAAACGGTGACGACCGCCGCGCGACGCCTCTACGTACGCTTGTGTACGCAAGTGCAAGAATAAACTTAACTCCAATTTTCTAGAATTGGGCTGCTAACATTTTTATTGTTTCTTACGAACGCCTATTACGCAATTTTGTATACGGAGTACCGTATACAAATTTTATACTAATAAAGATACGGCGATATCTCAAAAGTCAGCCCTAACGATTTAGTAGTCAAATTCATCAGTATACATGTTTTCCCTGGCCAAACGTGAGCGCCATCTCGTATTGTCACTGTTGTCCGTGGATTGAAGCTTGATCACATCGATATTTAGTGTAGCAAGCGCTATTAGATACATGTGTGTATTTAATTATTTTTTTTTTAAGTACCTTGATATTAGGAATGTAAACAGTTATAAGCACAATTTGTGAACATTTGCCTGGAAAACATCCTCCCTGTACCTATAGTTCAGGTTATTAAGTAGATGTTGGTATTAGAAATAAAAATAAAATGAGCTGAATGTGGCAAACTCATAACGTGTTCGAACCTATTATCACGTCATCTGTACATCTGTAATGTCCGAATTCCGAGGACAATGATATTACTACCTACTTTATCTAATAGTCTATACTCGTATTATAGCTACGTTATAAGTACACGATACAATTTTCTGAATATTTTTTGATGTAAACACGGATTATATTGCTGACTTTGTCATCGTTTTGTGCTCGTCTGTCCAACACAAAGAGGACGTCGTCGTCGGTCAAATGGTGTCACCCCCGCCATAAATGGGTAAGTGCACTCGATCGAAGTTGTCTCCTAATTTCAAAGTCATGAGCGTTTCACTAGTCTGTCCCCTCCACCCACCCTCTTCACTCTCCCGTCGTCACTTTGGAGACTTCCTACTAGTCCATGGATGTTGATGGATGGATAAAAGTGAATGCAGTTTAATCAAATAGAAAGCCTGTTTGTAGAAAGGCTACTTGGTGCTTCGACCTGTATGGTATTGTTAGTGACAGTATTGTAATAAATTGTTGTTGTTGTACATTTGATATGTGGCTTTGTTATGTTTGGATCCTTTTAGTTGGGATTATTGGTTGGACTCATGAGCTATGGCGACATGAGGAAACCTTCTCGTAGATACTGAAAACAAAAATATTTAAATATCTTTGGTCAGTAATACACAATACATGTTGGCAAATACTATATATACTAAAGGTACTAATAGAATCTTAATGTTATCAATATTATTACTTCGATACTAAGTATATTATACTTCTTATAATAAAAAAATGGTTATTTGCCTAACATATTAAGCAATTACACCTTTGCTTTGGTTTAATATGACCTTTTCAATGCACAAATTTGATGTCAGAGACATGGACCTGCGTAACTCAGTTGGAAGAGTATTGGACACGGAATGCCATGTCGCTGGTTGATTGGTTGATTGAAGATTCGTAATGTATTATTTAATGAACCGGATTATACATTAGGAGTTGCCGTTGCGATATACGACTTGAAGTTTTCGATTAATTGAATTATTACTTACTTTAAAATTAGTAAGTGATATAATATTCCTTGTGTAGGTGGTCGCTACATCGTCGGTGGGAGCCGCAGTGACATCCTGGTGGTGAGGGACGCACGCCCTGACGACGGCAGCTCGTACTCCTGCGAGGCTCAGCACGCGCTCACCGGGGAGAAACGACGGAGCGCACCGGCCCTAGTCACCGTATCACGTTAGTGTGCTAACTACACTCAATTGAACTTAATAATATCATATATCATGGAGAGAAAGGTAAAGATTGCGGGTGACCGTTGGATGCGGGCGGCACAAAACCGCTCGCTTTGACGGAAATTAGGTGAGGCCTATGTTCAACAGTGGATGTCATTGGGCTGATATGATCATGATGATCATGGAGAGATACAAAATATTGTAGTATCATAATAGAGAATGCTATATTCAACTTCTTAGAATTTGTTGCTGCTAAAAAAAGTAGTACATTATAATGACATAAAATAATATTTAGAAAATATATCTTGTGGAGGTACGATTCAGTAGTTTTACCTTAATAAGTAAGGGGTCCAAATAATTAGTAAATTATTACCTAGTTGTATAGCTAATGAGAGTTAGATGAGAGGAGATCCGAGCCCAGCAGTGGCACTTAAGGGGTTGCTGATGATGATGATGATAGTTAATGAATTGGGCCGGGTAATACCAGCTTTCAAATCACGTAATATCTTAGTAATACTACAACACAACTCATCATAAAGTTTGTGGGCATTTCAATTGCAACCTTACAGACATATATAGTTACTAAAACGGCTTAGGAGACAACTCGTCCACTTTGAAACTGGGACCTGGGACCAATTACACCTTTTCTAATTTGATAATAGGCAACTGGGCCCAGCTTCGTTTAGATATTGGGACGATTAGTTCAATCTAATATTTTCTAGGGGTTCATTGGTCCCAAACCCAATAAAGTGATAATGGCTGTAGCAAAAGGAAATAAAACATGATTAGTTGATAATAATAATAATATTCTACCACATTCACACAGCGCCATCTAGTCCCAAATTAAGCAATTATATTTGCTTGTGTTATGGGTACTAAACAACTGATATAATACTTAAATACATTTTTTTTTGTAAATACATACATATTATAGATAAATTACATTACATTATCCGTTTTATGTAATAATCATACAAATAATGACTAGTTTTTATTCCATTATTTAAAAATATCGTTCATAACGCAAACATAACTCATACAAAAGATACACTTTTTCAAAACCAAAATAAAAAAAAATAAAACAAAAGGCTTGTTAATTGAGGTAAAAATTTAAGTACCTAATTGAAGCAGTAAGTAATTAATTGAAGCCTCGGTGGCGCAGTGGTTAGTGATCCTGACTGCTGAGACCGAGGTCGTGGGTGCGATTCCTACCCAGGACAAATAAATCTTTGTGTGATGAGCACGATTATTTGTTCTGTTTCTGGGTGTAATTTATCTATAATATGTATGTATTTACAAAAAAAAAAATTAAGAATCAGATGTCTTATACCCATAAAACAAGCATTAAAATGTGCTTACTTTGGGGCTAGATGGCGCTGTATGCAAAAATTTCTGATCATTATTATCATTGTCAATCAATTCTCGAAGAATTTCTTCTCAGTTTTCTTTGTGATTTAATGGTCACAGCGGTTTTTTTTTAATATTCGTTGTTCGTTAATTCATTAAAAAATACCCCCAATACGTATACTATTTAATATGATGACTGTGTTGGACCCCCAAAGTGATTTATTTAATAGCTATTTCGAAAAACAATACCCGTCCTGACAGTCGGGTAAAAAACAAAATAATGCAATTGAGGCGTGCAATGCACGTATAACCTAAGCCAAACTTCGTAGTTCTTCTTAAAATACTATAGAAAGTAAGTAAGTTATTACTTTGGCAAATAGTAAAAGGACGAATATTAAAAAAATACCGCTGTGACCATTAAATCACAAAGAAAACTGAGAAGAAATTCTTCGAGAATTGATTGACAATAATAATAATGTTCAGACATTTTTGCATACAGCGCCATCTAGCCCCAAAGTAAGCACATTTTAATGCTTGTTTTATGGGTACAAGACATCTGATTCTTAATTGTTTTTTTTTGTAAATACATACATATTATAGATAAATTACACCCAGAAACAGAACAAATAATCGTGCTCATCACACAAAAATTTATTTGTCCTGGGTAGGAATCGCACCCACGACCTCGGTCTCAGCAGTCAGGATCACTAACCACTGCGCCACCGAGGCTTCAATTAATTACTTACTGCTTCAATTAGGTACTTAAATTTTTACCTCAATTAACAAGCCTTTTGTTTTATTTTTTTTTATTTTGGTTTTGAAAAAGTGTATCTTTTGTATGAGTTATGTTTGCGTTATGAACGATATTTTTAAATAATGGAATAAAAACTAGTCATTATTTGTATGAATATTACATAAAACGGATAATGTAATGTAATTTATCTATAATATGTATGTATTTACAAAAAAAAATGTATTTAAGTATTATATCAGTTGTTTAGTACCCATAACACAAGCAAATATAATTGCTTAATTTGGGACTAGATGGCGCTGTGTGAATGTGGTAGAATATTATTATTATTATCAACTAATCATGTTTTATTTCCTTTTGCTACAGCCATTATCACTTTATTGGGTTTGGGACCAATGAACCCCTAGAAAATATTAGATTGAACTAATCGTCCCAATATCTAAACGAAGCTGGGCCCAGTTGCCTATTATCAAATTAGAAAAGGTGTAATTGGTCCCAGGTCCCAGTTTCAAAGTGGACGAGTTGTCTCCTAAGCCACTAAAACCTATCATGGTATTACCTTATGTATCAAATATAATTATAAAAGTACCTGCAGCCAGGCAGTAAATATTAATTTAAGAACAAGTCCATAGTATATTTATACTGGTCAATATTGTGAATGGCAAATATACTGAGATTGCTTGCTCAAATTAAGGAAGACTGAAAAAATACCTATACAAAAGGTATTTTTTCAGTGTAAAATTAACTACTTTAACCGTAAAACTAATCTCGTAATGGTATCAAACTCTAATCTCGTATGATAACTTGCTCTTTTCACGTTAGATGTTGTCATATATTATAGATGCGACCTCAAGCATGGCTCCGAGGATGTTAACTGTGCCCGAAGATGAGGTAGTGCCCCAGGGGGGTGACATCCGCCTCGTGTGCTGTGCCGTGGGAAGCCCGCCGCCCACTTACAGGTAAGCACATGAAGGAATAAGTCCCCTTTACTAACATAAATGTAACTAAGTTTTTTTCTAAACAACTAAATTATATTTTTTTAACAGCGTGCGTTCTTATATCTACTATTAGTATTATTATTTTTGGGTTAGATGATTGTTTTTGGGTTACATATAAATTCCAGAAAATGAAATCCATATCGGCATTGCCACTCGGAATCTAACTCGGACTCGCATGACTTCCATGCCGGGCACTTATCCAATCGGCCACCATCGCTAACCACTAACTAGTTTATAAGATGTTGAACCACCTCTTCTTATAATTTACCAGTCCATACTAATATAATAAATAACGTACCTATATCATAAAGTTTTAATAAGCTCCAACTAGCATGCACTTGCTATCAAGATTTACTGCTTTATAATTTTACTCAGTCTTGAGGGATTACTCCGTAATCCTACTTGAAAAACTTTGAGAGGAGGTAGACCGCTTATCAGCTTAAAAGTTTGTTTTTCTTTCATACTTTACAGTTTAGCAAAATGATTAATATAGTGGGGGGAAATTTCATGTGTAACGTATATTATATGATGAGAGTAGGTTTATTTTGAAATTTGATTTATTTACTTAATTAAATTTTATTATTTTAAGGGAGTGAAACCGAACCTAATTATTGCAATAGAAAAGAGGTTGATAATTTCTCTTTTTAAATTGGAATAAGAGATAGAACCCATTACTATTTAACAGAGACAATTTTATTGAAGAATAAAATTTCTTACGGCATATACGGAAAATTTAATATAATATTTCTTTTGAGCTTATCAGAAAGCAATGAAACGATCCTAATCTAAAGCTAAAACTAAAAGCAAATACTTTCTTGTAGCTGGTTCCGTCACTCCAACGGTCGTCTAAGCCCCGTGTCGAACAGCATCAGAATCTCAGTATCGGAGCAGGTGCTCATCATCCGTCGAGCTCAGCTGTCTGACGCAGGAGTGTGGACCTGCCGGGCTCACAACCAGTACGGGGAACAGAGGAAGGACGCCAGGTTGAGAGTGCGTTCTCGACTGGTGGTCAGTGTGCATCCACAGTTACAGGTAAGAAAAAGATATTAAATAAAAATGAACATTGAAGAAAAATTCTTAGTAAATTTCCTTTTTTCTCTTGTAATGCAATCATAAATACGTAATTTTAGCATTAAATGTTGTAATGTTAGAATAAACAACCACGAGAGGACAGACTCAGACTCTACCTTTCTTTTATTTACGGCTTGAACACATGATGAGCATGCACAAATTTGAAAATTATCTATAAATGTGAAATTTGTTAGGATCGAAGTTCAAAATCTTACTAATATTTATTGTTTTCTTATTTGCCATAAAGTATCTTACGTCACTAACAGCAACTGATATATCTTTTATTGCTTCCATCTTCCTAAGTCTGTAAAGTTCCTATAACTGTATATACAATATATAATTATACATACACTAAGCGTTCATCGTTCACAACATAAAGAGAAACGAATAATAAAAAGCGATTGTTCGAACGACATCTGTATTTTGCAGATAGTAGCTAAATTCCGTCAACGGTGGGTGACGTTGCAAAAATTGAAAAATAAGTATGCAGAGCACAATCGCGAAGACGAGACACATCGCTCCGATGTGATCCCGCCCACACGCTCATTGAATATAGACTAGGTGGGGCGAGGTGCCAGTGACAGCGAAGAACAGCACTCAATACAATAAGCCAAAGCTGGTAACCATGCCACTGTGATGCATTACTTCTTCATCAGGCCTGCTTCATTCTATAAATCTGCTGATACATCATGATCGGTATTATTTCGGAATTGAATCAATATTTTTTAATGAATATAATGGAATTGGAATATTATATTAATGTTTGAAATAATATTTCGTTTCATGTTTTAATCGCACCATTCCACGATCAGCAGATATTGGTGATGGTGAGGTTAATAATAATAATAATAGTTTATTGCCACAAATAACAGTTACACAGTAATACATTTAAGATAATGAGTACAGTATAAAAGTGAGGCACAACAGATACTGATACTGCTTCCCATACTAAGCAAGGCTTGTATTATGGGCAGCAGTGTTCAGTCGTGGAGGTGAGTACAAAAAACTTGCGACATATTGTGAACGTTGCTGCTATCTTATCACTATACTGAAAATAAACTAAAGCTTAAATAATTATGTGTATGTGTGTGGTGTGTGTGAGTTGTGTGTGAGTTGTGTGTGTGTGTGTGTGTGTGTATGTATGTGAGTGTGTGAGCGCGCGTATATGTCATGCGATGTGTGTTAGCAAATCCTCGGTCTTATCGTAATCTAATTCTTGGAGCCAACAAGCGACTTTTGTTTTTACAATGTGCCTGTTTAGTCCTACAATATTTAGATTTTTGTTTAGGTGGTTGTATAGTTTGCAACTTAATGCATTGAATTGTCTCCTAGCGAACGATGTCCTACAGGGAATCACATGGCAAACAAATTTACCGCTGCGTCTACTTGGGGCAGGAAGAGGAACACTACCGTGCTTCCACAACACTGCTCTGTGAACGAAGAGCTGTCTGACAGTCAGGACCTTGCATTCAGAGTATAATTTTGATGTGGGATATCTAAAGGGTTTTTTAGTCATCACTTTCAGAACAGCTCTCTGTGCTCTCTCCAAGCCGAGAAGCAGTGTTTTGGCCGCACCTCCCCATGCAGGTATGCAGTACTGGATAATGGACTGACATAGGGCTAAATAGACTGATCTGAGCTTGTCAAAGGGGGTAGATTCACGAAGTGTCTTAAAGACATGTATTAAGGTTCATAAGTAAACTGCTAAACCATACATTCAGTGTTACATCAAATATAACTTATTTACTTGTTTCACATAAATCTCCCAAACAAGCTTGAAAACAAAAAAGTATGTCATAAAAGTATTCAAACATTAATTAATCGTATCCAACTCGCTGTCAGTCGCACCCTGCGTTGCTTATTTGAATTGTTTATTTAGTAAGCGTGAAATAATAGAATTTCGATTCTACCCCAACGCAATAACTGTTTTTATGATTGTGAATGTAATTAGCTTTACTAAGATGTTAGTAGTTAGGTTGTACCAGTTCTAGCTCACTATCGTCTGGCTCACTAGCTCACTATTCTCGAGTCGACAAAAACTAAAAAAAAAAAAAAAAAAAAAAAAAAAAAAAATAAAAAAGGTTTTGCCATGCTCTGATCACGAATCTGCGGTCCGTTTTTGTCTAGGATGTGTGGTTTCAGAGATGTGGAAATCAATTAAGAAGAGTATCTAATCGATATCTAATCCCGCACCCTCATTAACGTTTCTTTTGTTCTCCTATTTCCTATTATCTATTGTTTCTGGTAGACCCTCATTAGCATTCTTATCTATTACTCATTGTAAGCCCTTATTATCACTGCTATTGTTTAAGAACTTCCATGCTATTCTGAATCATCAATAAAACACATTCCTTCATTTCTACATTTTTATTGCTTATTAAAATATGAATGAAACATCTGATCCACTAAAATATCATTGTATACTGTGTTCTCTGTAAATATGTTCGTAAAACTACGCATTGAACACCCCTGAAACTTATATAGCAAATACATTAAGCAATATTCGCCGCAAACTGATGTCCACTCATTCTGAATTCTATCCACATTCCAGTCCCATCTTTTACAATTCCTTCTTAAAAAGTCGAGATGATATCGTGTAGGTGCACGCCCATATGAATCAAAATATTGACCAATACCATTCGTATCGACATGTAAAGCTATCCAATGTGAGCCTGGTTTATCATCCGTATCCAAATTGCATATTGTGTACATAGGTACATGAGTGTAAATGGGTAGTCTATTAGCAGCATACACATTATATTCTAGACTGGGGTGAATCTTTTTCAGATGTTGTTGTACATCTAGTGTATCCATGATATTACCAATCTATTCAATGGCTAACATAGGAATGATCAATTATAGTCACTTGTTACGACTTGTATTAAATGTCATTCGCTTGTGGAGATTTTGTATGATTTATCTGTGCAATGCACTACGCATTACGAAAGAATGCGAGATAAGTTTGTTAGTTCAAATTTACTATCGGTTGCACTGAGGAAATGCTTTAGATAAGATAGAACTATATAAGACCGAGTGGAGGCAGAGCCATCAGTCATTCTATGGTCTCGTTTGACCGCAGTGAATCGATATATCAATACTAAGTGTGTGCTACTTCAACGCAACAATAGTCATGGACGTAAGTGTTATAATATTTTATTGAAAAACTTACTTTTCTTTATGTTGTTGATTCCTTACGTGTGTGTGATTAAGTGTAATTATGTGATTGATATTAACATGATAACTGTGTTGTTGCAGAAAACATTCAGCTTCATAGACAATGAAGAAAATACCTATAAACAGTATTACTACCCGCCACTCTCCCCTAATCGCGAAGAAGAGAGTGATGACATCGTTATTAATAACACAGGCGATGGGGGAAAAAGGAAATCGCAGTCGATTGACCATTTTTTTGAAGTGGAACCTAAAATAAAGAGGAAGAAGTGGTTGTCGTCAACCGTGGCACGAGCCGCTAGAGGTGGTGTATCATACATTTCTACTAATTCTGACGACGGAGACCAAGCGACGCATCTCATAAAAATAGAAGTGTACGATGTGAAAAAGCTATGCAAGGTTCCAACTACTGATCATTGGAAACATGCTACCACGAGGATTAAATATTATGTTGGGAATAATAGGGATAGCATCTACGACAACACAAACGCCCTCGTATACAATATTACAAAGACAATAGCAGAAAGTGAAAAAGTGAAAAAATACTTTTTCAACAATGACAGTCATTAGCTGATCATTACTGAATGTGATTCTGATAACATAAATTACTTTTGTGTACTCATTAGATTCAAGGATTGCGTCTTGCGATACTGGGAGAAACACGAGAGCAGAAGGAAGAGATGAGTGTGGTATACGTGAACAGAACTTGTCATTGAATAGCAAAACTACAACACTGAGTGGAGAAGAAAAAGAGAAGAATATGCAGTATCCAAGAGCTGAATATCCATTCTTCAGTTCAAAAGCTAGACGGTTGCTCAGTTTCGAACACTGGCCTCTCCTTTTGCGACAGAAGCCTGAAGATCTCGCAGAAGCTGGTTTCTTTTATACCGGCCATGGAGACAGGACCAAATGTTTCCATTGTGGTGGTGGTTTAAAAAATTGGGAAGATGATGATGATCCTTGGCAGCAACATATTCAGTGGTTTAGTCAGTGCGCTTATGTAAAGTTTAAATTTCAACAGCGTTTTGTGTAAGATGAAAGGTGTATAAAGAAATAAAAAATAGTATATTTGATACAATTTGTTTTATTTAATTTAATAATGTTTTCCCATAGTTACATAGGTACACATTTAAACATGCATTACACATAAATCTAATACACAACACACATTATAACCTTAACTACTGTAATCTACAGTAATATTTCTGTTTTTATCTATTTCAAATTTTGCTCGAAGAAATGTTGTGATGAAAGATATAGATGATCTCTGGCAAGCAGATTTAATTGACATGCAGTCTGTTTCTCAAGAAAATAAGAAAATGGTAATATATTCTTACAATTATTGACACATTTTCAAAATATGGATGGGCTTTTCCTATCAAGAATAAAAGTCAAGATTTTATATGTGACACTTTCAAAACCTTCTTTGTTAAGGGACGTATACCTAAAAATTTACAAACTGATAATGGTACAGAGTTTTACAACAATAAATTCAAAAAGCTAATGAAATTTTATAATATCAACCATTATTCGACATTTTCGATAAAAAAAGCTTCAATAGTTGAACGATTTATCAGAACATTAAAATCAAATTTATATAAAACATTTAGTTTAAAAGGCAACTACAAGTGGATAGATAATACCCTCAATGATATTATTAATAAATATAATCATACACACCACCGAACCATTAATGAAATGCCAGCAAAAGTAAATAATAACAATAAAACAAACATATTAGAAAGATATAATAATATTAAATCAGAAAATAAGGGTACTCTTACAAGAAAGTTTAATGTTGGTGATTTTGTCCGTATTAGTAAATATAAAGGAACATTTGAAAAAGGATACACCCCTAACTGGTCAACCGAAATATTCAAAATCAGTAAAATACAAAATACAATACCTGTAACTTATTTAATACAAGATACAATCAGAGGCCAGCCTATTTTAGGAGCATTTTATGTGCAAGAACTTCAAAAGACTAAACATCCTAACGTTTATCTTTACCTTATTCATACTGAATGTTAAAAAAAAAATTAAAAAAATTTGTGTCAATACGCAGCGCAGACATAAAACTCAAAAAGAGTAATAAAAATAATCAACATGAGTAAAGCGGATGTGGTAAATGAAATTCATAAAAATGTTAGAGTCAATTTTCCTCGAAGAAGTGTTGTGATGAAAGATATAGATGATCTCTGGCAAGCAGATTTAATTGACATGCAGTCTGTTTCTCAAGAAAATAAGAAAGTGAAATATATTCTTACAATTATTGACACATTTTCAAAATATGGATGGGCTTTTCCTATCAAGAATAAAAGTCAAGATTTTATATGTGACACTTTCAAAACCTTCTTTGTTAAGGGACGTATACCTAAAAATTTACAAACTGATAATGGTACAGAGTTTTACAACAATAAATTCAAAAAGCTAATGAAATTTTATAATATCAACCATTATTCGACATTTTCGATAAAAAAAGCTTCAATAGTTGAACGATTTATCAGAACATTAAAATCAAATTTATATAAAACATTTAGTTTAAAAGGCAACTACAAGTGGATAGATAATACCCTCAATGATATTATTAATAAATATAATCATACATACCACCGAACCATTAATGAAATGCCAGCAAAAGTAAATAATAACAATAAAACAAACATATTAGAAAGATATAATAATATTAAATCAGAAAATAAGGGTACTCTTACAAGAAAGTTTAATGTTGGTGATTTTGTCCGTATTAGTAAATATAAAGGAACATTTGAAAAAGGATACACCCCTAACTGGTCAACCGAAATATTCAAAATCAGTAAAATACAAAATACAATACCTGTAACTTATTTAATACAAGATACAATCAGAGGCCAGCCTATTTTAGGAGCATTTTATGTGCAAGAACTTCAAAAGACTAAACATCCTAACGTTTATCTCGTTGAAAAGATCCTAAGAAGAAAAGGAAATATGATTTTAGTAAAATGGTTAGGTTTACCTTCCAATGAAAACAGCTGGATACATAAATCAAATATATTATAAGAAACAAACTATTTGTCACTGTTTTACATATATGCATATTAGAACAATGTTTATCGAGACCCTTGTTGTCTGGAAGAAATCACTATTAGCGATACGACCGCTCATTGACACTGTTCTTGTATTTTGTAAGAAATCTATGTTACTATGGAGCACACAAAATAATATTCTATCTATCATAAAATACCTTGGTTCTAAAGTACACTATAATTATGATAATATACAACTATCTGTGCAATGCACTACGCATTACGAAAGAATGTGAGATAAGTTTGTTAGTTCAAATTTACTATCGGTTGCACTGAGGAAATGCTTTAGATAAGATAGAACTATATAAGACCGAGTGGAGGCAGAGCCATCAGTCATGTATTAGTTTTCAAGTGCACTCGTTATTGCTTTATAATTAATGATCGACTTGTGGAATATAAACCTTTGAGTAATATAGTACGAAGATTATCATGACTTCCATCGTAGATGTCCAAGGATTTAAAACAGAAGAAAATGAGTTCATAGTAAAAGAAATAGCTATCCTATATGAAAATAAATTGCAGATATTTTTGATAAAACCACCATTTCCATTTCATGAATTGACTGAACGGGAAAAGAAACAGGTGAACTGGATTGAACGTAATAGAAAGATATATTGGAGTGAAGGATTTATAACATATTCAAAGTGTCAGTGTTTGATAACAGATATATTAAAAGATAAATGTATATATGCTAAAGGTTTAGAAAAAGTGTCGTGGATGAAATGTATTTTGAAAAATAATAATATAATTAATATAGAAGACAAAGGTTGTCCAAGTTTGTTAAGTCTGTATAATGAGTATAAATATTCTAAAGATGTGTATAATTGTATTTATCATGATTCTGTTTGTGCTTTGAAAAATATTTTATGTTTAAATAAATGGTTCTTAAATTACAATAAACAATTTTATCAGTATAAGTTGTTTTATTCTTAACAAAATAAAAATATTATTTCCCCTCCCAAACACCTACTATTCTACTAAACGTTTATATGTAACTAACAACACTTAAGGTAAAGGCACCTATTACGGAGGTATTTCGCAACATTTGAAAGTAAGAAACAAAAATAAGCATTTCTAAGCATTTTTAAAGGTGCAAACAATTTTTATCGTCAAAAGTGGAATTTATATTTTGAATTGCTGTAGAGCCTATGTTACTTTTTATGATATTTCTTATTTTAAAAAAATATTTAAATAGTCGGGTCGATTTTCCCTAATACGGAGGTAAAATTTTGGTCAGAGCCTATTACGGCGGTAGACGGCTCCTAATGCGGAGGGTCAGAAATTATATTAATTTAAGTTCCGTACAAATAATATTTATTAAATGATATAAATGTTTCATTCAGTTTTCATAAAATTTACAAATATAGTATAACCGTGCATTCACACACGCGTTTTAAAAAGAGTTTCAGGTAATTAAAATAATGTTGATTTTTCTTTTTACGTTCAGTAAAATATGAGATAGTAAACCTACATAACAGATGGCATATAAGTAATATCAGTGCCTCAAGCTTTTAAAATTTATATAGATTTTACATTTTGAAATTGGTACATAGTTACAAAATGATTACATTTTACAAGTTTTAGTAGGGATCCCAAAATATTTTTAGAAATAAATATAGGTAGCCTATGTTACTCGGTAAAGACGTATCTTTCAAACGGTTAAAGAATTTTTTAAATCGGTCTCGTAGTTTTGAGTTAAATTGAAAGAAACAAAAAAAAAGCAAACAAATGTTACATATTAAGTAGTCATTGCAAGTTAATAGAAAGCTTGTAAAAGTAACATAAATTTAAAAGTTTTTATCGTTCTGGTTTTATAAAAAAAACATGCATAAGTATCAAATAAGAATCCACAAAAATAAATAATACTATTTATTTATTTACGAAACCCTAAAACTTGTAATTTTATGTTCCATGATGAATAGGGCCGTAATAGGAGGTCATCGTAATAGGAGGTCATAGAACCTAACACAGAGTTACCTGGAAATAACTACCACCGTAATAGGAAAACTACTCGTGTTTTTAATAATCCTAATTCTGACCGTTAAAAATTTCGATAAACAAAAGAGTGTAAATGCTTAATCAAAAGATAACAGTTTTTTGGTTCGGATGTGTAAAACTCAGCCAACAGTTATACAAAATAAATGATTTGTGATAAATTAAAATACACCTTCCTATTTTTACCCCTTCTAAGAAACCAACATTTTGTACTCAACAGTTTTCATATTTAACCAGATTTCTAATTAAAAACACATACCGCAGAATATGGTTTCTAATTTATGAGATTAATAATTATTTCAACTAAACTTGGAACTAAGTCAATAAGTTAATAATTTGAAAGTTATAAACAATTAAACATGCCCAGTACTTTTCCTATTTCGGAGTTATACCACTGAATTAGGATTAATCTATAAAATTCGTATCCTATCACGGCGGTGTTTTATTTCTTATTTTTTGGGTATAAAATAAGTTGCAAATATAAAATCCATCTGTTATGTAGGTTTACTATCTCATATTTTACTGAACGTAAAAAGAAAAATCAACATTATTTTAATTACCTGAAACTCTTTTTAAAACGCGTGTGTGAATGCACGGTTATACTATATTTGTAAATTTTATGAAAACTGAATGAAACATTTATATCATTTAATAAATATTATTTGTACGGAACTTAAATTAATATAATTTCTGACCCTCCGTATTAGGAGCCGTCTACCGCCGTAATAGGCTCTGACCAAAATTTTACCTCCGTATTAGGGAAAATCGACCCGACTATTTAAATATTTTTTTAAAATAAGAAATATCATAAAAAGTAACATAGGCTCTACAGCAATTCAAAATATAAATTCCACTTTTGACGATAAAAATTGTTTGCACCTTTAAAAATGCTTAGAAATGCTTATTTTTGTTTCTTACTTTCAAATGTTGCGAAATACCTCCGTAATAGGTGCCTTTACCTTAAGTGTTGTTAGTTACATATAAACGTTTAGTAGAATAGTAGGTGTTTGGGAGGGGAAATAATATTTTTATTTTGTTAAGAATAAAACAACTTATACTGATAAAATTGTTTATTGTAATTTAAGAACCATTTATTTAAACATAAAATATTTTTCAAAGCACAAACAGAATCATGATAAATACAATTATACACATCTTTAGAATATTTATACTCATTATACAGACTTAACAAACTTGGACAACCTTTGTCTTCTATATTAATTATATTATTATTTTTCAAAATACATTTCATCCACGACACTTTTTCTAAACCTTTAGCATATATACATTTATCTTTTAATATATCTGTTATCAAACACTGACACTTTGAATATGTTATAAATCCTTCACTCCAATATATCTTTCTATTACGTTCAATCCAGTTCACCTGTTTCTTTTCCCGTTCAGTCAATTCATGAAATGGAAATGGTGGTTTTATCAAAAATATCTGCAATTTATTTTCATATAGGATAGCTATTTCTTTTACTATGAACTCATTTTCTTCTGTTTTAAATCCTTGGACATCTACGATGGAAGTCATGATAATCTTCGTACTATATTACTCAAAAGGTTTATATTCCACAAGTCGATCATTAATTATAAAGCAATAACGAGTGCACTTGAAAACTAATACATGACTGATGGCTCTGCCTCCACTCGGTCTTATATAGTTCTATCTTATCTAAAGCATTTCCTCAGTGCAACCGATAGTAAATTTGAACTAACAAACTTATCTCACATTCTTTCGTAATGCGTAGTGCATTGCACAGATAGTTGTATATTATCATAATTATAGTGTACTTTAGAACCAAGGTATTTTATGATAGATAGAATATTATTTTGTGTGCTCCATAGTAACATAGATTTCTTACAAAATACAAGAACAGTGTCAATGAGCGGTCGTATCGCTAATAGTGATTTCTTCCAGACAACAAGGGTCTCGATAAACATTGTTCTAATATGCATATATGTAAAACAGTGACAAATAGTTTGTTTCTTATAATATATTTGATTTATGTATCCAGCTGTTTTCATTGGAAGGTAAACCTAACCATTTTACTAAAATCATATTTCCTTTTCTTCTTAGGATCTTTTCAACGAGATAAACGTTAGGATGTTTAGTCTTTTGAAGTTCTTGCACATAAAATGCTCCTAAAATAGGCTGGCCTCTGATTGTATCTTGTATTAAATAAGTTACAGGTATTGTATTTTGTATTTTACTGATTTTGAATATTTCGGTTGACCAGTTAGGGGTGTATCCTTTTTCAAATGTTCCTTTATATTTACTAATACGGACAAAATCACCAACATTAAACTTTCTTGTAAGAGTACCCTTATTTTCTGATTTAATATTATTATATCTTTCTAATATGTTTGTTTTATTGTTATTATTTACTTTTGCTGGCATTTCATTAATGGTTCGGTGGTATGTATGATTATATTTATTAATAATATCATTGAGGGTATTATCTATCCACTTGTAGTTGCCTTTTAAACTAAATGTTTTATATAAATTTGATTTTAATGTTCTGATAAATCGTTCAACTATTGAAGCTTTTTTTATCGAAAATGTCGAATAATGGTTGATATTATAAAATTTCATTAGCTTTTTGAATTTATTGTTGTAAAACTCTGTACCATTATCAGTTTGTAAATTTTTAGGTATACGTCCCTTAACAAAGAAGGTTTTGAAAGTGTCACATATAAAATCTTGACTTTTATTCTTGATAGGAAAAGCCCATCCATATTTTGAAAATGTGTCAATAATTGTAAGAATATATTTCACTTTCTTATTTTCTTGAGAAACAGACTGCATGTCAATTAAATCTGCTTGCCAGAGATCATCTATATCTTTCATCACAACACTTCTTCGAGGAAAATTGACTCTAACATTTTTATGAATTTCATTTACCACATCCGCTTTACTCATGTTGATTATTTTTATTACTCTTTTTGAGTTTTATGTCTGCGCTGCGTATTGACACAAATTTTTTTAATTTTTTTTTTAACATTCAGTATGAATAAGGTAAAGATAAACGTTAGGATGTTTAGTCTTTTGAAGTTCTTGCACATAAAATGCTCCTAAAATAGGCTGGCCTCTGATTGTATCTTGTATTAAATAAGTTACAGGTATTGTATTTTGTATTTTACTGATTTTGAATATTTCGGTTGACCAGTTAGGGGTGTATCCTTTTTCAAATGTTCCTTTATATTTACTAATACGGACAAAATCACCAACATTAAACTTTCTTGTAAGAGTACCCTTATTTTCTGATTTAATATTATTATATCTTTCTAATATGTTTGTTTTATTGTTATTATTTACTTTTGCTGGCATTTCATTAATGGTTCGGTGGTGTGTATGATTATATTTATTAATAATATCATTGAGGGTATTATCTATCCACTTGTAGTTGCCTTTTAAACTAAATGTTTTATATAAATTTGATTTTAATGTTCTGATAAATCGTTCAACTATTGAAGCTTTTTTTATCGAAAATGTCGAATAATGGTTGATATTATAAAATTTCATTAGCTTTTTGAATTTATTGTTGTAAAACTCTGTACCATTATCAGTTTGTAAATTTTTAGGTATACGTCCCTTAACAAAGAAGGTTTTGAAAGTGTCACATATAAAATCTTGACTTTTATTCTTGATAGGAAAAGCCCATCCATATTTTGAAAATGTGTCAATAATTGTAAGAATATATTACCATTTTCTTATTTTCTTGAGAAACAGACTGCATGTCAATTAAATCTGCTTGCCAGAGATCATCTATATCTTTCATCACAACATTTCTTCGAGCAAAATTTGAAATAGATAAAAACAGAAATATTACTGTAGATTACAGTAGTTAAGGTTATAATGTGTGTTGTGTATTAGATTTATGTGTAATGCATGTTTAAATGTGTACCTATGTAACTATGGGAAAACATTATTAAATTAAATAAAACAAATTGTATCAAATATACTATTTTTTATTTCTTTATACACCTTTCATCTTACACAAAACGCTGTTGAAATTTAAACTTTACATAAGCGCACTGACTAAACCACTGAATATGTTGCTGCCAAGGATCATCATCATCTTCCCAATTTTTTAAACCACCACCACAATGGAAACATTTGGTCCTGTCTCCATGGCCGGTATAAAAGAAACCAGCTTCTGCGAGATCTTCAGGCTTCTGTCGCAAAAGGAGAGGCCAGTGTTCGAAACTGAGCAACCGTCTAGCTTTTGAACTGAAGAATGGATATTCAGCTCTTGGATACTGCATATTCTTCTCTTTTTCTTCTCCACTCAGTGTTGTAGTTTTGCTATTCAATGACAAGTTCTGTTCACGTATACCACACTCATCTCTTCCTTCTGCTCTCGTGTTTCTCCCAGTATCGCAAGACGCAATCCTTGAATCTAATGAGTACACAAAAGTAATTTATGTTATCAGAATCACATTCAGTAATGATCAGCTAATGACTGTCATTGTTGAAAAAGTATTTTTTCACTTTTTCACTTTCTGCTATTGTCTTTGTAATATTGTATACGAGGGCGTTTGTGTTGTCGTAGATGCTATCCCTATTATTCCCAACATAATATTTAATCCTCGTGGTAGCATGTTTCCAATGATCAGTAGTTGGAACCTTGCATAGCTTTTTCACATCGTACACTTCTATTTTTATGAGATGCGTCGCTTGGTCTCCGTCGTCAGAATTAGTAGAAATGTATGATACACCACCTCTAGCGGCTCGTGCCACGGTTGACGACAACCACTTCTTCCTCTTTATTTTAGGTTCCACTTCAAAAAAATGGTCAATCGACTGCGATTTCCTTTTTCCCCCATCGCCTGTGTTATTAATAACGATGTCATCACTCTCTTCTTCGCGATTAGGGGAGAGTGGCGGGTAGTAATACTGTTTATAGGTATTTTCTTCATTGTCTATGAAGCTGAATGTTTTCTGCAACAACACAGTTATCATGTTAATATCAATCACATAATTACACTTAATCACACACACGTAAGGAATCAACAACATAAAGAAAAGTAAGTTTTTCAATAAAATATTATAACACTTACGTCCATGACTATTGTTGCGTTGAAGTAGCACACACTTAGTATTGATATATCGATTCACTGCGGTCAAACGAGACCATAGAATGACTGATGGCTCTGCCTCCACTCGGTCTTATATAGTTCTATCTTATCTAAAGCATTTCCTCAGTGCAACCGATAGTAAATTTGAACTAACAAACTTATCTCGCATTCTTTCGTAATGCGTAGTGCATTGCACAGATAAATCATACAAAATCTCCACAAGCGAATGACATTTAATACAAGTCGTAACAAGTGACTATAATTGATCATTCCTATGTTAGCCATTGAATAGATTGGTAATATCATGGATACACTAGATGTACAACAACATCTGAAAAAGATTCACCCCAGTCTAGAATATAATGTGTATGCTGCTAATAGACTACCCATTTACACTCATGTACCTATGTACACAATATGCAATTTGGATACGGATGATAAACCAGGCTCACATTGGATAGCTTTACATGTCGATACGAATGGTATTGGTCAATATTTTGATTCATATGGGCGTGCACCTACACGATATCATCTCGACTTTTTAAGAAGGAATTGTAAAAGATGGGACTGGAATGTGGATAGAATTCAGAATGAGTGGACATCAGTTTGCGGCGAATATTGCTTAATGTATTTGCTATATAAGTTTCAGGGGTGTTCAATGCGTAGTTTTACGAACATATTTACAGAGAACACAGTATACAATGATATTTTAGTGGATCAGATGTTTCATTCATATTTTAATAAGCAATAAAAATGTAGAAATGAAGGAATGTGTTTTATTGATGATTCAGAATAGCATGGAAGTTCTTAAACAATAGCAGTGATAATAAGGGCTTACAATGAGTAATAGATAAGAATGCTAATGAGGGTCTACCAGAAACAATAGATAATAGGAAATAGGAGAACAAAAGAAACGTTAATGAGGGTGCGGGATTAGATATCGATTAGATACTCTTCTTAATTGATTTCCACATCTCTGAAACCACACATCCTAGAGAAAAACGGACCGCAGATTCGTGATCAGAGCATGGCAAAACCTTTTTTTTTTTTTTTTTTTTTTTTTTTTTTTTTTTTTTTTTTTTTTTTTAGTTTTTGTCGACTCGAGAATAGTGAGCTAGTGAGCCAGACGATAGTGAGCTAGAACTGGTACAACCTAACTACTGATGTTTGAAAGTGTTTTCAATTGTTAACAAAAATATAAAGTTGTGTCAGGGAATGTTGTATAAGGCTATTCATCATTTCAACCCACAAACGTCCCACTGCTGGGCACGGGTCTCCTCCAGTGGAGGGAGTTTAGCCTACTATACCACGCTGGCCAGACGGGTTGGTAAAGGGTTTATTTCGAATTTTCCGTTTCTTGCAGTGCTCTTGTTTTTTAAGGTTACTCCCTTAGTCGCCTTTTACGACACCCACGGGTTGAGATGGGGTAGTGACATTATGTATTCTTAATCCGGCACTACACGGATACGTATAAGGCTATTGTTGTTATCTTTTTTAACCGACTTCCTCTGTTTTTTTCCTTTCTATTTTATCGTACACGTTAAACCTAGAACCCACCATAAAAATAAGATAAAATAAACACACATTATGAAAAACACGTTGTTATAAATGTCCCCAAAATTAAATAACCTGCAAAACAATCATCAGTCTTCGTTAGAATAAAATTAACAAACAGACAAAACTTTGTTACATTACAAACGGTTATTTTGGTTTTAATTAATTCTGCGTCTCAGTCTAACAAATTTAATAAAGTGAGCTTGATTCACTGTAATTTAATTCACAAGTAAATATTGCTGTACATAATTTGATTAAGGGCCTGAACAAAAGTGTTTTCATTCGTTTATCTCAAGATCAAAAGTTTCTTAATAGCTTTCTGTACGTATGTACTTGACGAATTTGGTAGTGTCTTCCAAGTTAGACGTAAGAATTGCTATGATGTTCCGATACTTCATTCTTTCATGTTAGTTCTACAAAATGACTTAATCCTTTTATCCTAAGTGATTGACTTGTTTTTGGTTCAATTTTCAGTTTCTTTTCTCATAATCTCGCTCCTGATTTGTTTACATTACTTTCACTCTATTAATACTAAGTAAGTAAATATTTCTATAACCCTACTTACCTAACTGCAAAATAACTGAACCTGATTGATTTGAGACCAACATGCATTTGTTTCATTCAACTTCCAAAATAATAAAAAAATACCCACGACTCTAATTCTATAAATGCGAAAGGATCTTAGTGAAATGTACATTTTAAACTATTTACACTTCTATTATATTATAAAGTTTGTACCTTTTGTATCTGTTTGTATCTTTGTTCTGTGGTTAAAACGCAAAATTGAAAACGCATTTATTTGCATATTGAGTAGATTTCAAAGTAAAAGTAAAGTAAGCTTCGACACGTCACGTACAATCAAATCGCCTTACGTAAGGAATCAGCTCGGCCAGCCCTAGTAATACAGTTAGTTGGACAAGCGTGAGGTCACACAGTGATGCTATGAATTATTCACGAGCTTGACTTCTTTGCAATGTCTTGTCTTGACTGTTCAGCTGAGTTTTTGTAAACTAACTTCGGACGGTTGAGAGTTAGGTGCTTATTTTCAGCATGCTGATATTTTAATAAATTTGTCTACGAGTATTATTTTGAAATATTAGGAAGTATACCTATTTAATTTAAATTGAATTAAATTCGTTTTGTTACATATTAAGTAAGATTCGAGAAAAGATGATTGCCGTCTGAAAATTGAATTTAGTTTAGCAACCCTATGCGCTGGTACGACCACACCCGACACCAAACTATGTGTACATGTTAGCTCTGAAACAACATACTCCTCTGCAAGCCGTAGCGTCAAATATCTTCCTGTTTCTTTTACATTTCTGAATATTAATTGTGCAGGTGGCCAACTCCGGCAGCACGGTGACGTTCAACTGCTCGGTGGAGGGTGGCGAGAGCCGCGTGCGGTGGCTGCACGACGGCGTGCCGGTGGGCGGCGCCGAGCGCGAGCTGCGTCTGCGCGGCGTCGTGCGCGCGCACCGCGGCATGTACCAGTGCGTCGCGGAGAGGGACTTGGACAGTGCGCAGGCCGCCGCCGAGCTCCGACTTGGAGGTGATTAGTTACTTGTTATACCACGATGGGGCAATATGGCATACCTGATGGTATGTGGTTGCTTATAGACGCCTGTCACTGATGTCGTACCTAGTTCCAGCGGTCCATCTCCTAAAGAGAAGGGTTGGTGTACGCGGTTTTATTTGGTATGCTTGACATTAACCATCTTCGGGCTAGCGAGCCCCGTATTAACGGTCTCCGAAAAGAGCGCCATTCACAAAACACATTTCCTTTCTTGAAAAGGCTTATGAACGCCTGTAACACCAGGAGTAACACGCACATTGTGTTTACACCACATGCAACAGGGTACTGTTGCATAGCATTCAAAAAAAGTCAACCTCAAAAGTCAACGTCAACCTTTTTAGAAAACTCGTTTTGGTTTTTTACGTAACTATTTAGATAGATCTTCATCATTAGAACCCATATTAATGTCCCCCTACTGCGCACGCGTCGTCTCCAAACATTGAGGGAATTTAGCCTACTATACCACGCTGCCAGACGAGTTGGTATAGGGTTTTGTATCGAATTTTCCCCTTGTACGACACTCACGAGTTGAAATGGGGTAGGACATTATGTATTCTTAATGCGTCATTACATGGTTATACAAGACTGATCATAGAAATAAATTCTTGAATCAATTTTATTTTGAATTAGCGAATGCGTAACACAAAAAGTTCTTTGACAAATAAAAAAGTAATTGGACTTCTTACACAATTAATATAATGTGAATGTGAGCGAGTCAGCGAGGACCGGTACTCACGACCGTTGAGAACCCTAATCAGTTTTGTTCCGTTCCCGTCACTCATTGTTATGCTCCTCACAAAGTGTTAATTGTACTTGAAATGTTTTTGTACAAATGGTCCTTAGCACTGAAGGATCATAGATATTTAGTATTCATTCAAATTGAATTAAATGGTTTTTTTTCTCAAATTTGATTGTAATAATATAATTAAATTGAGAAAGTAATAGTCCCACACTAATTTGTTTATAACTATCGACTATTGATAATATACACTAGTACGTTTTAAACGATACGGTAAATCAACACATTTTTTGTGCCTTTGATGTTATTAATCATCTCTACTGTTGGACGTAGAAGCCTCCTAAGAGATTTTAATTTAATATTATTGTCGATACGATATCAAATCATTTTAGATGCATCTACAAGTGGGGGTCGCAAAAATAATTTGACTGAAGCAAATAAACGAAAATTGTTAAACAACAAAAACATCATAAACTTCTTCCGCATCGCTGTCGCTGTCTGCGGGAAAAGTGCCGCAGAACAAATATTAAAGATAGTAGGTAATTGTAGATAGGTACCTAATACAATTCAGTAAATATTACAATCTATACATACGAGTATTATAAAAGGCTTTGTCCTGACTGACTGACTGACTGACTGACAGACAACGCACAGCCTAAACCGCTGGTCGTAGCAACTTGAAATTTGGAGGGTGTGTTTGTCCTAATGTCTAGAGGTGTACTAAGAAAGTATTTTTTTAAATTCAACCCCTACGTGGGTAAAAATGGATAAAAACGATTGTATAAAACTTCTTTGTAAATTTGTTTTGAGGTACTACTATCAAAATAAAAAATACCCTCATCAATGTTTTTGACAAGGGTGGATTTGGAAGGGTGAAATTGGGGATGAAACGTTGTATGAAAAGATCTTTGTTTTGAAGTTAACGTTTTGCATATTCGTATTGGGATAGGAATTTAAAATGTTGTTTTTAATATTTTTGATAGGGATGGGTTGAAATATTAAATATACAGTTCTTTGTTTTTAAAGTTATATGTGAACTTCAGTTAAAAAGTGAGTTGATGGGTTGTTATTATTGGTGTTTGAAAAACTTACCGTAAGGGATGAAATAGGTGTGAAAATTATTAGAAATCATATGGATGTCGTTTTTAAGGTTTTTAGGGACGCTGATTACGAAAATGTTATCTATATTGACGTAAAATGAAATTCAACTCCTGTAGTGGGGTGTTGTGGAATTCATGAATTGCACTTAAAACAAAGATCTATGTAATATCGAAATCACGAATCAAACGCGGGAGAAGTCGCGGGCAAAAGCTAGTAACAAATAAGGCGATCCAACATGTGCCTATTAAGGAGACTAGAGAACTTCGATAGTCTATAGGTATAGGTACATTGAGTAAGCATTCACTTACACGCAGACATCACGATTCTTTTTTTGCCAAAAAAGTCGATAGTCCTTCCGAATTAATTTCCCTTCAACAAATGTTTAGTCCGATGCCAAGGGTCCATTTGGAATTAAGGGTTCAGTTCAAGGGTATACAAACGTATTTGTTTAGGACTTGCCAGCCCGTAATTGTGTTTTCGGGATTACCACATCACATTTATACGTTTTGTTTTTTCTCTTGCTAATTATAACAGGACGGGCTTGGAATCTCTATGTTTTAAAATAATTCCAATGTAATGTGAGATTTTAATTTAATTTTTAATACAAATTTTTGAAATTCTACGAATACATTGTTAATGATTTTAAATATTGAATGATTTCGCTTTGGAATCGGTGTTGAAACTGAAAAAATGATTTTATGGTAGCAGGCTGTATGAATATCGTGAATACTTAGTTATTGTCATATTTTTATAAGGTAATTTAATTTAGTTTAAAATATGTTAAGTGCCACTGATTGAAATATATCATTTTACAACTGCGAGTATTTTATCATATTTTAGTATTTCATAAATCATTCGAAAATATTAAGTACATACAACGTATATCCGACCGATTTCGACAACATCTTCCGACGTTCTATTTACCTATCAAAATCCAGACAAAATTAAATGTTACAAAAACAAATAATAAATCAAAACGTCAGTTGAAAAAATTGTTTCTCGAAACGAAAATTGCTTCCTGATTGGTCGATTAACATCCTTTGAGAGCGGATTGGCCAATCAGGGGCCACTTTGGCGTGTAATTACAAACGGTGTAATTTTGCGGAGTGCAGTGCGGCGATTTCGTGTGTTGTCGGCTTATTGATTAACGGGAGCTGTAATTATTGGAGCAGCCATATGTCACGACATTTTGAGAGACGAAAGGCGTGGTACCTGAGAAATAAGTTATTTGCAATTATTTGTAAAAAAAAAAACAAATATTTCATATTTACTGTAAAACAAATTTAATGAAAAGCAGAAATCTACTTGCATTGAACTATGACAATCTATGGGGCAATCTTTATTCAGACATTAGTATCTATAATGTAATTCATTCTAATTATATGTATAAGTGACTAGATCTCGGCCAAGAAAAGTCCCTTGTCCTCCAGCGCACATAACTCAGACTGTGTCTGACAGTAGTACATACTCGTACATAGCGTGATGTACCGCAAACGACGCTCGGGTCAACCTGGGACCTGACCTCGACTCGAAAACGCCATCAACTACATATTATACGAGACATGGAGACTGCCGGATCAAAGATCTGAAACGTATTTGATTGAATTATCTTATAAATTGAAGCTAGAAAGAAATATTTAAGATATACTTACACACTAACAGATGATAAAAAATATTAAACTGTAAATTGATGTCCGTGTAGTGACGGATTGAGAATACGTAATCTCACTACCCCATCTCAACCCGTGGATGTCGTTGTGAAGGCGACTATAGGAGGAAACAAAACTGACAGCAAGAGCACTTCAAGAAAAAGAAAAATCTAAACAAAACCCTATACCAACCCATCTGACCAGCGTGATATAGGGTAGGTGGGTAGGCTAAATTCCCTCCACAATGTTTGGAGTAGACTCGTGCCCAGCAGTGGACGTTAATGGAATTACAATCCATTAATCTCGAATCGATATCTCTCGAAATCGATAATGATGAAGTTGATCTTGTTATGAATCATTGAAGAAAATAATAGCAAATATTTTTGTTTCTAATATTGACGTGATAGTTAATCTTCAGAGAAGGTGGGTCCTTGCCGCACACGTCACGTTTGCTCGGACCGAATGTGTACACAACGCTTGAGCTTCTCCCTAACAACTTTAATTTCAGCTGAAGTGACTTTACGTAACTATACTTCAAGTCACATTGAAAAACTAAGCAAGCAAATAATTTTAGGATTTCGTTTAAAACAGAAATGCTGGAACGTGCTCTTTTAAGTACCAAAAAAGTCGAACTCTTGACCTAGTTCTAGTGAGTAGTGGCATTCAACTGCACTTATTTGATCCGTCCGTTCATTCCGATCAAGTGTGAATAGTCCTGTCGCAGCAACTTCACTAAACCAATTCAGTTGCTTTATGCACTTTGTTTTGAAGTTGGCATTCTTGTTTCTAATAGATTGGTTAAGTTGACACTATTATACTGTATTGTATCTGTTCATTGCTTTGATTTACCTTTTGGTTAGAATTTGTTATGTAGTTGTTAGTTTTTACCGATTGTGTTTTAATGGAAAAGGATCATTGGCCAAGAACTTCAGTAAGTTTTATACTAGAAAGAGATTCCAGAGCTGCGATCAATTTGGCTAGGAATAGAGGGGAATGCGGAAACTGAAAAGTGAGCGTAGTGTACACGGAAAAGGATCCATTATACCTACTCCTAGAATCGCAAGTCCTAGGCACTTCCCATTTTCTTCGCTCTACCGCACGATGGACCCAGCACCCGCATGGTGAATATTCCGTAGAATGCTAAGATATTCGTCTCAAATGTTAATCAGGTTAACTTTAAGCATTTAAAAAAACGTACTATTGAGATTACATTTTCTTAGTGTTTTAATAAAATATTTAAATTCAATTTAAATATTGCTTAATAATCATAATATTTATTATCTTTTAATTAAGGAATAAATATTTGTATTTTTTCTATTAACGTTAACTTATTTTCGTAAATATTTGTATGCGAAATATTCGTCATAAATCCAAATGTCAAATAATAACTAACTGATTGTGAATGTCTTTGGCATCCCAATAGATAATCTAATGGACACAGAAGATCTCGATATAATATAAAAGCGGTTATTTGTCTGAGTCATGATCGAGAGTATTGAGATCAAAGTATTTATATACATTGATTGAACAGAATTAATATGAGCTCTGATATATCGTCGTATATTTTATAGATATTTATCTTTTAATTGAGATGCGGGAAATAATAACTTGGTATTACAATGGAAACAAATAGTTATCAGACAGACTGATTCTGTAACTTTTCATGACTTTTACATTAAGATCGTCTAAAAAGGAAAGGGTCATAGACTACTATTTACTGACAAAACCATATGAAGTTAGTAAATAATAAATCTATAGCTTCAAATTACCAAATCAAAGTAAAACACAATAGTAACACTCAAGAAAATGTTATGAAATCGATTAGTTTGAGTTTTTTATAGATCTTCATATATAGACTTTATATACCTTTGACCTTATTATAGGCAATTAACCTTAACGACTATTAATGTATAACCAAAATAGAACTTATTAAGTTAAATATATTCGATAGATACCATGGGAATAATTGATCCGAACATAAATAGAGTTTTGTTACGTAACCACGATGATACGAACCTTCAGAGAAATTACACGTAAGAAAGTAATCGGAACTTTCCAAACATCGTTCCTTTTGATAAATGATCCCAATCCCCCGCCGATCGGACATGTGTTATTTGTGCCGCGTGTTTGCAACCACCAACTCTGTCATGCACGAAGTGAACGCGACCGTGAAGATATAACTTATCTATACCTAGTGCCCGTCGCCCGTCGACTGCACATTCGGTTATGGTAGCCATAATTCTCGCAATAATGTCGCGGACAGCCCGTAAGTCAAACTGCGGGATAATCCGGATCGGTCTAATGGAATAATAGAGACGATCTATGATGCCATATATTTAACGTACAGGCAGGATTACACCATAACGTTGTGAGATATGGCTTTTATTATTTTGTAGTGCCAGTTTGTCTGACTAGTTTAGTTGATTGTAAGTGGTGCTAGCAAGTGTCCCTGGAAACTGTTGTTTGGACATTGTTTGTTATTGTAAAATTGGCTATAATAATAATATTTTGTTAGTCCAATATTTACACACTATACAGCGTTTAGTAACTGTGGTAAATTTTATGAGTTTGTTTTAAAATAGGTTTAAAATATTGAATCTTTCAGACAAAACGTAGGCACAGCTCAATAATATTACACAAAGAAGAAAAATAAAAATGGCCTAGATAATCCAGTTCCCTGTAATTTTAATAAGATCAACATTCCTAAGAGATAGTTTCCACGCGAAGCTCGCGGGGCGATTGCTTCGTTTAATTTAAACACTTTAAGATTTGCCAGAATTAAAATAGTTAAAAAGATTTTCAAACTCAGTTATTTCACAGTTACAAAACCTGAAACGAAATGTATTTATAAAAGTACCGAGTAATGTGGATATTTGGATCCCCACGCAATGTGCTATCTCTGAAAAATGTTCCGAGTTTCGGTGTAATTTTTATCCACAATTATAATATTCTGATGCATTTTCAAAAATTTTAATATTATAAATTATCGATATAAATGCTACAATATGCAGTAAAAGCTAAGCGTATTACAATTATCATTATATCAGTATCAGAGCGGGCATCTGATATAAATCCGAAACGATGCAACGTTTACAGGAGCTAACATAGTGAGTGGGCGCCGAGCCAACACAAAGATGTTTGCTTTTAGTTAAACACGGATATATTGTACTAAATATTACCTTCCTACACACACATATATAAATTTTCTGAATTTGATTTCTGTTCCCTGTGTTATAAACAAAAAATGTATAACCAAACGATGGTTGTAGTTATCTTTCTTCAAAGTAGACGAGGACTTGATACACAGAACAAACGTAGATTTTGGGTATTTGATACTTTAACAACTTGTATTATAAATTAAAATACCAGTTCTTTTTGTCAGAGTCATTTTTCAAATTACCCAAGTGCCATCTTTCGCTTAAGAAATAAATCATTTATATTTTTGTACTTTCGTTACTTTCCTACTTTTGAAACTGTCCAGCACATGCTTTTTAGTTAAATTAGATTGTGGTATGAACTTACACCACACACTGACACATTGTCTGTCAAGCCGGACGTTGCGCTATTAAAGCTGTTCGAAACTCTGCAGCTCGCAGTACACGCTCTCATAACTAAGCCATGGTTACGTTATTATGTTAGAGTTTTAATTGAGTTTCTCTTTTCGATTTATGTAGGCCTTCAATTTATTTATATTGGCACTTATAGTGCACTAGTACTTATAGTAGCACTTATAGTACTTATAGTGATAAGCCACGCACTTATGATTGCGAATATAGATGAACTTTTTACGTAGCGAATGGATTTTACCAAAGTAATTTAATGAACTTACGTTATTTAAAATGCTTGTTTATAAGATAAACTTGTTGTTGCATTACTTTTGAGTGGATTTTAAATTGCTGCTACAACGAATTTCCTGAATGAACTAATAACACGCAATTTATTTCAGAAGATATAAAAAAATAGTTGTAAGAAAAATTGGGAATAACTAAAAAGTGTTAACAATATAAGAGGAGCTACTTTTAAGTCCCAATACGGTCCTTCATCCACATCAATAATATCAAACATCTCACACAAGCAATGATGTGTTGGCGTCGGGAGTGCGATAAATCCAGCGCTAATGCCAGATACCGCGTTGTGATCCGTGATAAACGGCGCCCATACCACCCCAAACATTCGGTGATGCGCCACGCTGATTGGATTTTGTTTTGATGTAACACTGTTCTGTCAAAGATAATATTGCGGTAGGAAGGAATAATGCGGACAGCTATTGTTCGATATCTCAAATTGTTTCGAGATGAATGAATCGAAACAAAGCCTGTCTGTCACTGACAACTACAGAGGTTCGAAACAGTGGGTACATTCAGATTTTCTTTACAATTCATCCAATAGATCCCAATTTCGGTTAACTGACTTTGACAATAATAGTAGTGCTACTTTGTATAAGTTAGATACATTTGTGTTGTTTTAGTGAAATCTAATAATTAACGATTTAAATGCTTCGCGTATTGCATAATCTTGAAAAATTACAAAGTACTTTATATTTTAAGGACAATTTGCCGATATTTTATTACGTAATTTTACATTTGACTGTCCCAAAACTTAGATATATACAAGTTATCTATCATTACAGACACTGCGCCAGAGCTGCACTACACGTTCATAGAACAGGCGTTACATCCAGGTCCTGCGCTGGCACTGCACTGCGCAGCATCAGGCTCTCCACCTCCGAGGTTCACCTGGCTGTTAGACGGCCAGCCTGTAGAAGAGCACAATACACCACAACGGTGAGTCTTCCTTACGTACCTCAAAAATCCATTAAAACTTGTACTTTCGAGAGATAGTTAAATCTCATTCAAGCTAAATACAATTTAAACAAATTTCAACACTTTGTAAACAGAAGATTGTGTTTAATATTAAAATAGTGCGTAAAATTTTCCTAATAGAACTATTAGGAAAATAACGAATCTCTTTGCCTGCTTGCAAGAAATATAAGGGAACTTAATCTCTACGCTGCTGATGGGTAGTAGTCACCACTGAACTTACGATCAAGTAAACCCCAAAACTGAGACGAATCGTATTACACTTTTAGAAAAACATGATATTTGAATTTTTCAATAGTTTTTTCATAGTGAAATATTTCTAATTACAGAGCTATCACCCAATTTATGAACTCGAACGGAGATGTGGTGAGCTACCTGAACCTTACATCAGTAAGACCAGAAGACGGTGGCAGATATACCTGCAGGGCACATAACTCGCGAGGGTCCGTCGAACATTCCACCAGGCTTAATGTTTACGGTTAGAGAATTTATGGTACTTCAATTTTGTGCTTGATCAATTATTTATAAAAATTATAATTTATTACATGTTCAAATATAACTACTTGATATTTTATTAAATTTATAATTGAATTTGAATGAAAAATATATATTGCTAAATTTTGCTCGTGTGACTCAAGCCCATTCGATTTTCATCCAACAGTGGATTTGTGTGTGATTTCACGGGCCTGATGCAATGATAATGATGAACACAAAGTTCATTATGTATAGTTCTGTAACAGAAATAAAATTATTTTTTTATTTAATTTGCAGGTCCACCCTCAATAAGGAGCATCGGTCCTATCCGCGTGGTAGCTGGTGTGAACACCACCATCTTCTGTCCATTCTCCGGATTTCCAATCAGGTTGATGGAGGTGCATTTGCTTAGTAAAATTATAAGTTTCATTTTGTTGTGTTTTCGTAGTTCGGTGTTACTTTTCGTCCCTCGTTATCCTGTTTAAATTAACTTTGATAGTTCATTGAGAATATTTTATGACCCCTATTAAAATGTTAGCAATCAATAGTTTTGTCGTATATACCAAATTAAAAAGTAATGCTTATTTTTACTTTTCAGTGAAATTCGGTGGCAGCGTGGTGGTATGGACCTGAGCTCGACTGGTAGCAGGGCACTTTCAGGAGTCAGTGGTGAACTACTCTTGTGGCCAGCAGAGCCGGCTGATGCTGGAGTGTACTCCTGTCGAGTATCGTCGACATCAGGACAATATGCGCAGAAAGATGTTCAGATATTTGTCAGGAGTTAGTATGGGTGCCACTTTAGATAAAATTTATGTATTAGTAACGCAGCATACCTATACTAATTTATTGACTTCCACGTTTTCAGATCCACCAAAAATAGCAGGGTTCTCATTTCCCACAGATTTAGTTGAGGGCAGTTCAATACAAGTTCTATGCGGCATCACTTCTGGTGATAAGCCTGTTTATTTCTCCTGGCTTAAAGATGCGCAGCACATTCCATCAACTCTACAGGTACCATTCCTACTTTTTTCAGTCTTCAAGCATGCGGTTCGACTTACTAAAATACTTTGTGTCTTCTTTAGGTCCAAGAAAAATCTTTGGATGAGTTCAGCTTTCTCATATTTTCGCATGTAACTTCGAAACATAGTGGTGAATATACTTGTGTGGCTAGTAATTCTGCAGCTGAAGTAAACCACACAGCAAGATTAGCTGTCAAAGGTAATTTATATTTAGGTAGTAGGTATATTTACTTCGAAATCTTTTATATGCAAATAATTGCTAATTGCTGATATAATTATGATATTTGACGTCTTAATTTCAGTCGCACCATCATGGGTGTACGAACCTCAAGATGTGTCAGCGCTATTAGGAACTCAAATTTTGGTAAATTGTGCCACTAAAGGATATCCGGAGCCAAAAATTTCCTGGTTGAAAGGACATGGTTCGTTTAAATTAATTAAAAAGATATTTTCCTAACATGCTTTTTTCTATGTAAAGGAAAAATGTAATATTACATTTCAGGTACTGGTGTAGACTTTAGACCGGTGTCAAACTTGGACCTGCAATTTTCTGTGCTTTCTAATAGATCACTGAGTATAGCTCCTGCTGCACATCATCATGAAGGACAGTACATGTGTCGTGCTGAGAATGGGATTGGACGAGGGCTGTCTAAAATTATTGCTGTTTCAGTCAATGGTAACTTAATTGATATTAATCATAATATATTGAAATTTTAGATGGATTAGAAACAATGAATTAGAATAAGAAGTGTTTTATCAATATTAACAAAATATACTGACATTTTAGAGCCAGCTCATTTCGAGTTCTCTTCACGCAACATGACAGTGAAACGAACGGCTCAAGCCACTCTGCAGTGTGACGCGCGGGGTGATCCCCCGATACAGTTGCAATGGACACATAACATGAAAAGAGTAGAGCTTACTACATATAGGTAACTATTACATGTACGAGTATATTAGTGGATTTTTGTCCAATTCATGGGCTACAATGGTATACTTAATACTTGGTATTTAACAACGCTGTTGTTTCTTCATATTATATCTATAATAATATGATAAAGATTTTGATGGCATGTAAACTGTGTATGAGATTGAGTTCTGTTTAAAAAAATATGGTGCTTTTAGGGTATCAGTTTCAGAAAAGCGATCTGAAAGTGGAGTGAGTTCACAACTCAGTATAGCACACGCAGAGAGACATGACTCCGGTGTGTATCGGTGTCGAGCTGAGAACGCCTACGGACGAGATGAGCTATTGATATATCTCGCTGTGCAAGGTAACAATAACAAAGAATAATAAGTCTCGCTCAAAAACTACTATTATGTAGGTGTAACAAAGTTAATATACTTAAAATTATTTTTTACAGAGTTTCCTGAAGCACCTCTCGGTCTTCACGTCCCTCGTCGAACCGGACGTGAGGCAACGATATCTTGGCGTAAAGGATACGACGGCAATGCTAGAGTGATGCTGTACCGGCTGCAGTACAGAGTGGTCGGTGATGCGCGAAGACCTGATGCGGGAGATTGGGTCGATGCACCCACCAGAGATGTACCCGCTGATAGAGTAAGGGAAAGGTACATAAAATTATTTATTTATTTATTGTAAACTGTGACCACAGCATATTTGCTTATTTCTTAGTATAAAAATAAGTTGGTGCGTAAATGTCGACAACTGCTTATGTTTTAACTGATTTTACAAAACTTTCAGACCGGACCCAGATTCAGGCACCGAAGTGAATCTGGAGTACCGCGTGGAAGGCTTGCGTCCCGCAACGGCGTACGCACTAAGACTCGCCGCCGTCAATGCTATCGGTGACAGTGATTATTCTGATCCAGTTATCGTTCAGACTTTAGAAGAAGGTTGGTTATTTCAAAATGTTTTCATTTCATGTCATTGAGAGTAAAAAGGGTATTGAACAAATAATATTTCTTTTACAGCTCCATCCGAGCCACCCCATAACGTGCAAGTACAAGCTACTGCGCCCGGAGAGCTTCTCGTGAAGTGGCAGGTACGATTCTAGAATTTATTGAATTTTTCATTTACCAACCCGTCTGGCCAGCGTGGTATAGTAGGCTAAATTTCCTCCACATTCGTTGGAGGAGACCCGTGTCTAGCAGTGAGACGTTTATGGGTTGAATTGATGAATCAATATTAACCTTAGGTTTTAAAATGTCATAATTAGGCTCCACCGCAAGAGTCGTGGAACGGCGAGTTGCTGGGCTACGTAGTGTCATGGCGCGAGGCGGGCGCGCGTGACAACTCGTCGGCGACACTGTCGGCAGCAGGCTGGAGCGCGGCGCATGCGCTGCTGGCGCCGCTGCGCCCGCATGCGCAGTACACCGTGCGTGTCACCGCCTTCAACGCTGTCGGCGCCGGACCCGCCGCCACACTCACTGCTACCACCCTGGAAGGAGGTACTCAACATTCAATCTTGAAAGTATACGGCCTAAGATGCTGGAAACCTCTCAAAAATTTTTAATGACAGAGACACGTAACCTTATAAAAAATTATGTTACAGCTCCCGAAGCACCTCCGGAACGCGTTCGTTGCGAGCCATTATCAGCGCAGTCAATAAGAGTGTGGTGGGAACCACCAACTCCTGCTCTGCGCGGTGGTGTTCTGTTGGGATATGAAGTGCTCTATGAGGTATGTCACTTCATAATCATATTTGTCAGTCAGTCTACAGCTGGACATACATCTTTTTAATTCGAGGTCTTCGTCCTCGTCTAAGTCGTATCTTGTTTTCAGCTGAATGAATCCACAAAAATTATGCTTTATTCAACTACACAGTACATATATATATATATATATATTCATACTAATAATATTTCATTGTCAATAGACGGTGGACGAACTAGAAAGTCAAGTAGAGACGCGTCGATCAGGTGGAATGGAGACGATATTACAAGCATTACAGCGAGCTGCTAACTACAGCATAGCAGTGCGCGGTAGGACTGCGGCAGGCACCGGCCCGACCAGTGATCCTGTCTACTGTATCACCCATGAAGATAGTAAGTGCATCAATATTACATTATTTACAAAAATAAGTATCCATGATAGAATACTAAATAATATACCTATAGATGTTTCAAGCATTAGTGACAATATATCATTTTTGACTGTCACCGTGGCGCAGTGGTTAAGGTGGTCGCCTCGGCACTACATCGCCGTGCTGGGTGACGTGGGTTCGATTCCCACACGAGACAAATATTTGTGTGATTCATAGATATTTGTTTCTAGTCTGGGTGTACTTTGTGTCCGTTAGTTGCATGTTTGTAAAGCTCCCCGCGACACAGGGCTTGTTCCCTAGTGCGGGCGTTGTCTTTTTAAGTAAAGAATATAGTGCCTGTTGTTTCAGTACCAGGAGCTCCAATGGACATAAAAGCGGTAGCCAACTCAGAAGATTCGGTTATTGTGAGTTGGTTGGCACCGCTGCAGAAGAATGGCAAAATTAAACATTACACCGTTTATAACAGGCCACAAAGGTTAGAATATTATTATAAGAGATTATTTTACGAAGCCAATTTTATGACTTATAATATTTTTCTTGCACTGGATACAAGAAGCAATCAACCGGTTCTTTTGTTACGACAGCAGAAACCTACTTATAGCTAAACGATCACTGATTGTGTGCCGATTTTAGTCCATCTGATGCTTAGAGGTAGACGGAGGAGAACATTTATGGAACAGATGAAGAGAAGGTACATGTCGACTCATATTAGGAGGGCAAAGAATTGACGGAAACAATAGAGATTTCACGTTTACTTCACCGACAAGAACGCAGCTCCTCAATTAAGAGAGATAATTGAATAAAATGTTGATTATATTTTTATTTTTTAAACTAATTTTTTACAGGACGGGCCAACACTCTCAAATGATGGTACTTCACAAGGACGAGGAAGAGGAGTACCAAGTGGAAGTCCGAGGATTACTGGAGCATCAAGTTTACGAGTTTTGGGTGACAGCAGCCACAGCATCCGGTGAAGGAGAGATGAGTGCTATTGTTGCGAAGAAACCGAGTGGCAGAGGTAGCTCGAAAATTTATATTCCATCCGTTATTCTAAAATTGACAATCTGAATTATAATAATGATTTTTTTTTATAAGGTTTGGTACCTACATATGTTTACGTATTTAAAATGGTTTGGACTAAAATATACAATAATTAATGTTCTTAGCCCCAGCAAAAATCACATCTTTCGGTCGTCGCGTGGAGGCGCGTGAGGGAGCGCGCATGCGCATGCGCTGCGCCGCCGCCGGCCTCCCCCCCCCGCACCGCGCCTGGGCCCGCCGCCGCCCCGCGCCGCCCCTCACGCTCGACAACAACTACCTCGTCGACGGATCCTACCTGCTTATACTTAGTACGTCGTTCTATATTATTAAAACGTCTTGTACATTTTACAGTTTTGTGAAAACAAAGAATGTTAACAACAAAAAAGCTCATGTTATCTATTCGTACATATTATGAAGCGACAGTAATGAGATTAACGCTACAAGATTTCTTCTAACGAACTACAGCCTCGAAAGGCTATTATTATATTGTCATTAAACTCTCTTTCTTTCGTTCTTTCTAGTTTTAGAATTAGTCAGCTCTTTGCCTTGATTTTGTTGAGAAGATAACAATATTGTGTTAAATTTTCTTGTTACAGATGTCGACCGTAATTCAGCCGACAACTACACATGCACAGTGCGTAACCCTTGGGGTGAAGAGCGCACCACCTGGGAACTTCGCGTCCTGGCAGTTCCTTCCCAGCCTGTCCTCCGACTGTCTTCTTCTGCTCCCGCTAGGTTGCACCTCGTGTGGGAGAAGCCTAGCACTGGTGGCTCCAACCTACATGGTGAGGTTACAGTCACAGCTCATAGACCCAATTTACCACTCCAAACGTACATTAATATAATATTACCATCACCATTATCCAGCAAAATGTAATACAAAAATTTTTGATACTGATAAAAAAAATACTAGGTATATCTTATTCATAGGATATTTTTGTACCATTCCTTATTTCGTTCTCTTTTAGGTTATTTTGTTGAGCACTCACGATCAGATGATATCAAATGGCAGTCAACCCGACTACCTCCAGACGCCCGTTCTCATATACTTGAGCGACTGTCTTGTGGCACTTTATACAGAGTAAGACTAACGGCGTATAACGCTGTGGGCTCGTCACCACATAGTGAAGAACTTGTTGTATCTACGAAAGGGGGACGTAAGTGAAATCTTTTTGTTGCAAATAACTTTTAAAGTATTCTAGCATTCTAAAATTAAAATTTATTTCACTATGATTTCAGCATCAAAAGCCTCGCCAGAAAAAGACCTAATTACTTCAAACAGTTCTTGCGTTCGACTTAATTTATTAACGTGGGACAGCAACGGATGTCCTTTATCCCAATTTGTGGTATCAGTGAGGAGTTTTGAAGAATCTTCTTGGGTCACACAAACAGTATCACCAGCAGCCCAACCAACCGTACTGTGTGGGCTAACAGTGGCTACTTGGTATCATCTGAAAGTGATAGCGACCAGTTCTGCAGGAACTAGTTTAGGAAATTATTACTTTTCTACTTTGACTGAAGGTGGAGGTATGTTTATTTGGAAGTATTATTTATTTTAGAAGTTGTACATTACTGAATGTGGTTTATCAAAGAAAATTGCTTTAATACCATACTTAGTACCAGTTCTGTACCACATAAACTATGTAAAATACTAACTAAGTCAATAAACAAGAATTACATTATAGAACGGATCCCCGCCCCTGCACACTTTCCTCCCGGTGGAGAGGAAGGCGAGGAGAGAACCACAGCTGTGCTTGTAGCAGCAGCCTGTGGTTTACTCGCTGCGTTGTTACTTCTAGCTGCCCTTGCTTATAAAAGAAGGTAACTGATCGTGCGATTGGTAAAATGTTATTCATCAATCTATTCATACCTTTTCGCTGGTACTTCTGACATACCATTTCTCTAGAACGTCCCTAATTTCGTCATGGAACGTTCTTTTAAGTCTGCCCTTTACAACATTATCATTTTCACATTCGCCATAATAATATATATTAGTCAACCTTTAACTTCAATTATTTTGTCACTTCATTTAAAATGACATTTATTTTATTAATCGCGAACACGTTTACTTGAGTTCATTATAAAAGTAGTTTATTATGTAGATATTTCTATTTTAGTCCATCAACAACATGCTTCAGGAAAGGCTATGAGCAAGGTGACATATCGGAAGAGGAAGAAAAATCAGTAGAAAAAAGAGACAATCGACGCAACTGTCAGCAAGTGTACACTTCGTCTCCCATCAAGCATCCTGTTATCAAGAAAGAGCAACAAGGTAATTTAACACACATTAAACATGTGTTGCTAGCTGTCAATTATTCAATTATTTTCTAGTAATTACTATATAAATGAGGAATATCTTCAATTGAAATTTCAAGAGAAATTTTTTTCAAGTAAGCAACATTATCGTTGTGCCCTTGGCACTGCAGAAGGGTTGTAGTTACCACAAAAATATTTTTCCGTGTTTGATTCCCAACCGGCGGGCAGTACCAATATGGATTTCATTTTGTGGCATTTATTATGTACTAGTCATATCACTTACCTACCAACCTACAATGAAGGCGAAGTAACGTGAGAAAACCCATATACCGTGGCAGAAATTCTAGAGGTCTTATCCTCTGAACACATTAAGCCAGTGTGTATGAATTGTGAGAAAATGGATTGTGGCCTAAACACTTACCTCTCTATATAGAGGAGAGGAAACCCTAGCCCATCAATTTAATGTCCCATGGATCCGTATTCACCAAAGATTTCCAAGGATGCGTAGCGAGAGATGTGTATGCTAAGAGCCAATAAAATTGCTTCATCTGAAAACATATCTCTCGCTTCACATTCTCGCATATTTCTGGTGGAAACGAGCCTAATGGGTTGCTATCACTTGGTTTTGCCAGAGATGTACGAGATCAGTCCGTACGCGACCTTCAGTATGTCAGGCGGCGCGGTGGGCGCGGAGGAGGTGTCGGGGGGCGGCACGCTGCGCACGTTCGGGCGCGCGGAGGGCGCCGCGCTGACCGCCGCGCCCCCCCGCGCCCGCGTCATGCACCACGCGCACTTGCACGACAACGCTGGTACGAACACATACATTATATTCATCATCATCATTACCTTGCACACAGCCGCTGTTGATCACAAGCTTCCCTCTAACTTTTACGCCGACTGATACTTGAGTCACATGCTTCCAATGATGTCATACCCTATTTAAAATATATAAAATATGGTAAAACATTTAAGCACTGTCACACATTATGACATTCAAGTAATTGTAATAGAAAACATACCTTATGCAGATATTCATAAAGAAACGACAAAACAGGAACACAGCATGTCACCCACCACTGATTGTAGTTCCAATGCAAATCGAATCTGTAGGTTTGTAAACTTTAATGTTTGTGATAATGAATATATCGACAGATGAGTACACGCTATCCCGAGCGATGACGTTGATGATTCATCGCTCGGAGTTGGACTCAGACTCGAGCGGGTCGCCGTGCGCTGAGTGCAACTCTAGCGTCTCCTACAGGATGCCAGTCACGCCTGGGAAAGGTACGTAGGTACTGTTACTCTGACTTAGATTTATGTAAGTATTTTAAGGAATTTTATGGATGCCGAAATTAGGGCGGGCTAATGTCGTCGGAAAATTTTGTGGATCTATTTTTGTGCCATTTTTAAAGATCGGTATTATTTTTGCAATTTTTAATTGCTCTGAGAAGAGGCCTTCCACTATACGCCTGTTACAGAAAATTGAGAGCGGTTCCGATAAAGCATACCTCTGAAATTTGATTGTTAAATATATTATTAGGTTGCAAGGGGTAAATTCTACTTTTACTAATATTATAAATGCGAAAGTTTGTAAGAATGTTTGGATGTTTGTTACCAGTAAACGAAAAAACCACTGAATAGATTTCAATGAAACTTTGCAGTAATGTACCTTATACATCAGAATAACATATAGGCTATATTTTATACAGATATCGCGTAAATTGGCTAAACCATGAGAAAAAATGTAAAGTAAGCTACGATTCAGACCAACCGGCTCGCATCGGCCCGCGCCGGGCGGCATTTTACAATGCGTTAAAGAACATTGAAATGTATCAACAGTAATTACAGTTCATATTTGCATGCAACTTACGCATAGTTACCTCCGTCGGCATCCCGCGACGCGTCGCGACGGCCGACCGGCTCCGACCGGCTGCCGCGGCATGCGTACGGCTGCCGCGGTAGCCGTACGGGTGCCGCGGCAGCCGGTCGGAGCCGGTCGGAGCCGGTCGGCCGTGTGTCGTACGGAGATTACGGTGCAGCAACAGCTAGCGAATCATTCAAGTTGTGTTCTTCAAGCGATATTTTAAATAATATTTCACTTTACGTCTACGCGGCGCAAAGAGAGCGGCACTTCTAGGCGCTTGGAGTGCGTACGGATTCCAGCGGACGCTGTCGGCTGCCGCGGCACCCGTACGGCTACCGCGGCAGCCGTACGCATGCCACGGCAGCCGGTCGGAGCCGGTCGGCTCCGTTCCGATGCGGCGCGACGCGAGCCGGTTGGTCTGAATCGTACCTAAGTCGGAGAAAAATCTGCCATCTTATAGCTATTTCTGCTTCCTCTACCTAAACCGTTAGTTTTACATGAGGACAATGTATGGAGGAATTGTTACTCTTAAATAGTTATAAGAAAAAGTCCACGACAGCATATGCCTATCTTTTATGTGGAAGTCGATATAGAGAGAATAGTGAGCCAGAAATACATTTAAATCGTATACTGCATTTTAAGTGAAAAATTTCATGGTATTAAACTAATTCCTAGGAATGTAAATACCTTTATCACTTTTGTCATTTAATGTAGATAAATTTTGTCGTTTACACTAAGTTATTTCGACAAATAGTTTTAAACTTATTACGATATTAAATGAAATGTATACAATCCCGAAAATCTTATAATAAAACTGTATGTCACCCGTGACTTCGCTTACCTGTTATTTTGTTCCTGTGACCACAGCAACTTTTCACTTTTAGAGGGGAAATTTCGACCAATTTTCTAAGCACAGATATTACTTCAGATTAAACATAACCAATATTACGTGATTGATTAGAATGGTACTTTTCTTTGTGAAACATCCATCCCGTGTCTTTTTGGTTAAAATTATCAAACATCGAAACAAACATTCATCCTTTCAACTTTGTGCGTGTATATTACTATATTTATCAACGTCAGCCATTAGGGCTGACGTTGATAAATATAGTATAATATAGTAAATATAGACAATTCAGTATAACAGATTAAAAAGAAATCAAAGATCTCTATTTTCTTTTTGCTTACTATACAACCTCATCACTTGAATATATTACTAATCATTTACCAGTAAATTCAAAGAATATATTATTATGACAATTGTGTAGTAAAATTATGAAATAAAGTAAAATATGAAATAAAATATTTTTCGTAGAAAAGTAAATACCATATTGCAGTATCAAGGTAGTATAGTATCAGAATACAAATACCATAGACCTAGGATCCGCACGCCATTTATTTTCGGTCTATCATTTGTCATTTGACAGTGAATTATCATTGTATGTATTTATGGTCGATAAAGTCAAAAACTAATAAAAATAAAACAACAAGGATGGTTTTTACTTTTTTTTTTATTACGATTTTTTTTTTATTTATGGCGGTACGAAGTTCGGCTTAGGCTCGTCTCGCCCCCAGGATCTCGCCCCGTGTGATAAAATGCTCCACTCGCCCCCTTTTTTATTATTTTGGTGTAGTGACTCATCCCTTGCCACGGGGCGAGTTAAAAATCTACATTTAAATAATTATTTTGGTGGATTGAATCGCCCCTTGAGGTATTTCTTTTGAAATTTAACCTGAAATGGTACAGTTAGACAGAAAAATGTTCACATATGAAAATTACCATGTTTGATGTCTGTAATCTCACCAATTAGTGACACTAAGTTTTTGCTACCTGGTTCACCTATTATAACAAAAGGAACCGTTTCAAGGGTCTAATAAACAAAAGCTTTGTTAAAATATGTCACCGTCGGAAGAGTCGTATATATAATGCTTTCTCTTTCTAAGTTCGTATTATAATGTGGAAGGGATGTGTTTTGCGATATTTGCTTATAGGTTTAGTAGTGCCTAGTGACATCGAAGTGCAACGGAATACGCACGACATTGAGATTGTGTAGGTATAGTTTTGGATAGAAAGTCAAGATAAGTTTGTATTACAATCGTATTTTAATATTTTATTCAAATTAAATTTGCAAAACAGTTATTAATTACGTCTATACTTTTTGTTTGACTTTTACTTGTTACTAGCTTTTGTCCGCGACTTCGTCCGCGTAGATTTCAATAGGTATTACATAGATCTTTGTTCTATGTGCAATTCATGAATTCCACAACACCCCACTACAGGAGTTGAATTTCTTTATACGTCAATATAGATAACATTTTCGTAATCAGTGTCCCTGAAAACCTTGAAAACGACATCCATATCAATTTCTACAAATTTTCACACCTATTTCATCCCTTAGTGTAAGTTTTTCAAACACCAAAAATAACCCATCAACTCACTTCTTAACTGAAGTTCTAATCGCGTATTATCCGTCCATAAAAGCCTAAAAAATAACGACTTAGTACTTAGTTTTCAAACGTCTTTATCACAATTTCCTCCCCTTTCTTAAAAATTTCACCTCCTGAAAAATATTAAAAACAACATCTTAAGTTCCTATCCCTATACTAATTTGCAAAACGTTAACTTCAAAACAAAGATCTTTTCATACAACGTTTCATCCCCAATTGCACTCTCCCAAATTTTGTCAAAAATATTGATGAGGGTATTTTTTATTTTGATAGTAAGTAGTACCCTAAAACAATTTTTTAAATCTATAAGTTAAAAAACAAAGAAGTTTCATACAATCGTTTTTATCCCTTTTCACCCCTTAGAGGTTTTTTTTTACACCTCTAGACATTAGGACAAACACCCCCTACAAATTTCAAGTCGCTACGACCAGCGGTTTAGGCTGTGTGCTGTCTGTCAGTCAGTCAGTCAGTCAGGACAAAGCCTTTTATAATATGTATGGATTAATTGGATTATAAGCTAAACCATAGTCTGTCATAGGATTACAACTCTAAAAAACCTATCTCTGTTCTGTGATTACAACCTTTGAAAATATAAATAGAGAAATAATGACACTCATGTCGCCGCCATTTCGTTTACTTGTTAGTAACTACTGACCATTCAATACTTCTTCTACTTCTTCAGTAGTGATTATGTTTTATTATAATTAAATTATTGCCTTTTAATAAATTTAACATAAGGTAATAATTTTGTAAATTTAACAACACATGCATAGCTATTTCAAAGATAATAAATAATATTTTTTAATAACTAAAAACAATAAATAAGTCGTGGTCCAAACATGACTTTTGTTAAGTCGCAAAGAGGAGGTACTATATTGCTGAGAGCTGGACACATATACCACAAAAAAGAAATTTAACTTCATGTGTCCTTTTATTCCGATCTTCACCATCCAAATCCATAGAATGCTCTACTGAAGTTTTAATAAAAATATTTAAAAGTCTTTATTGCTGACAGTACTTTTAACTTACTAAACAATCGGGAGCGATTTGGGGTATCTAACATGCAAGGGGGCGAGTTACAACATTAAAGTAATCAGGGGCAAGATCCACGGGGCGAGCCGAGCCTAAGCCCGAAGTTCGCCTGGTCAGCTAGTTGATAATAATGGTGAAGCATGTATGGCACCGCCCGGCAGACATGGTACATCGGTATCTTGTCGGCTGGCGGTATAATCTGGGCCCCTCTTTTCCTTTCCATTAGACGAAGAGGAGCCACTATACTGAATTTCTATATAAAAACAACACAGTCAATAATTTTCATAATGGATAATGATTTTCATCGTAATGATCCACAGAATATATATTTTTTTCTAAAATTTCAGAGGAAGTATTCCGCGCGGTGACGGACTCGAGCGCGGAGTCGGCGGACGCGCGCTCGGTGCGGCACTCGGGCCACTCCGGGCACTCGTCGGGCCACTCCGGGCAGTCGGCGGGCAACTTCGGGCAGTCGGCGCCCGACAAGGCGCGCCGCCGCCCGCGCCGCCACCACACGCCCACCTCGTCTAGGTAAACATCACTTAGGTAAATGACGGACAAGAAAATACAACACACACTATAACTTATCCAAATTAATTAAAATTTTATATACTTCTTTGAGAAATCTTAAAAATTAAACATATATATTATAGGTGTCAATCACTTCAATTTCAATGAAAAACCTTTTCATATTGGCGTTATTTCAAGCTCGTATTTATCGTTCGCACTCTGTTGTTAGGAAAGGCGCCAGTATGAAATGTCTATTACAGTCATTGATATACAAAAATTCGGCGTCTCCCCCTAGATGCACAATCACGTACTAAAGTCATGCTCAAACTGTCACCGATATACATAGGTAAGCTGTAAAATAGTTTTTGTAAAATCAGTCTTATTTAATAAACATTACAATTCCTTTTAAAAACATTACTTATAAAGCAATAAAACATTTTTACCTTCACACCCCACGACATCGAAACAATTGTGATTGTGTGACAATTGAGCTCTATTTTGAGCGCCATTTTTTGATCGCCGAGTATGCGTGTTAGTTAGATTTTTATAGTCAAAAGTAGGTAATATGACTCTTCTTCTCTCTTCTTAACAGCTGATCAGCTACAACTATCCCCTAAAAGGGCCATTTGTTGAACTAGTGACATCTATGAAACAACACAAAAACTCTTTTCAATTCGCTTGTCCTGTTTATAGAGCCAAGGGAGTTTCTGGTTCTTTAAACAGGTTCTCATTTGCGAGACTAGATGGCGTTCTTTCTGGTTTTTAATTATTTTGAGTTACAGTGCTAGTTAGTGCTTGTGAGGAAAATCGTTGATCTGTTTTTGAATTTGTTTCAGATACCAACAGCGACAGGAACAAGAGAGAAGAGATTTTACGATACACGTATAAATACGACGACAATAAAGACTGCTATAAGCGAAATACTATTACCTTGTTACCTAGCTAATTTACCGTTTTACTCTAAGAGATTTTAAACGAACAAATAAAATGTACATATTTTAGGATGTTTTGTACTGTGTTGGATTTTGAAAAAATGCGGCCTATTCTGTCGCACAAAATTGCACTAAAAGTTGTTTTTTAAAGTTCCAGTTTTTGTAGTAAATCCATAGGCGATCCAATTTACTCTTACATCAATAGTCAAATAAACAAACTTTAATCATATCTGACGAATTGTAAATAGTAGGAAACATTATGTAAGTCATCAATAAAATTAAGTACAACAAGATGTTATTGTAAGGATATTAAGAAAAATACGTTTTTTTTAGAACAAAGGAGCTCGATAGATGGCGCTGTACACATTCTGTATTGTTGTGTTCACGTTATTAGAATGATTTTAAATGCAACTAGACTGTCGATTGGTGTCCACAAACACAAAAAAAAGTTTTCATAGAAACATATTTTTCAATAATGATTTAAACCTTGAAGAAGAGTTATGAAACATGACAATGCTAAGTAGGGTCTACCGTGTAAAAGAAACACATTTCTTACACATTCTTAGTTAATGATTAATAAATTATTTAAATTTCAGTGCTGAAGTGAAGCTAGATTGCTTTTTAACAAAAGTAATTATTTCATTTGAAAATAAAATGTAAACAATAGTTACAGCATTATCAAACAGCAAAAAGGCTTAAATTAAAAAAAAATCTATACAAATCGAAAAATATAAAAAAAGATTGTTTTATTGGATCTCACAGTTTCAGTTCAAAAAATGATGAAGCAGCAAGTTACAAAAAATATTTGTGTGCGGGCTTTCTCGAGAAATATAGAAAAGTTATTATTTCCAAGTATTATTTCTACGTCAAAATCTAGATCGTATGTTTCAAAAATGAACTAAATCAATTATGAAATGAATTAACGAGCCATTTTTTTAGGATTTTAGACTGTTTTTTTATAATCTTGTAATTTATTACTATACCTACGATAAATTAGCAATAGAGTTAACAGTTCTACTGAGTCTTATGTTACTGTCACTGCCTATGTGTTTACTTGTAATGTAAGTATTTTAAACAAAATGAAAATAAATCGATTGATTCGTACTCTGGTTTTATTTGAACATAATTATCGACAAGTAATACCCCAACTTCACCCAATGTGTAGGCGAGACGAAAGATAGGAATATCGTATTATAAACTATAACACACGTGTGATAAACAACGTGTGTCTTTATACCACGGCGATGACTAACAAATGTGCGGTCCGCCTGATGGTAAACGGTTACCGTAGCCTATGGACGCCTACAAAATCAAGCAGTGAAAATAATTATTGTATGGTTGATTTCCACCATCTCCTTTCCCGCCTCATTTGCCTTGGTAACGTCCGGGTCTTAAAATTTCTTGTATCTAATTTGACTATGATCTTGGTTACTCAGTGGGAATTAATATATACAGCTTCCATGTAAAATGTCCTGGGATTGATTCCCAAGTCAGACTTAAACTTTATTGGGATTTTTAGCCATGAAATTGTGCCCAAATAAAGGCATCAGGATCACTCCTATTACAAAAACTACAGTAAGTGAGCGGCGTCTGCCACTTTAAAAAAAATATGGGATAATAGTTAATAGGGAAAATAGTTGGTACATTCGTAAATGATTATCTAATAGTTATCTAATTTCGTAAATATACGCAAAATAAACATACGGAGTCTTAATATTTTTTTTATTATTGTTTCCATAATTTAACCCATTTGCAGTCGTTATGTTCATACAGGTGCACATTAGAAAAAACGCCGTTACTGTCGGTGTGCATCCGTATGCACATAATTATTTTGATTACCATTTTTTTTAAATTTATTTGCATGTAGCAACTCAATAGGGCTATAATTAGACTAATCGATTAATATAGTAACGATTTTAGTAACATTTCAATGGTAAAACCTCTATTCATAACGACAAAAATATAAACAATAAAAGTCATCTGTCATTTGATGACACGGCGCGAATTTTGAATTACATCCGTGTGAATGTGAAACTTTCTAAAGTAAATTCCAAGAGAAAACGGTGACTAATCCTAAAATAAATGTATATAGAATTACTGAAAAATAACACGTACACGTAGATTACGCATTGAGTAATTGTTTTTCGAAAAGTAATAAATACATCAGTGAAAAAGTGGCAAAACTTTTATAATACTAATTTTACCGCAATGGCCGCCGTCTTTCGTAATGTTTTTATGGTAAATATTCTTGTTTATAGTTTGAAATACACAAGTAGCTAGCTTATATATCCATAAACCCTAGATAATAATATTATTACGTATTGACATTGTATTCAAACGGTAAAATTTTAAATTCACCGGTATTATTATTCCCGCCATTTTGCATCTCGCAGCGAGTGAGCGCGAGCGAGCGACAGTTAGGTACTTACGTACGTAGGTCAGTGTCCGCGCGCCGGGCGTCAGCCATTACGCAGGAATTTTGGCTACGCGTAAATAATACTTGTTATTGGCTAATTGTGTGTTTGGAAGTAAAATGTGGTATCTTTATCTACACTCAAATCGAAAAATTCGAATTACGAATTCAAATACGGTTCTATACAGACGCACTTTATAAACGCATATACATAAAATTAAAAATTAAACTCATTATAGTACCGCCAACTGTATCATAAAACTCATTATAGTACCGCTATCTTTTTTTTATTCATTCATTTAACTATGGTTTTAGGCTGAATATGAAAAAAAAGGCGCACGCATGCGCAGATCGAACTGTGAAAAAAATGGCGCATGCATGCGTACACATAAATTACTTCCTTGTAACCTACCTACTTTGTTTATTTCAATTTTTCCTATGAGTGAAGATAAAGTAGTGTATAAAACTGAATATAACTTAGGTATTAAAACACTCTAGTCAAGCTATTATCGCATTCGGCTTCTCCTCATGCGATAAACAGACTCTCGTGTGTTTTAATACTCCTTTTTATATGACAGTTCCATAAACTACTATTAGTTATAATGACGAAATCATTGTTTTTCCGAAAGTATACCCTAATAAGAAAATGCCTGGAAAATTCCTGAGCTGACCGCGCCTTTCCTTTATGATGTTAGGAGGGGTATGAAATTCCTAGTAAAAAGATATGCATTGCCCTAATTTGAGGTTGTCAAATTGTTGACTAATCTATAAATCCACATAAAGTCATTGTACTGTATTCTTTTAAAATAAATGTACAAACTTAACGTATAAAATAAGCCAACAAATAAGTCAGTATATTTAACGAAAAGCCTGAGTTCCTTCAGTTCCAACGATGTTATCTTAGCGACATTATAGCCGCATTCCATCAATAGTTTTGTTGGCATGGCCGCTTATGTCCTCGAGTCGGTGTTTAAGTGCCAACTTCAAGATGTTTCAATTCGAACCCTGGCAAATAGCCATCAGTAGATTATTATCTGGTTGCTGTGATTTTCGGTCGTAATTATTAGTTAAGTAGCTGTTACCCGGAGCTTCGCTACCGTGAATACTCTTTTCACCACTACTCAGCTCCTATTAGTCAAAGTGTGATGATGATGATGACTGATGCGCTTTCAAACACTAAAAGATTTTTTTATTCAAACCAGCAGTTCCTAAGATTAGTGCGTTCAACCAAACAAAAAATCTCTTCAGCTAAAGTTTAATCTATACTAAGATAAATAATATTAGTATAGATTAAAGACATAAATAAGCAGACTAAAATTGACACCAGAAAATTAAGTTGTTGTAGATAGAAATAAATACATTACGTATCGTGTTTAATTTTCCTGTATTCGTTAGTGAGACCACCATTATACAGGGTGTATACGACGATACGACATTAAATGAAACCACGTGTAGCATGTGATGTTAGAAGGCTATACCAAAAAAATTAAACAGAAATTTGCAATAGTTTAGACGCAAATGTACTTTCTTTATGTCACAGTTGTTCACAGTTTTAAACAACCTGTAGGTATTTACGTTGATCGTATGTTGTCATTATGTCATTCAATCCATTTAACTATCTCTGACTCTTTCATATTATCTTATCTCTTACTCTGTTCCGCACTTTTGTCGTCGTCATGTCGAAAACGTCATGATAGAAAAATAATGTGTAGTTTTATATTCTTAAATTTTTCGACTTTAAATAATGTGTAGTTTTTTTTTTTTTTTTTTTTTTAATTTTTTTCTTTTTTTTTTAATAATTTTTATTAGAATATGTTTATAAGGGTTAACACTGGCTGCCTTTTCATTTAATGTCGTATCGTCGTATACACCCTGTATAATAATGAACGTATACAAGTCTATTTGTGTGCACTATGTACTTGTGTATGTGCACTAATTGGTCGACCACAGCGCAGTGGTTGTGTGATAAACGGGCTCCGCCACACGGGGGCGCCACGGGCATAGCTCAATGTACCGAGATATATGTTGTACATAGCGAGATTCATCGTCAGTTATTTTTTAGGAATAAGTTATCGAAATAACAGTTATTATTTATTAATAACGAATACAATTATTTTCCAGCTTCAAAACCACACAGATCAATAGTTTTTGCAACGTGAAAAAGAATCTTTTACTTTTCTAAGCAAGTTGGTTGTACGACATTAATCTTCTTCGGATTATTAATCGTAATATTGCTAATTTAAACAAGTTGTTTTATTAACAACATGCATTGAGTCACTGATATAAATGTTAATATATTCTTATACAACGTCCCGAGATAGTCCCGAGATCGCGTCGGGAACATTCTAGAACGACTAGCCCACTCGAGTAGTCAACTCGCTAGTACTAAGTGGGTAATGACTGTCCCTATTTGTTCATCCTACCATTGTACTGTTCACGGTGCAGCGGAAACGCAACAGCATATTATACGGCCACTTAGCGTTGATATTCTGTGGGAGGGTAGTATTTCCCCAGACGTGCTGACACATTCATGCTGGCAAGCAAGACACTACTATTCCTAAAAATGAGTGAGTTAGACTAACTTTGAGCGAGAAAATTGAGTTCTTCCATACTTGTTAGTAAGTTGTATTTTATTAATTATTATCTTTGTGTTAAATAATGTAGAATAAATTTTCATAGCAATGATACTTTATTATTTCGTTTATTTTCCAATTAATTCACGAATTCCCCAAGTAGTGGTGATGGAACGATTTCTTGTAACTCGTTGAAGGGGATCAAACATAAAATTTTACAATCTCCGGTCGACGCTCGCTTGATGCCTGCGTTTATGGGTTTTACATCAGCTTGTTTATAAGTATATTATACATATATCGTCACAATCCTGACATTTTTTCAGAGTAGTGTAAGTATACATTCAATGTTTTATAACTCGAATGATGTTAACTGAAGAAACGTAAAAAGTAAACTAAAAGATTGACCGTTTTTTATTATATTTCCTAGATCTTAATTTTATTAAACACAAGAGGAATAAAATAAGCAAGTAATTTAACTTATAATTTAGTAAAATATCACACAAATGCTAGTTTAACACAACTTGTTAATGATTGACTAGGTACATACCTCGTTAACGGACTAAAGCAATATTGGCATATTGGATCTTCTTATCTTGATTTTCTGAGTATCTCTGCCTGGAATCTGGAAATGAACCCGGTGAATGACAATAGGTTCGCCCCCTTTTATATAAGATCAACCGTAATTGGCAAAATGTGGGTGTGATGCACTTCTGCCTACCCCTTTTTAGAAAAAGGACGTTTTTATGTTTATGTAATGACTGTATTTATTTAAATATTTTAAGCCACAACTATTACTATTATTATTAATGAGGTATTACGTAGTTCCTTAACCAACCCATTAATATTGAAACTAAATTAGTTGGCAATGAATATTTGATTAAAATCAATTTAACTTGACGCAGTTAGATATAGAATCTGTAATCGTAATACTGGTTGTTTTGAATGTACTAATACTTTATACTATACATAAATCTTCGACAATAATAATATTAAGTGAAGGCTTGGTCTCTGTACCCGATATCGATGGGTTCCCATTTTTTATGTATTTGAATGTTTATTTTTTACTTTTCCTCCCAGAAGACCGCGGCGCGCCCTAAAACATTTTTTTAAATTTTCTGTCATTTTTCAAAGTGTCAACGTATTTTAAAGGTCAATAGAATAAAGACATGTGTAATGCCTAAGGACATAGAGTCTGGCTACCGGTTCTCTGCACTGGACTGTTTTTTAAAATCTATACATGGCAATATTTTTGAACTGTCATGTCACTGTCTTTTTAGTGTTTTTCAATCAATATTCTTTTGAAATTATTGAAAAATAATGCCGAAAGCTATCAAAGGCGTAGTTAGAAAGTTGATATTTACTTAAGTTGAGATAATAGTATCAAACGAATTTTTTCAGTCTATAGTCGGTGTTGTCACCCCTTGTTTTTTTGAATTTACCGCTCTTTTCTTGTGCAAAGAACGGATGGCCAGACTATAACACTGACACTTTAAATATTCTATATTGACATATTCTGTGAAATTTACGTGAACTGTTTTTTGTTTTATTGTGATTAAAAGTGGTAAGTGATAAAGATATTTAATTAAGTGTACTTAAGTGTTATTATAAACTGTTCGATGGATTTGAATTCAAGCGTGAGTGTTCTTTTTTTGAAAATACGGCGATGAAACTACGGCGTCATATTTTGGTAAGTTTAGTTGTTAATTTAGATTATTGTATTAAAAATGATATTTCAATTAGTTTATTACGTGTTTAACTAATTAAAATATAACACATTACACGTGAAATAACTTACTAAATAACATAAAACACAAAATTACTTAACCTAGCTTTTGCTCCGTGGCTGGCTGGCCACCATGGAAATTCTACTAAGATTTTGTCAAGTCACTAAACTCTTATTGGAATAATTAAATTACATGTGTTTGGTATCAACAGAAGGATAATTTAATGAACTTTAAAGATATTCAGATCATTTTGAATATAATTATAATATTTTCAATGTAAAAGTCATTTCGCGGCCGCGACCCATTGGTTTAATTATTAACAAACGTGTCTCCGAGATGTATTATTAAATTTACATGAGACCGATCGTAGTCTTGGCCTGGCTTTGAGTTTGGCTGGTCCCACATTGGTGCAATTTGATTGAACTGTGCGTCAGGTAAATAAACAAGGTATCTATTTTCTTCTTCGTCTTTGAACATATCTTAAGATATTATTATTATTATCTTTGATACATGATGTAGACCAGTTTCATAACAATTCAACTAATAGCCGACTTCTTAACTTAATAGGATTAATTTAAGTTTTTACTACCTAACAGAAAAGTTTAGAAACTTTAACGAACATAATATTACATTAATTTAAAGTTCGCATTAACGTTCAAAGAGCTCAGAGTGAAGCTATAGTTAACTGTAGGCACGCAAACAAATGACTTTCTCATGAATTGCGTGGCACTAAGGACTTAAATTTGTATAGCGACGCACAGCACCGCCAGCGCCTCTATCGTTGTAACCGCGCTTAAGCTTGTAGCTCTACGAGCACTCATTTTAATTCTCTATGCGCTACCAACGTCAAGAAGTGTCCTTTACCTTACTCAAGTCTGAACTTCAAAAACCCGCCGTGTTTACTACCAACTTACTATTTGCTACAGCCAATTTCTCTGAACGCCCTTATGAGCCATGATATAAAACTTAGTTCTCATAAGCGTAGATGACTCGAACTGAATTAGTTGTTTGTTTCAGAACGCATGCGCGTCTTCCGCGGCGGCCATTTTCAGGGAAACACACACCTGCGTGTTATGTGTACAATCGCAGGCACTTGTCACGCACACTAACAAGAATGTATCAAATTCTCCGAAGGATGCGAACGCGGTGTCTATGTGTGTGAAGGAGCGTGCGTGTGTGCGTGGGATGCTGAATAAAGCCGTATCCATATGGACGTCGCTGGGCGCTGATTGAGTTGGTACGATTGTTTGCTCGGGACTCGGCGCTGCGGATTATGTGGAGTTTACAGACACAGAGAGCTTATACAAAGATTGAGAATACTTTCGATTATTCCCAACACGTCTCCTGAGTGTGCTCACCACATAAATATATATTATGTAGTTTGGCCGCTGCTTTGTAAAACGTAATAGGTAAGTCTTCCGACTAGTTTGTTTTATTTTCATCTCTGTGTAACTTTTTTACTTAATTTCTCTAATTTCTATAGTATTAGTTAACATAGCATTGTTAAACTATACATGTGTGAGGAAAAACAAGTAAGAAAATATCGTGTCATCTAAGAATTTTAATTACAAGAAAGTCTAATTCTTAATACTTTGTACATTAGTTCCTGTAACAATGCAAACGAATAATCAAACTATAGGTATGTGCTATGTTCGATCCCTATGTGCTAACACGTGCGGCCAAACAAATCGGCCCAATAAAAATTCGCGCCGACAGCAACAAATTTGTTAGAACGCACCGTGTCCCGTCAAATTGCCGCTGAAAACACGAGGCCCTAAGTTAAAATATTTACACAATTTATTCAGGAAATTTGGCCCTCTGGACGCGGCTCTAGGTGTGACCTGACCCGGCTTGAGAGGGACACAGATTTAGTCAGGCTCGCGCCGCCAACGCGCGCGGGTGTTCACCGCGCTCCGACCCATCCACTCTGTCCATCCCTCTCCTGCCAACCGATACCACCGCGCGTGCGAAAAGGCACGGAAAAAATCGCGTTAAAATAGGTACGTAGTAATTAAGTGTGACCGCTGGAATGTAGGGTTAAAGTCTTTACGAGTGCACCCCCATTTGTATTATCAACTTATCGCTTTATGTTCGTCAAACGTTCTGTCGCTTCTGAACAAATTTGAGGTTATTTATAATGTTTTGCTCCATTTGTCAGCTGATAATTGTTTTTGATTAGACAAGCATAATGATTTTCATCGTTTAAATAAATCTTATATTATTTACGCTTCTTATTAAAATAAAATAAAAATACAATTTACGCACTTTGTCCAATATAAACAAAGGAGTTTGCGATATATTACGTCAAACCCAAAATTGGTGTTATCTTATAACTGGAAGTGTGTCACAGAGACGGTGCAGATAGATACATAGACGATAGTACTTGTAGAGTAGTGTAGGTACGAGTATGTGTCGTCATTAATGACTAGGAACGCTGCCGGTTAATGGTATGTAACTTGTAACCACAGTTTGTTCAAAATGTAAGCTTCATGAGGATGTTTTAAGCACTATATGTCATAGTGTTCATCAACTAAAATACACAGACTTACAAAATCAACTCATTATTTTTGGGAATGAAGATGCTATACTTTTTTAACCGAATTTTCATTAAAGAATCACTAACACATAAAACTTTTTCCATATTTTCTATAGAATACTCCATATATTATAGTAATAGCTCTCTCTCACAAACAAGCACGCACTCGTGTCAGAATACTCAACCACGAAGGTTTCCACGTTTATTGTGACTGTTATCCTTATTGTTCACACCTGCCAAATTGTAGCTGAATTATGTTTGTGACAACGTTACTGCAAACTAACTCGGTTCTCTCATACGAGTACAAACATTGAAATACTTCCATTATAGTTTTTGTCCTTTTAGGAAATTGCAGTACCATTTATTGCAGTGACGAAAGATAATGCATACTACATTAATGCGTATATAATATGTCATTTATTATTAAATTTCATGAAGCTTTCACTTCAAAACAATTTAAGAGTAAGATCAGTAATAAAGATTCGTAATCGCAAAGTCACCATTTTAGTTATATCCAGGTATGATGTTTCAAGAAATGTGATTTGTTCAGCTGTATTCATATTATATAGTATTTAAATCAAATTTCATTGATCACAGTGTTTTTAATAGAATTATAAGTAAAGCAACTGTAACAGTCGAGACGGTCTGGCAAAGAATATAAAATAAAATATTTGCTCAGTGAACTCTCTGGTTAAAACTATGTTAAGTTTTATGAAGAGTGCTCGTTGCTTATGCGAGTAAAGTAGGTTTTCTAATAAATAAGAGTAATTATATTCAAAATATGATTGAAACCTTCGTCTGGTCTAGTGAATTAAGTTTCAGTTCATCAATACAACAAGTTGTAAAATGTATAATATTAACTGTATGTAAATTCTCTTGTGACACTGAAATCGCATGAATTTTCCCCAAATGCCAATAAGAAATTTTCGGGTATATAACTTGCTACGCTCTGCAATCTTCGTAGGATTTCAACATAACTATGAGGTGATATAGGATTCACTTCATTATACAGTTCAAGTTTAAATCAATTAAATAACTTAAAAGTTTTCACTAAGTATACAATCCTTTATCACTGAGTGTGGTTCTATTCTGCAAACAAAGAGGCGCGCTGTTCCCAATACTCATATTACCACTATTGTCTCACGCTGTGATTGAACATTATTGGACGACATTCACAGTTGAAAGCTAATGGACTTGAACAATGCCCGTGTTTTCCTTTCAACCATACTAACTATTCGATAGAGCTTTGAGTTAAGTAAGCTAGTGTGAAAATAACATGATGACATCAAGTATGTTCATAGAGTATTGAATGATGTGGCATACATTGGAGAATATGATTATATCATACTTCATTGGGATGTATGAGTTACAAAATTACCATTTTATTATTTGTTTAAACGCAATTTAGAAAATACACCTATATTGTATTATTATATAAACAGTAAACTTATATAAACATAAAGGTAACCTCCGGTAGCTGAAAAAAAAAACGTTGTCGGTTACGACCACCGGTGATCCCTGAAACACAATATTTTGTAACAGTCAGTATAGGAAAGTGTACCTAATTGACATCATTAACCTTACTATTCACGAACCACCTGACTTTACTCTATCTCTCTCAAATATTTTAATTTTATTATAACATTTTTTTAACAACGCGACCATGTCAGCTTTCAAACAAAGAAAACCGCATCAAAACCGGCCCATTCGTTTTATAATTACGATGCAAACACAGACAAATACCACTCTATTTGCATCAAGGTTTAAAAATGAAAATGAAAATAAATACATCTATTGCATATATCGACAGCAACAAAAGCCACAACACTATTTCCTCAGCTAAGTTTTATATTCCGAGCTGAATGATTAACTATTGATATGTTGTCCTTGCTTTATAGCTCAACCCTACAGTAAAATCGTCTCCTATAACCTGTGTTAGGTAATGTTGTGTGTCCTCGGCCGCGGAGAGAACAAATTGTAGCAGCAGGAATAGATGATTGATATACCTACTCCTATTACTTATGTTAAAAGTAATAATAATATCTCAAAGAGAAAATCATTAGAAACCTCTATTCTCTACATTTTTTTTGGCTAGCTTAGTTTCTCTTGATAAATTTCAATTAGAAATTAAGCTCAAATCGATCAATGGGTAATTTTAAATTGTGATTAAAGACCAAATTATATATATATTTTCAATTAAATTTTATCATACATTTTTATTTTCTCATTATTTTTTATCGTTAAATAATAACTCTCACATAATTATGTAGGCGCAAGAAATATTGAAACAATTTTTCCTTGTATACCGGATAAGGCAGTGCTAAGCTTGAGTCGGTAAATTGCGACGCTCAGTAATGATATAAATCACTTATTTAATATATGCCGTGTTTGGTGATTTATTACTCGACCTTCTCGCCATTTTACATAATTATTTTTTACTCCCAAACATGGTGTTTTTACTTAATAACAGCTACCATGTGTTAGAAACATTAAAAACATTACTCCAAATGTTGGTGCGAACAAAAACATTAGCCGTAAAGGGCCGACGACGTGCAAATCACGCGGTACGAGTTTGATTCCGACCAATGAGCATATACATTCCACAAAGTGCTCCGCAATTTATATTTATTATGTACTTATTATTGATTTACCATCTGCTGATAATGAAGAAAAACATCATGAGGAAATATCAACATACCCTAGAAGAAATTCTAAGGATGTGCAAATCTACCAACTCGCATTAAGCCAACATGTGTAAATTAAACCTTCTCCACAGCTGTCTAAGTAAAGGAAAGACCCGCGCCAACACTAGAATATTAATGGTAATTTAAAAAACAAATATTAATAAAAATATCTTCATAATATAACTGTCACAGTAACAAGAATGTTATATCAAAGTTAAGCAATTTCTAAAGCTATTGACTCCATTGAAGACGCATTAAGTAACAACAATATTATTTGAAACGTTAGGTACATCTTACTTCCAAGGGAAAAACTTTTGTGTTCCTTATGAGACTTTTTTATAACTTCTTTATTACGGTTTCCTTTCTGACGCACTAAGTGTTCCGCCATTATTCTACTTACGAGTAATTTGAATAATGTTTGGCGAAGGAATAATACGCGATGTTTGGACCCACCCTTTATGTGAAGGGTTACGATAGTTTAATAGCGTGAGGGAGAAAATAGGGGTGTTTTCGAATGTTTTGCTGACCTGGTACGTAGATCTTACTAATATTATAAATGGGAAAGTTTGGGTGGATGGATGGATGAATGTTTTTTACTCAATCACGCCAGATTGGCTAAATGGATCTGTATGTAAATTGTGACAGAGATAGATATAAACCTCTGGTATACCTTATAGGCTACGTCTTACTAATATACAACATGAGCAAAGCCACAGGTGGAAGCTAGTACCTGGATATTCTTGTATAATATTACAATTACTTTGTATCAAACTATAAAGTGTTGTAAATGTAACTAATTTGTTAAATCAATAACTTGATGCACTGCAATTACTTAGTCATAAACATACATATATAGCATCACGCCTTTTTTCCCCGAAGGGGTAGGCAGAGGTGTTTCACACCCACATTTCGCCAGCTATGTTTGGTCCCATGAAATAGGGGGCGAGCCTATTGTCATCAACCGGGAACATTTGTTTACCAAACTCCGGGAAAATCTCAATACTGGTATTTTCATGTTAGAAAAGCCCAATACCATTTTCACCCGACCCGGGAATCGAACCCGGGACCTCTTGCACAGCAGTCGTGTACACTTCCTTTAGTCATAAAAAATAATTCAAATAGTACTTTTTTTATAGGAAGCTCTATAACATAATAAAACGCCCCAGTTTCATACAAGTATTTGGGAACAATTTCATAAAATGTCAAGACATATGTACATTGCCAATTTGTATGAAGTTAACATCAAAAGCCAAGTATTTGTTTCATACAATAGATGTATAACAATGGGGCAGTAATAAGGCTCTTACGGTGGTATGGTATCAAAGGGAGGCTCTACGTGATAAGACTTAAGATGGCTACCGGAAGCTGTAATCAGGTTAGAGGACGCGTTTGTCTTGTTTTTTAAGTGCCCAGTTAGTTCCGGTTAGGTGGGCAATGGTGGAAGTGTAATGGGCCGGCCCATTCTTTTGAGGCTTTACTTTGCTGATATTATTAGTATATGAAGTGTTTAGTAGCAGTTTTGGTTGTGTGTTCAGACACAATGTGTTTCGTTTAAAACCATTGTCGATATGGTTATTGTTTTATGTCTTTGATGTTTAAAATATGGAGGCTTTTTTAATTTGTATTTGTTTTTTTTCTTTTAAGCACTTCTTTTCCATGTAATCTTTTGCTGTACCAAATTTCATAATCTTACATGCATGTAAGGTTCTTATAAAGAATATTCTTGTTTTTCATTTCTTTTATAAATTTGATAGTCTTATACGAAATATACAATATTCCAATTTTATATATTATATCGAGGTATAATTAACTATTACGTCTACATTTCAACCTGTACTAGCACCAATATTGTAACGAGATAATAATCTAACCAAATAAACGTGTAAAATTACAAATACATTATTATATATACATTAATTTACTCTTGCCAACCATTTCGACATAATGAAATGTCTACGATATTCGTAGACCGCCTACGCCACTACGTCGGCGTCGTAGCGTCTATGAGTCCGAATGAGTGGTTAGGGAATTCTTCATCATTAGAATATAATAATAGAATTCAATAATAGGCATGTAAATACATGCCTATTAATAAATTCTGTTGTACATACTTACTTTATTTATAATATAATATAATATTCTACCACATTCACACAACGCCATATAGTCCAAAAGTAAGCAATTATATTTGCTTGTGTTATGGGTACTAAACAACTGATATACTACTTAAATACATTTTTTTTTGTAAATATATACATATTATAGATAAATTACACCCAGACACAGAACAAACCTTTATGCTCATCACGCAAAGATTTGTCCTGGGTGGGGATCGAACCCACGACCTCCGGCTTAGCAGTCAGGGTCACTGACCACTAGACCAACAGGTCAGTCATATTATGTATTTCATTTTGAAATATTCTGTGTGTAATATGTATTTTAAAGGACGATTTCAAAAGGGTATTTATCGATTTCACACGTTAAACCAGATTGTACGTCGGATCAATCGTTTTCAGACGTTATTTTTACATGGTCCATTTGGTCAACATCAGTTCTCATCATCAAATATGAAGTTAATCTGCTTTACGCTGATTTTATTTACTATGGGGGAAAAAACAAGAAGAAAATGACCACGTTTATAATTATCTAAATCAAGATTAAAATGTTTCATAACTAAAATATTTACCATTTATCTGAACAATGGTAGTATGTTATACATATAATGCATATATCTAATAATATATATGCAGTGTGTTCGATATTAATAAAAGCGTGAACACCAGCAAGTTCACAATCAATCGTTGGATAAAAAATGAACGTTTTATTTTGTTCACTCTGCTCAACGTTACCGGTAGAACAAATCCCTTAATACCATCCCACCGCCTTTTCTTCCGAAGAAATATCAAATAGCACGCACGAGGGAAGACGTGCGCATAAACAAGTGCTATCTTTACAATCAATATCTACTTAATGTACCTTTTTACGTACCGAGTAAGCATTTACCGCAAGAGTAGTTATCCATAAGACATTGTCTGTATGTGGATCCTATCTTATGTTATCTAAGACCGACATCTTATTTTATTTCCATATTTATTAGACTATTACGTAGTTATTATTGGAACATTTGGAAGGGTAATCAGTATCTTTGAGTTTTGTGCTTGTGAAACTTACTTATAAATTAGTCCAAGTAAGTTATTTTTGTAGTTTTTGCTTGACTTATTTTGTAACTTAATGACAACTTAAGGCATGACCGCTGTACTCTCATAAAGGTTTCAAGGCATAGCATACACGCTACGTCGGCGATCTGCGATTTTGCGCGTGCATTCATGCTGCGTTGCGTTTGGACGACTCTCTGCGTCCCATCGCAGTATTAGAGCTTCTGTCGCTAAAAATTGACTAAAACGGCTTAAGGGGCCCTTAAAACGGAATATTCCGGTCTGTCCCACCGATCTGTCCCCCGGTGGGACAGATCGGAAAAAAAAGTTTGGTCTGTCCCACCGTTGTTCATGGTGGGACAGATCGAACTTTTGTCACTGCTAAAAAGTTCGATCTGTCCCACCGTTGCTCACGGTGGGACAGATCAAACTTTTTTTTCCTGTTTGTCCCCCCATAGAATTTAATTTAATTCTTAAAGGTAAACTTTTTTATGGATTCAATAAATGACTACATTAAATAAAAGAAAATAATAAATAAATAAAACTCATTATATTAAAACATAATTATGGTTGAGAATAATTTACACACAATTTTCGTTTTCAAAAAGCCGGCTTTTAGGAATTCACTTGGTGCAAATAAATAATAATAAAATTCTACCACATTTACACAGCGCCATCTAGTCCCAAATTAAGCAATTATATTTGCTTGTGTTATGGGTACTAAACAACTGATATACTACTTAAATACTATTTTTTTTTCGTAAATACATACATATTTGTTTTGTATTGTTCTGTGTCTGGGTGTAATTTATCTATAAAATTACACCCAGACACAGAACAAACCTTTATGCTCATCACACAAAGATTTGTAGTGGGTCCCCACCCATCGAACCCCTTCACCACCTCCGGTTTAGCAGTCAGGGTCACCAACCATTAGACCAACAGGCCAGTCAAAAAATTTTAATGATTAAAAACCCTGGAACAATATAACCAATTTAATAACAGACTGGATAAATATCTTAAGAATAAACGGAAAACTACAGGCATCATCAGTTGCACGTGCACGCAACTGCCAGCCTGATAATATTTAATAATAATAAAAGATTTTATGTCGTGGATCCCTTCAAATATGTATTATTATTATCTCGTCGATTTCATGTTTGCCATCGGCGACCATTACAAATTGACAGCTTAGCTTTTAGTATCATTGCCGATAAAAAAATATAATTATTATGAGATATGAGTATTCAGTAACATGCTAATTATGTAGGTAATCAATAATTACGATTCTTTTATGTAGGTACTATGTAAATAATAATTGATAAATGTTTATTTATTGAAACACGCACATAATTTGTATACAATTAAATATAAGATAATTATCTTATATAAATTACTAGCTTCCACCCGCGGCTCAGCTGTATCTATGTTCGTCGGTGTGGTCAAATCGCCCTTTATATGTGTGCAAAGTTTCATATCAATTGGGCTAACGGTCTCGAGTTTTAGGTTTTATAAATAACATTTATTTTCATTATTGTAGTTTATCATATTTTTAGATTTTTTTTTTCGGCAAAAGTACTAAGACTAGTACTTACCTAAAAATTATTCATGTAGCTTTATTATAGAAAATACTAGGTATGTATAATCACTACTTAGTATAAAACAAAGTCGCTTTCTCTGTTCCTATGTATGCTTAAATCTTTAAAACTACGCAACGGATTTTGATGCGGTGTTTTTTAATAGATAGACTGATTCAAGAGGAAGGTTTATAGGTATAAAATACATACCACGCGGGTGAAGCAGCGGGCGGAAGCTTACTAGCTTCCACCCGCTGCTTCGGTATAATTTTATTTATAAAGCTGTACATTTTTCTTAAATATAGTTTACTAACTATATTTAAGAAAAATGTACAGTTTGGTAAAAAATTATAGAAAAAACTGATAATTTATATGGCAACTTGTGTAGTAGCACAGAATAGGTAATAGAGACGAATATGTACAACATCACTGTCAAGTGCAGTTTGTGCCTGGTGAAACTACTATCAGTCATTTATTAGAAAAGTTAATATTTAATTTAACTACTTTTATTTATCAGACTGGCTAATTTATATAGAAAAGAAAGAAATGCTCTTATTGTTCGTATTTTATTATTGTCGCTAAGTTGAAGTAAGTTAAATCAGATGACTAATAAGTAGTTAAAGTAGTAACACCGACTGTGGTTTATTAAACTATGAAAAATAAAATAAATATTTATAATTTCTTAAAATAAAAATTATTATAAACCCATGCCACTAATCTTATAATTTAATATAGACAATAACTTAATTCTTAAAAGAATTATATAAAATTCTATGAGGGGACAAACAGGAAAAAAAAGTTCGTTTTGTCCCACCGTTGCTCATGGTGGGACAAAACGAACTTTTTGATAGTGAAAAAAGTTCGATCTGTCCCACCATTGTTCATGGTGGGACAAAACGAACTTTTTTTTCCGATCTGTCCCACCGGGGGACAGATCGGTGGGACAGACCGGAATATTCCCTTAAAACAGCTTAAGGAGCCGTGGGCTACGCTGTAGAATAGATTAGGTCAGGCCTACAACCAGCAATGGACTGAAAAGGCTGATATAATGAGTCAACATATCATCTTCGTCATTATATCATAGGCATGATAGTGTCAGAATTACCCTGCTATGATGTCACGCCACAGAGCCATCACACACGCCATGTGACTTTAGCTTTACGCCCAAACTGAAGCAAATATTTACCCGGTGAAAAGTCCAACTCACAACTCTCAGCGCGGTTTCTACGGCTAAATAATCACTACATCAAACGTACAGACAGAATATAAATGATATTCCAACATTTATGTAAGATAACTGAACAAGTAAACATCGTTTTAGTTTATCAACATTATACACACAGTAACTCTTCATACCAAGTAATTAATAATCCGAAGAACTTAGTACATATCTAGTGGGTGTCGCTTTCATTACGAAGATGTAGCGAACTCCACTAATATGTTTAATCCATGTCTCAACTAACAAACTTATAAGTTTTGCGGTAAAAGTTTACGATACAACATTACTTTTCCTCTAACTGAATGGATCGTTCCCAAATGGTTAACATTAAATTAACAAAATAATTCTAAGACTATATTATAGACGTCAGAATCATGTTGTATTTATAGCCTGGGTTGTAATTAGGAAAGAACACGTCAGTTCGTTCCATGTAGTGACGGATTAAGAATACATAATTTCCCTACCCTATTTCAACCCGAGGGTGTCGTATGAGGCGACTAAGGGAGTACCTTATGCAAACAAGAGGACTGCGAGAATAGAAAAATTCGAAACAAACCCTGTACCAACCCGTCTAGCCACCGTGGTACAGTAAGCTAAATTCCCTCCACATTCTTTGGAGGAGACGCGTGCCCGAGAATAAAGTGGTCATGCCTTAGTTTAAAAAATTAAACCTATAAAAGTGGAAGAGTTAAATTATTCTTATACATTTTATAGAAATTAGATACATGAAATATATCACACACAATCCAACTACATTAACGTCACAATACATACGGAAACTAACCGATCTCAAATCCATAGACTTCAATAATTAGTCGTGTCAAATCTGCCGTCACTTTGAATAGATCCTCTTTATTATTTAAACCCCCACCTCTTGTCGTGGCATGCATAATTGATCTCTCAGCCTCACGAGTGGCTGGCCCATCTATACCAAGTTATCATAGCTCAAACAAACCAATTTCACCCTTAAAACGTTACGTTATAGAAGCTATAAAAGTGCATCGTTATATTTGTATTCATAGCTAGACAAATAGGAGACATCGTGAAAGCAGATTGGGGAGGAAAATGAAAAAAAAACTCTTTCAGTCTGTCTGGCTTTGTCTGTGTGTTTGCTTTGTATTAGCTGTGAATGTGCGCGTGCTTATTGAAGTTTGAATTCACACTTGAGTCAAGTGCAGAAGGAAACAGATACTTAAACCACCCGGTTTAAGTATCTGTTTTTAATATCTGTAATTTATTATTTCATTTATTATTCAATTATGCCATTTATAAGAGACTTATTTCATCAAGGGTTTTGCTATACATTTTACACATATAATTTTTTTTTCCAAAATTGCTATCACACTAACATGTATTATAAAAGCGAAAGTTCGTGAGTATGTTTGTTACTTTTCACGCTCAACGGCTGGACCAATATTGATATAATTTTGTTTGGAGATAGCTGATAGCTTTTTTTACAACGCAAGCGCCGTAAGTTTTCGATAAACACGCTCGCGATTTTAGTTAACACATTTATTTAAATTCGCGAGCAAGTTATGTATATATACTTGACTAACAAAGTTAGAAAACTAAAAAAAATTATTTTCGTAATAAATTACGTGACATTTAATTTACAAATTTTCCGTGCCGTGGTTATAACTTAAGCAAACTCCCGACTAACACAAAGTAAACAAACTGTGGCTCAAAACAAGCAACATAGTCAAACACCAGGTACATATCTGTTGACTGCGGGCAACGTCACATTTCAATATGCCACCACTTAATGAGGACGCGGTTTATAATAATTACGTTACATTAATAGTTCACCGCGACATGTTACATACATAACCACCTGTTCTACACTATACCTTAGTAACTGTTGCCTAGAGCTTCGTTCCATGGATCTTGTAATAATTTTTCGATTTGGACCAGAAATTTACTTACATTTATACAGGCGGTCTCAATGCCACAGGACATACTTATGGGTCAACCTTTACGCGATATGCAATTGAAAACTGTAAAGCTTTTAAAGGGAATCAGTATGCCAATATTTAAAGTAAGAAATAAAGGTAGCGACTGTACTCCATCAAGGGAGCTGAAAGGGTTTAGGTAATAATCCATACACGTTGGCCCAATATGAGTTGATGGATCAGACGTACCCTTTTACCCTAAATGGTAACGCCTATTAATAATATTATCAAAATTTAATATTAACAAACACATTAACTAACTTGCTGTGATTATTAAATGTAGTTAGATTAAATTAAAAGCCACTAACTTATCAATGGAAGGACGTGCAACAGGAAAGAACAAACTAAACTTACTTTGGAATTAGGTCGCTTCCTCGCCATTGCCTGTCCGCTTTATCATCTGATAACGATCACCACAGATACTGAATACTTATTGTCTCCGAGTAATTATAAATGTATCGCCAATCGTCCGCGTAAATCACGGGGCCTGTCGTGAATTCTAATCGACTATAATTAGTTGAAATAATTCTTAGTGAACTCACTACCAGAATCGCATATTTTCTTGTAAATGGTTCTTTCTTTATTTGTAACTCTTTCTATTTAGAAAATGATTATAAATCGATAGTAATAAAATATTATCTTGGTGTTCCAGTAGTCCAGTAGTCTATTTGAATAAAATGAATCACTTAACAATATCGCATGTTTGGAGTAATAGTTACATAATTTTAACGTGATTTCTTTTCTATTAGAAAGACAGATAATAATAATATCAGTTCAAGATCACAATGTTGTCAAATTCTCTGATCGAAATGTTAAAACTCAGTCAATTCTCTTGCAAACGATATTGCTGCCTACATAAAAATGCTTTTATGTACTTTTTATAAATAATATAAAACTGAAAAACATACATCAAACAATGTTTATTCACAAGTAAGTACGTAGATAAGAATAAAAATCGACTTTCTTCTTCAAACAAAGTTAGAAAAACAAGATGTGATAGACAGAGCTTTCCCTTGAATAAAAACAGCTTTGTTTACTTAAAGCTGCTTGTGGCATGTCTGAGACCACACATTATGTAAGCGACGTATGTGGCGGCTTCTATAGAAGGATTAGGCTATACTTTAGGTTGCTTGCCACCATTCTCTCTAAAAGGGTTGGAATTGTTAATGATGGAGAATGAAAATAGAGGTTCTATGCGGGCTTGACAATGTTTATCATTAAAAGGGACGGATTATTTCAGTTTAGTATACTATTGAAAATCGTAACTATTGGAAATATGTTGAGAAGGCCTATAGCCAACAGTACACGTCCTACACCTATGATGACGATGATGATAGCTTTAATGAACCTCAGAGCAGCAACAACAATTACTCACTTATTCCATTCGGCCATCATCGCATGGGACAACGTTCTAGCAAACAAATATTGATGGTATCGTCTAAAGACTTTATACGTCCACATAAAAGTGAGTTCTCTTGTTGACATAAAACTTCCATCGAGCTAGTGCCGATATAAACATAAAACAGCTGCGAAACAAAGTTCATTGTATATTCGTTTATAGTTCGGACCGCGGCACGATGCTTACTTAGGTGAAAGAGTTGTGTGTGAGGTAACGTATGAAAATTGATGATAGGAAAATATCAAAATGACATGCTTTATGTACCCAAAATTTAGTTATCATTAGTTCAGCCTATTATAAAAAATAATTTTGCTAATATTCTTCTGCAGACTGTACTTTAAATATACTTTCAATAGCAACAGCGCCCCTCATCCCTGCATGTGTCACACCTTGCTCCTTATATTAATTTATGAGACAAATCATAACTTAAGCCCAAAAAAATAAAGAGCTCCACTCCCCCAACATAAAATTAATCACGAATAGTCATTTTGGCAAAATAATTTCTAAGATTTTCCTTAAAATCAACGAATTAAGTAAAACTACTACACGTCTGTCGTAATGCTTTTCTAAAATGAATAAACTTTAGTAGAATTATTTTGACGTGTCTAAGGTGAACGTCTTCGTGATATTAAATGTTTAAGCTAAACTTAGGAGTCTTCAGTTACCGCTGTTTATAATTTATATAAAACTTTAGATACCTATTCATATAAATATTTGTAGTGTATTCACACTTAAATATTATTGACTACCAGTCATCTTGTTTCCTCATAACTAATAAACATCATGAACCAAATGCCATAGTTTTTTTTTATTTTTTGTGTAACGAAAAACCTTTATTAGTCACAGTAACACATTTACATACAGTACAAGTAGAGTACAGCTTATGTTAGGTACTATCGATACCGACACTGTCTCTCAAACGAAGCCAGAGACAGCTAACCAAAATTATATAATTACCAAACTAAAATAAACCAATGTATTGTTGTATAATAAAATTCTAAACCAAAATAAGGTATCACAAGTTTCAAAATAAATTTAACAAAGCCTCAACAGTATACCCTTAATACTCTTTGTACACCAAATCAGAAGTAATACTTACTTAACATCTAATCAAGACGTATCCACTTAATAATCCAGAGCTAAAGTTGGAACGATTCCATAAAATCCTCGCGTCCCTCCCTTACCTTGACAAGCTCTCGGTTCGTAAATTGCCAACTCGTAAAAGTGCTAGAAGTAAAATGAAGACAAGTCTCGACTCGCGCGCACTCATTTATCAACGGACGCGCTTCGTTTTACTAACTTGTCACAGAGATTAATGACTTGTACTCAACAATATATATTACCATTTATAATTATGTTTTGGGGTATATATATGAACCTATAGCAATGAAACGGTAGCAAAGTAGCTGGGAGTGGTAGGTAGCTCATTGTAAATAATGTTTATATGTTGTTTATTTTCTCCTAAAGTTGATAAAATATCTATTGAATACTAAGTCTGATATCAGACAATCTTTTATTGATATGTAGCAATTGAATAAAAAAATGTTAAAGTATTTAAATTAAATCATGGCTGTATATTATTGATTACTACTAGACTATGTCTTACACACACACACACACACAGGGCTATCTAGCCCAAAACAAACTAATATATGCTTGTGTTATAGGATCTAGACAACTAGAAACATACATAAATACGAGTATAATAACTTGTCTTGTTTATTAATCACGTATAGAATCCATGTTTTATTTTGTAATTCACCGATTAATTAGATTAGATATTAATTAGATCATAATATCAGTCAGTTGAAAACATGTGGAATGTATAAATACATTCTAAAATCTCTGTTTCAGTTACCAATATTTTATTCATAGATGAAAACAATGAAACATACTTTTAGAGACAATGTTAACCAAAAGTTACTGTACTAGCGCTATAAAATCGTATACTGTCAAACTTCACACTTTGCAAACAAAGAGAACTTTACTTTCACATTAGAAGTGAGAAGCTACTTTACATGATCATAACTTATATAAATTGCGTAGTTACTTACATATCCATATTCAAAACAAACTAATATATACCTCACTAAAATCGCGTTGATATCATTGATCAAAAAATTTCACTCCAATCACCATAACAATATTATTTATTATTACTGTCCCTCTTTCACACTGCCACGTGTACAAGGAACTAATGTGATTTTTTTTTGTAAATACATTGTTGAAGGGCCCTTAGCCCTAACTGAATTTATAGTCTATAATTATATATTTATCTGGATAATGCATTCTTGTGGGACATATGGCAAAGTCGAGGGTTTCTTGTATTTAATAGAACAAAGGAAATGTTTTGTGTCAAAAACTTAATGGTTTTTGGCTTAACTGCAATTTTACTTTCTCTAATGTCCCTAACGACTTCGGGGAGTTAATTCCCATAAGTCGGGAAAATCTCCACCATGCACGCAAGTTCGCGAGGCAAAGCTAGCTAATTACAAACAATTTGGTACCACGTGTTTACAACTCGCTGGCAATCACAGCTGTTATCAATTATGTTATTAATTGTACGAAATAACGTAATTAATTAATGTTTACAGCTACCTGCGAGCTGTTCACGATGTGGGGAGAGGTATACTATATTTAATTAATTACTGGTATTAGTTGAAACGTGTGTAACAACTTGTAAAATGTTACTATGAGTAGGGACTACCTTTATAAACGTGCTGTAAAAAAATGTTTGGAGTATATCATAGCTTTTTTCGGCCCCCAACCAGGTGGACCGACAACCTGGTTAAGGTTGCCACTGGGCTGATATGATCATAGTGAATATAAGTTAAATAATAAAAATATCTATAATAGTCAACAAAGAAGTATTCATTGGAGAATCTTTCTCAAAACTAATAAAATCAAACAAGATATCAATATATATACAATAGGTATCACCATCATCAATTTAACTCCATTTCATATAATATTACATTACCAAACGATTTAAATATGCATACGAAATTTCAGTTAAATTGTTAACATTAATCCGGATAATAGGATGTAAAAATTCCAATATAATTATATACCCAAACAATCGTTCAAAAACTTGCAAGAAGAGAGTTGACCGTATGTAGCAAGTATCAATTTACATTATACACAAGAACTTATTTAAACTACGCCCAAGCTTAAAAGTACTGAAAGAAATCTGAGCACTTTTCGAACACTTTTTTCCTTTTAAGTTGAACTTTTTCTTTCACAAATACTTAACTGATTTAGATGTTGGACGTACTTCTTATATACCTATGGACTATTACTACGTTCAATAGCATTTATTGTCAATTAAAAGAAAATGTTACGTTGGATACAAGTTGTTTTCTTGCGCGTGTTTTGTTAAAAGAAAAGAGCGTATAAGTTTATCTACCTCAATTTCTTAGACACGCTCTGATAACCGTTTAGGTTAAGGTATCTTCAAAGATAATATAATTAGAAAATGAGAAGTAGGTAACAAGCCCAGAAGTATATAATATAATGCTAAGTTATATTAAAAACCTACACTAGAGATAACTGTGGTATAAGCAATATTAATAATAATCTAAGTCCCATTGTTGATCAAGGGAGTCCTCTCTTCTGTCTAGAGAGCTAAGAGGATTAAGCACATATTAATGCACATACACTGATCCAATGTGTGTTGGTAAAATATGGCATCAGATGTCTATAGGAAAGAAGAAATAAAACATAAAATGTACTCTATTAAATTGAAATAAGGTTCATAAAGCATCATATTCCTATCCATCAAGTCCTAACAGTGTGGTGTATGGTTGTTACAGACGTGCTACAAGTTGTGATAGTAGACCGGCCTAACTAACCGTACGATGTGACGTAGTGCACCCTGTGACGTCATCATGTGCTCGTGGGTCGTCTCCGCCCTCATCATCCTGTTTGCTATGGGTAAGTGCTTTCTTTATTTACATGTAAAGTATTTTTCAGGTTCTTGAATCATAATCGCAAATTTGTTAACGATATCAAAATTATCAATGAAAATAAATGTTGAAATTACGAATAAGTAATTTGGTGATAATGTTGTGAGAGCTGTTTGTAATGGTTTATTTATTGAACTGAATGTCAGGGTACGTAATTGCATTTGTTCCATGATATCTCTCGTTAATGCGATGGTGGCTGAATGGATAAGGGACCGGCGCGGCGTTCAAATCATGCGGTCCGAGTTCGATCCCGACCGGCAGTACGAGTACCAATGAGGATTCCACTTTGTGGAATTTTTATGTACTAGTCAAGTGACTTACCATCTGCTAACGGTGAAGGAAAACATCGTGAGGAAACGTAGGGTATGTGGGTTTTCTCACGATGTTTTCTCTCACCGTTAGGAGATGAAAGTCACATGACTAATACATATAAATTCTATAAATTAAAATAAATCCACATTGGTATTGCGGTATTGCGGTCGAAATCGAACTCGGATCAGATGATTTGCATGCTGTTTCCTTCAATCACCCATGGCCCAATCGCCTAGTAATTGTAATACCTATTATAAATAAAATTAATCCATGTAAACGTAACTTAACTTATAATAAAATTACATAATGTCAAAGTTTGTAAACTCTTCATCATTAAAGTACTAAGCTGGTTTTAATTAAGTTTGTACAAAGTTGTAAACCTGAGTAAAGCCACCGTTGAGAGTTTGTCACGTCATACTTTATATTATACACGAGTTTATTTAAATCGATGACAATAAGCGGACATGAAGTAAGCATTACATACTATATGTCCCATACCTACTATAGATTAGGTGGGAACAAATAAAAGTTATTTGATCGTTGCATTAAAGTGAAAGACACAGAATGTCCTCTATATAAATAAAATAGAAATTATGTTAAAATAAATATCCTTTGTATAATACCTACAAAGTGATCGGAAAGCGCAGCGTGGGGCAGCCCCCCCACCAGATGGACCGACGATCTTGTAAAGGTTGCGGGTGGCCGTTGGTTGCAGGGGCACAAAGTCACTCGTAGTGGCGAAATTAGGTTTGTATTTCTCACCAATTGCATTTGTAAGGTGTCGTATCTACATCAATGAACAATTATAAAATTTCTGCTACTTGTCGAATTTTGAGATATCAGCTTTTATCCCTCCTTTCAATACAATATGGCTACCACTAACACCTAGATACGCAGGACGCGCCTAAACGTTAACTAATCCCTCTGTAAAACACAATTGCGTTAAACTTAGTAGTAAGTAGGTAGGTATCTAAATACACTGTTGGACTCAAGTGAATCAATTAATAAACGTTCTCAGAGAACAGACAGCTTTAGTGGCTCATCCCTGCTTCTCGCTAAGTTCTCGGATTAAATCTAAGCAGCCACTGATCGATATTAACTCGAGATTGTTTTACAATTGCTTACTAACTAAGGTATTATTGTTACGAAACTTTACTTAGTTAAAAGGATTAAAACGGTCACTACATTATGGTTTATTCCGATTTATTTATAATAACAATAAATTATAACCCATTATATTTCACTGTTATGGCAAAATCAAATTTTAGAGCTGGCGTGACGAGTCGAGACTAAAGGAGACAAAAGGAGTGTAGCGTGTGTACCCTCATACTCAATTCACTCTGTCAAGCCACTCCGAGAGTCTACAAGCGTGGTTAGGCAAGCGTATCTCCTAGCAAGAGAAACAAATTAGTCTACAGTTACCATTCGATAGCCAGATATGTTGGTTTTATTTCGAGATTTCCTTCTTTTTCTTAGAGATTTGTTCCCTTATTCGCTTCTTATAACATACAGGAATGATAAAAGAAAGGTGATATATTTTACTTTGTTATGACACGTAGTACGTTGTATCGATAAAAGTTTGTAGACATTGACAATGAGCTCTCGATATCAAAACTGAGGTTTTCCAAGAAAGGAAGTAAAAAGTTTCTTAATGAATTGACAAAGGAACTCTTTGATGGTGCCTCTGTTTTGAGGCTCGCATAAATGCTTTTCGTTTGTCAGTACTTATACTTGTTTACTTGTAGGTATAGTGGTGTACAACAAGCAACTGCTAATTTGCTTGACGACAAAGGTACAGTGAAAATAAGTAACGTATTTATAAGATACGCAACTTTTGAGATATTTTTACCTAAACTTGAAATGCTTTATTTATTAAATGAAATGTGTACATAACAGTTTATAACAGTCCTTTTGATATTGTTGCTTAACTGTACTAAGTTAAACCACAGGCTTTGTCTGACAAACTTACAGAATCAATTTACAAGTTAATGTTTTAATTTAAAAGTTGAAAAGTTTATAAGATTGCCTTCCACACAGAAGTAACAAGTTTTAATAACTATAAACAACAAACGAATGGTTTTTGTGACGTTGACAACAAATAGGTTGAAGAAATACCGGCGTAAGTTTACAGCAACATTTCATATTAAATATTATCTAATTTCACAAGTTTGAAGAGTTTGTCCGCTTGAACGAAGTTATCGCAGAATATTGTAGCTGATGGACGCCTCCGACAATTAGTAAATAAATATATTTATCTACACTGAAATCGAAAAATTCGAATTACGAATTAAAGACGGTTCTATACAGACGCACTTTATAAACGCATATACATAAAAGTAAAAATAAAACTCATTATAGTACCGCTATCTTTTTTTTTATTAATTCATTATACTATGGTTTTAGGCTGAATATGAAAAAAATGGCGCACGCATGCGTACAAATAAATTACTTACTTGTAACCTACCTACTTTGTTTAATTTCAATTTTTCCTATGAGTGAAGATAAAGTAGTGTATGAAACTGCATATAACTTAGGTATTAAAACACTCTAGTCAACCTATTACGAGTATCAGACGATAAACAGACTCTCGTGTTTTCCCTTCTAATATGACAGTTGCATAAACTACTATTATAATTTAACTGCATCATTACGTTAGCTCTTGGAGTATGTGACTTTAGAACACGATGATGTAGAGTCGACTTTTATTATATTATAGTAAAGATTAAAGCATGTAAGCTTTATTGATGTTGTCTTTACAAAAACAGAAAATTAGAATTATTTCAATACACTATAGAAGCAATATCGATACACGGCATAGCAATACAATCAGTGGAACTATCAACTCAATACTAGAATCATGTCGCGGCAAATCTTCGACCCCAAACTCCAAACAAAAGCCTCCAAAGACAAAGCCCTATATAAAAAGGCTCGACCTGAGCTCCCATTCAATTTCCTCGTGACATTTTACTTGAACTTATCTCCACATTGCGGAACTCCTCCCTTTATCGTTGTAACCTTTGACTAGTTCAAGAAAAATAAAACATTTTCAAACTGTTTGAAGGCTTAATTGTATTTTTATGACATTTGTGGGAAACTAATTCCTATCCCCGTTTATTTGTAGTCAGTATTTCTACTAGTCCACTAAAAAAACCAACCCAAAGGAAGTCTAAATACTCAAACCTAAATGTAGTGGCTAATATTCCAAAAATATAAAACCCCCTACTTAATTAAGAGTTGTCTGAACACCGGTCGGTCGCGGAATTAAATAAATCCGATGTTTTATTAAACAAATCCTCTTTGCCGCTTAAAATGTGTACTCCAATATATACACTGTGTTTGTGTCTCACTGTCAGGGTCATCACTCAACTTGGCACACTTACAATTATTATTATGTCTCTTTTCTTCACGGTTATAATTTTTTTGTAAATTGAGAAATATACCCGGTCCTTTTGGCAGACTTACGCAGAGACAGGTCCAACACGCAGAGGCCCTTAACTCTTCAAACCCCTTCCCTCCCAAATGAGCTGGACACAACTATTCACCATATGCAGGTACACAACACTAGTGTTCATATTGTTTACGTATGTAAGCAAATATTTAGAACCTTTTCCAAATTTTGCACACTAAGTACATATACTTGCTTTACATAATACAATGATTTCACATTTAATGACAGACAGTAATTAAGCCTCTGGCCAGCGTGGTATAGTAGGCTAAACTCCCTCCTCATTCCCTGGAGGAGACCCATGCCCAGCAGTGGGACATTTATAGGTTGAAATGAAGATAGTATATATCTCAGTATATATAATTATAATACGCATATCCATATATCTTTAGTTACAACTTATTATTCTATCTCGTGGGCCTACAGGGCGGACGGGCAATGTAACAATGACATGGAATGACAATGATGGAAAACCTTATGCGCATTTTACTCTAACCGAGGATCGAACCTGAAATCGTGCCTAGCAGTGGTACACCATACCACTGCGCCACCTAAACAGTTTTACATTCATTTAAAATAAATAAAAAAATAAATCCCATTAAATGAAATAGAATTCAAAGAGGATTTAATGGAAAATGTTTGTACAAAGAAGGTGGCAGCCCTTACATGTCGGTAATTAACAGTGGATCCAATTTACATGTTAATTGATGGGACATGCGATGAAAAATCACGACATGCAGCCTTTGTACGTCACCGTATCGGGACTTTTTGTAGGAGCTCGGATTACCTGGATCATAGTGATGCTATTTGCATTTATGTTAAGTTGGCCGTGGATATAATAAAGTCAAGGCACAAAATCATGTAACTTATACACTCAAGCAACATTCTAAGCGTATGGTTGATTCATCTACTCACGTTGAGCCTGATTGGTTCTCTTTAAAGAGGAGAGAAAATCCTTGCCCAGCAATACGACATAATATTTATATGGGTTACTATTATATCTATAGGTACTATAATTAAAATGTTACGAAGCTGATGAGTTTGTTTGTTTGGTTGAACGTTAGGATCTCAGGAACCAAATAGAAAAATTAATTTAGTGTTGGATTAAGGAATGCTGTAGGCTATTTAACATTACGAGCTATATAAGAGCTAAGCAGTGGTCAAATAAAGAACCACGGGACCGAAGCCCTGCGCGACCTCTATTTTATATTATAAAATGTTTTCATTTAATTAAATTAAATTTCAATGACTGTTGTAATTGTGTAATTTATTCCTCGTTACCAGAGTGATTAGGTACGTAAAAAAAGATTATGCATGTACGGTCCGTACAACCTGGGATAAAGGCTCAATAAAACTAAAAGATAATTTAATTAACTATATTAAAACTTGAAAGATAATTTGCTTAGATAGATGAAATATGTTGATAATGCTAGATGAGTACGCGACACGAACGTTGTCGGTATATGGTTATTGCGAACTAATTAATACAATTAATAAAAGTGATGAATGAAGTGAACTGCTGACATGATACAATTTAAATTGATGAATGTACGAGTATCGTATGACGAGGATCGTACAATGCATATATCAAAAAACACTAACCATCAAAGCAGGAACGGACGCAAGTAAACCTGACTTAATGTGAAGCGAAGTGATAAATTCCGAAACCAGAATCTGTCTCAAGTCCATACAGTAATTAAAACCTTAAAGAAAACTAAACTAACGAAACAGTACAGTACAGTACAGTACAGTATAAACTGTATAGAAACAGTTTACAGACGCTTACATTTAGTTTATTTTACTACAATGACCCTTTGGCAATAATTCATTATAATCGTGTCAAATATAACGAGCTTGGAAGACCTCGTGCTGTCAACTGCATGTAGCTTTATACAAACAAATTGGATTTTGTTAGACACGGAAAAGGGACCTTTTTAGTTACTTAGCATGTTAAGGAAGATCCTTAGCAGTACCGAGCGAAAACTGATAATGGTCTCTATGGTGTATCAACCATGACTTCTTTTAGTTTATTTGTCAATGCACCTCTTACAATGTGTAAAGTGATGCAACCACATAGCCTAACTTTTTATTTTTTGTTTATTATTTATTTTGTAAACATTCATTTTAACTCGTTAATCTAACGGTGTGGTGCTCAGCTGCATCACTTTATACGCTACCCAAATTGTAAATTACAAAAGATTGTAACTATCCATTTTTTTAAAAAAGAGTGGCGTGAGTTTCTTGCTAGTTCTTCTCATAGCTCCACCCCGTCAGCGAACTGGTCGTAGACAAATTTCCTGACACTACTTTTCGGATAACCTGTTACATTCTTGTGACTTTCATAAGTGTTACCTTGTAACCTAGATGAGTAAACGAGATTTCATATCAATATATAGAAGAAGCAAAGCTTACCACGTCAAGATTCCGACAGCTACAACTATTGTTCTGTAATGTGTATACATGTATGTGTATACATACATTGTTATAGCCACCGTAACGGCTGTTTGGTTCCCATTCTAACCCTATAACTAGCGCTCTGTAATTGTGTTCGGTCCCTTTGATCGTTGAGCGGGTTACGTCGAATGTAAACTATCCATTTTGGACATTTCGATGGATGATGGCATTCTAAATTCCAATAAATTTAAACTTAATATTATTAAGCCGAAGATTTTGTTTGTTTGAACGCGCTAATATCAGGAACTACTGGTACGATTTGAAAAATTCTTATAACGTTTGAATAGTCCATTTATTGAGAAAGATTATTGGCTATGATCAATAGGAGCTGAGTAGTGTTTACCAAATTAAAATCCAAGTGAGATAGTTTTTGAACGAAAATATTTACTAAGTTTTAAATAAAAAATAATTAAATATTTCATTAACGTGTATATAGTACTTATTATAGTTTTCCATGTGGAAAAATAACATTTTGAGTATCAAAATTCAGTTGTGAGATGCAAAAAGCTGTGTGCCAGCATTATATTCGATATTTTAACGATAACTTTATAAATTAAATTTGTTCAAATGCAAATATAAATTCGTTTTAATATTAATTTAAACTCATTTTGTATTTCATATAAACCCAAATATAAATTTATAAGCTAATTAAAAATGTGATCGAAAATAAATTTTAACATACAGGTTTGGTAATATCAACTGAATCGTTTATGAGAATTATTTAGAATAATTTCCAAGTATTCGTTTTGAAAATTTACATTTATATTATGTTAGTTAAACATTATACAATCTGATTTCAAGCGTGTTATGGACGTTAATCTAGATGAGTAATTCCTTAGAAGTTGTTATAGTACAGACGTAATGTGAAATTAAATGAACTGAATAACTTGAACATAAATTTTAAGTAGCTGAAAAGGTTTAAGTATTGTTCAAATTAAGTAGTACAGAATTATTAATGCCCAGATAAAATGAATGTTACGTGCGTAGATATATTTTAGCTGTCACTAGGTGGTTTCCTCCCAACGCTTATTGCCCTACCGAGTGTCGTGGATTTGATTCCTAGACGTGACAATTATTTGTTTAATTTATATTTAAACTGGGTTAACGCGGGCTATTGCTTTTAAAAAAGTATGTACCCTCTACTGAATCAGGTCAGGTAGAGCCTATACTTACAAGCTTACTGCACTGAGGTAGGTAATGGAAAAAATTCATAATAAAATAAATAAATATCTATTGTTTTCTACGTGTACTGAAACTAAAAATAAAACAAAAACGTTGTTAACGTTTGCAAGTAATCTAATAAAATTACAGTATGTAAAATTTTGGTACATGGCATTTTCCTAAAAGTATTTTAAAACAACTCATCCCGGTCCATATATGTATTCGTACGTATTTATCACATACTAGTTATATACAATATTTGACTGGCCTGTTGGTCTAGTGGTTAGTGACCCTGACTGCTAAGCCGGAGGTCGTGGGTTCGATCCCCACCCAGGACAAATCTTTGTGTGATGAGCATAAAGGTTTGTTCTGTGTCTGAGTGTAATTTATCTATAATATGTATGTATTTACAAAAAAAATATGTATTTAAGTAGTATATCGCATTGCTATTGTATTGCTTACTTTGGGACTAGATGGCGCTGTGTGAATGTGGTAGAATATTATTATTATTATAATATAACATCTAATATCGCGTTCACACCGCTTTATTAAAATGCAATGAGCTAACAAAACATTTTCATTATCTTTTAGACACGAGGAAAGTCGCCGAAACTTGTTGTCTTCTCTTGTTTATATGCTAATGTGTTCGCGTGCAACCGAAACTGGCATCTTATTACACAATTTTGAATTTTAAAACTCTAAGAATTAGGAACATTTTTGGTTGGCAAACTTCAGTAAATGTTGAGCGATAAACGACCGGGGAATTAGAAGGATTTCGTATATTACTTTTTTTGATTTGTTTGTTTATTGCGTAATGTTAGAGTTTGAGTAAATAATCTTAGAAAATATTTCTAAAGCTGGTTGAAAAAGTTTCTGTTTGCTACCAGATCTTTTCAGACTTAAGATACTATATTGAAATATATTATATAATATATATTTCCTCAGAACCAATGATTGGGTACGGTTTTGTTTTTTCTACTTCAATTGCGCTTAACAAAATAAACTGTATGAGGCTGTGCCTGCAAATTTACATTTTTAGAAAGGCGATGTTTATCAGTTTGTGAGTTCTGATGTAACAAGTTATCTACATCCAAAACTACTCAACGGATTTTCTTAAAATTTCATATAGGGATAGTTTGAGACTGGAGAAGGACACACATTGATTCTATATAATATATATTATTATTTAAGGTTAAAATAACACAACACAACAGTTGAAATAGTATTAGTAGTTAGTTTTTAATCAATAAAAAACAATTTTCAAGTCTAGTTTTTTAATGTTACACGTTATCGTAGTTTTAAAAATGTTAGTAGCTACTATTAACTTGATAACGAGTGATTATTAAACAGTTGGTACTTTCCCAGAGTTTCATTTCTATTCTAATTTGATATAGAGCGGTTAATTACCAATGTTTATACTATCTTATCTGGACCATAACCATAAACCAATTATTGGAAGGTACCAGTAACTTGTCAAACATAACAGTCTTAGCCGATTTATTTGATTTAGAGTCTGAAGTCCCTCAGAACGGTCACGTGCCGGTGTCGTTGCGACCTCGCCGCGTTGTCGTTTCTCATAACGTTCGATGCAGTGCGCAAACTACTATACAAAATTAAATAGTTGTACAACTACTTCAAAAAATATTTTCTGGGATCGGATGTAGTTTAAAATCCCTGTTTTAAAAAGAGTGATTTCGAATGCAGCTTAGGCAGACTAGTGCATAAGTAATATCCAAATTCAGTAAAATTTTTCTAGATCCAATTTTTCTCGGGTTCGGTTCGGATTCGGTTCTGTTGTAGTGCGAAACCGCTCTTATTGAAGTCATTGCAATAGTCATATATTTTTTTTTACAAAGTAAAAGTTCATCATCACATCATGTCAGCCCAACGACGTCCACTGCTGAACATAGGCCTCACCTAATTTACGCCACTGCGAACGGTCCTGTACCGAATGCAACCAACGTAAAAGTTCAACCAACAAAATTATATAAAATATAATTTTATTCCCACATACAAAAAGGCTCAATTACTGCATGTGTCGGTGTGTAAAAGTGGCAACAAACTCGTCAGGCGGAGGGCTGGACGTGCCGGCCGTCAATACCGTCAGCACCAAATTAGGTTAGCCTCCGTCCGTCTGCCAGGACAATCAGATTGTGCACCGCTTCAACTCGCTTATTAGATTTACTCCTGGTGCTGGTCTGTGGACGTAAGCCTGTCTCTATTTATATATGTCAGAAATCCAAATGAACCTTATAAAATGTTGTTTAAAATAATGTGTTTATGGTTTAAATGAGCATTATTTAGTTAAATCATTTAAAAAATAAATTACACACTACATCTTGGATACAGTTATTTGTATGACAAATTTATCTTTGATAAAGTGAGAGAAGAGTTCAAAAACTGAGACTTTTTTTTTGTGATTCTCAGTGTTTTTCATCGAACATAAATACTTTCAAAAGTTATACTTACTTCTTAATTGAAAATGAGCACTATCAAAGTAGTATTTTCATTTAAGTTGTTAGAGCCATTTCTGATATATCAGTGTACTACATGTAAAAAAAATAATGAGTTATTAGTACCTATATTGTATTTTGCCAAACAAAATGTACTTTAAACACTCTGCTGTGACCTTGAGTATCACAGAGTAATTTTATAGACAAATAAATAAATCTCTTGTCGTAGGTAGTATTTCCCAAAGGACCAACAACAGACAAGCAGTCCACAAAATGAACAGATGCTCTTGTATACAATAATAATATGCAGAAACATCTAATACAATGTTCCTAAAGATGAATACTTAGTCTGATCATTTTGTAATAATATTACATTTAAATAATGACATTTAATTATCTTTGAAAAATATGCAGTTCGTTAGACAGTGACTCTTTCGTTGGTGGACATGACATGTAACAGTTGAGACGAGCCTGAGCTTTTGATCCTAACACAAGACTAATATTTGTACAACCCGCAAATGTTTGACCTAATTCTGGATGTTCTTTATGTCTGTAAATTATACATTTTTAAATTATTCATTAAAATGTTCTGTAGTTCCAAAGTTGACAATAAAATTGTTATATCGTTTTGTTATAATAATAGTTATAGTACAAGTACAAAGTTGGGCCTGCTTGCAGTGTCCATATGCCGATTGCCAGATTTCGGTATCGTTACTATAAAAATATGTTTGAAAATTATAACCAAATATATATTTTCAAACTTTTGTAAATGCAATTCACGCTAGCCTTGATTTTGTGACTTCGCTTGAATTTTGCTACACGTGAAAGTGTCTGATGTCATGTATAAAGGTGCCATATTTCCTAGTTTATATTCCATTGTATTTCTTCCATAATGTGAGATTGTATATGGAAACAATATCTGTATTGGAGCTCCATCTTGTGCCACTTTAGATCAAGTGCATCGACTTCACTATGCAGATGTAAGAATAACTTTATACACCAGAGAGGTTAGATAACAAATTTTAAATTTAACAATTTTAAATTTTACCTAAAAATATAATAAAACTAGTCACTTTCTTCTGAAGTTTCAGTGCAAATTACTGATCAATTTTAAATAAGTTAGGTGGTGAATGATAAAGATATTTTTATTTGTTAGAATATAGTACAGTTTTGGTGTTCACATTATATTAGGTGCTTATATTCTACCATTTCTGGTGTACAGATTTTTTTTTTTTTTTTCAAGTTAAATTATACATCTTTTCTACATCAAATTCAAATTATATTAAATTAAATTATTATATTAAATTAAATTAAATTATATTACATTTAGTTCACATTATCACATAAGTTTAATTAAAATCGTCACTGGTTACATTTGAATAGTCACAATTATCATATTTCGTCTATGTCAATAATTTAAATTGTCCTACATTACGTCATAATATTTTTGTCCTTGAGAAATTCTTCAGTGGAATAATAGCATTTACTTAACAATAGATTGAACAATTTACGTTTGAACAATATTAAGTCAAGATCTTTAAAATAATTAGGCAAATGATTATAGATTCTAATCGACATACAATATGAATTTCTGCTATACATTTTCGTGCGTTGTTTGGGTACATTTATTTGAACCCGCGGGCAGAAGATAGTTTATAATAAAATATAACTTATGTAGGTACTTCTTACCTATATTTGACACTTACAAATATTTTCAATAATGTATAAACCTATGTAAGTTTAAATACATTTCAGTAATACCTTTGTTTACCGAACTAACCTCAAACTACGAACATAAAGCCTGTAATAAGTTAACGGAACAGCTTTCTATAAAAACATAGCACTTTGTTAAAATTAGTTTGTAAAGGAGATTTTAAATTGCTTTGTAACGTGGGACAGTGGTAGATGGTTATCTCCGGTAAGTGTGAACGAAACTTAAGGGTGGCAATTGGCTAGTGAAGTTGCGTCTTTGTTATGGCAAGCTTTTGTCTAAGTATATAATATTAGATATTAAATGAGCAATTATTGTGTAAGTATATTTACTATGTATTATATCTAAACTATAAAAACTACCTACTACTAACTAACTAAAAAAAGAGGAGAGATTTGATTGTTTTTTTGTTTCTTTGCATTGAATAGGCTCCGAAACTACTTGACCGATTTGAAAAACTCTTTCGGCGTTAGGGAGCTACATTATCGCTGAATAACATAGGCTATATAACATCACGCTACGGCTAATAGGAGCTGAGCAGTAGCCAAATAAAGAACGATGTGAGCGAAGCCCCGCGCGACTTCTAGTCTATTATACTAATATTATAAAGCTGAAGAGTTTGTTTGTTTGGTTGAACGCGCTAATCTTAACAATTACATAACCGAATAGAAAAAATATTTTAAATTTGGTAGCCCGACATTTTTGTTACAATCACAGGTCAGTTTAAAGTTGCAGAGAGTATAAATAAAAACTATAAAAGACTGAATTTAAGCTAGTATAGTATAGCCTACATCCCCTGGCTTCGCTCACGAAGTATGGAGGAGGAAAATAGCCTGTGTGGCTGTTCAGTTCTAAGTCTATTCTCTATGTGAAATCACATGAATATTGGTTGAGTGGAAAGTTAATGCGTTAAGTACAAACAAAAGTTACTTTCATATTTATTAGTAAGAACCATTAAAAAACCAAGAACCAAGAATAATAATAAACCAAGAACCAACAATTTATTAGTAAGAATTAGTCTAGTTATAAACACTATATCAATATATTATATTCTAATGAAGCCATCATAAACTAATCAAGCTATAATACGAATATCAATCGTTGAGTTGTATGAGTAAACAAAGAACCGGTAATTGGTTTTGGAGTCATCATCTCTCTACCATCCGCCTGCGTGAAACTTACGAATACTTTGACCAAATTGCCAGAAATAATGTAATAATTTCAAAAAATTATTTGTGTTTGGCAAGGTAGGTGGGAACAGGCACCAGATCCGTACCACATTCGACACCAAACTATATAATGCTGCTCTCGTTGCCAATAGACACATATTGTGTAATATCTCCAAAGTTAAGTATAGTGAGCACTGAGAACAATGACTTGCGGAGGAGGAGTTTTCACATCATGAAACCGAAGCAGTGTGTAATAATAATTAAATAAATTGAATTGAAATGAATAAGGCTTATTGAATAATATTCCCTCCACATTCTTTGGAGGAGACACGTGCCCAACAGTGTTACGTTTGAGGGTTGAAATGGTGATGATGATGATAAAATAACAGAGGAAGCCGTCTCAGACAAGATTAGAATCCTTTGAGCATGCACTAATGCCACAAGGAATTCTAGAAATAACAAATAAATCATGAGTAACGCAACAGAATGCCCGAAGCTATATATTCACAGCTATGCTAGGTCATTTTTCAAACTCCTAAACTTTTATTTGGATAAAAATATACGTTAGCGACCGCTATTGTTCGCAGAGCATTTTAAAATCAAAAACAAAGGAATAACAAGCTGAGTGGTTCGCTATTGTTGTGGGCTGACCGCTCTATTAAGCTTGGACACTACTTCGCGCTAGCTGAGATGAGAGGAAAATAGAGAAGATGTGTTGTAGACAGCAGTCTTTGATACAATTCTCACGCTTCACCGCTCACCGTAGGACAAATGGTTTAAGTATTACAAATTCATTTACATATGAAATAAATAGAATAACTTAGAAACATAAATATTACTTACGCTCTAATGAACTATTTGGCTCATGATAATTATCACTAAAAACTACAAGCGCAAAGATATGTTTAAAAGACTATTAGACATTAAGGAGGTAGAATGGAACAAATATTTTATTGTTTTGTGGGTCTAGGCTCTATAAAACAAATCTTTGGGGGCTTATAACGTTAGCCATTGCGATCGAAAGCGATTAAAACATAATATAATCTAATATCTAGTTGTCTCATACAGTTTTGGTAAAATCTGAGCTTTAGAATCACTATTATCAATGATTATAAAACAAATGACAATAGAACGAGAAAAATACGGCTACACATGCACATCTAATGAATTTTGTCGAGAAAATTCTAACACAATATAATCTGTCATATTTATTGAAGCCAAACAATTTTGAAGGTAATGTCATTGAACTTCCGGTTGTACTCGTGCGATTCTAATATAATTCTAATAAATATTTCTGTTATTGGAAACGAATTTGTGTGCCCAATTCTGTGAGTTTATTTGGTTATAGGTACACAAGTATTACGGCGTCCTTGTTTCAACCAATATTATTAACAACACGATTAAGTTAAAAAGTAATCCACGAGAGTGTAGCTCTCGTAATAATCCATTTGTTTCATATCTAGGACAATTCTTTCTTTTTTATAGCTCATCATTTTATATTATTTGAAAGATACTTTTCTGTTTTTCTACCAGCTAGACTCAGTCAGAAAATGTATCTAATAATAGAAAGTTATCGTGAAACAAGTTTCTCATTAGTGTTTTCAGTAATTACTTTTTGTGTGAAATTCTTTTATTGGCGTACTGTTTTTCTTCTAACAACTGTTGGTAAATTCATGAGTTTTAGGTATTATTTAGTTTACAATCTTATTGTAGCAGCCATAGAATGTGACAAAGATGAGCTTCGTACCCATATAAAACAAATATTTGCTTATCTTATTAACAGCTGTTTCGAGTGTACTCTGTTGATACAATTTAAGTGACTTTTAAATTTCTTTTACACATTAGCAAGTGCATGTCACCAAGATTGACAACATGCACTCTCGCACCGTCAACACGTGTAGCTGACAAAATGTTTGCGGTATTGTACCCTTTTCTAATGCTTCATAACACTTACGCTATTATTACGTTGACGTCTGCTTTTCAAATGTTCAGCAAATGTTTATACGTGGTACGATGAGGCACGTCGGCTCCGTAAAACATTCAGTGAAGACATACGTGTGACAAGTATGGATGGGCTCATGTGTAACGTGGCAGGTTCAGATCTTGCTGCAGACCGATATATTTGAGTAAATACAAGATTATGTATGAGTGAGCCAAACTTTAATACGTTTCAAGATACTTTAAATTGAATATATGAAACAATTTTCTTTGTAAGATATTTATTTGTTGATTAAATATAAAAAAAATTGTACTAATTTAAAACCTAAACCAAGAGTAAAAAACTATTCCGATGGAAAAATTAAATACATTAAATACAATTAATTTTTTCATCGTAGTAGTGCGCTGTCGTCACTGAGCTGCTCTTTGATACCCCTAATTGTTTGGTGTACTTTGAATCGGTTAATTGTATGTTTGTAAAATCCCCCGTGGCACAGGGCTTGCACCCCAGTGCGGACATTGTCTTTAACGTAGAAAAACGTTAAAATGATAATTTAGATGTGCAATACAAGCTCTGTGATGAACAAGGTACAACGTACACAAAGCAAAAGTTCGCAGATATTCAGAAAATTGCACAATGCTGCGGCATGGAAGATAAAAAAAATTAAAAGTTCGAAGTTTCCAATATTATTTTTGTTGGTGCAAAATTATTATGCTCCAAAAGTTTTGTATTTTGAAAATATTAGGTCAGTAAGTTCCAGGAGGGCGACTCGTTGGTGAAATTAAAAGTTGATTTATTTTGTGTTTATAATCCAACACAACACAGAAATGTACCGGGAGCGTGCCTTACAAGTCTTTTGTTTTTCCAATAATACATTTTTGGTAAATAAATTTTTAAAAAACATCAAAAATAAGTTCCGTAAATGATTTCAATCCTTACATTTTGTACATAAATATATACAGATTTTAGCGGAAAACGCACATGAAACCACGTATGGAAGCGAGCATAATATAATTTAGAAGATGTAAAAGAATCTTTAATGTATACAGATCAAATGACAAGTCTATGTTACATTTAAACTTCTAAGTAAAAATAAAATAGATGGTCGAATACTCCACCACACACCACAAACTAATGCTTTTAACGTAAAGATCATCAAAAGTGACAAAGAATCAAACGTCTGTGTGAAGGTGACTGTCACTGTGCATAGCGATTAAGGCGGTTGCTTCGCTGTGCCAAGTGTCGTGGATTCGATTAATCCACATGACAAAAAAATTATCTTTGATAATTGTTTCAAGTCTTGGTGTACTTTTGTCCATTAATTTTGGTTGATATTTGTAAGGTCCCCCGCGCCACAGGGATTGTTTCATAGTGCTAAGTTTTCTAAAAAAAAAGACGTGACCCAAATGTTAGTGCAGCTGTACCTGTCAGTGTTAACAAAATTGTATAATTCTGGTCGAGAGCGAGAATGAAATGTTAGCGTTTGTGAATTCTGTCGTGTCATTCTGAGAACTGCATATTTATGTGTAGCCAAATATAAGGCGAAGCGGACTCGCATTTTTAGTTAGAGGGACGGAAATTCGACTACGAATGTGTGGCTTTTATTAGCTTGTTTTATGTAGTCTCGCGTTTTGTGGATTATGTCGTTCTGTATTAATGTCATTTTTTGAAATTTTTAATGCTCTTTCCTTTAACTTTGTAGCAGGGAAATGTGTTGTTGTTTGATTTGTTTATTATGTTATTGTTACTATCTAGTTGCACTAACATAGTTTATATGGTTTGTAATGTTTGTTATTAGGTATTGAATATATTATGTTGTTTTATTTCATAACTTTAATCAAAATAATAATAATTAATTTAACAGACAATAAATAACGTATTAATCCGTGTCGTTTTGGTTAGACTAGTTTCAGGTTTTGAGATCGCTCGTGTCATATCTTAAAATTTGAGAAAACTTTAGTATGAATATTTCTTTTGTAACTTTGAAATAAATTAATTTAAATAAATATCTAGGCGTTGACAGCGACCCTAAAGCATACTTGTAATACGAACAAATTCAAGTCAATTTTTATAGTAAACCACTTGTATTAAATGTGGAAAAAGCGTATTCCATTTAAACTAGATTTCTGCAAAAATTGTAGTAGCGAATACATTTAGTATTTATCTATAGTGTCAAGTATAACAAAGGCGACCACAGCAGAATAGTTCCGCGCCATTACTTAAACAACTGTTCGAACTAACAATAATCCAATTCACGTTCTATAATCCTGAACAGTGTGACATCATTATGTTAATTTCAACATAACATTGTGGCAAACGCTAGTTGAATCCAGTTTACGCGAGAATGGAGTTTGAAATTCAAATCGCGCATTATACATATCAAGCGGGCCGTCTGTCTGTCTACGGTAACCACGTTAAGGCAGTTAACCCAATGTCTAATTTGTCAAATCTCGACTAATCCCGTAAAACGAGAAGATGCCCCAAGGTTTGTTGTGGGGAAACTATGGCTCTCTCTATTATTGTTTTGTTATGGTATATGAGGTTGCGAAGCAGCAATCTACGAATTTTAATGAAGTTTTCTAAATGCCTGAGTTTTTCTATTGAATGAATGCTATCATTGTTTCGTACACAATGTATCGTGGCATATATTATAAATATTGTATTCGAATTATAGGCAATACACAATGTACCACTACACGTGTAAAAAATCAATATAACAAAAATTTTGTGACAATGGAAGGTCTTACTGAAAGCGATCTCTTTTAGACTATTTTAGATGGAAACTGTCAGAAAAATTTAATGTCATTGCATACCGTTTGAATTTAAATTTATTTAGAGTTTAACTGATTCTCGCACATTTGTATAAAATGCACTTTTCTACAACAATTTTGTTTCCGTTCTCACTTCTCGCTATCACACAATATGCACACACTCTGCCTATCACGCTACAATATTATATTATTTCATTGGAATCGGTAACTTAGTGTTTAGTTTATGCAACAATTGCTTTGTATTGTATGTACCATAGGTATAAACTGATTGTTGCCAACTCTCAGAACAATCGATTTGCAATTGCACTGGACCCGAGGGGTGTTATTGGATCACTGAGATCGCAATACTAATTACCAATGTTTGAGCAAGGTACTGTGTGTGTGTGATTACAGACCCTATTATTATTTTCGATATATACAATATCGATATGTAATCAATAATACTCTACTCCATGGTCGATTACTCGAAACATTCCATTTTCATTGAGTAGGTATGTTTTTATCATTGGGGTAGTTAGACATACTGAAATTCGAGTTTTAATTATTTTTAGCGTTATTTTTTTTTTTAGTGTTGTTAGCGTTAATACTAAGGTTTCTTCTAGCTAACAAATGTTATTTATTCTACTCGAATACTAGTCATCATCATGAATTATTTCACCTCTTGCGTAGTAAATAACCCCGCCGTGCCTCCGAGGGAGCCCTTCACAATATGCTCTAAAGTCACCTTATTTTGGCAGGTGGCGAGGGCCAAGAGCATGGTCCCGTGTTCTTGATGGAGCCGCCTCCTCGGCTGGTGTTCTCCAACACGACCGGAGCGAGGGTCTCGTGCGCGGCGCACGGGTTCCCTTCGCCGCAGATCGCCTGGCAACAGCCCGATGGTGCACAGCTTGATGATGTGCCGGGATTGAGGTAAGTGATTTATCTTAAGTATGGACACTCTCAGAGTAAGCAATTTAATTTTATTAATATGTGCTGGATGTAACGATAGACCTTAGACCAAAAACTGAGGATTACACTTAACGCGAAAAGTTCAAATGAATTTCGAACCGAATTCGCAAAATGATTGATTTTTTTCAAATTTCACAACACATAAATTATATTGTCAAAAAAAAACATTTTAAATTCAGTTTGATTTTCGGCATCGCTGTCACCATATAAATTTTCGGTACTGAAAGGTTACAAAAAGTACCAGAAAGTACCTTCCACCCAGTACTTATATCCAATTCTCTGCCTGATTTCTTATTTCTTAGAAAATTCCAATAATTGATTATTACAGAAATAATAATAGTAGAGTTTACATTTTATTCAAAGTAAAGTTACCGTGTCAATAGACTCGTATGCAAGCATACTAAAACTTTAACCTATATATTTTTCCTTGTTTATATTTTTGTCAAACAATATCAAAAATAATTTGCTTACAAACGAGGCCAGGCTTTGACTCGTCACCAATATTATGCAAATAGTATTTGCTCGATTCACATAGTGACGTGGTTTGTGTTCGACGTCAAAGTTCTCTTATACAAGTTTATAAACACGTACATACATATCGAAGAATACTGTATAATACAAGAGGGATCACATTCACACCTGGTGCTCTTCCAAAGATGGCTATTTTGCACCAAAAGTGTCTCGAATTACAATAAGGTTTGATAGTACATTTTAAAACTGGAGATATTCTGCACGTATCTTTGATGCATGTTATTTTGTTATGTGAACGTTTGACGGAAATGCTAAGCTTGTAAAAGCCTGTAGATAAATAAGTGTTCAATAACTACAGCTAAGTCAAAGTAGGTAGAGGTGTATTGCACCCACATTTCCCCATTTTAGTTTCCATTAAATAAAGGACGAGCCTATTGCAACAAATCCAAACTCTGAGCTCTAATTGAAAATTTCATGAAGGAAAATCAAAATACCGTTTTTGTTCGTCGTTCGATTCTCTAATAGTCTTATGCACTAGTGCTGCACCGTCGACGTAGTATATCTTGTCTTATATCTCACTACTACGACAAACAATTTATGTTTATTTTATTTTATCTAACACAACTCATATGAGTGTTAGTGGGTACCATTTTTGATATGATATCTAGAAAGATAGTTGACTGTCACTGTGGCGTAATGATTAAGGTAATCGCCTCGTCACTTACATCGCCATAACGATAATAATATGTTTGTAAAGTCCCCCGTGACACACGGCTTGTTACTAAGAGCGAGCGATTTCTGAAAAATAATCTCCAGCTCTCCAAATAGAATAAACTAGAAAACGTTAGTTGTGTGCCTAAAAAATTGAACACATTGATGATTGAAGACGGTGAATTCAAATATCAACAAAAATACAATAATCATAAAATTGTTCGGTAAAATATTAATATAGCTATTTAATAAAAAAATATTACTTCTATTTCTTTCAAAATCAACACTTGAACCCACCAATTATAGATTTTTTGTGATCAAATTTCTATAGTCATTAAATAGGTGTGAAATGAAATATTTATGAAATTTCAACTTTTATAATTATATATGTGAACAATTAGGTATAATTAATATAAAATTATCAGTCGAACTAGTTTCTAAGCAATTGGAAGACCTTACTATAATTTCGTCAATCGATGAAATATGAATAATACTTATAAAATGAAAAATGAATGTGCCTGTAAATACATAACTATCTATTGACATCATAATAAAATAAATATTATATTCTTATCAATTTAACCGTGTTATTGCACGAAAATTCGGAGAATCATTATTAAAAGTCGTTGTCTACTAAATTAATAATTTATTGGGCGATAAACAAAGCCGGTGTTATAAGATTAATCGTTACAAATTTATCTCAGGAGTTATTCTCCGCATAAGCTCAAGAATCGCCAACTTAAGCAGATGAATTATGAAATTTAATATTTAACTGAATTAATTAGAAACAGTAGCCTTTTATATATTTACAAATATCGTATTTGATTTACACCAACTTGTTATACTTGAAGAGAAGGGATAGAAGGGACGATATACATATCATGCGGTCTGAGTTCGATTTCGACCGGCAGTATCAATATGGATTTCACTTTGTGGAACTTATATTTACTAGTCAACACAGAAGTGACTCACCATCTGCTAACGGTGAGGAATTCCACATATCCTAAAAGTAATTCAAGTGTAGGTATGTGTGGGCAATTCATTAGATCAGTAAATAGTAACTGGTGGATGTAGCAAAGAAGGCTTTCATGGTATCTAACCTAAAAAATAAAAATAAAATACTTGAAGGGGTTACTATATATGAAGGCAGGAAATAACCAAGTATACATGGGACATACCTATTAGAATTTAATGAACTACATAAACTATCTGTTATGATGTATAAAGTTCGAATATTTATAATTATGAACTGTTACTTATATGCTTTTGATAGCTACTCTGTATATTTTACTTACAAAGGATATATACTTAGCTTAGCAGTTTTATCTCATACAATAATTATAATTTTACCACGAAATATTAGAACTTTTAGCATTAATATAAATAGGTACCATGTTAAAATAATTCAGGTGAAGATCAAAGTGAAAAATAACTTGAAAGTACGTTTCAAAACGAAAATGTGCAGGCTTTTGAAAAGCATCGTATATAGTGCTTTTAACACGCAACGACGTGCATTTACGGATACCACTCGCTCAAAAAATATTTTAAAACTGAACACTTTTCAGTTGACACGACTTAAACGAAATATTTAATGAGAAATATAACGTTGTGGATTTCATTTGAGTTACAAGCCGAAAAAATATGGTTGAATTTAAATCTACTTATGTATATAGCATTTTATTAATCTTGCGTTTTAATATTATTTATAACAAAAACCCAATCAACTTAAAGTAATATGGGATCAAAACAGGAAGTAATTGAGATTCGGATATAAAACAAAATATCTATTAGCTCGTACAACTGACCGATGGGGGAAAAAGGTTGACCACGTATTGAAAAGCACGGTGTCCCCCAGCAGATGGACCGACGACTTGGTTAAGGTTGCGGGTGACCCTTTGATGCAGGTGGCCCAAAATCGCTCGTTATGAGGCAAATTATGTGAGGTCTGATGATGATGATGTTTTCAATCTATAACATTTATAATACAGTAAAGGAAATACATAGTATTAAAAGCTTAGGGTATATTTTTTTTTTTTTTTTTTTTTTTTTTTTTTTTTTTTTTAGGGATCCACAGACATGATCCGTGTCCTGATCTGCTGGGTATTTTATTACTTATTTTTGTTGTGTGTTTTAGGGTAGGGGAATATACAATATTGTTCATTCTTTGTGCTTTAAAATTTTACCATTTAGTTCCTAATAGTTTTTCTAAGCTTTTGCGTTTTTTTTTTGATGGGCTACTTCACCGAAGCTTAGGGTATATTGGAATAAACTTCTAGGTTTCGTCTTTTCCATTTTATATGATAAGAGTAAAATAGAATAAAATAGTGATGTACCAATACTTGGCGGTATGAATGTATATCTTTATAATAATCCGAACGTCGTCGGAACGTAGCGAGGATTCGGATGTGGCTCATGAAATATGTAGCAGATATTTTGAATAGTTCACAGTTGCGCCATGACAGAGGCGCACTGAGTGCTGTAGATTTATAACATTGTGCTTACTTTTAGAAACACAAACGTAGAAATCAACACATAAAGTTACTACTTAATGTCCTAGTCGTTAGTCAAGTTGGCAGCCTTCTGGGTGATTTGATAAATTCTAAGCCAGTATCTTGCCTCAGCTCATACGATGATAATAACAGTAATAATAACACTAACGCTAGATATTTAGTTTTCAGTTTTAATCAGCCCATTTATTAATAGTTATGAAAATTTCTAAATACACAATTTTATGTTACTTTAGGCTATAAATTTTGAATATATCGAACTACAAAACACACAATCAAAACAAAACATTATTATTTCCAGCGTCTACTTATACTTTGCTTAAAATGACGTGTTATTTCACAACCTCTAGCTGCCTAAACTAACATTCAATATTATAATATCAACTAAGTTAAGGAGAGTGTTGATTTAAAACCCTGAACACACTGGGTCAACCGACTACGTTCCAATTTAGGCTGTCCTACCTGCCTTTCTTCGTTATATTAAATACCGATCGTTGTAATAGATTGGATGTATGAATATAAGCTACCCTTTACCTCCCACACAAACTTATAATATACTGATAAAATTCCTGCTTACCCAAATACCAAAGTTTAATTGATCGTGAGCCGTTATGCTGTTACATACACGCATCATTGATTCATTAATAGAAATTAGACTGATATAATGTTATTTGTGTAGGTTGTTATTTGTTCGGTGAATAGTTATGTAGAGAGGGTCGGCAAATATTGAGTATAATTATATTTCTCTATGGATAGAGAAAATTATATTCAACCTACAAAAGGACAATCTAAGTTATAAAGATTACTACATTAGTATGCTGACAGTCGTAGGAACTTTTCTTTTAGACTGTTAGCTTATAGATTTGACTGTAATCACAGCGAAATTATGGCTTTGCTATTGTCGATGTTAATTAACTGCGCGGCTACCAATTACAATTTTAAATTTAAGTCTCACCTGTCCTCTGAAGTAATCTTTGTATGGGTTGGCTTTTTTGTAGGGTGAAGATACTTCTTAATCAGGCTCTGTTCAGGTGAAATAAAAAGAAATCTTGTTTATTCATCTAGTTTACAAAATAACTCGTATGCAAGTCATAAGTTTAGAATGTAACTGATTTTACGAAAAATAGTGTCAGCAAACTTGTCGCGTCAGTTACCTTAGAGGGTAAGCTAACAGGGTGAGAAATATACCCATAGTTGTATTCAAGTACCCGACCTACATGCGTGATTACTGATTAAATCAGAATGAACACAAATAATATCTAGTAAATCTAGTAACCAAATCTGATATCCCATTGTGCACCTACCTTTACTGTCTTTTTATCGATTGTACGGTTATTTTAAATTCTGTTCCGTTTGTAAGGCACGTCTACTTTTTAGCGACGGCGAGACGTTTCGAAACTTTGTGTTATTGTGCATATTTATGTGATAACGATGTATCTTTGTGTCACATATGGCTTGTATGTTACTGGAACTAGGTTTGGATTTTAGTCATTCATAAAGATATGGATACAGTTTCTTAGGTAACTGAAAAACATAAGAACTGCGTTAACTATACTTTATAATTTTTGTGCAGTGCAGTGCAGTGCTGTCTACGAGCACGAGTGCTGTAAACACCTAGTAGATACCGGCACTGTGGTATCATACCAAATTACTCGTAAAATGTGCTAATCACTGTCCTTAAACAAACATGGATGATGAACAATCACTCTTATATTGCAAACGTCCATACGCATGGTACACACTAGCTATCTAGCCGATTGTAAGTCGGTCCGACTTATTCGGTATAAAACAAAACCCGAAGAAGGCACGTCGAGCACGATGGCTGGTGGCAGTGTGAATGGTGAGCGCTTTATCAAATAATTGCCATCTCTTCCGCCTTTATAGCGTTATACACGCCCATTAGTAATCACCTCACATTATTCACTTTATACATTCAACATAAATGTATTTCTCCTGACAGATACAAGTGTTTTTATAGCTTAATTACGGTTTAACAGTTTAATGGTAAATGCTGACAATGCAGATTGACTATATTACATTGAAATATTAAATAATAATTTTCAAATTTATTTTATCTGCAGAATGTTCTCCTTCGAAAAACGCAAACTTTCAAAATAACATATTATATAAAAAAATAATAGAATATTCAGGTAATTCAAATTCTACATATATGTACATTCCCCTGTTGTTCAAGTGCGGTCACGCAAACATTTTATTTATTAAGTAAGCACTTTTCTTTTTGGATTCCGATTCGTGCCTTCGGTTTCTATTCGATTCAGACAAGTTTATAAAACAAAGAAAACTAATCTTACGACAAAATGTTATTGTTTTTCCCAGAATCAACTTCGGTATGTTTTTCTAAGCCTTGTTTGTTCCCAATCTATTTACTTTCCAATATTTAGTACAATACAATGTTACACACACAGAACATGTAACACATATGTACGTATATACATATATGTTACGACAAAACAAATATATAAATAAGACTTGGTTGGTGCCGGACGTTTTCCGATCAATAGTTTATTCTATAATTGGAACTCTGGTTATAGCTCAATATTAATGGAGGAAAGTATTTGAAGTTAAATATATACGGATATACTTTTATGAACAAAATGCAATATAAACGTTAGGTACGCATTGAATTTTAATACTTTGAAATATATTTACTTTATAACCTTTTATTTCCAGATATTTTAAGCATCCAACTAAAAAGGAATTGTTATCATTTTAGGTGTTTGTTGTCTGAAGACACTCTTTCAACAGCCTACTGATTGTTCTTCGAAAAGTTATTTCTAGATTTTACTTGATTACTAATCCAAACCACACAGTCATCTGACTAACTGATCAACAACTTAAATACCCGGGCTCTAAAGGTATGAAATGTAGTACCAACCTTTCTTAACTGTTATTAAATCCAAAATGCAACCGGAACTATGCCTAACCTAAATTTATAACATTTTCAATTTGAAAAATTGCAGGGGATCTGAGATATTTACCAATAAAATCTATCAACCTACTGAGTTTCGTCGTAGGTATCCAAATTGTCATGCATTATATATATCATTGGGTACTTTTTCAATATCAAGCAGCAATGTATCTCGTAGCTAAAATACATAAATACTCTTTCACCACCCCATGATAGCAATCAAATATTAAAGCCTATATATCTTAACAACATATGCCAAGATGCCGTACTTTATAAATAAATGTTCAGCGGTAAGTCGAGGGCATGTATTGTAATAAATAACCTCTATTTTCTTCACAATAGCTAAGATGTTTTAGAGTTAATTCCCACAGGGTCCAGTAAGCTATCCAAAGGCCTGACAAATTCACTAAAACATAAATCTGTTTAAAATCCGTTTTCAAGTTCAAATCAAACTCATTTATTCAGTGAGATATTTGGGTGACATATAAGACAAAGTCATACAAAACTAAGAGGTGTGAAACTATTTTCGTAAGTCTGTACATAACAAAAGACGTTATATTGTCAACGATAAGTACAACTTACTATAATTATAAGACCCCTTTCCCTTATAGTCTGTGCATACTGTTGTAGTGCAAGAGCAATAAAACTATACAAAAGATACAAAAGTAATACTAGTTACGAGTACACGGACTTGTAGGTACATCATAATTACTTTCATATCATTATTATCTGCCATTTCTCTACATCACCCAATGGTTGACTGTTAGAAAATGCCTTAAGGCATTATGTCCGCCTGTATAATATTTTTGTATGAAGTTATAAATAAACATAATACACACACCTACAATAATACGTCAGAAATAGAATACAGTCGATCAATATTCCTTTATGTAATAACTTGCAGAGCTTTACATAATTTAATTTAACACAATTTCGTTAGTTTGCTTGAACAATAACATAGTAGAACGGTAATGGTAAAACTTTTTTCTCTAATTAGAACGAGTTGCAAATGTTTTTGAACATTTCCATTTTAAAATAAAAAATTAAATTGTAACTTTCAAGTTTCAACTGTTTCTGCAAAATCCAAACTCTGAAATTCTAAGTTTATATTATGCAGAGCTTCTGTCAATCTACGTCTATAAAACATAAAACGAGAAAACTCTTAATTGCCACACGTACTTTTTCTCATTTATAAAAGTTATTTATTATTAATTTATTATTATTAATTTGAACTATATGGCCAAAAAATTAGAATTTCAATACAAACAGGTTTTCACAAAGAGGTTTTTTAGAACAAATATAAAATAATAAATGATTTTTGTAAACATGTGAACTACTTCAGTTTTTCCCTCCCACGATCAGCTTAACGATCTGTTTATAGAAAAATAATCTACAATTACCAAAAACGTTTTAATGGGCGTTGTTCATTGCTGTTTTTACATACCAACAACAACAAAATTTTCATTATTCAGTGTACTATGCGATTGAAATAAGTATGGGACTGTCAAATTAAGACGCCATTTTGTTTTCTATTTGAAGACAACTTACAACTTACGACATACCTTACAAGTAGGGTGTACAAAAAACGAAACACATTACAAGTACATACATACTTTCTTGAAGATCTTTATTTTTTGAATAAGTGGTGATAATAACAAACAACATTGAAACTATAACAAAAATAACAATAACAAAACAAATCATTAATAACTAAATTAACACTTGTAACAAAATAACTTAACCAAACGAGATAAAAATAAATCCTATTTTATTTCTGCTAGCTGTATAAAAATGTGCACATTCAACTAAAGTTTGCGGCAAATATGTCAAGTGCGATCTCATAGTTATTTAAATCGCATAGCATATCTAGCGTTTGCTAAAATCTAGGAACCTTTCTCCTTCTAAATTAATCTAAATAAATGCTCTTGACAAGTTTAATCTTAGTGAACTTTTAGCTTAGGTATATCGAAATAGAATAACTTAGTTGGAGGACCGTCAAAAAGACTTATAGCCCGATATCTGATGGATATCGCTCGTAATTCTCGGTTATCGCTGAGATTCTCAGACAACTCGTCACGCCGATCAGACAGACAGGCACGCAAGCCCCTCATTACCTACTGACGTGATTACTCAACGTCTGCGAGGCTATTTTTGTTAGATGTGTTGTAGATTGTTGACAGAATGCTTTTATCTTATTGGACAGATAGAAGGGCAAATTATCAATCCTCGCTATATATTCATGAAAATATTTTTTGCTATTAGAACAAAATTCACATAGATTCTCTTCCTACAAACTCAGCTTGTATTTACTGTCGTACTCAGAGACGTTACTTAAGTTTAAAGTGTATTAAGTAAAAACGTGTAATACTTAAGTCAATAAACCTAAAGACGATTATCCATTAAAAAAATTGTGTTATAATAGATTACTGCTAATTGACGTCTCTGAGTGCGGCAGTTAGCAGAGGTTACTTACTCTCCGTCGCGCCGTTCTACGGAGAAGAAATTCGTTAAGAGTGAATGCATTAATTGCATCACGTCTTTCGAAGGGGTAGTCAGAGATGTGTAACACCTACTTCTCTAGCTATGTTAGATCCCATACTAGGGAGCGAATCAACTGTTTCTCATCGGTCTTCCATAATCCAATTACGTTTTTGTCCGACGCGCAGAATAAACCTAGGACCTCTTAAAATGAATTACTGGGTAAATTACATTAACTGTACTGTAATATACATTAATAAAACTTAGCTACTAAAGATTGACCCAAGATTTGAATCAACCAGAAATACGGACGGTAATGTCCGAATATAGATCGATTATACAAAGTTGATACAGTTGGAATACTCTCGAGAGGTACCCATTATAATTGGAAGCTAAAATTAATTAATATCTTAGTCCGTCTGTGAGGTAACAACGAATTAGGGCGAATGGTTTATGTTTACGTTTCAAGGGAAAGTGGAGGTTGTGCAAAACGATTTGATAAAACTTGTGCGTTATATATAAGTAAATATATTTCATACTATAGTAAACTTTTCTTTACCTTCTGCACATTTGTGTGGTAATTTAAAACAACCATAGACAAAATCCAGAAAATAATGATGCCTTTATTAAATGTTATGAGAAATCCTGAACAAATTACAATTTTGACTGAAGAAACTCTGACAAACTCAAAATATAATATTAAAAGTTAAACATACAGACCACAACCACATACAAAGGATCGTTGTGTGTGTACGATTCTTTTGTTTCGCTATTTATGTCATATTATGTAAATTTAGACAATTTATAAACTGTACTGTTTGTAAGTCTTTCTGCATATACTTCACGCCTTTTGTCTGAGAAGGGGTAGGCAGAGGTGTACACCAATATTTCGCCTGCAATACTGGGTGAGTTTATTTATTTGTGTTTAGTTCGCGTAATTAATTACTTCAGTGTTTACATTGACGCGGACCGAGGCTGCGGAGCGGCGACGGATATGTGCATGGAGCAAAGATTTTATGCAATAGCATTGCATAAAATCTCTGCTCCAGTGAACAGATCCTATTGGTTAATATTTCTCCATTTTTCTGGTCCACGGCGCGCTTCGCGTCAGTGGATAGGCAGCCCAAAGCTACATTTCTACCAGAGACGGCCGACGATGCATCGTAGAGATGAATGTGTTTGTTAAGAACCAATAGTATCGCTTCATTTACCTAGCATCGTTCAGATGAAGAGAGAGCGTAAACGTTGCCATAAGGTAGGCAGAAGAGTTTATTTCCCCTACTGACCCTGTTACACGATAGCGACATAGTGAGCTGATACCCACATCGCATCGTGACGTAGAACAAAGGCTTTGTGCGCCAACTCTTTGTTCACACTATTTATGACGTAATTAATTGCAAGAGAAACGTCAACTCACAACGGATATTAACAATGAAATACGAGAGTTTGTAGTGTAAACAAAAATAGGTAGTTGCGTATTGTACTCGTGTGTATATTTTGTTTAATTATATTTTTATGTATATGTGGCTGCCCGAGTTTGAAGCAGGAGCTAAGAAGGAGGCCCGGGTTTGATTCCGGTATTTCGAAGTTTCCAGACTCTGGGCTGATACCCAACATTATAGCCGGTTAATAGCAAGTCTTCAATAACAATAGGTATTATCATATATTATACCTATTGTTATTGAAGTTTTTGACAAAAGATTTTTTCTACATAATTGCTTGAAATAATTATTAATTGATGGTAAATATCTCGATTTCAATTTATTAAGTAGAAATAAACTGTACTAGTGGCGTGACCTTTGACCGACATTATCCAGAGATTGTATGTTACCTACCCAATTTATTTTGTGACAAAGTCATTCATCAACCGTATACACAATACAATAATTAACTCAAACAAAATAATTATTTATAGAACAATATACTGCGTGTGTTGTGATGATTATGATCTTAAAAAAGGACGGAGGGGTACTCTTCCAATAGAGCAACTTGATTTTTTGTGAAAAATTCTACAGAATAACAAAACTATTACGTAATTTAAAATTTGCATCGAGCGAGAAGCAAAACTGCAACAAAACGGACAAGGGAAACATTAAGAGTTGCAGTAAATCTGAAATTGTGCACCAAGTTGTGAACTAAAGCTAGGTGCTCACCGACGCGGTGGCGTCACAAACAACTGTTGTTTGTAATAACAACTATATTTTAGTAACGCATTAGTGGTAGTGTTTGATATAAATGTAGCGTGCAGTTAAATTGATTCAAAGATTAGCAGTTGGCTTGATAATCGGTACAACTAACAACTTTTTAAAAAGATAAACAAAATAACGATTTAAACGGTGTTAATATAATTCTTATTGAAATCTTGACATAATATAATTTATTATGGTGTACAGTGATTGGTACCGGCTTATACTAGGTAATAAAACCTGCACCCTAGGCGTTTACAATCATAACAACACGTCAAATTAATAACAGCAAAATTGTAATATACAAAACATATCTACAAAAACGTATTTTTTTTCTTTTACTAATCACTAATTAAATATAAATTAATTATACACACACAACTTGTGTATGTATGATTCTGGATAAACTACTTTTTATTCTAAATAAAACTAATAAAATTAAACTATAAGTACTTTTAAATCTTGACTATGTGTGAAACTTGACAACTAGTTACTAATATAATAGGAATAGTACCTACAATCATCTGACCCACTGTTATTGGTACTATAAACTATGTATAAAAATTTCTTCAATGAACACCTACCTTTATTAGCACAGCAGCAAATTGCAACATAAGATATAAAAGTTATTTATACTTTCGGTTACTTGAACTAGTTGAAAATGATTCGTTATTTATTTTAAGAAAATTAAATAATTTGGCACTTATTGGATTAGCTAGTGCTGTCAACAAGATGGTGGCTTAAGAGCTCTTAACTGATAGTTCACTGTTTTTTAAAAGCATAGAAATGGGGTAAAGTTTACATTAAATCATGAAGTGACACAGACCAACCTGATTTCTCTTTTTTTTTTCACTGAATTGTTATTATTTTTTCCTTTCCCTATTCCCTAGTTAAAACCCGCAGTAACAAGGAGCTACTCAGTTAATGTTGTTAATGTGTAATGTTATTTACTCTGCGGTACTATTCGGTTACTTCGAGCGTAAATTCGAGTAAAACTTTATTGGTCTACAGAAATATTGAAAATGACTTAGTACACATTATATCGAGATCAACAGGTGACTTTTGATAACTGAAAACTCGCGAATAAAAAGTTCTACTTAATATCGCCAACTTTATCAAACCAAACAAAATCCCAAACGCTGAAAATTTTCGAGTATCCACGAAATTTAGTGCGTCATTTATTCGTTCGACAACGAGCGGCGGACGGCCCTAGGCGACCGGCGAGGATAACTCCAACCATGAATATGCATGAGGAGAAACAAAACAAGACATTACGAACAATGCTGCCTCCCGGAGCCACACACCTGCCTCGCTTGCCCCGAGCCTCGCCCGGCCTCGCTCGCTCCACGCCTCGCCTGGTCCCGCTCGCCCGCAGCACCCGGCCCGAGTCCGCGCTAAGCGCTACACAAATAATATCCTGTGATTTATGTCTGTCAAATAAATTTGTGCAGAGTGCAGGTGAAATAGTGATGTTTGAAGGTAAAAGCTTTTGCTGTGAATAACGATTTTAATGTTCAAAAATATTGCGTAAATGTTTGCAAGTTTAAAAGTTCACCGTTTTTATATAGGTAGTAGAAATTAAAATGTAACTAAAAAAATCAACACAGTAAGCTGAGAAGCAATCATTGTAAGTGTCAACGAATACGAAACCCTGCTCGTTAAGAAATTATCGGTATCTTTATAAAATCAATTTACAAGAAATATGAAATAATCACAACAAACGAAACGAAGAAGATAAATAACTCTAAAATTGTCTTTGTGCGTTGACCTCCGTCACACAAACAATGCCTTTTGATATACACGGACCATAATATATATATATGTTATAATTACATCAACATATTAATATGTATGTACAATGTGAGAGAAGAGTAGTGATAATTCGAACCACGGACACATACGGGTCACCCGGACATCCCTGAAGCCCCGGCCCCGGGCGAGCCGCACAAAACCCGCGCTAGTATACGTCCCGAACAAATTAGTTTTTGCAATGAAATAATGTCAAATGCGATTTACTTCGCTGTGTGTTGGGAACATACAGTTTTGAAACGGGAAATTAATTTTGTTCGTTTGTTTGTTTATTTTATTGCTGTACATTTACATTATATTGCACCACTTCCTTTGATAAAACAACAATATCAACAGTCGCTGTTAGTTTGCACATTTAAAGTTACTCACACAAAATAACAAAGTCAGCTCAAAAACATGGTTATGTTATTACAGAAACTAAATGCATTTTAAATCTGATAATGAAAATCTGACTATGACAGACCACGGCTTATAATAATTCTCGAGCCATCTAGTAGAGAGTGAAGTAATTGGATTAGATTTTTAAGTCACCGCCATGTTATTACAAATCATAACAATAATATTCGCTACCATAGGACCACAATACACAAATAATGCCAATATTCGTACAAATAGGTAATGTTTTATGAGCAAATAATACGATTATTGCAAATATTCCCATTTCCCAGTGCAATATCGAGTCACAATGAACTGTTCAAAGAATTTGATCCAGGGAATTACATACTGACGAAATTAATCAAGTATTCTACTTGACTATAAAATGGTATAAGTTCTACGAGTACATAATTATTGTTATGTTAGACATTTTTTTTTTTTTCTTTTTTTTTTTAAAAAAAAAAAGATGCTGGGGGAAAAGAAATTAAGGCTTTCCCTACTATAATCTTTATAACTTCATTCCTACTAATAAAACAATGCTAGAAATGTAGGTATATTGAATTTATTTTCCTGTCGTTTACTTCTGCTGAGGACAATAGTTGGTTGTTAGTTTGTAGTTTGAACTTTTGATAAAATTTCAACGTTCAACTGTTTTTTCCTAATAAAGAAAAATTAAATTAGGTATGCGTTTATGTTTTTGAGTCTATAAGAAATGGTCAGTTTGTAAGCAGTCTTACAAGTGGCTGTATCTTGGGACTATGTACATATGTATATTAAGTAATAGTCATTTGGAATATTGGATGTGGACTCAATAGAAACGAGTAGATTTTTAAAGCCACTTAAATATGTATACACTGGTACTTTCTGCAGTACGCTTGTAGTGATGCAAATGCGACACAGCTGGAACCGATGCAGAACAACATATATTCTAGACTATGATAATTATACTTGTGTGAAAATATTTATAGTAATTTAATACTCGTAATACTGAAAAACTTACCGTTTATCATTCCATCGTTGGTAATAAAACAAACTTTCTCATAATATAATAAGTATATCAAACTTCTTCCTTATACACGAAGGAAAATAACATTGAAAAGTTAAAGCAAATTTAATTCTAGTTTATCTTAAGGTTATGCGACTGTTATGCGACTGTTATGCAAATGTTATTGCAAGCATCGCATTATAAACACTGGATTATTTTCTAAATAACCAAGCCAGCTCTTTTACTCGGTTAATTTCAAAATATGAGGTCTTAGTTGAAATGTATAACGGTCTGAAGAATGAATCGGAACGATGAGCACCAGTACTTAAGATTAGAAAATATATTTTAGTTATTTATTCAATCATAGTCATAAGTATAATTTAATGTGAATTAAATGCGGACAACTTGATATTAATATTAGTTTCGAGGCGTGTCTTTGCTAACCCAACTTACTTGTATTATAATGTTAGAATATAAAATGTTCTACAATATTTTCTTCATATCAGCCCCATGATGCTACGTCTATTGCTGGAAAGACGCCTCATCTGATTTCCGCCACTGAACCTCTGAATCTCCGAACTAGCGATTTTATGCCGCCTGCAACCAATAATAAAAGAAACAACCTTTACTAGATCGTCGTCCATCTGGTGGGGGGCGTCAAACTTTTATAACAATTTATAATTTGTATGATTACGAAATAAAGGAACACAGCTGCTAAATATTTTTCTGATAAAAACATTTTTATAATGTTCCTTTCACATCCCTAAAATGCTACTTGCATTGCAAAATAATCCCCAACTCTTCCGAATAAAGTCCAATGTCACAATTTTGTTTATCTAGAAATTTAAAACATTAATAAAAGGACTGAGAAATTACGAGTTTCCGTGAAGATAATTAGCGAAAATGTTCTAGTATTGTTTGCAAAGACATTATTTGTGCAAAATTGAATGTTACCATAAACATTTTAAGATTGCTTTTCGGTTGGTCGGTATCACTGTTTTATTCAAAGTCGGGACCTTTGTCGTAGTTATTTCAATTTCCTTTGTATATTTCATTCTGCGTTAAAAATATAAGCATGTTAGATATAAACTGAAGCAGTTAGAAAATCGTAGAGTCTCTATTTCCTACGAGAAGTTTGGAAACAATTTATCTGAAAATATATTAACTTTTGCAACAACATCATGCTGTCACTAAGATGTAGTTATCTAATGATATATCTACAGACCGCATTATAAGAACAAAATAATAAAGCATCATGCATTGTTTTCATGTCACCACATTCTACCACCTGTGTTAAAACCTAAAATAAAATGGAGACTATTATTACAATTTAGCTTTTTTAATTCACGCATTTGTGTTTGTGTCCTTAGCCAGATTTAATGATGTGTATGAGAGGCTCTCTGCTAACGCTTTGCTCGCACACAATAACTTTAATTGTACTAACGTAATTACGATTCCATGTAGCCTCTTAAGAACAACGTTAAAATTAGTTACCGAGGGGGATTCATTAATGATCCTTTTATTTTTAATATATTTAGGGAATTTTTTTCCTGTGAATGAATGAAATTAAGGAAATGGAATGAAAAATGTTATTTTTAAATTTTTAACAGTAGGTAAAATGAAGAAAGAACAAAGCTTTGAGTTTTTTTTCTATTATCTTGAGGATAATGTTTTCCAAGCATATGATGTAAAAATTACTGATTTTCACAAATAATTTAGATCCCCTAGGGTTGAAGAGAGAAAGTGGAAAAAAAGAGGGGGTGTTTAACTCAAATTAACCAAAACAAATAAAGTTTCAAAATTCTTAACTTCACCGTAGCTCGCAGCAATTAAGATAGATTTAGACGTTTACTAGTTAAGTTAATTCTCCCAACTACCTCACAATTTATATCCGTATCGTAACTCTCACAACGTAGTCTCAAGATTACACCTAAATTTGAATAGGATTTTACTGTTTGTCTTCGAAATTATCTCACAACTCAGTTAAAACATTGGCCATTCAGTTTATTACTGCTGTGCTTAGTCAGCAACGTTCTTCGTGAATGTTCGGGTGTCGTCGTAAATCTTCGGACTCTGACGTTTGATTTATCCGGGGCGGGCAGACACACTGGACAGCTATGGGAAAATGCTGAGAAAACTTTTGCGAAGCATTATGTTTCTTCGAAGAATTTTATTTTGTGAGTCTTTTTTGTTAGTCAGCAGGGATAAATCTTTCAACAGCATCGTGTGAGTTATTTACACGTCAGATATGAAAGAAAATAAGCTGTTGGTTGGAAATATAGAGGTGTCAGTTTTAAAAAAAATATATTTGCCTAAAACGTTATGTACAGTCTAGCCTAAAAACGCTACAAATTAAATTGTATATTGTATGTTTGAATATAGCCTTTAATTTTAACAATTTCTCTTGAATTGTTCTCGATGGCTTTACCACCTCCTTTCGGGTTAGGTACATCTGATTTATTATTCACATATTTACTGGCACCACTGGCAGATAACTGTCAATGCTTTGTCCGTTCGTTTATATCCTTTTTGACAGCTCCTCTAATACATAACTACTATTGATTTAAAATAATAAACTGTAAATTTTACTAACGTGTGGCTTAGTAAAATTTAAAGTTTATTATTTTAAATCTAATAATCGGTAACGTGTCATCACTAATTTGGATATTCACGAAATGTCAAAACAAAAATAAATTTGATTTGACAAAAATTAATTTAAATAATTCTGCGTGTATGTCTGATCCACCAACCCGCACTAGGCCAGCGTGTGTGGAGACTCGAGCCCAGCAGTGGGACATTAATGGGTTGCTGTAGATGATGATGATGATATAATATATAGACTACTTATTTTGACAGCCAAATATCGTATAGATCTACTTCTTTCTACATATTGTTAAAAGATTATTTTAGTACTAGAATAAGCAATAATGAACCGCAAAGTAAACATGGACGGTGAAACAGTAGCGTCCCCCGAATGTAAAATTTTCATAATAGTCCGACTAAAAGTTTTCTTTAATTTACATAATTTGTAGTATTTCAAAACGGTCCAGTTAAATATATTTCAAGGGTCACTTGTTCTTGAGTTCAGAGTGGGCTTTATGTTTGCTCGTAATTTGTCATAAAACGAAAAGTTGGGACGAGACATGCGCAATGAGTTTCCGCACCGAATTATATCGAGCTTTGTGGTTTTGAGGCAACAACTCAAGTGTTAGAAATTAAATCAAATATTTAAATATTACTCTGGTTCTATATTTTTTACTATTTAGAAACTATGGTAGACTTGGTAGATGCTCCAATAGAATTGCTATACTCATTTTGCAACCTTCTGTTTTTTTTTTTTAATTTTAGTTACGCTCATCTAAGTAATTTCTACAGACATATTTTCTCATTATTTTATTTTTTCAAAAACATCTATAGTAGAATTTTATTTAAAGGTCCTATTTCGTGGAAATCAAAGACATTTTTTATAATTAAATTTAATACTTGTTCTTCGAAGATATTAAAAGGAAGATAGGAAACATTCCGTAGAAAATAACTTAGTTGCTATCCTTGGCGGCATTTCATTTTCTTTAATATAAAATGTATATTTCTAGAAAACGCTTTATACATAATTGACTGCTAGAAGTCGAACCTCACGAACTGTATTAAAGGAAATGACGAGAATTGCATATTAGACGTGGATTTGACCAAACTGGACATGAGAGTAGATGCACTATAAACTTCGCTCACTAAATCGACCTAGGTTTCGGTCTCGATGGCAGCGGTGAGCGCCGTTGCTGATGCCACCTAGACCGAGATGCGTAATATACGCAAAGCATAATATCGTCATTTATCATTTTTCTTATGGCCTAGAATGTTAGGCAGTTTCACTCACATTTCACCTAATGTGTTAGTTCCTACAAAGAGCAAGGCAGTTGTTATTTTTATCGGACGTAACTAGTCTCAAGGTCAGCCTTGAGACTATAGGCTTATTACTCAGGTAATAAGCCTATATAAGCCTAAAGTCCTGCTGACCAATAGATCGTAGTCATATAAACTTTTAATGCGTCACCGAGTCTGTCGTACAGAAATTTACTGGTATTATCATCATCATACAAAAGCTATATGCGAGATATGAGGAAATTCCATTTATTTGAAGTAAAGTACTTCAAATAAATGGAATTTATTGGCTGTTACCTGACTGCATAATAATAATTCTACATAAATCCACGATGTAGACAGGCTTCGACTTTAATCTAGCTCTATCAAGACTTTAAACTCGGCTCTATTTTAATGAAGCCTTTGATGTTTCATAAACTTCCGTATACAATTACGTCTTATAACGTTTAAACGAGTTGTTAGAGTGCACTGTACTGTACGCTAAAGTGTAGTTTTTTCTCTTTAGCTTAACATTGGTTTTGATCACAGACTACCTAGATATTAATTACATATAAATTATAGATATTTTATAATAATTCTTATTCAAACCTAGAATCATTGGATATGGACCATTCATGCAATGCAATTCTAATAATTTTGTATAGCTAGTATTCTAAAGCATATAACTATTTTAACGAATATTTACAATGTACAGATAGGTACAACGAAAGTGAGAAATTGTTTAAATTAATAAAAATCCTTGCTAAACAAGACATAAAACCGTAGTATTTACCTAATAGTAGCACTCACGTAAATAGATGCCTATTCTGTTCTAACCCGAGGCTAAAACTTACTAAACAGAATTAAATAAAAAAGATACTAGCCAGCAATAACATAAAACTTAACTTGAGTCCGTTTACGAAGTTTCCTACACAAAAATTATCTTACCTGGTGAATAATTATTCATCGAACCGACAAAATAATTCGGTTACTTTAATCAATTCTGGCGGTCACCTCTATTACCCGGCTCATCCCACTCTTTGATACAGAAATAAATGTTTTACTTTTTTATTCACAAAGAAATACAGAAAAGAAGTCTTTAGTTAATCGGATTTTAACGAAATTGTCTTTCTATTATGTACTTTGTTCTTTGGTATATTTTTTTCTTATTTCTGGACATTTAGAATTTTGTTTATTTTGGGACTTTGACTTAAGGAAGTTCAGTAAAGTCTGCTTTAGCTGAACAAGATGTCTAGGGACATAATTTAGGTATTTAAAACAAAGTTTTAGTTACATCTGGATCAAATAATCGCCTTGTTATTGTAATTATGCTGTTGATATTGATTCAATTCGGTTTGAGACTAAATAGGTTCCAAATTAACTTTGACAACCTAAAATGTACTTGTAGCAGTCTACTAGGACACGGTAGACATGGGAAACAAAAACATGATTATATGAATACAATTTGTACATACGCAAACACACTTAGTTTATAAGTTGACTGTAATAACTGCATCTTTTTAATTAATGTCCCACATTGACTAACTTTTTAATCAGTTTCTGTTCAGCTATATTAAATGGCACCTTAAAACAAGTATATAAGGATGATTTTTAGTCACACAGTGTGAATTTTGCTGTCCGTAGTAACATGAAAATGTTAAATAAAATATGCGCATTTTATACAATGTGTGGAAATATTGTCGCCATTCTCAAAGAATCGGAGGAATAATATTTCTGTTTTATCTAGTCTATATTCAGTTTATTTTTGCAGAAACTGAATGGAAAAATAAGGTAGCTACGATACAAATTAAAAGTATTATTTTTCTGAATGCCAAGAGAGTAAATTGAATTCCAGTTTATTTCCTTGACATTTACGTGAACGTTAACGAATGAAATTAACACAGAAACAAGTTGTATTTAGAGATATTAAGGGACATTGTAATTTAACTTGCCGGTAGACATTAATTATGTAAAGAGGGTAATTAGGTAAATAAATATCAACAATATTTCTTAGAATTAAACAACTTTATTATGTAGTATTTTCAAATAGAATATTGTCTGACACAGGTCATGTACAAGACCGTAGAATAGCTCCTATCTCAGCATATGGCTTGAACACTTATTATATTGCAAAGCTGAGTACCTATCATATAAAATATGCAGCGGGGTTTCCTGAGCGTTGTGACAAGTCCTACTTCAAAAAGGGTTTAAAAAGAGCCATTCTCTCAAGGTAGGCAGCAGCTTGGCTGTGCCCCTGACATTGCCAACGTCCATGAGCGGCGGTAACCGCTTACCATCAGGTGGACTGTTAGCTTGTCTGGCACTTCAGGCAATAAAAAAAAACGTAATATTATATAAATATTACGTTTTTTTTTATTATAAATTATAAAAATTATAAATGTAGTAGAATATTATTATTATTTCCGTGGGGAAATAACAATAATATTCTACTACATTTATACAGCGCCATCTAGTCCCAAATTAAGCAATTATATTTGCTTGTGTTATGGGTACTAAACAACTGATATTACTTAAATACATTTTTTTTTTGTAAATACATACATATTATAGATAAATTACACCCAGACACAGAACAAACCTTTATGCTCATCACACAAAGATTTGTCCTGGGTGGGGATCGAACCCACGACCTCCGGTTTAGCAGTCAGGGTCACTAACCACTAGACCAACAGGCCAGTAAAATATGTATGTACATCTTTAAAACAACTTCTTATGATATCTTATATGAATGTAAATATAAGCATTCGCTATATAGAAGTAGAAGGTAGCTCCAAGTCCTTTGGCAGTTATTTTTCAAAGACATGGCATGAGTCGCGACTAACGAACGCGGACACCCTTTGAGCACTGAGTCGCGAAAATTTACGAACAGATGTCGCGTGGTACAAGTTAAAGAGACAATAATAAATTGCATAGTATGTCGTTTGTATCAGCAGCTTCCATTGCTGGGTAAGAATCTCTTCTCACAAAGAGAATAGTAGCTAATAGCACGCTATTAGGTGTATTGTTATTTTGTTCTCCTCGTCACCTCCAATGACTTCTAAAAGATGGAAAGGAGTAGTGATTTAGTGTATTCTAATCCCGTCACCACACGGAAAATGTAGATGAGCAAATAAGCCAGTGTAATTTAATTATTTAATACTTTATTTTTATAATTAAATCGCTGTTTGAAATACCTTAAGCCGCACCTGAAACGTTGGGAATCTAACGAAGGACATCTTTAAGATATAATTAAATTTACCCACACATCTGCTGTTTTACGTAGGTATATTCAAGAATTTGTGACGCTCAAGAAATTTGAGAAAAAGGGTCCCCATTGGCACGCGTGTCAAGAATGAAAACGAATTTGATTATTATCTATGAATATTTGGACTAACTATGAATATGTAGACAAAATATATCTGACAAAGCATTTTTTATACCTACGTTTATGTAGTTGTTTAATATTTCATGTAGACGTCACAGCTTGCTATTGACAACATCAATATATTTACAGAGTAAGCAAAGTGTTGATAACTTTGATACTAACTTTCGGAGAACATTAAATATGTATCATGTCAGAAGTTACAAGATAGAAAATAAATAATAATATGAAATGTCTCTTTAGATTCAGTACTGGTTGGAATGAATATTTAATAGCAACAAAATGTACATAAACATAACCACAGGTCTCCTTTTCTCTATCAAGAGACCCAAAAGAGCTTAGGCGATAATCCACACACGCTAGCCCAGTCCGGTTGTAGACGAATTGTTTCTAGAGCGTCTAAATTTCCTAATGATATTTTCCTTTGAATCTGCTAATGATAAGACATTTAATACGTACCACTATCTACGTATAAGTTTCACAAAAATAAATTAATACTGCTATACTGCCAGTCAGAAACGAATTTTAACCTTAAAATATCGATAACTTGGCTTCGACCACCATCACTTATGTATTATGACATATTGTATGATATATTAGATAATATAAGATGCAACTACTTTCATTGTAAAGGATTTCCATCCACACTCATTATCTTGTTTATTTATCAATATTTAATGGTTTGCATTTAATTAAAAATTTATTAGAATTTATTTAGAACGTAACGCAATGGAATAAACCTATAAATTAAGTATATAAAATATCTCTTAATACCTACAAGTATACCTACATACAGGACCCAACAAAGGCAATATCGCGAATAAGCAAAAGCCCTTTCATCCCAACGAAATTACATTTAGCAGTTTAATAGGGCGACAAAAATTTATGTGTAAAGTTAACGACTATGATATTTGTTTGGGCGGACGATAACCACCCGCTTACCTTACCGATAATTGGTCATAAATAGTCAGTAATTTAGTTTCCTATTGATTTGTTAATATCTACTCGAGTACTTCCGACCGAAAATAGAAGCAATCAATTACGTCCTATTATGTAAAATCGATAAATGTCTAATAGGTAAGACAATTTTGAATTATACTGATATGATTGATGGCTCTGTAAACCAAGAGAGTAATGCACTACGTTCTAGAAATTATTTGTTGAGAAATAAGAGAGGAACAAAGGAGTTAACTAACATTGATAAATTTATTATCTTGCGCGGTTTACTGAAATATATACATAAGCACACAAAAAAACTTAAAATAAATTCACATACTTACTTAACCGATACTCTCCTATATATAATACGAAGACATGACAGTAAGCACACACATAACAACATGATCGATCTATCAACAATAATTACATTCAATCGTGATGATGTGTTTGAGCGCAAACTAATCGTGTTTGATTTAATTACAGATACCTATTTGTTATCCGATACAATATTATTGTTTAAGATTAGCATAAGCTGTGTTTCCTGGTAAGGTATGTCTCCTTAAAAAGGGTCATACAATCTTTGAACTACGATTAACAATACAACGTTGAAAGTAAGTCTTTCCTCTTGCTGACATAGCAATGAGTTCTGTAGATCACTGTTTAACCAGCATTTCTACATCACCATTCAGAAGGCAGTCCCTGTAACTAAGCGTTACAGGGACCTATCCAACCTATCTACTTAAATTTCGAATATTTATTCCAACGCATCAATGTCAAGTACTTTTAACTCGACTACTACATATAAGGTTTTTAGCGGCAGGTTTAAAGCTATGAAAAGTAAGTTGTTGCCGCAATATATTATAAATAATAAGTTTGTGGTTTAGATAACGTTCTAAAGGTAAACATGTATAATGTCACGTAATACATAGACGGTTATGGTTAGAAAGAAGCAAGTCTGGTAATTTAGGCAAAACTCTTATAATACCGTTACCTCGAGTTATCCGCAAATTTCCCGCGGGAAATGAAGTTCCCTTCAATGATGACGCGTGTATGTACCACGTGATGGAGTGGAACAAAATATCGGTAAACACTTAGGTACGTATATTTTGTGTTATACTCGTATTCATAATATAATATTCTACCACATTCACACAGCGCCATCTAGTCCCAAAGTAAACAATTATATTTGCTTGTGTTATGGGTACTAAACAACTGACATACTACTTAAATACATTTTTTTTTTGTAATTATACAGGGTGTATACGACGGTACGACATTAAATGAAACCACGTGTAGCATGTGATGTTAGAAAGAAAGAAAGAAAGAAAAAACATTTATTTTAAGAATCAGCTACAGGATAACAATGTAGGTACACAATAAGATATAGGTACGATAAACATACTGGACATCATGCTCCTGTAGATGACCAAAAAAAATGGTACCTACCTCAGCTAATGTTAGAAGGCTATACCAAAAAAATTAAACAGAAATTTGCAATAGTTTAGACGCAAATGTACTTTCTTTATGTCACAGTCGTTCACAGTTTTAAACAACCTGTAGGTATTTACGTTGATCGTATGTTGTCATTACGTCATTCAATTCATTTAAATATCTCTGACTCTTTCATTTATCTTATCTCTTACTCTGTTCCGCACTTTTGTCGTCGTCATGTCGAAAACGTCATGATAGAAAAATAATGTGTAGTTTTATATTCTTAAATTTTTCGACTTTAAATAATGTGTAGCTTTTTTTTTTTTCTTCTTTTTTTAATAATTTTTATTAGAATATGTTTATAAGGGTTAACACTGGCTGCCTTTTCATTTAATGTCGTATCGTCGTATACACCCTGTATACATATTATTGATAAATTACACCCAGGCACAGAACAAACCTTTATGCTAATCACACAAAGATTTGTCCTGGGTGGGGATCGAACCCACGACCTCCGGCTTAGCAGTCAGACTAACCACTAGACCAACAGGCCAGTCAAGTATTATATGTATCTATAGTTATATTAATGTTATGAAAGTTTGAATTATACCGTACCTTAAAGCGAACTGCTGAGCAGGCTCCCTTTATATCTAAGAGACTGAAAGTGTTTCAATATCCTGTACCTAGAATTATTTGAAACAAATAGGGCTAGCCCATCAGTTCTATAAAAGTGACGAAGTAAAATATAACTCAAAAGCTATGAAGGCGGGCTTTGCATAGCAGTGGTTCAGTATAACCGGATAAAAAACCTCCGCATGCATGGTTTCGTAGGTTGTGAACGATGCAACGTGTCACGAGTACCAAACACTATGAAAATGCGACTTTGACGCGTGGAACATGTCATTGTCACATGGAGCTCGTAGACATGTGCAGTGTTTAGCCAGTGAGTTTGACGTATACATGGATCGCAACTACACGCTGGCTCATACATATACGTACTATTAACAGAATAGAATACACTTCTTTTTTATATAAATGCTAAACAAATAATGGAAAAATCAAACCCACAACGGGACGACCCATTACTTGTTTAGCATATATATAAAAATGTTAAACTAAAGCAAAGGAAATTGCTTAATATTTAATGAGAATACACTTTATTGAACACCAATAATTTACATTACAGTGTCCTTGGAAAATAAATCCACCATTTTGTGTCATTTCGACAACGATATTAATGTCATCTAGCGAACATTTTCAGAAATACAGGTTCAGTTCTTTTTTACGTTATTTTTGCACCAAATGAGCGTTCTTATCACAAACAAGTAATAATACTAGCGTAGTCTAATTGCTAAAAGTAATTTCTTCCTGAGAACCTTCGGACTGGTAGTATTAGTATTTAAAAATAAAAGATTGCTCTAAAAATACAACGCAAAAATAGTTCAAAATAATAACAGTAGTCCGCGGGCGAGGGCCAAGTGATGTGGAAAAAGAGTTTAACGTCAACCCACATCTCGCCGTGGATATGGATCAAGTTCGCTCTAATTCTCGGAGACATTAAGGCGTGAAGGGATAGGTGAACAAATATATAAACATTTTTGTAAGCACTTTTTGTATACCTAATGTTACGATGTGGCGCATATTTTATGTTTTTAGACTATTAGTGACGTCTAGTGCTGAATGGAAGGAAGGAGGGATTGCTGTGCTGGTAGTAGGAAGGACTTTGATTCTTAGATTAGATAGCCAGCTCAAGGGAACTATTTTGCGCGCAAAAGACATACTATCTCAATAGATTTATATTATTATACTCGTATTTTGAAAAAATAATGACAAATTCCAAGGGGAAATATAGCCAATTTGAGATTTGTATTTCGTGAGGACAGCACTCCAGCAATATCGTTCGTTACCTAGGGCTCTTACAACACCGATGTTACCACTTGACACCAAAAAGCGGTAATCATTTCCCACCAGCTCGCTAGATCAACACTTGCTATAAAAATGAAGATAGTATTCATACCAAATATTTAGTTCGTACAATATTCTATATACTTTTTTAAATAGGTTTTTGATGTTAAAATTTTAAATAACAGATAAACTTGAAAAATATTGGACGATGAAAATGTATTTATAAAATCGTAAATCTATAATTGAAGCCCTGCCTGCTCCACATGGAGTCGTGTTTCATCAATTACTGTGGACTCACAACACAAAGAGAATTCACGATAAATGAAATAAAATGTTTTATAAGTTTGTAATCATTGTTTTTAAAATCAACAAACAATTTTTAAAATAGGACCGGACCATTTATGTGTGTTAACAAATTTTTTTTTTCATTTATTGTTAATAGAAAACTGAAAGATTTTGTGGGATAAAGATATATAATTGCAATGAGATGAATGTGACTATTACAATGAGAACCTACATTGTATATGTATGTAGCTACTGACATGAAAAACAACCGAAGTCAAATTTACACTAATAGCAGCTCTTAGGAAGTAATAAGATGTTAAGTATTTATATATTAGGTACAACCATTACCTACATGCCGTTGTGTTTCTTGTCGTAATTCAGCAAATACCCATGTCACCATGACCAAAAGTCCACTTTAATTAAAAGCCAAAATAAGCTCAATTACGGGACAAATAAACCGCAATACACACACAACCTACATTCAGGTCCCTTGGCGTTAAACACAAACTCATTTCTACCCATTTAACCACGCGTCAGGGGATTTCCTACGCAACTGATTTTCTTTTGCTCTTTTGTTTTCTAATTCTAGAGAAAGCTGTTATATATTAACTGACTACAATATAAACGTAATTAATGCACTCTAAGTAACAAATTGTTTATCTGAAAATATAAATCCTACTGGCCTATATAAAACCAGTTTATTAAGTTTTTTTAGAAAGCAACTTGGAGGACATACTATATATACAAGAGACGGAACACTCCATATATATAACCTATAACAATATGTCATGAGTCAATATCCAATCAATATTCTTCTATAGTGAGGACAGAGCTGTGCCCTGCAGTGGGAGGTATTAATGGTCAATTCTTTTGAGTAGCATAAAGTGAGACCGAATTTTTATCAGAAGACACAAAACTGTGTTAGTGTTCTTATTGTGGCTACGGTCTCCTGTAAATATACACCCCCTTGCTGAATTAGAGCAAGATATCAGGTTGACTTTACAAGTTCGATTCCAAATGATAACATACTTTCAATAAAGCTTCTTGTTCCTTTTACTTTTATCTGAAATGAAATATCCTATTTATTTACAATTAAGCTACCGTTCATATATTTAAAGCCACAGTCCCTTAGAAATTAGATTTACGTTATATTCTTATAATAAATCGAATTTATAAGGGGAGTGGAAACAGTAATTTGTGCCGCAAGTGAATTAAAATCGGTACCTTTGGGGGACACGTAACAGGTGTATATTAATTCCAGAGTTGAGAGCTGTGACGTAGGTGTTCAATATTCAGCTTGTGTATTTGATTTGATACGAGTATGTTTTTGGAGCGACCTATATTTTGTTGTTAGTATTCACAAAACAAAAACGAATGAATAACTACTATTGTTGCAATTAAATTTAAAATAGCTGCATGCAAAAGACAATACTAAATATTTATTTTGTACACAGACAACTTTCTATTCCACCTAGAGTCTCTAGACTTTGTTATGATATTTAATGATAAAGTTAGTTGTGTTCACGATATGACAGTAAAGCGTTCAATATACTGAATATCACAGCACACGTCTATACGTCTGATTGTACACAGTTATTTCAAATATTTAAAAAAAATCTGTTTATTTGAAATTAAAATACCAATAAACAAAAAACCTAACCTAATATCAAAAATCTTAACGCAAAAATATTAAAACAACATTGACGTGAGACAATGTACTTAATAAGATTGTACCTATCCCAAATTCGCACATTCCCAACGTTCACCTGCCATTCTTACTCTAAAAATATCCAGTAAAAATACGCTCCATTCCAGTGCCAATTACGCTCGCGGTTCTTGAAAAAAAAGCTACTGCAATTCCTCCTTAATTCGGTCTTATCCTTTTTTCATCGAGAAATTAAAGCCAATGGAATAATTCAGAGAATCTAGTGCGGTTGTTTTATGTCTTCTTGTGTTAAATTTTTAAGATATTGGCCCTTTCCTTGGTTGGGTTCCGGTAAAATTAGTTTAGGCACTTTTTTATGAGTTTGTGGAAAGGAAGGGATGCTTTAAACTTAAAATGATAGGGTTAGCTTGGTGTATTGTTTAAGTGGTATTGTTGTAACTTTATACCTTGTTTATTTATAGATCCGTTGTTTTATTGTGAGGGATAATATTAAACATCATGCTTTTTTCCCCGAAATAGGTAGACGTGTATTACACCCACATTTCATAAGCCATGTTTGGTCCCATGTAATAGGGGCAATAAAATGTTGGAGATTAAATTATTATTGTAAAAATATTACGCAAAAAGCTTGAGATTTTTGATCACATTATTTTGATTTGGATAATAGGACGTAGTAACACATATCAGAGGCGGTTAACTGAATAATAATTTGTTTTAAGTGTCCGTTGGGGTGACCAAACGAGATATGCACATGAGACCAGAGAAAATAATTACAGTTTCTGATACTATTGTCAACTTTCATTAACAATAACATTTTCAACGCCAAGCTTTTAAACACAATTTCATTATATTTGTTTATTGGTCACCGTTGACTCCTACAGCGTTGAATAAGCGTAGTATAAAACTTAGAAGTCTTAGAACCTATTATTTGTCCTCAGACAAGTGCTGGACAATGGCACGCTAGTGTTCCCACCGTTCAGCGCGGTGCAGTACCGACAGGACATCCACGCCACGGTGTACCGCTGTCGCGCACACAACGCGCACGGCGTCATCGTCTCCAGGGACATGAGGACGCAGGCAGGTCAGTTACCTTTTTTTATTTCCTGTATTGGTAGACGAGCAAGTGGTCTACCTGATGGTAGGTGGTACCCGCCACTCCTGTGCCGCGCCTGAACACAATCCAATCCAGGTACCTAGTATGGACGAAGACCTTTACAGTTAGTACCATTGTTTTAACACTAAGCTATAGGAACCACATAAGGATCAGCTGGTATGATCTATTTAAGCTTTTCGCCACTAAAGCCAAATGCAAAAGAAAATTCGACCTAATAATAATATTGAAATAATAATTGTCATTGTTATTATCAACTATCAGTTTTTCGGGTTAACGTCGTCTGTGGTGGGTTAAATAAGTTTTAATCTATCTATTGTTCGTTTATCAATTAAACGTTAATTTTTTAAATAACTTAGAGAAGTGATAAACAACAAAAAAAACACCAAGTGAAACTATAGCACAGATAACTCCCTAGTTATAATATTAACATTAAAACGTCACGTCAAATAAATATAGAGTTATATATAATAGAAGCAGAATAAGTCACAATACACACATATTTAGTACATAAGATAGATACAACTAATACTTAATTAAGACAACCTTTGGCACTTAATAGTTAGCAATTTATCGGTCGTTAGCGCACAATTGTATTGAAATTGCTGCCTCTCAGTGTAGTTCCTGCTGATATTTTATTTGTACATTAATGCTTTGAGTGTTGAAGGTATGAACTGAATTATAGTATTTGGATAATATTACATTTCCCTGCTAGCTATAAACTTTTAAACTGGAACAGGGATCGCTATGACAATTAGTATTTATCTACAGTTCGAATAACTAATTACGTGCAGTTTTATTTTTTAGATTACCTCTCATGAACAAAATTATCAGATTCTATCACCAATTGTCTGGAACTATACTGTTTTATTAAAGCGATGGTAGCTAAATGGATAAATCACGCGGTCCGAGTTCGATCCCGACCGGCAGTACCAATGTGGATTCCACTTTATGGAATTTCTATGTACTAGTCAAGTGACTTACACTTACTTAGGAAAACATCGTGAGGAAACCCACATACCCTAGATGAAATTCTATGAGTATGTCTAATCCACCAACCCGCACTAGGCCACCGTGAGTGGATTATGAGCTAAACTCTCTCAGCTCTCTAGTTAGAGGAGAGGAGATATAGCCCCAGCAGTGGGACTTAATGGGTTGCTGATGATACTGTTTTATTGCCAATTCCACAGCTAATTAATGGATGCATAACTTATGGACACCAATCAAACGTTATCTTTCCTGAGATTTTATTTATTTATTTGATTTTAAGAAAACATACAGCACTTGTACTTACAGCAATTGTGTAATAACATATTTTTTTATACTTAAGGCCAATAAAGTTTTCACTGTAGCAATATTTTTTTTTATGTAAGAGTGAACTTAAGCCTATAACCTTATTTAATTTTTTTTTAATTATTTAAGATTGCAAAACAAGTAAACTAGTTAAGATAATAGATAAACTAGTTAAGAGATATTTAGTTTATTAAAACTCATAAAGAGTAGTTCCTACCGTCTACAAATTAAAACTGCTATATAGTCACTTGTAAAATAATTCATCGTAAATAAACAATGACGTGAAGTTTTATAAAAAACGCTATCAAGATAAATACTACGACTATAAATACTACCGTTTACAACAAGTACTACGTATTATGTGTTTTTAAAATCACATTATAAAATACGAGGCTTCACACAACCAACAATTTGTATGTCTCTAATCAGTTACTTGCTCAAAAAATCAAATGATTTCCGAAACCAAACAAAAAATAATTTCCTCTCCCAACGCAGCGCTGTTCACAAAGTGTGTCACAAATTGTTCGCTCGTTCCCTCCAGTAATAATATTTGAGATAATTTGTAAACATTTACTTACTGCCTCAATATAATTCGTGTTCTTTACTTACAAGTCTCTATAGATTCCTTGTCCTTTACTCAAATTAGATTTCGTGCACTTGGACTACTTTTACATAACAAGTACTTTTTTGAATTGAATATGGCAATATAAAAGAAATTGCTATTTTTGAAAGGTAACTGTCCCACGAGGAATAACAACTACGCAATTCGTTTGCTTAATAAAATACTTTGGGATTTTATAACTAAATAGGTATAACTGCAGCCACCATTATGATAAGAGATACAAAAGAACTTATGTTAAAATAATTTATGGTATCAGTGCTGTACAAATGCCTCCCCATGTGATTTCTAACAGGAAAATGGTTTCAAAATAATCCGGTCAAAAACCCCTAAAAGTTACAATCAGCTTAGATAAATTCTCTCATCATCATCATCATTTCAACTCACAAACATCACACTGCTAGACACGGGTCTCCTTCAAAGAATGTGAAACTATACCACGCCTACTATACCACGTACAGGGTTTGTATCGAATTTTCCTTTTCTTGCGTGCTCTTGTCTGCCTAACTTTAATCTAGATAAATTCTCTAATTTATATGATTTCAAGTAGCACCTAGGATGCTACAAATCACTTTAAGGCCAGTCTGATTGCCCTCAAATCATAAATATATAAGCTAACGTTGTTATCGTCGAACTATATTTATACCTCGGGGAACTGGAAAATGTATATGTCTGGTATCTTTGTGATTTATTGTTCGTGTTTGGTTAACCATGAATAATCACGATACGTTTGACACTTTTCGTTTTGCCGCCAAAGGTATTGTTTTACTAAAAATCTGTCAAGTGCGAGTCAGATTCGCGCACCGAGTGTTCCGTACTGTTAGATATTAGGACAAAGTACTATTATATTATATAAAAAAACATAATGTTAAACATAATTAGCAAACAGATTTAGTTATTAATGCGCTCGGACTTTTTTGATTGATTGTGATTATAAACATCGTTTTACTTTTCCTGTTATATTTCCATAAACATGATTGTATCAACTAAAATTATTTCAAAATTCTCATCACAAACTTCGGAGATAATGGCACTTTTAATTGATGTTTTTAATCGAAGCTCAAAAACTTTGAGGCCAAAAAATAAATAAAAATGGTTTTAGAATGCATTCCATAAAGACCTTTCATTTGATACCCCATTTGATGTAATAGTCTCAATTGAAATGTTCAACTCCCCATTTCGACCGCTTTTGCAAGGAAAATAAAATCATATTCCCAATTTTTTAATCTTATTAGTGTTGGATCAGATCCGAGATATAACGCTGTGATAGACGAACAAACAGATTGACAGAGCGAGACCATAAGGGTTCCTGTGGTGCCTTTGCCTATGCCTTTTTGGTACGGAAACCTTAAAAAAGTGATAAAATATTGTGATCATAATATTATGATGGTATGATATTTTATCACCCTTTTTCGGGTTTGACGATCATAATTTTACGTAAATTAGATTAGAATTAGATACATTTCTCACAATATGGCAAAACATATATATTATTTTCTAGCGGTATTTTAGTGAAAAGATAGGTTTTAGTAATGTGTAGTACTTTTTGTTTTTAAACTGTACGTTGCGCTAATTATTATTTACATATAAGGCAGCTTGGTTATTTCTATGTATTTTGTACCAATAATATATTATGAGAAGATTTTGTAAAGTTCTACCTTTATTTGCAAATTGTACGAATTTCATGAACAAAAGAATATTTGTTACCTTTTCGTGCCTGTACTAATCTTTCAGGCAACACAGACAAACACTGAAAGCAGCAAACAATCTGCTGACAATTTTGAACAGCCCATCAGGGTATGCATATTGCCCATTTGGTCAATTTGCCACAATTTGCCGAGGGTGTCGTATGTGTGACGTGTGTGTCCTCCGGCATAACGCTTAATACTGTAATTACTGACCCCCACGTATCTACATAAGTCTTTATATAGCTTGACTGTACACAGTGTAATAGAATACGGCTAGATAGTTTTGATGTTATATTTTTGTCGAGATTTTCTGTTTGTTATTTAATCACTTTAAAACAGAACCAGTTTAGTATTGACTGTAGTTTCAAACTGATACAACTGACAGCAAATATTTGTGTTAAATATGACAGCAAATATTTGCTTTATATACCATGTCATACTAATGTAATGTAATCCATCACATTTTTTATTTCCATTTGTCTATTTCTACTCATCACATTAATATCCGTTACACAAACAATAAAATCCGTATTTATTTAGTCACCATTACGCAAGTTGACCTACTGTCCTTCACTACTCTATGTACAAACAACCGACGTAAGCTCTAGTAATTAACTGTAGTGCAAAAACTCACGTTTTTACACCCTCTCGTACAGGTAGAGATGCAAATATATAGAGTTAGGTAGAGTAGGCCAGCTTTAATCAAACAGGCTGTTAGCACTTTAATAACAGCGGGCAAATTTAAAGATAAAACCGGTTAGGTAAAGCCGAGCAAGGGTGGAAGTACAGTTGTTAGCTTTACATTTAGGTTATATGTCAACATTTTTTGTTTATTCTCTTTTGGCTGACCCTTAATAACTCGTAACGGTATTTTATGGTGATGTAAAAATTACACAAATTTCAGTAAGGAAAAATCCCCGTTCGTAAATTCTAAATAAGAAATATTGATTTATAAATTTAAGCTTCATCAGTGATATCATTGAAGTAGGTACAATTGGTTGTAGGTTGTAGTATTATTACCGTATGGACCGACGACCTAGTAAAGGTACATTAGACGTCATTGGGTTGATATGATGATGATGATGAATATTATCCGCCTCTCAAATATTTCACAAAAACCATCGTAAAAAATTTACAACATTTTCCTGAGTATTGTTCCACCAATAATAATTATAAACCTGCCGCTCCTGGAATTCTTCAGTAACCTTTTAATTCATATGAAACTCCACTCACTAATAAAATATTTCCATGGATACATATAATTTATACGCGGCATGATAAAGCCTCGGGAAGGCTCTTCGGTAACAATGTGGCGGATGGTAACCTGAGCCCCATTGTGTGGAGCTTCCGTATCGAACTACGTTCAGTTAAATTGTGATCCTGCCGACGTACAGGGATGCATATATGTACCATGTACGGGTTATGGTATTCGAAGATCCGATTAAATTGAATTGCAAATATCACTGCTTCATTGGTTAGACTTCTCATTAGTCCAATGAATACCATTCTTAAGAAATGCTCTTTCAAAAAGAATTCGTTTTAAAAACTTGTTGGACATAATGTTGTGTTAACCGTAACTACCCATGCAAAGCACCATACTTTTAGATTTCTTCTTTTCTTTCTTTCTTTCTAATGCTGGGTTTGAGTCTCCTCTCATCTATCTAGAAAGCTAAATGGGTCATTATTTAGGTTCTTATAATTGGATAACTTTTGCCATAAAAACCATATTTAATAAATTTTGATTAAGCCAATATAATAGTACAACATTTTTAATTACCATTATATTGCCTACCGTTCCATTTTATTGCCTCATAACTGAAACATTTTGTATATCGTGGTCATAATAAAATAATACAAGCCATTTTATATTTGCACTAGCCACATTTGAGTGCCTACACACTCAAATAAGTTTGCATTATCAAACTTCTGCAAAACTAGCTCATTGCCAACTCTTAAAAATCTATTCACTACTTTTTTGAAGAACCCTAAATTTTCAAGTAGTCTGTTGTTGCTTTTAAAAGGAGAAGGATCCAAAATATGTACGTCAATTCTATTTACGTCGAACACAAGCGCTAGTATTATATAAACGCTTCGGCTAGCGTTTAAGTAGCGACTATTTGTGTAGTTCTGTAAGACGAGGGTGCGACAACTGATGGGCACCTACGCTATACCGCTATCTCTCTATCTCACGTCACATTACACTTTGCAGCGTTCAATTGATTCTAAATACCGCAACGTGTTATTGTGTATGCGAAAATTGGTTTACGAGCAGTCAGATATTCGTTAAAGCGTTTTGCAACCGTATGAGGAATGTGCTAGCATACAAAAATTGTACAATATGGTTTGAAGGTGGACCTAATTAATAAATAATACCTCTAGTCCGGTAACTTCTATTAACCTTTTAGACCCATATGTGTACATCTATAAGCTATGGCAAGCAGTTTACCATAAGATGAATCATGCATCTTTGTCATGATGTGGTAATTCTACGATACGACATTGTGCTTAACACTTTAGTCTTGGTTTATGGGTTTTTTTTTTTGGTCAAAATTTTTGATCAAAGTAGACCCCTAATTTAGTTAAAATTTTATGATGTAAACGAAACTGTTGGCATATTCAGAAGGATTGTGTACTTAATGGAGATCCTACGGTGAAAAGACGAAGAAGGATTACTTATGATCCATTGTAACACTGACTGAGCTTTCAACGTTATTTTATTCACGTCTTTACTTCAGCTTCACGTAGGTTTTGTATTATTCTTACAATTGGAAAATAAACGAACAATGTGAACTTACCCGACCCTGAAGTAAAGTTTGTGAATGAAGCACTGAACCACGACACATCCTTAATGTGTGTTAATGGCGTAACGCTAACAAAATAAAAGGAAAGTTTGTTTGTTTGTCACAAACAAGTCGAAAGGAAAACTTTGATTTTCACGGCTCATTTCTATAGAACACTACGTATTGTTGGTAATATGTCAGTATTGTTTATTGTAGTCTTTTGTGACTTTAAACTTTATGAAAACAGTTTTGATTGACACTAACTAAAATAAACTTCAACGTTATATTTTCGTCGCTTTTGGTCCTTTTAAAAGCCTTTGCCGGGGGGCATTTTACATTGCTTTTGTTGACATAGAATTTTCATTTAATGTCGGTGTACAAGCGCAGGAGAAATAATTTGTCGTGAATGATCAAAGAGATTTGTGATAGCGTCTTCTTTCATAGCGCACTACGAGAATATTTTATGCCATGTTGGGTTTAGTGTCAATGCTTTCATACTTCTATGTGTGCAATAATCTTTTCAATCTGTTTTATTTATAACTTCTTTAAATAATGGAGCTGTATAATTTGATCATCGCTTTTGATTTTATTCATTTATTTTTTATCAAGGTGTGGTTGATATTGGTGCTTAATTATAATTATTTTAGATATAAACAAGCGATACATTGACTACATTTTTATGTCAATTAAGTAGGTACTTAATGCAAACAGTATATCATTTGCATGTTGTCAGCTTATAAAATAAATTGTTCTGGAAAGCTTCTAAAGTTCGAATAGGCACAATAATTATGGCGCTTTAGCCATACTATTTAGTCATATACACTTTTTAGTAAGTCTGTTAGTATACCACATTTTTCGAGGAGAATTTCGCTGTAGACAGTAAGTGATACCACAGTTAACCTTCCCATTGACCTGCCCCATAGTTTCCAATCCTTTATCAATCACAGATCACACACAGAGCTATCTCGTCCATATTTCACATGCGGACCTTCCAACCTATCTTGATCTGTGTCCAATAAATCATTCTACTTTCAATCAATTACTAATTGTGTTAGAACTAATAAATACGTTAGACATGCATAATAAATAAATTGCATAGACAATTGAATTTTAGTTTAGATTCGAGCTAATTTTTTTTCTGGAGTTTAAGAACTTTCTCACGATGTTTTTTTTTTTAATTTAAAACTAAAGTTAACAAGACGTTCGGCCCATCTAGTCAAGAACCAGCTTGGGGTTAATATAGCTTATTCACGCTTTACGCATAAACAAAACGATTGACATTATTGACAGCGCGGCGCCCGCGTTGACATTAGCTCTCTTCCGTATCGGTCGTGAGTGGAGCTACACGCCATTATTCAACATGAGATGTAATTATACTTTTATACAATATTTAGTTGTGTTTTTGACTAATGTTTACGTGCGTTTATAGCGCGCGTAAACATAGCTGTTTTTTTATGTAGGTAAATCGTATAAATTGTTAAATTACTGTAGCCGTACTTGTATATTAAATCATTCCTTAATATTAATGAGTTCCTTAAAACTGGAGGAAAGGCGAGTAGCACATGTCTGAATTGCATGAGTAGCTCGTCGTTTGCATATCTTCAGAATATATCAACTATAAATAGAAGGACTTGGACTGAAACTACAACTCGACTAAGTTCTACTCACACTCCACGGTAAGAAAAACACGACACGACTAACACAGGGTTTATATTGGTAAGGAGTTGAGTTCTAAGTTGAAATACTGAACGTATGTACTATGGATGGATATGGATATTTTATTCATATTATTTTTTACAACAGCTCCAGCCGCGTAACCCACGCAAATATATTACTGCAAAGAATGTATTCTATATGTATAATTATGTCAACCAAAACCTAGTCTATCTGTAGGTACTTCCATAATCTATATCGTAAACGTCTAAACATCAAAAGCTTCATGATAAGCTTTCATCTTAATAAATAAATAAATGTTTCATTTGAACTATATTGGTTCCGAGTAGGAGTATAGGTAAATTGTATAAACAGAGCAATCAAGCAATCAATCAAATCATAAAAAAAACAATCAAGTCTTGTAATAAGCACATTAAATAATTACAATAGGTTTGGCCCTCAATACATGGTACGAATTAATATGGTATACCTATTGATATGTAAGAAATACGTCTGCAGATCTGTATGGAGAGATAAGGAATTATTAACATGATAATGATCATCATATTCATTACAACCCAAAAACGTCCTACTGCTGGGCACGGGTCCTCTCCAAACGATGTGGAAGGTATTTAGCCTACTATACCACGCTGGCCAGACAGGTATGTATAGGGTTTTGTTTCAAATTTTCTTTTCTTGCAGTGCTCTTGTCTCCTTAATCGCCTTTTACGACACAATTTCACAGCATTGGAATTTTTATTTCAACAATCAAAAAATATTGTGCACGCATTCGAGTATGAATAGGAGAAAAAACAATACATACACGGTTCATTGTTTTCCTCGAATGTATTGATTAAAAAGGTTGTTCAGTAATGTAAACAATAGCAGAGAGCCGAGCCCGTACGAATGCAAGTTTAATTGTAAGCTTAATAATGTTCGTTTATTTAAACAATTTGAGAGCGTATGATATTTTCAATTAATTACCACTAATAATTAATTATAATATACTGTATTGAGTTTCATTGTGATGTTGTAAAGTACACGCGTTAATCGTATTAACAATAATTATTTATTAGTAATAAATTATTAATTTATGAGTATGAGTGAGTTATAATATTTTAAACAACCCGCAGCGGAAGTAATATGAAAACTCTTCCCGCTGCGTCAACTACTAAGAGTCAATAACTATAGTTGGGATTTTTTTTTTAAATCTAGTTGGAAGAAATTAAACGTACTTTCCGAGTAAATATTTTCGTTAGTATAAATAAAAGCCACGACGGCAAAAGATGAATCTCAACGAATTAGTCAACTTCAAAAGCTAGCTGATGTCTATTATTTTATAAAACCACAATTGTGTTACTCGTTAATGACAATTAACATTATAATGAACTCATTACTATGTTCAGGAGCTCGTCTAATGCTATTATAATGTTTTCATTTGCTTTTTGTAACCTGTTGTTAAGTGATAAGAATGTGAATGTCTCAGGATAAGAACTTTGTTTGCGTTGAATGATGACTTACACTTGACACATTTACTTTTATTTTCCCTTTATATTGGCTGAATGTTTGTTTGATATTGTCTTAAGAGGCAACTAAGATCAAATCGCAATACACCAGGAGTAAAACAGTAAACTTGAAATAAAAGCCTATATCTAGTTGTTCATGCCATATAATGCGTGCTTTGCCACACTTTACTCTCTCCTAACATCTCCATAGTGATGGTTGCCGAATGGATATGTGACCGGCATGTAAATCATGCGGTTCGAGTTCGATTCCAACCGGCCCTACCAATGTGGATTTCACTTATGTGTGTCAAGTGACTTACTATCTGCTAACGGTGACGGAAAACATTGTGAGGAAATTAACATACCCTCTAGAAGAAATTCTAAGTATAAGTCTTATCCACCAACCCGCTCTAGGCCAGCGTGTGTGGATATGGGATAAACTCTCTCAGCTCTTTAGATAGAGAAGAGGAGACCCAAGCCCAGCAGTGAGATTTCAATGGTTTAAAGCTGATGAACATCTCTCACTCCACCTTCTTACTTTACTTTCACCATCTATGCTCTAAGTGCACTACGACTACGAGTACTACGAGTTGAATATTTGGTGATGCAGGGTCGTAAACTCTGCATCACCAAATACTCAACTGCTGTGCTGTATGTAGTAAATGATAAATAAAAAGCTAATATTTTCCTTTTGTGAGAGGAGACCGCAGCTCAACAGCCAGTTGTAATGGGTAGGTATCATGGTAAAGTGCCTCACGATGTATATTTTTTTTATAGAACACATGTACAAAATAACTCATAACAATATTTTTTTATCAGCCGTATCGAAATAGCGGTACATAAAGCCTATTATCGCTTGCTGTTATTACAATAATGAAACCATATTTCCGGTTTGTACTGTAAGGAAGCTTTTTCCATTTATAAAATTACTAAGGATTAGGATACGTTTCGCTTTCTACAATGTAGGCGTAATATCGCCAAAATCAAGCAAAGTGAGTTTTGCGAGTTGAGCAATTTTTTTATTGAAAATTTGCTGAAATTTCTGAAGAGGAAAAGTTAAGTAATTTTGTTTTTATTGATAAACGGGAACTTATAGAGAAATTTTCCATTTATAAGATTCTGTCATTTATTTACTAACTATGTATAACAAGACTTTGCTACTGCTATAATAATAGCTATAATAGTTTTACTGTGATGTTGTGAGACAGATACACTTTTGTGCCATTGCTCCGAGTGTTTTACCCAGGTTTTGCCATTAGGTGGATGACCAAATGAAAATATATTAAAATGTAAGAAAACAAAAAAGAAATTACCATAAGTAAACTTTTACTCTATAGGAAAACTCAATTGTATTTTGGCTATAGATTAATCAATCAGTCAAGCAGCTATTGCATTCAAATCAGAATTAGGTGGTTTACGTTATCTACATAGCAATGAACGGCGACAGTTGCTAACTAAGTCCTGGGTAATCCATTCCCTCGATATTTCATTAGAACTGGTGAACTTTCACGATAGACGATAGAATATTGGCCTTTCATAAAGTTCCCTACGGACATTAGCGTATTACGTGTATAGTACGTCCGTACGCTTAACTAGTGAACTGAGATGATCGTATCATGCTCGCCCGGTGAATTATCAATTATTTATTCTTGAATGCTATTTTGGGATATTAATAATGAATAGAATCCATTTAACTCATGCTAATATTCATACAATAATCTCTTTTACTCTTTTTTTTTAATTTATGAAAGGACCTAGGGATATAGTTCTATATTAGAACCCTTTTTTTTGTCATAACTTTGATCATTCCGTTGGATCTATCGATGATCGACTTCATCTGAAAAGTCTTCGAGATGCTATATTGGAATAAATTATATCGTAGGTAAATATGTAACTTCCCGACCATTTAATTATTTCCATTCCAAAATGAAACATGTTAATTAGTTCAATAAAAACATTTATATTATTTATAGCATTACTAAAGATATTATCGGAAAATCTTTGAACATAATGATATTTATAGCTCGTGTAGATATTCCGTACAAGGCGTGCAACAAAGTCATTAATCACTGATGACAATTGATTTACTGTCGACCATCGGCCATCGATGAGTTAGTATGAGACCGGACGTTGTCAGGACACGCCACCCATTCACCATGACTGATCGCTACCCATAAATACTACATATTGATTAATTGCCTAATACTATGTGAGATATTTGATAACTAGGGTAGCAGGCTGTATTGGCAACGAGCTAGTAGAAGTAGTAGAACCAATGATCATTTGACTGGATGACAATGTATTCTGCTTATGCTATTATTTTCAAACATTTAACAACGATAACGAAATTAGCTAGGATTTCTAGTTTAGTGTAGTGAGACTATATCTAGATACACATAGTATTGTACGCCCCCTAGATAGTTAGTGGTAATATTATTTTTTAATGTTCAAAAATATTTGCATTTTCACAAATAGTTTTTAAATGTATTTTTTTTTTCATTCCGAAATTATTGCCTACTATTACTTCCTGGATAGTATAGTTTATGTGACAGGCTATATACATTATATCAGACGGGTTGCATTAATTTGTGACATTCTAATAAATGGCATAAAAATAAACAATAAAAGTTGGTGCTAGTGGCCCGATGTGCACACGGAACATCGGATATCGTCCGTTTTGTGTAAATTAGTGATGTACTCGAACACATACGGGTCAGTACTTGACCGGCGCGCGGATAGTCGGTTATTCACCGGGCGGATACCGGGCTCAATATTAATGTATGTATGGATATTATTTCAGTTAGGGCTATATCTGGATTTGGGATTTAATAAATAGCTTATGATTTGTAATATTATTTATATCTACTCTAATGAAGTTAAATTAAAGTTTTTACTTTGAAACTTAATTTAAAAAAAAACATTTCATGTGACGTTTTTAACTATAAATATAGTCTAGATTACCAACTTATAGAATGTTTACCTATAATAAACAGTCTGTTTTGGTTACAAGGATTACAATATACATCAAAATGTTCCTCGTTAATAATAAAGGCGTATATTTTCGTATATTATTAACTTCATCGACACATCCCTCGGCTCGACTAACGAGCCAATCCCGAAATGGAAGCGTTCACGCGTCGCCGTCGCCTCACGAACACAAAAATCACCAATTTTTGATGTTTATACTTTATCAGCTTTATAGCCATGATTTTATATAGCATACTTGAATTTAGGGTAAGTGCCAATCAGTAATAGGCTTTACTGTTATAAAGATAGAGGCCAAAGTAAGTATAATAATAAGTTGGTATCTTGGGTATCGTTTCTTTACCTTTGTGGTATACATAATCTTTTCAAGAGCTACCTTTTGTAGAAAGAAAGTGCTATAGGCTATGGATGGTCACAATTATAATACCTATAATAATTTATTTATTACTCTCTCACAAAAATTATGTTATCACAGATTTAACAATAAATCAAAATATAAGTTCCTTTGTGTTTAATATTTAGTTGTTGTTATGATGTTTATATAAAGATAGGTCACTTTTACCATTGTGGCGCCATGAAGGAATTTTTTGTGGCATTTCCATTATCAAAAGTCTCGTGATAAATTACAACACTACGGTATACTCGTAGGTACCTCAAGCGCATACGATAGTCAATCTACAATAATTCTTCTTGACCGCTTCTTGTGCTACCTCAAACAAAAATATAATATTTAGAAAAATATCATTAACTTATAATATAAACACAATATATACAGTTTAATGTTATGGTTGTACAAATGGTTGTGTTTCCCAGAGGCACCATCTGTGCCGTACGATACTCTGGGGGATAGATAGTCGTATTACAAAACTAAACTCAATATTATTTTATTTATTTACACTTTACATACACAGAAATGTACAAAGGCGGACTTAATGCCAGAGGCATTCTCTACCAGTCAACCTATAGGGTGATGCAGAGAAGGGTCGAAGTAGGTGCATAAAAACAAAGAGATTATGATAAGTTAAATTAATTACAATTAAACACATAAATATAAATATTATATAAATAAACACAAATACACAAATAATATACATATACATATAAAGATACAATATACATATATACATACATATATATAAAATAATATACATACTATTGTTGTGTTGATTCAGCAATATTTTTTAGTAGTAGATCACGGACTCGCCTCTTAAACACGTCACGGCTAGTAGACTTTCTGATCTCAAGAGGGAGGGCATTCCATAGAAGTATAGATTGTACGAAAAAGGAGGAATGAATGAAATCAGTAGAGTGAGTAGGACAGACTAGAAGAAGATTGTTGGAGGAACGTAGTTCACGTTCATGGACAGTGCACAGGTATTGGAACTGGGAGGCTAAATAATTGGGAGTGTTAGGACACATAAGAATAGAATAGAGAGTAGTGAGGGCGCGTGAACTGCGACGCTGACGAATAGGTAACCAATTGAGTTGGGAGCGAAAAGCAGACACATGGTCATACTTACGAAGATTGAAAATGAATCGAATGCAGTTATTGAGAAGTCGGTCAAGTTTATTAAGGAGATCTGCATTCAGGTCAAAATAGCACACATCACCATAGTCGATTATAGGTATGATCAAAGCCTGCACAAGCATCGTTTTAGTCTGAACAGGAAGGAAGTATCTAAGCCGATACAGAGCACGCAGGGATCCTGTGACTTTCTGGCTGACGTGGGTCACTTGAGCCTGCCAACTTAAGGTGGAATCAAGAAATAGGCCTAGATCCTTCACATGAGAGCTAAGGTTGATGACATTGCCATCGTAAGAGATAGGTGGTATAGCAGTAGTGTCCAATCTGCTGATCATGCGTTGACTACCCACTATTATAGCTTGGCACTTTGATGCATTTACACTAAGGCCAAACATCTCGGACCACTCCTTTATGCGCTCCAGGTCACTATTAATTGAGTCCACCGCATCACCCACACAGTCAATACCAGCATGTGAGTAAATCTGCAAGTCATCGGCGTAAAGATGATACGTACATTGAAGTTTATGGGTTATGAGATTGATAAAGATTGAAAAAAGAAGAGGGGATAATATTCCGCCTTGAGGAACGCCACAGTCTATGGCACACCAATCAGATGAAAGGTCATTGATGCGAACTGACTGTTGACGACCTCGAAGATATGTTGAGAACCAATCCAGTGCTTCGGAAGAGATCATAAATTGGGAAAGGATGGATAGAAGGATGTCGTGACTGACGGTATTAAATGCATTGGAAAAATCAATTAGGGCAAGGACGGTGATGTTAGTCTTTTCCATTGCTACCCTAATATCGCCAGTCACTTTGAGAAGAGTAGAAACAGTGCTGTGGCCTGGCCTAAACCCTGATTGAACAGGACTTAATAGGTTGTGATGGTACACAAACCGGGCAAGCTGTTTATGTACACAGGCCTCCAGCACTTTGGATAGGAAGGGAAGAATGGAAATTGGGCGAAAGTGGGAAGGTAGCGTAGGATTATGAGTTTTAGGTATAGGAATGACGTAGGCTTTTCGCCACAAGGACGGAAAGACACCAGAAAAGAGGGAAAAATTTATGATATGGGAAATGGGCAAAAGTAGATGGTCGAGGATAGTGAGGATCATGCGACGAGTTATCCCATCGCTCCCCACAGCATTAGATTTAATGGAAAGGATTACTTTTTTAATCTCGTCAAAAGTAACTGGAGAAAAATTAAAAGGGTTGTAATTGGATGGAGGCAGGCCAGCAAGATAGTCTGCAGCTTGACAACCTGTTTGGAAATTTATTGTGTTGAAGGTAGAGAAATGGCGATTTAAATCTTCCAAACTAGGTGTACCATGCAGACCGACGCTACGCTGCTTGCCGATCCCTAGGGTTCCAAGGAACTTCCAGGTGGCGGCGGGAGAGGAGGGTGTGATGTTACTAAGGATATGTCGGCGTTTCGCATTCCGTATCATCTGGTTACATCGATTCCTTGCAGACTTAAAAAGAGTCCAGTTTTCAGGACAACGGTCCCTCCTAAACTTCCGAAAAGCACAATCCCTGCGCCTCATCGCCATCCTAACTCCTTCAGTTATCCAGGGTGCCGGAGGCCGCTTCAATTTGACCTGTTTTACGGGAGCATGGACGTCATACAGGTTAAGGACAATGTTGTTAAATATATCTACTTTCTCATCAACGGTAGGGGCTGCTATCAAGTCATTCCAGACAATGTTTGAAGCGTCGTTACATAATTTGTCGACATTCATGCGATTGTAACTACGAATGTGCAGGACTTTAGGTGGGGGCTTAGGAATTTTTAGGATGTAGGAGAGGAAAATAAGATCGTGGTGAGAAAAACCGGGAGCAGGAAGTTGACCGTGGGATGAGGCTAAGTTGGGGGAAGAGGTAAGGATTAAGTCGAGCCAAGTGTCCTCTCCGTCAGGATTGTGGTGAGTGGGTTGAAGAGGCAGTACGTGGAGGTTGCTTGACTCGACAATTTCACGGAGTTTATAGGAACGGTGGGAGGGATGAGAAAGAAGGTTGGTATTAAAATCGCCCATGATGATGTGATGTGCATACTCAGACCCTAAAGATTCCAGAATCAATTCGAGACTGGAGAAGTAATCAATAGTGGGGGGACAGTAAACAACACCCAATACAATTTTAGCCCCTTTGACGTTAACCTCGAGAAAAAGGTATTCCGCTACTGGTGACGGGCTGGGTGCAGAAGAGGCAATAATCTTATAAGGTAAGTCACTACGTAGGTAGATTGCAACCCCTCCACCCCGCCGGCCGACACGATCATTACGAATCAAAATAAAACCAGGAAGAGAGTAAGAAGTGGAAAGAAGATTAGGCTTAAGCCAACTCTCTGAGACCAGAATAGCCTGAACGTTGACATCCGAGAACGTGTCCATCAAGTCATTATGATGGCTGGGTATGCTTTGTGCATTTATGTGACACACATTGAGGCGAGAACGACTTTGATTGTTGAATGTTTGCTTCAAAATATCCCCAAGTAACTCATCACTAGCCGAACAAAAACTTTCATCGTTAGAAGAGCTTGCAGAATCATATGCAGAAAGAAATGAATTATTCATAATATAATATAATAAGATTAAAAATTAAATATATATATAAAAATAATATAATATTTGTACAAAAATATGTAAAATAAATATTTTTATGCTCTTGAGTTTAGTGCAACACTGATCTCTGCACCACCCGCCAGCTGACAAACACACACCTTAAAAAGTCGAATTACAATTTACAACACAGACAAAAAAAATATATTAAAAGGAAAACAAAATAACCAAAAATAACATAACACCTAGAGGATCTAAACCAAATAAAATAATAGACATGAAAATTAATTAGATTTCCGAACGCATCGAATACAGTAATGTGACAGTTTGACATTTGTCTAGTGTTAACATTTGACAATTATGACATATTGAAAACATTGTTTATCACTTAAAGTTTTTATAAAAGTTTGAAAAAGTTATAAATAGTAAAGAGAGGGTTGCAATTTTAATATACAAAGTTAACAGAGTTAGTTAGAAAAGAGGGTATAACAGAGCGGCAAGAGGTTAATACTTATTAAGAAGGTAGAAGTTGAGTGGAAATGAAACTAAGAGACAACCATGAAAATAAAAGTTTGAGAAATTTGGAAGCAGCTGTGAAATAGCCCTTTATCGCATAGGAGACCTCTATTTGCGTGTCTTGGGAGCAGTCCCAGCGTCACGACTGCCTGTTGATTCACTGGGCACTTTGGGGAACTTCACTGTCAGGCAACTCAATTCGTCCAAAGTGGTCAACTTGTGGCGAACTCCTGCAGGGTCTTTCACCACAATAACTCCATCCTGCGTCCAGCAAGCACGCATTCCAAAATGCTGACGTGCTTTACCGAAGATAGTTTGCCGTTGTCGTGTCAGGAACTCCCTCATAGAAGTGTTAGTGCCCTTGAGGCGAGTTTTAGCCTTCCAAACCGCTGTCCTAATTTCCAAACTTGCAAATCGAACAAGTATTGGCCGGTGATGATCCTTGCTGGCCGTTCCGATTCTGTGACACACACTTAAATGGGAGCCAAGAGTGTCCTTTAGGCCAATATTGTGGACTATATTAAGTACAGCATTCCTACAGTCCTCCTTCTCACACTCGGGTACACCCAGAATAAGGAGAGCCTTGCGACGATGCCTTGTCTCTCCCACATCGGCCATGCGGGCACACTCGTTAATCTGCTGCCTCAAGGTTTTAAGTATTGAAAATACCAACTCACGAAAGCAGCGGAACTCCTCAGCAACCTTAGCTACTGTATCCTTCGCGGGCCCTCCATTGTTTATCTGTGATGCCATTATTGCCATCTGTTTTGTGAAGCAGTCTTGTAAGTTGTCCAGGTGATCACGCACAGACTTGACTTCTTCTGCTAAGTTTGACATGGTGCTTGTGGCTCAATTTATGTTGCCAAGTTCAAATTGTGTGTGATGTGTGGCTGGCAGGTGGTGTAAATAGTGCGTTTAGCTTATATAAGCATTGGATTTCCACACAAATGTAAGTAGTGTAGAATTGTACACTTATGTGCCAAAATATAGTGTAAAAGATATTTATTTAACTATAATTTGATTTAAACTTAATTTAAAAATCGGAACTATGTATGCACTTTTTAATCACCTACCCACGAAAAAAAGAAAAAATGAAAAAAAGAAAATATTGTTTACAATTACTAGATTCAAAAACTGCCACATAGTTTTTTGGATTCATATTACGTTTAACTCGATTAAGGAACGAAAGGAGGGTACAATTTTTCTACTACCAACTTTACTGAAGTTAGCAAATGAGTCAGGAACACGTCTAATTACTATCAATGATAACCCATACCAACATTGGCACCTATTTCTAATTAGACTATTTTGGATTTGGTCAGAAAATAGAAGATGGATGGTTGTCTTGCACAATACGTGATTGCTGTTTTTTTAACTGGCTGATTAAATATTTTTGAACGGTTAAGGTGAGATTATGTTTCTGAATAAAATAGGCAGATGTGTTTAGAACAGGTCCAGTGTAAGTGTGAGGGTAGGCACGGGGAAGAGTGGGGACGAGGGACGCACGACGCCGACGGCCGGTACATCTCGCCAATTTCGTCTCTTTACTAATTCATTCGATTACCAGCTACCTTTTCTTTATCTGTACAATCTGGACTTAATGAATTTCTCCCAAAATGTTTTCGGATTTCGTTTTTAAAATAAAAATGTTTTATCTCTAAATTACATTAAGGATTTAAATATGGTTGGCTGGCTGTACATTATAAAGGTAGATAATTTAATTAAATACAATTTACTTTAAATGGATAGAATGATAAAAATGCCTTATTTAATTTGGTTTTTTCTTTATTAAAAAAAATATTCTCAATTGTTTATCGTTGCCTAGTAAAACGTATTCACAACCATTTTACAGATGACATGGTATAGAGTTTGAGAAAAACAACTAAGTAGTTATATGTTATTAAACCTTCCCACACAGATAAACTAAATAAATTGGTACATTATAATAGCAGACCAAGCGCGTGGCGATGCGGGCGGCAATTAGTGATGATTACAATTACTAACTCCCGAATAACAACTACCCTTTGATCACATTTCGTGGACAGTTAATCCCAATCTTTGGTTAGGAAATGGACAGTTCATTTGCAGCAAAATAGCTCGTGTAAATCTGAATATAGCGTAGTGCAGTCCATTAGAGCGTCCCGTCGATATTTCAGTTGAGACAGTCACATTACACGTCCAGGAGATAAGCCAAACGGACCGCATATAAACGAGCTGTGCTACCTACTTCATATGTTCTGTAAACTGTTCACTGTTCATTCAATTTCTGGAGAAGTGAAGTAGAAGTGCTCGTGAAATTACTAACATGATATATCATCAACGTTTTTCCAAAATACAGTAAAGCTTCACAGTAAATTTTTTACAGCAATATGCTATTTTGTTCCATGGAAAAGGCGACAAGCTACTTACCGGGCTTAATTCTAAACTCGAGGCTTAAGCTGACAATTTCGTGACAGAAAAATCCAGTAGCAGTTTTCGCAATCGAACCCACGAACGACAGCGTTCTACAGACGTGTAAGCAACCCCAACTCAATTAATTCGCAATCTGATAGACATGGTTAGACTTACGGCCATTGCTAATAATTATCTCAATCAATCTTTTATACAACTATCACAACCTAAATGAATGAAATCATATTTGGCAAAAGAGAGACATAACGGTACTAGCGGTAATTGCTGGGGAAGGTATTGACATCGTTTATATTATGTCTGCTATCATATAAATATGTCAGTCAGTTATGTGTCAATCATTGTCATTAGATTGAACCGCTTCTTATAGATATAATACTTATCTTCAAATACCGACTGAAACGGTATAAGACTCATTGGAATCACAATGCAAAGGTCACCAAATATCTAATAAAATAACGTTTTACCCATGGATATTAACAGTATTATTTCTACCCAAGACGATTGCCAATAAAATTGAAAAAAAAAACCTCCGTGTTACCAGACGGTAATAAAACAGCGCTTAAAAAGTTGTCGTCCGCTCGCACAGTGTTTTGTGAAGCCCGATTTTCGGACATCCCATTATTATTGAAAAACCTGACAGAAATTATCATCAAGATTTTGTATCCCCATTTAGCTACCAAGTCTAGTTTTTGAATTATAATTTTTTGAAAATCGACCAAATTTTGTTTCGATTTTCAGAAAAAAAATAATTACATTTAAAATAAGCATCATAGAAATAACGATGTTAGGTACATTGATGGCGCATCTTATGCCGGGTATTTTAGTGCATGAATGAACCTCGTAACTTTACTTGATCCAGATATATACGTGTTTTTCGATTTTTAGTTTATCTTAATTTTTTAGAAAATCCCTCAATTTTGGGAAAAGTTATTTATACTCACATTATTTGGATAACTTCTCCAACACACCACATAAATTTCACAACCCAATTCCATGGGACTTGGAAACCACAACGATTTTAAGTTTAATCCGGATTTTACGTCGTTAGGGCTGTCAAAATCTCAGATAATTATTTATATCCGGATTTTATATACCTTTGCCAAAAAATATATCTACCTAGTATTAAAATCGGTAGTTTGGATATTATCTGACGTGAAGAAGCCAGGATAACAGGTTGGTATCTAAATAAAATATTATTCATCGATGTACGTTAAAAAGCATATTCAGGCATTTTGTGTTATTTAAGTATTTTTGTAGTACGTACTAAATACTGCTAAATGACACGCAAAATCCATATAATGCAATAGCAATAACATAAGCTGGGAGTACCTCCACGCGGTGAAGGCGGTAACAGTTTCTACTGGCTAAAACTCCCATAAATATTTTTAATTTGACCACCAGCTATCCAAACTTTATTTGCTATTTATTTCGAATTCTACCTACAAACAAACAAATGTAGTAAACCTGAAGGGAACTTTTAATGATATTTCTCTTAACTATATTATTAACTATATTGTTTATATGTATGTATTTATCAATTATATTATATTCCTCTGTTTCTTTCTTTTAGGTGGCATGTTGTTTCTGGACTACCATAAGGTCGACTGGTAGAAAATGCGTAAGGCATTAAGACTATATTTGTACAATGATTATTTTTTGCTTAAGTATAGAGTTTTTAACAAATAATAAATAAATAAATATTTTTGAAAGGTCTCGGTAGGCTGCCAATAAACTGGTTCACGTTCTGTATGTCATTCTGACTACGGAACCTTTTACTTTTACGAAAAATTTAATCCACAAAATAAGGATTAAAAATTGACAACCCTAACAAAAATAGTTAAACTGGAATAACTTCTGAGTCCCATGGCTTTGGGATGTTATAATTTTGTGGTGTATTGGGGAAGTAAATAGAATGATTTCTGTATAGATAACTTTTCCCAAAACGGCGGGATTTTCGAGAAAATTAATAAAAACTAAAAACCGAAAAACTCGTATAAATCTCGATCTATCAATGGTGCGAGGTTCATTTATGGACTGAAATACTCGTCATAAGATGCGCCATCAATGTACCTAACATCATTATTTCGTATCACGCTTAGTTTAAGCGTAATTAATTTTTTTCTTAATATCCGGATGGAAAAATTACGATTTTCAAAAAATTATAACTCAGAAACTAGACTCGGTAGCTAAATGGGGATACGAAATCTTGCATTTAAATGATCATTTCTGTCAGGTTTTTCAATAATAATGGGATGTCCGAAAATCGGGCTTCACAAAACACTGTGGCTCGTTCTCATTTTTATTAAGAAATAATTGGAATTGTTCAATTAGTAACTGAATTATAACGAACTTAAAATTAATATTCAATATTCTTATAAACTTCAGTAAAATTAATGATCAATTAATGTTATTACGTTGGTGTTATATAATCGAAAAGATAAATGTTTTGTGTGGACTAACAAAAATGTGATTCGTGTCATGTTGTTAAGCGTGTTTTGACAAGTGGTTACATAATATTAAGAAACAAAGTCCTACGCCATGTATGTACCGAAATACTAAAAAACTACTATAAAAAAAAAACTTACTATAAACTTTCGTTTCTCGCTCAGAGAATTAGCATTGCCATTCAACGTGGCAATGCCGCCAGCCTTTTGGGTACGTTTCCGGTTGACAGTGATGCTGACGAATATTACGATGCCTAAACAAGTTTTCTTTGGGTTATTTGTTTTTTTTTTTATTGTTTAAATTTTCGTTTTAGTTTCCCTTTTTTTGTTTGTATTTAATTGTATATATAGTTTTAATAGGTAAGTAGATTTTTAATTTAATTATTTTCATTATTATAATAAAAACTACTGAACGGATATTCATATGATGATGATGATACATATCACGCGGGCGAGGCCGCGGGCGGTAGCTAGTCAATAATAAAAGTCTCTCCTTTAGAATTATATTATATATAAAGTGTTATTATCCAGAGTTTCTATTGCCTCTTTTGGTGTTTTTACTCTGTTATACCTCATTCACTCAGTTTATAGAACTTCATACAAAAATAACACATAAAAGAAATACGAGAATAATTTAAGAAACTTTTTCAACGTCGGTAAACTCTGAAACTTGGCACGATCCTACATTTTAATTCTTCACGTTGACCGAACAAACAAGTGAACAGACTTGGCTCACACATGAGTTTATGAGAAAATATTATTTTGTTTGGATACTACGGTATTATATCAATCATTTTACTGTCTGCCTATAAGCACCTATAAGATACGTCCTGAATTGGAACCTCGGCTAGGTTTTTGGTTTTCTCTTCAGTTGTGAAATCCTTATTATCAGCCCAGAGTCTGTCATTATATTCATGAAATAGCAATGGTTTGCAATGTTATTACAATTATCAAGAATTGCAGGCGTGATACACTTCTTATTGTATCTATAATTTTTTCGCTTTTAACTAAATCAAACTCGCAACATATAATTTTGTAAACATGTTTTATGAAGGATGGACCGCATAAACTTTATTCCCATTAAATATTCCTTTCTCATATAATTCCGTAATGGAATCCACTGATGATTGAATTTGTACCTTATTACATTCGTGACAGAGTACACAATTCCCTCTGAATATGTTATTACGGTCAAGGATTTTCTGTTGTAAATATATTTTGGCGGCTTTATGGATTTGTGAAAGCCTATTATTTTCTAAAATGTACTTTTTGGAATGGAAATCTGTTATTGTAAGCGAATTAATCGTTTACAATAATGAATTTCCAGTCGTTTGACTTGTAAGGAGTTTTAAGATTATGTTTCGCTTATTTTTTAAATTATTACTTAAACAACAGACACAATTATTTACTTAGTACGTATAGTGGAAATGAGATATTTATAATCCTTTAATATTAAAAATAATGACTTTGACTTTATTTAAAATTACGAATTTAATTGTTCCTATCACAGTGAATGCAAGCGTATATCTGTAGGAATAGTTAATTTAAATTAAGAGTTCGGAACATTGTTAATTAGCTAATAACCTCAAATTTGAATGAACCTAAGTATTTTATTATTAACTGTAATTTAGCTACTTAATTTACCTACCAATTTGTGAACATGTAAATAAAGTCTAGGTACATGGATCTAAAACACAAGCACAGTCTAAAGCTAGGCAAAAAATAAAAACCGGCCAAGTGCGAGTCGGACTCACGCATTGTGGGTTCCATAGGATTATGCATTTTTTTTGTGGTTGAAACGTAAGATATTAGTAGGTAACGGGATAGCTATAAGTTAGAATAAATATTCACAAAAAGTTAGGTAGATTACCATCTTTATGCAACGTCAGTCCGGAATAAATCTCTCAGTCGTACTCATTTTTTTAAGCATGTATACCCCTTCTAATATAGTAGGTACTCATAACGCAGTGATATAACGACACGAGTCAGATTTTTGGATATTTTGCTTTACTTGTGCCACTTGATATTGCTTCTTGCCAAATTTCATGATTTTAGGCCAACGGGACTCTTTAGGATTTGACTTTATTGATCATCAAGATGTGACAAAAATTTGTTGCAGACTCAAAGTATTTCATATTAATTTGAGCTCTACGCTCTCTAAAAATATTCTTAACAGACTAACAGACGGACAGACAGACAGACGGAAACTGGAGTGATCCTATAAGGGTTTCGTTCTTTCCTTTTAAAGTACGGTACTCTAAAAAAACTGTAGAACATTGAGTGTGATCTTGGAATAAGATAATAAAAATGTACCTACATAAAATTTCAATGGGAGCAGATAAAGCCTGACATCCATTTTTGTCAGAGGCTTATCTAATATTAAATTATTATCGTTGTTATATAATTCAGTGACTAAATTAATCCATCAAGTTTTATAATAACAGTTAAGATCTTTGTTCGGTTCGGCTATTCATTTTATCATAACGATAGCCGTGAGTTAATTGACGTTTCTACGCTTATGAACTTGGCTCCGTTTTTAAGTGCTCTCAATTTAGCTTTAATGAACGATTTAGAATGTCTAGATGCATCCCTGTACTAAGGGGCAGTTATAATGTTAGCCTAAATTCGAAACTTAGATTAGTTTTGAATATCGCTACACGCAATCAATTTATAAAGATTGTTGCTGTGCAGGCAATCTGGGTTCAATTCCTAAATTTGCTAATTAATATAAAAATTTAGTATCATACATTTTTTTTTATTCGTAAGCTAATAGCCATTTTTCAAAGAGTAATCTTTTCAAAAGCTCGAATTTGATCATCACATATATCTCAACTATGATAATTTCTTGTATAGGTATCTCTTTTCAGATAAATACTAAACAATGGAACAATTTTATTCCGTGACGGGACTTAAACCTGCTACCATGGCATTCCGTGTTCAGTGCTCTTGCTACTAAACTACGCGAGTATACATATTCCTGAGATCTAATTTGTCCATTACTAGTTTACTTGCCGACATCATAGTGACGCCACCTGTTTATCACCGTGGCTTATTACAAAATACCTACGGACGATAATCTTCCATTTTGACTGGCCTGTTGGTCTAGTGGTTAGTGACCCTGACTGCTAAGCCGGAGGTCGTGGGTTCAATCCCCACCCAGGACAAATTTTTGTGTGATGAGCATAAAGGTTTGTTCTGTGTCTGGGTGTAATTTATCTATAATATGTATGTATTTACAAAAAAAAATGTATTTAAGTAGTATATCAGTTGTTTAGTACCCATAACACAAGCAAATATAATTGCTTACTTTGGGACTAGATGGCGCTGTGTAAATGTGGTAGAATATTATTATTATTATTTGACGGCACAAATATCGTAATGAAAGTACGCCCATACCTCTTATAACATTCCGTCGTAATATTAACTTCCAATTGTGTCCACTACCTCCCTCGTACTGTCCTTACAACCTTCTAATAACAACCTAATAGCCACTTTTACCTCGTTTAACCTTTTCAAGTGCACCATAACCCAAAATATTCGGGTTCATTCTATCACCATAATATAAACATGATTAGTTCATAGACGGCTAATCGCATAGCTTTCAAATATTCAGTAGGGGCAGATCAAGCCGTTTTAATTGAATCAAATATACATACACAGGGAACTGGAAATGGAATTTACAGGGACCTTGGCCGTTTCAGTTATTCAAAACTTTACTGTGTATTAATTTCGTAAATTTGTAAACGTATCCCGCTTTTGGAGAGTGAGTGATACTTGGAGCGTGACAAAAGGATCGGGGATTCGAATTGGAATTAGTTTTTAGTTATTTTCATTAAGTATTCATAGTTTGGGTTTGATATTTTCACAGTTACATTAAAATCTGAATTTGTTTAAACTTTTATATGTAGTATTGATATTTAAAATATTATAGAACTCATAATACATTTTATTAGCAGTTTTACAGGCTGAATTTAATAATATTAACTTTGCATACATATAATTATATAGTTATAGTTAGTTATATATAGTTAATAAGCATAAAAAAACCAACTAATATGACTGGCTCCGTAACTCAGTATTTACAATTGCAAACCTATTTCAAGTAGAAGCCCGTAAGTATTTCAAAAATGACTAAATAACTCTGTAATATTCGTCGTCGTTCCAATAATTCTCGATATTTACGGAAGTTTGACTTTATCTTCATTATACTTCGACGTCAAGTACTAACTCCACTCCCGGTCACTGTGAGGCAAGAAGCTTTGGGACCCTGGCGTTCTCTCAAAGAAACAGCACAGGGACAACCAATTAAATACATTGACGTTGGAAAGGGTTCAAAATTCTCAAGTATTCTTATTAAATTATAAATTTTGCGGTGCATTATGAAGAGTTCGAAAAGCGGCCGTTTAGTCGGCTAATTATACACTAGGGAGGTTCTTGGTTAAAACATTCAGAAATAGATCATTATAAAACTTAGCTAAAGCTCATTTGCTTCGTACTTCATTCATCTCAATTTGCATCTAATCCATTAGCGTCCAATACTACATCACCGAAAGATCCTAATATTCTCTTTGACCAAAAAAAAAAGGTTTATAGTAAGAAGCACCATATAATCATTTCTACCCGTACTTAATCATTATAATATACAAAATGGACCTTTCGACACAGCCACTTTCACGGGTAGGGGTCTAAAGAACGTTATAGCGCCACATTTTACTTTCATAGCCGCTGATAAATCTTAAGTCAAGTTTAGGTTAGATTGTTCCTGTTGAATACTCACGGAATTGTGGTGATACTAACGTTTTACAAAATATATGTAGCGGAATTAAAGTCTATTATAATAATACTTTTCTCTTACAAAAGCGCTCTGTATTGAATAAGCTTTGATTCAGATTAATCAAGTGCCCACAAAATGCTTTTAGTTTTGATTTGTAAAGTTGAAATAAAAAAATCGGTACCTAATTACAACATATCGTTATATTTAAAAATAAAAAAATCACAATTACATTAATTTTACTGTAGCTTATAAAATCTTTTTTCAATAAAATTCAAGTAGTTTTGGAATTTGCTACTTTACGGTACAAAAATTAAGAATGAAATTGCGAAACACAATTATTTCGTTTATAACTTTTCCCAGGAACTGATATAAATTATCATCTAAAGTGAAGAGGTCTTGTAAAAGGTTATTAGACATTCAACATCGTTAAGTGCAAAAGCCGCTGCGGACAATAAAAGATCTTTCATATTTGTGAACATTCAGTTTGCTCGTAACAAGTTTGATGCTCGAGTTGTGTGCTCGAGCATCACAATCACTTTATAGTGCTCGACTTTACGCTTACGACAGCAATGTTTTACTATTAAAGTTCTTTAAACTTTTTGATGGGTGTTTTATGTTTGTTTGCGAACTGTGAACTGTTTGAGGGTTTTATCGTGATGCTGTGTATAATTTTGAATATTCATAGCCAAATAGATCCAATTTGAAAAAGTGGATAAGAAAGACAAAATAAGACCACAACATCATAAACGGCGACGGGACGTGTGGAGTACATCTAGTCTATCAATTAACATTGAGTTTTGTGGATTAAATAATAATCTCTGTCAAATTTCTCTATCTCTTTTAAACAGGAGAAAGCATTTCCTCAGAAGTAGGATATTAATAAGTAGCTCTACTTAGTTGATGCTTGGTAAGCACTACAGTAATTTTAAATAAGAAGGTAAGCCTCAGCCTCCTTTCTCTAGATAAAAGTCATAAACATAAAAGTGATTACGTTCATACTCAACGTCGACCGTGCCGCTCTCCAAATAACCTTTCCGAAACTGGATATTTTTCCCGAATTATGGTAACGTACATAATTCGATGCCTTCCTGAGAAATTTGATCATGATTACATCTATCGAGCTAGAAATAACAATGTCGCATCACGTGGTCGTGTCGTGAATGGCAAACAAGTCTATTAGAGTGCCGCAGAAAGTTTGCGACTTTGCATCGAGTGGATCACGTCATGTCAGTCAGAAACTATTAATATCTATAGACTACCCTTCTGTTTAGCGTTTACATTTATAGAAGAAAAAAGATTCATTTTTGATAGCTTTTTCAACTTCTTTTTTAATAGATTTTTCAGAAACGCAATCATATACTTGAAAAGCATTATCAAGTCAATAGTCCGTATAATCGTTATGTATAGCAGTTTCTCATTTAATTTATCCCTGAAGGTGTAGGCAGAGTTGTATCACACACGCGTTCCACAAGCTATATCCAGTCAAATCGCTCGTTACACATAACTTTATCGTCTAATCTGCCATATTGCTGACCACCACTCTAACCACAATAATTTATTATCGATCTTGATTCCTAATTGGACTAGCTTTTATATTCGGAGGAAATCTGCGAACTGGCCAACCGGTAATTATATTTGAGATAATTTGGCACAGTGCCACTTGTCAGTCTGTCTTCAGATCAATCTTGTCAGATTATGTGCTATATAACTAGCTCACAAAGAGAGGCTCTAATGAGAACTTGTACTTCGACCTCGATTACTCGATTTTGATTTTATCGTTAAATATTTGAAAATGTCAACGACCGAATGTTAAGTATACAAATATTTGAAAGTAACATCGAAATAGTCTTTATACAACACTTTGGTACGACAACGCTTTGCAGTAATCAATGATCAAAATTCTTAAATGCTTTAGTATTTTGGCGTTGTCGCTGAGTAAAAAAAACTATTTTGTGAGTAAATCCAAAATTTTAACTTTGTACATCGTAAATTTGTTTGCAAATCCATCTTACGATTAAAACTAGTAACGTAAAAGCGGAATGTGTAGAGATTCTGTGGGCGGAACAATAAAACAACAGTTAAGCTCTGAAGCCTCATGTACAGAATGTGTGGGATGTAGTTTTAGGAGATTGCTTCTTCGCCTTCGTGCCTTTGATATATTTGTTTTATATATAAACTGGTATTATAATAATCTAAAGTTTGTTTGCACACGCCAATCTCAGAAATACAAGTCTAAACTCGTAGTGTGTTTATTTTGAGAAGCTTTGTAGACAGATGACATAACGGTGGTACAGAAAGGACGATTTAAAAAAAATTAACGAATAAATTACTATCTCGAAAACGGCTGGCCCAAAAAGGCAATTTTTTTTTCAAAGCCCAACGAATTCTTTTTTAAAGAGAAAAATTGGGAATTTTGCACTGTAAAAAGTAAATAAAATTACTGTAAAGTGGAAAAGTTTATATGGCCATGGAGACCGATATCCACGAAGTGAGAGCTTCAGTACTAAAGTTAATTTTTTCAATCAAAGTCATAAATAAACTACATGCTAACTTTTGTTACCTATCAAGTCACAAATAGATTCATGCTCATAAATGATTTAATTTCTGCGAAATAGTTATAAAAGCCTTTCCCATTAAATTTGGTTGCCGACCAAAAACCGCACAAATGGGAATGCATATTATAATTTATAGTTTATGAAAGAACTAAACTGGCTTTTTGGTATCTGTCAAAATGGTTCCCCTTAATTTGTGTTGACCTAGATAATTATAAACATTAAATGTTTTGATGTACCGGAAATGATTTTAGTATAGCTAATTTGTGGCCTAAGTTTTTTGTTAGTTACTTTGATTTACCTTATCAGCAAACTGGCCTTAAATTGTCTGACATCAACATTTAGACTTTTTCATATTGCAATGGTGGAGCTCTTGCTACAGTTATGTATAAAGTACGTGTGAATAGCCACAGGACTCGTGAGTGAGCCGTGAGCTGAAGAGTTCATTTGATTGGTTGAACGCGCTATTTTCAAGAACTACTGAACCGAATTGAATGTTTTTTTAGTATTGGATAGGCCATTTAAAAGCAGGCTATATGTTATTTAACATTACACTACGACCATCAGGAACAGAGTAGTGGCCAAATAAAGAATAAAGCCTGTGAAGCCCCGACCAACATCTAGTGTCACATAATTTAATATTGACATCATAACATAAATAAATACAACAAACCTATTTACAAAAAAAAAATAGATACTCTATTTACAGGAATTTCTTGTCGTCATCATCGTCATATCAACCCAATGACGTCCACTGCTGGACATAAGCCTCACCTAATTTCGGCCACAGCGAGCGATCTTGTGCCGCCTGCAACCGACAGCTACCCACAACCTAAACTAGGTCATATAATTAAATTAATTATCATTTTTATGTAACAACGCAGTATCAATGCAACGATTGTGCCAAACAAAACTCATCAATTATATAATGACTATGAGCTTAGAGTTGAAGAAAGAAACTATTAGGGAACAAGGCTGCAGAGAAATAGACGCACGTGCACATGTTGACAGCAACATATCACGTTATGACGCGTTGACAGCACACACAACCTCAAAACAACTTGAAGCCATGTCTGTTAACAATCTTTGTGACTTTGTACGTGAGGAAACATTGTTTCATTTCACAATTTCACGCGTTCTGACAAAAAAATACAGAGAAGAAAATACGAGCTTATTGGTCTCATAACTCTCATATTTTTTCAATACTGTGTTATATTTTATAATCAGAAACGTTTGCTACGATTGCCATAAAAACTTCTTATAGTTTGAACACAATCACATAAATGCAATGAATTAATTCAAAATATTTTTTTATTTTATTATATTATGTTAAAACCCTAACCAAACTTTCGGTATAAATAACTAGCAATGTAGACTAGGTTTATCATAATGTTTGTACTGATGGAAACAACATCGTAAATTATCCTTATCATATTTTATGAAGATATATTAATTTTGTTTGAGAAAAGCTTTTGCCTAGTGGTGCATCGCTGTCAAACAATAATGGAAATTGAAATTTTTTATTTTCCAGAAATTAATAACAAGACTAAGTGGTTATCCTTTGGAATACTTACATTTTTGATATATTCAATAGCAAATTTAAGATTTCAGATCTATAAAATAATAATAATAATATAAATATGCTGCTATTAAACAAAATAAGCTAATTACGGCCGTCTGTCATGTCAAACTGACAAAACTTTTGCTCCCATGTGAGTTTATGCGAAAATTGACTTATTTAAGTACCTACTATTCTCGTTAAATATAAGATGAAGATTTCCCAAGAGCGATACTTAAAAAAGTTTGTAAGTTAGCAAAGGGGACGAAACACAAAAGTTTGAGAGCATCTGCTACGAACTTGTGCTGCATGCAAGAAAAACTTGTGAGTAAAAAATAAAAAGTAGAAAAGTTGTAGATCGTCTAAGTAGCTAATGTTGATTCAGAGCCTTTATTTTGTCCTTTGTTTAGAGAAAGGACAAACTGTTGGCGAGTACATGATCATGTAAATAAAATTTTGATTTTATTTTGGTGTGGCTAATAACTTTTGCGGTATACATAGTGTATGTATTTTAGTGTCTGTTTTCTGTGCGGTCCAAAAATACAAAAAAATTGTATTTATTTTGTGATGGGGATGTGTTTTGTTATTTTATTGTATTTGTATAATTTTGTTGGAATTTAAAATGGCGATGGAGTGACAAGAAGCTTACAATATAATCGGAGCCAATAAATACGTCATTAGATATAAAAAAGGAAATACAATTTCGATTCCATTACCGCCACAGTATTGGCAAAGATCTTCAACAAATTCACAGTCGTCGTGAAGGAATGACGCCAATTTGCGTCGAATACATTACGAGAAAATCACAAATTATTCACAGACTGAAATCACGGACGTATTCGTTTGCAAATACTTTTTCCACCTTTTTTTCCCTCCGCAAAACCCCATCGTTGCGGTTACGTCGAGTTATAAAGTTTCACGGTTAATTAGACGGTATCAAAGCTACTGGGTTTTAACATTTATTCTGTTTTAAAATGCTGTTTTGATTGGTTTGAAATTGATACTTTGTTCTACTTTCAATATTTTGTTTATCGTTTTACTCGGAATTTATTAACGTAGGTTTCACAATTCATACTTTAATGAAGATACCACAGAAAACATCGGAAACGTAATATGATGGTACGTTTGATTGTGTAGTCGCTATTGAATTGAAGGTAAGAATGCTTAGTATTGTGGTTTCGAACTACGTAAACAACAATACCAAATTTGTATTAGTCTCGGCGTAATTCGTGATTTCAGAAGTTGAAGTATCAATTCAGACAACTTAATTGACTGAGTACGTTTATTAGCTTTCCTACCTACAGCTTCGTCCATGTAATCCATGTAATTCTGAGAAGACATTATTAAGATGAACTATAGGTACCTAACTATACTTAAAATTGTCCGTGTTTCTATACACACCAGACACAGCTTTCTGTGCAGTAATGACGTCACAAGGAGGGCGCCACTGTACTTGAAATGCTATCAAATATGTCATTATAACAAGGACAGCATTTAGTTCCACTCAATGTCACTGCACAGCTATTTGTGTCAGACTATATTCCTTGTTGATTACATGCTCCTGTACAATGTGAAAGAAGGATGTATAAAAACACTTTTGTTTATAAAATATTTGTATGCACATATTGCATTATGTAATAAGTTCATGTTAGAAATTAAAATATATAAGTATACAAAAATAAGTTAAAATAGTCGGGGTCGCCATCATCAAAAACGAAAAGGAGTTCTAATAGGTGTTTAACCACGATTATTCTGAACGAGTCTCTTGTTGACAGTGGTGTGGCAAGAGTGGCAGGTGCACGTGACGTCGACTCCCGCGGAGGCGGGAGGACCCGCCATCCTCACGTGTGTCGCGCCCGCCGCGCTCAGAGAACACGCCTCCGTCGCCGCCTGGTACAGGGACGATGCTGTGTTGCCTGCTGCTGATCATATGTGTAAGTGCACCTTTCACTATTTCCCAACTCGAGCTTACATGGTTGACAAATAAAATTACAGTCTATAGATAACATAATAAGAGCATATTTTCACAGGTAACTGAGCAAAAATAGAATACAATGTGTCATTACTTAATTTCGTAATGACAATTTCGTAATGTCGTAAGTGGCAACTAAGAAAATAAATTACAATACACCAGTGCAAGATCAGATAATCTCAAATTTCAATAATATATATATATCTTATTTAGAAGTCATCTCGGGAAGAGACTCGCCCACTTGTTCAAAATTAGGACGTAATATAAGTCACGTGTATGGATCAAAAATGTTTCTATATAAATATTTCACAGAGAAAATGTTTGTGGAAAATTACGCAAAAAATACTATTTATTTTCGTCCTCGTCGCTTTGATTCCATTATTTATTAAAACCCTTTATAAGTACTGTAAATAATAATAGGTAGTATGAATTGAGACTCAGGCATGAAAGAGTGATGAATGTGAGTGACTGTGTGAATGTGAACGAAGAGAGGTGTTATTAGTTTAATAGTTACAGCCTCTGTATTTAACCTTGCGGGAAAATTAAAAAAAAAGTTACAGCCTACCCTCTGAATGTGATACATGCGTATAGATATGTATTTATTTTTATTTTCTGAAGTGGTAGGTTACCGCTGCTCTTGGACGTTGGCAATGTTTGGGGCACAGCCAAGCCACTGCCTACCGAGAAAGGATAGCTCTCTTTAAACCTTTTTTGAAGAAGTACTTCGTTTGTATTTCATATAGAATTTTCTTTTACAGCCGGTCCAACCCTGTTAGTGGACGAAGGTTGGAAACTGATCATCCGTTCAGTCCGTATAGAAGACTCGAGAGCGCAGTACTCATGCTCGGTGCTGGACTCTCTAACAGGCGACAGACGAAGAAGCACGCCAGTCAATATAGACGTTGCTCGTAAGTTTATTTATTTAGAGTTTGTTGTAATTTTAAGATTGTTCTTCATTTCTAAGATAGTTTAAGGTAGCAGCGTTTTCAAATTTGTGTCTTTTACGCCTTCATACCCGTCACAAAACTAAGTAAATGAGTCCTTCCTACCACAAGTGCTTTTAAACGCTCATGATAAAGCTCATTTAAAATATTGTAATCATTTAAGTAATATAAGAAAAAATTTACGCATACAGTTGGTCTTCTGTAATCTTTTGGAGAGACCATGTTTTGACATGGTCTCTCCAAAAGAGCTTTCCTACAAGTCGATGATGTAATATTAGCTGATTTTGACATTGTTTTCGATTCTCAATATGTTTATCTTTAGATTTAACGAAAAAAAATGAATAAATAATCTAATCTGTACTAATATTATAAAGCTGAAGAGTTAGTTTGTTTTGTTGTTTGGTTGAATGCATTAATCTCAGGAACTACTGATTCGAATGGAACTTTTTTTTAGGTTTGGATAGACCACTTATTGAAGAAGCATATAACATTACGCTACTATTAATAGGAGCTGAGTAGTACCGAAACAAAGATCCAAGGAGTCACAGCTTCGGCCAACAGCTAATGAATACTATTTATATATGGTATTTATCAGAAAATATTGTAAGAAATATTTTCTCTAAAGTAATTAAATTTTCTAAGAAGGCTCAGAGTAAATCGAACTAAATTATATATTATAGTAATGTACTAATAGTTAGAAACTGTAATTTAAATTCTAAGAAAACATTACAGAAATTGAATCGGTATACGAAAATTGTTTGAATATGAAATGGAAAAAGAACTAGTTAAAAACATTTCTAGTTGGTTTTGATGAGCTTACTTGTAACTTTTTCTTTGAAACCACTTACACAAGTTAATCACTTGCGCTTGCAAGTTAAGTATTCAATCAAAAACAGTGAGATGATTAAGAAAATAATAAGAAACTAGTACTCAAATAGAACTTTAATGATTTACTATTCATAATTTATTTAATGTTGTAAAATTTTAATGTTAATTATTAAAACATTAGCATTTAGACGTTCGTACCAAATCAGCTGAATCTTGAGGTAAAATTTTTTTTTGGGGCGGTTTTTTCATGCATAGTCTGTATTGGCTAGATTGTTATACATATTTTATACACCTATATATATTATGTGTATTATAATAATAATAATAATATTCTGCCACATTCACACAGCGCCATCTAGTCCCAAAGTAAGCAATTATATTTGCTTGTGTTATAGGTACTAAACAACTGATATACTACTTAAATACATTTTTTTTTGTAAATGTATACATATTATAGATAAATTACACCCAGACACAGAACAAACCTTTATGCTCATCACACAAAGATTTGTCCTGGGTGGGAATCGAACCCACGACCTTCGGCTTAGCAGTCAGGGTCACTAAGTTACATAAGACTAGACCAACAGACCAGTCTTATGTACCTTTACCTATACCTAAGATATATGTATTTATAAGATATAAAATATAGGTGTATAAGATAAACTAGCTGTTGCCCAGGGTTTCACTCCCGTTGATCTTTGTTGGGCCAGCTCCTATTAGACTAAGCGTTATATTTTAGATTATTGCATTCGTTAATAAACGGGCTAAAACACTAAAAACATTTTTAAATTCGGATCAGTTTGTAGTTCCTGATATTAACGCGTTCAATCAAACAACCAAACTCTACAAATGAAAATTGTAACAAGTAATTTAAATATTAGTATATACAGATGTATAGGTATTGAAATTACTGCTCTTTTCCAGCGATGAGCGTAGCTTCAGCACCACGGACTATCTCCCACGGTCAGTGGGAGGCTGTAGTGAGGAGAGGCGGTGACGTCACACTGCCCTGTCTCGTCCATGCAAACCCACCCGCCACCATCACGTGAGTACTAGCTTAATAACTTTCAAACATTTGATAAAATTATATAGATGATATTTAGATGAAAAAACATTTAAATATTTTCGGCTTTCTCTTTTGTAAGAGCTTAGCTCTTGTCAGTGGCCTATTTCTTTTACGTTTGGTGTTTAAACTTTTAATACGACTCCACTTTATCTTATACCTTCAATTTGTTGTAATTATCATTGTTTCCTCAGCCACAGTATAATTTAAAATGTTGAAACCTTTTTTGGCAAAAAATATATGATTTTATAATTGAAATGCATTACAGAAACAATAGAAGCATGACAAAATTGTCCTATGTTTTAAGATACATTCAATGATCGATCGCATTGCCAATAATTATTGTTGCCCAACATATTTATTAATTTAAGATCTCGATCTTCCATAATTATGATTATTTATAATAATTCATAACCTCTTCATTAATTCACTATTATTGATAGATATTTTTTTCACTATTATAGATACCAAGTAGGAATCTATGACTATAGTTTTTATAAGAAATAAGTAACAATACGCAAACCTAAATAAAAAAAATAAACAGTTATTCGAAAAAGTTGTCAACATTACGTTCCGATTGTCTTTATTCGAAATTTCCCTAATGGGCAATTATTACAAAACTTTTAGGTTTTTCTTTTTCTAATAAGCATTAAATATATATCATCCAATACAATAGAATGATAAGGCATTCCTTGAATTGCATAATGGTGATATTGTAATTTTATCATGCAAACATTATTCTCTACTCTAGTTATCTCCTAATACATGCCGCTTGGCACAGTCCTCAGTTGCTCACATCAAGCATACAGTGACTTTATAAAGACCATTCATCTTTCTTTTAGCTGGAAGGTATCTAACATTATTACATTATATACCTAACTGTTAAATAGCCAACTGAAATTCACCATACAAACAGAGCTCTAACGGATTCTGCACTAAAATTACTATTTAATAAGACAGGTCAGGTATATTTACGTTCTGACGATATTGCGACGATGTGCTTAATGCTTGCTTGCTCGCTCATAGCTAAACTAAGATCTAAGTAGGTCAGCTATTTGTCATTCAGAGCAAGCACAGAACTTAGCTGCAGCTAACGACGCTGTTATTTGGCACTGGCTTATTAGCAACTGTTATTTTTCAAGTTTATGTTATTAAAATGGTTAACATGAGACTACAGCGTATACTTATTTATAATTTATTAGGATTAATTAAATTAGGCCTACGTCCAGCAGTGGACTGCAATAGGCTGAAACGATGGTCATGATAATGATGAATAATATTAGAATTGATTAAATTAGGATTAATTTAGACTATTTATAATATTAGTAGGATTGACTAATAAAGCTATGTTAAAACAGTCATCACATTATACAGATCTCATCAAGTCACAACACCGCGCCATACATTCTTATTTTCTCATTTGTTACTTACGAACAAAGATAGCAAGAAACTAGGGAGTCCCTGGTGGTCCCACATTGGGCAATAACGTTAAAATTACCGATTCATTTGTGTTATCTCGTCCAAACAGGCTGGCTAATGTAGCCAGGGCACGATGTGACCCTAGGGACAGATAACCTGTAACGTTACTGAAACTCAGAAAAATAAATGGATTATTACTCTTCAAATAGTTGTACGTACATCCGAACAATACATAAACAATGATTGAATAGGTTCTTTGGAAATTATATTTTTAAAAATAGATAGCTCAAATTGATTATGAAGTTATTAAACCAAAGGTGCGAATTTTAAATGATTATGTATAATTATACCTATTATAATATTTATAATTAAGTAGATTGTTTTAATTGCAATTTATTCTTTAAAATTAAATTAAAATATTTTTGTTTCAGAATAAGATCCTTAATTTGCTAATATAATAAAGTTAGCCTTATATACATATATTTCACTACAATATTTGCGATAAAATTAATGTATCTGGCTTTTACAAAATTGCTTCAACGTACCTAATTTTTATGTAGGTAGTACATATTGTATGCCTCTCTATTCAATTCTAGTGAAGTAGACTACCTATATAGCTCGAGTGCAAAATCTCGAGCAATAATTGATATATTCACAAAACCTAAAACAATTGCAAGTGGCAAGCCTGCTGTTAAATTATTATATAAAACCGTAGACCACACTTTATATTCCCCAACACCAGGCTACAACATGCATTTAAGCTGCCACAAACACCGTATGGTATTTATTTGAGGGCGCTAGGTCGTCCATTAGTGTCGGCCATCACCACAAAACTTAACAAGCTATGAAACGTACGTGACTCAACTAATGTGCACTCATTCATTTACGACTACCGCTTAGGATATGTTCACACTGGAGTCTTATTTTTTAATTTGATTTTTGCAACACTAAAATCTTAAGACAACAGTATTTTGTAAGTAGTCATTCAACTGTAGCTACTGCCTAAGGAGTTGACTTATGTAAATTTGCCTTAGTCAAATTTAATACTTTCTATTAACATATATTATTATGCGCGAAAATATCGATGAATATTTGTATATTTCTTACTCTTACGAAAAAAAACATTTATCAGTTTTTTTTCATATAGCATAAGCCTTAGATAAACACCTAGATAGCTTTCATCTTGCTAATTTCCTTACTTCATGTGGACAGACCTGCGTGCGGAATAAATTCCTAAATATTTTTTTATTCACAGTGCGTAATGAATGTACAGCTAAATTAACAGAATGTTTGATAATCAACCAATTAGGAGTTTTACTGTAAGTAAAACTACGATAAGGAATCACCAACACTCCTGCTAGCGTTCGTTACTGAAACAGTTTATATCTACCTAGAGTGAACTAGATGAAAATAGTTCAACCTTTGTTTAAACTAAAGTGTCGAACACATAAAGGAAAGTCAACTATTATGAGTTTTTTACTCACTGCTATCTATGCAAATACTTTAAACTAGTTTAATAAGAAATAATAAAGCACAGTGGCCAATAGTTAGTAAAGCATTAACGTCCACTTTAGCCCATAAATGTCCCACTTCTGGGCACGGGTCTCCTACAAAGAACGTTGAGGGAATTTAGTTATATGCCACGCTGGCTAGACGGGTTGGTATAGAGTTTGTTTTGAATTTTCCTTTTCTCGCAGTGCTCTATGTATAAACCTATCTGTAAAATCAAAAATGTTTTACATTGGTTATAACATCATAACACATTGTGTACATACTAATTTTGTCGTGCACTATAAAGCCTAATTTTCGCTGGGAAACATTATTAACGTTAAAAACATTATTAAGTAAATGTCGCGCGACTTCACAAGTGACATCGCACGACATTTACGCGTCGCAGAACAAATTTTAATTAGAATAGTGAAAATGCTTGACTACTACTTATGTATTGATTTCTTTTTCATAAATTGGTTTATATATAAAAATATAACTTTAGTTACCACAAATATAAAATTCTACTACGCAAGAAAGAATCTCTAAAAATGGACGCCATTTAAAACGCATTTTATCCAAAAACGATCGTCTTTTATAAACATTTGTCTGAAGTTTTAGTGACACTGCACAAGTGCACATAGGCACGTGCCCAACCGTCGCCGTCGTAAGCGCTGAGTGCGTGCCTGGCCGCGGCCGCATCGTAAACCGACACTAAAACATAATTACTTGTACTTCACTCTTCTGTACCCGACTTAACCTACTTCAAACTCTCCTAATTAAGATTTTCGTCACTTATATTTAATTTTTCTATTGGGGAATATTCCAGCGGATTTATAGCTCTGAGTTCTCTCCAAGTGAGGCAACTTTTGATATTAAAATTTATGGAGGCATGCGTAATATTGACGTTTACTGTAATTTATTGTTCTTCTAAGATAGAAGGTTACAAAAAGGATAATAAATGATGATGAAATAATGTAAGACTTACTTGGTGGAGCTTAATTTTCGTATATTTTTGCAAAAGAGAAGCTTCGGACTAACAACGCCAACGATTAGAAAGGAAGAATGACAAGAGCGTCATATGTAGCGGTTAAACAAAAAGAAGAAAACAGCCCTGTCTTTGAGCGATGGTTATTACTTACCAACATTAAAAAAATACGGATATTTTTTCTAATAACATCATAGGAGCTAACAACAAAAGGCTTGTTGTAAAATAAGACAGATATAACGTGAATGTAGCTTGTGAGATGTCAGAAACAGGCTGCATCCTCCCTCTATGTGATATACGTACTCTCTTACTTGTGTCTCTATGGCCCCCATGGGGGTAGTTGACACAGCGCTATTGTTAAGTGAAAACCGTATCCTATTTCTTTATGCTATGTGTTATGCTCCTAGCAGTATATATAGCAGTAAAATGATATGCGTATAACTGCATATAATTTTACTACTCTTTAAGGTAGTTTCAAAAACGTGCATGTTTTAGATTTGTATTTTTTTTCAGAGGATAATGTCAGCCAAATCGATTTTAATAAATCTTTTTATGCTCGATATTCTGTTTTATTAAAAAAGCAGCTTGTATTATGTTAGGGTGCAATTTTTGGAAAGTTTAAAACCAATACATGTAAATCATTTATATATTTACACACTAGCTGTGTCTGCAACTTCGTTCGACAACTAATCCTGTACTCGTGTAGTTTTTGTTTTTTTTATGGAACCCTAATATTTTTTCCAACATCAAAGTAGCCTAAGTTACCCCTTGTGACATTAACTATCCGCCAGTGAAAGTCCCGTCGAAATCGGTCCAGACGTTCCAAAGATTAGCCGGAACAAACAGACAGACAAAAATTGAAAAAAAAGTTATTTTGTTTTGTACCGTATATAATGCATGGTAGTAGAAAGCGGTTATTTTAATATAACAAACAGACACTCCAATTTTATTTATTTGTATAGATAAACCACTTAAATTAAAAACAGCTATAGAAAACCAAGTAAAAATAAGGAAAGGAGAGAAAAAACATTGTAAACCCACTCACAATTATATCTGCTCTAGTTTGATGCATTTCTAATTTATGACCTTTGTTATAAAATCTGCGTAAAACATTTATCCGTAAATAAATTATATTATTTGTACATGACTATCTATATGTGTAACGTTTTATAAAGTATTTATTTTTTCTTTAAAGATAATCTTTATTGTGCCAAAAGTTACATAAATTGTGTAAAATACATGGTCACTAGTCTCCACACTAGGATTCTCTGTGTCGTGGACATAGTCTCATTCGTATTATAACTTATGGTAACTAAAAGAAAAACCTACAAATTATTTATAACAACAAAGTTTAATTAAACCACGAATAACGTAGCTTAAAAATAAAAAATCGTGCAGTTGCAGGGTTCCAGTGAGCACTTAAATCGGGCCACAAGTGTCACTGCGCCCCGTACTACGTTCGTGTGAACACAGCTGCCGCGCGTGCTAACTAACTGTACTTCGTTTATACTGCAGGACGCGATGCTGCACAAACTTTAAATAAATAGTATGCTCTGATATTAGAATTTCAAAAACAGTGGACAGAGGAATATAAATGAAATACAGAGAGACATATTAAGCATTTTAATCATATAAAAATTAATGAAATTTGCTGGTACGCGCTTAATTTGAGTTTAGAAATAAAACTTATTTATAAGATTGAAAGTAAATATTTTGCTTTCAATCATCAAAATAAATCACAATTTGTTCACAAAAATAAAACAATAACTCAATCACAAATTAGTTTATACATCAGAGACGTCGATTCCCCATTCAGATAAAAATTGATCAAAATAAACATAAATTACGATAAAATTGGCCATTTCCATCCACGACTCTTCTATCTGTTATCAACATTGTTATCGTGTATTGGCACGAAACGCGAATACGATGTAATAAATCATTTTCGTACGAAAACAAGAGTCACAACAATATCCAAATAATACGCTTTGACTGTAAGGAAACCAAGTTAAGGCAATTTGAACAAAGTAAAGGCGTTTTATGGGTAAGATTAACCCATGGTGTCCCAAGAGCGTGATAACGTAATAATAAAAGGAGTGAGAGTGTTTGTGAATAGTCAACAGTACTTGCGCATCCTGGGCAGCTATTTATGATATGAGGACTACTAGCGACATTGTGAATGATTGCAGAACTAACACTGACCTACAATATTATTAAAACTACCTATCGTGAGATGACGACATATTGACGATTAGAGTCGCGCGGGGTTTCACTCCGTCGTTCTTTATGTTCTTTCGTTCGTTCATTCGTTCTTTGGCCACTGCTCAGCTCTTATTGGTAGTAGCGTGATGTTATATAGCCTATGTTACTGAGTGATAATGAAGCTTTCCAACGGCAAAAGATTTTTTGAAATCAATCCAGTAGTTTTTAAGTTTACTCGTTACATACAAAAATACAAATCTTTCCTCTTTATTATATTAGTATAGATAGTATAGATGAGATGAGAGTGATGATGAGGTGAGAAGTCGAATGACGTACAAAATAAGGCTACCAAGGGTACCAAGCGAGACTGTCTCGCTTGGTACCCTTGGTACTAGCTACCTTGGACTAAATGTTATTCACTCTCTACTTTTACTTCCTAATAAAAAAATATTATGCATGATCATCATCGTCATATCAGCCCCATGACGTCCACTGCTGGACGTAGGCCTCATCTAATGTAATAATATCTTGATAAATTCATTCAAGTTGTAGGGTTTTTGTTACCTTTCCTTCATTCATTCTTACGACATGTCCAAACCAGCTGAACATTTCTTTCTCTATTCACGTCACAATACGAAAATATTCACATCAAAAAGATCAATTGTTGTTTAATCGTGACATATTGTTTCAAAACAAACTTTTTTGCAAATAGTTGTACACATTTTAGGGCCACAAATGTAACCCATCATGTGACAAATGAATGTACATTATGTTTCGTAGTTTTGTTCGATGAGTGCAGAACCCTTTTTATATTTGAGGGCTTTTCTACTCTTGTCGTTAGCTTGTCTACCCATTGAGGAGCTTCCAATTATGATGTCTGGAGAGCATTGAGGTTCTGCAAAACAATTTTTTTTTCGAATATAATGCAACGGTTTTCTTTTTTTAACATTTGAGGAAAAACAATAAAACGAACATTAATGGTATAGCGAGGTAGCCAAATAATTGAAAAATACTATTAAATAAGCAATTCTACCAACTAGTAAAACCTATTCTAAATAAGTTAACATTTTTAGGTGTAAATTTTTATTTCGAAAACATTTTGATAACAATTTAAGTAAATATTTTTTTATAAGCAGATAAAGCGCTAATTTTTAATATTATTTAGGCACACTTTCCCTAGAAAAACAAAATCTCTCCCAAAAAATTAAAGATCTCTAAATTCTGGTAATACCATCGCGAAATAAGGAACTTCTATAAAACACATTTATAGTGTTGTCCGCCGAGTGGAAGTTAACTCCAATACTGAAATTTTTAGAATAATTAAACTACCTATTAAATGACTCCTCATGGCTTGTCAGTTTATTGACAAAGTGTATAGTTTAGCAATTTACTACAATATAGGTGCACGGTAATCGCACTCCCAAATCAGCAATGTGAAGACGTGTTATTTTCCCCTAGCGTCTCGTAAAAAGCGACCAAAATTTATCTAGAGGTTAACGGAAACAGTTGTTTTATTAAAATTTCAGATCTCCGAACAAACGATCCATTTATTGTTTCGGCGGACTTCCGCAGTATTCTCAATGATTTTGTGTCAAACTTTGAAATTTGTTTCATGATAGGCCTGGAACATGACCTATTTATACTACAAGCAACATAACAAATAAAAAGCCCTCATGCCCAAACAAAACAGTCACTTTAAACAGAACAAACAATAATTACACCGTAATTAGCATTATAAAGAAATCCAAACAGGCCTGTAAGCTCATGGCGAACCCATTACTGCTATTGTCTCTAACACAATGCACCGTATTAATCAGGAGTTTGATGCCGTGACGGCTAATGTCCTAGCCTGATTTACACTCTGTCGATTAAAAGGCAAAAAGGAATCTAGGGTTGTTTTTTTGGAAAAGACAAAGAATATTCAAATGTACTGTTGTAAATAATAATGGCACTTCTTATATTGTGTTGAGGCAGGCAAATGAAAAAAATATGTCACTACTGATGAATAATGATGAGGCATTTATTTCAACTACTTTTTAACATACATATATATAGATTACGCCTCTTTTCCAACAGAGGAGTAGGCAGAGACTATTTCCTTCCACTTGCTACGATTCTGACATACATCTTTGGCTTCTTCTTTTTTTCATGCATTCTCGCCAATTGAGGGTACTCCTGATCTGTCCCTTTTTAAGAACGTCACCTATTAGGTCATGGTACATTCTTCTAGATCTTCCCCTTCCAACGTTTCCTTTCACATTCGCCTCATATATTTGCTACCTAAAAACAGTCTATCTAGAAATTAATATAAGTAGGTATATAATGTCCAAAAGCGATAGCTTTATATAATTTTAATAAAATAGAATACAAATATTATTTAAAGAAGCAATAGGCACTCTCAACAGCTTGCAGTAAGCAGACATACCTAAGTGAAGAAAACTTCACTTACACTTGACTTATTTTCAAAGAGCTATATTATGTTTAAGGAAACTCTTTAGCAAAAATAAACCACCAAACTATGTAGTAAATGTCAGTACATACTAACAAGAGTATAAAAAACCCAACTACCCTAAAAGCGTCTAAACAAATCCCCGTAAAACTTACCTGAAGAAAACCATAAAAGTGAAACCAATGCCGTATTTCTTTACACTCGTTCTAAAGTTACGATGGTATAGACGAACAAAAGCTCACGTTACGTTATGTCCCTCTTTATGTGACAAGGGTTGAGAATTACACAGATGAACGCAGTTGCTTACCTATTCACTATCTGTTTACTACCTTCGCTATATATACATATGTATCCGTGGCTATATAACAAGCAATTGAATAAAGTTCTATCACTAAAAAAAAACGCAAACGTCATTACAAATGTATGTGCTTAGGTATAGTCTAATTTCTAGATCGATTTATTAATGCGAAAGTTTATTAGGGTGAATGTTTGGATGATTGGACGTTTGTTACTCATTCATAAAAAGAACACTATTTGGATTTTGATAAAACTTTAGTACCACGTTATAGCATAAACATCAGAATAACATTTGAGCAAAGTTTGAAAATGTAATGGTAGCGGACGAAGTCATTAGTATTATATATTATTATCTTCTTTCTCTTCTTCTTAGTCGATATAATCTATGCTGGTCGTATCTAGCTTGACGTATCTCATACTCCTCATGGCCCGAGCTCTTTTTTCTGGTTATAGATAAATAATATTGTCAATACAATGTAATAAACATAATTATCTTTGTTTTAATAACTAATTTAAATTATTATCTCAAAGCAATGTTGTCCCGCATGATACAGGTGACAACTATTATATGAGTTACATCTAAATGCACGTTCACTTAGTATTTACGTCTTATATACTATTTCTGTCTGTAAAGATACCTATATCTATCTGTAATAATAATAATAATAATAATAATAAATTTATTTATTTCGGACAACAGAGATCCATAGTTGGTTAGTATTACAAATAAAGCTTATATTCTAGGGTTAGTAACTTAAATTAGATACATAAAATAGTTAAAAACAAAAAACAAATGATGATTACGCAGGAAAATCACTATCCTACATAATCACCCTTTGCACAAAACTCTTAATATTAGGAGTATAGCTCTCCGCTACAGCTCTCAAAATATAGTTGCGACTACCCCGCACTCTGCACAGCAGCGAAGCAGTCTTCTTGCGGATTATGGCTTGGAAGCCGTCTGTGTGGGCCTTGGCAAACATTTCTGAAGCGTAATGATATAATCAGTCTCACAACTAAGGTAGCAATTACACAGTCAACTAATGAGCATTATATACCTTACTACAAACGCCGCATACATATTGTTCCCCATATATATTTATATACCTAAGCAACAAAAGATAGCGTCGTAAATAAGAAATTAGATTAGGCGGAGACGCACGATGCTTAAACATAAAATTAGATTAATCAACGGAAAGTTACTTGAGTGGCCTCGTTTGTAACACGCCTTACATTGTGACGTTTAATTATGAGGTGTAAAATTGTAGATAATGTTGCGATATTTAATTATCTAAAGACTCGTTATATGATGAAACGTATATTCGTGCTCTTGTAAAACAAAGTACCAACGCAATTGTGTAAATATTGTTGTAGACACATAAGTACCGAGCACGTTACAGTACACACATAGTCGTATTGTCTGGAGCACGCTCCGGGGATCACAGAATTTTAGACAATTACACTACGAAAGTTAACATTGTTAGAGTCCCATTTGACCTACAATTGTAGGCTTATTGCCTAATGTTATAAATAATTCCCTCTTTAGAGAAATACTTAAGTTTATCTTAGAGACTGAAACAACAAATTCTATGAAATGGCGCTACAACTATTTATTTTTTTCTTTTTATGAATATAATAAACTTGAAAACAGGACTTTCAAAAAAAAATCAACCGACTTTCTGGACCCACTTCAAGGATAGTATTTAAGTAGTAGTATATGTATAAAATATAAACAAAAATAATGTAATCTTTTACTATTGATTATACAATTAGCTAAATTAGGCAACATCACAACAGTATACCGGTTCCAACTCAAATCTAATAAGTGACGATCACACAACGACTAAGCTTCTAGGAATTCGACTTGCATTTTCAAGACGCTATCATTTTGAAACTTTTGACAATGATATCAAATTCTACCAGTAATATATTAAAATACCGAGTAGGATCACAGCATAGTTTATGTAAAACAAAGCATCTAGAAAAAAAAAAAATCATTATGAAACACAACCAAAAGTTTGCTACAGACGTAGAGTCGTACACTGTATGGTTCATCACAGATAGGTTCGTTTACGAGCGGTCTCTCATTAACGCGCGTCCTTCTAACTTTGCTCACATGTCATTATATATCTGTGTGAATATACCGTGACGTCATGTATAGAGTGCCAATGCCAACAAAAGTTTCTTAGTTCGTACGAGAACTACTAACAAAAACTGTCATAGCTACATTAGGTGGGAGAAAACGGTCTTGTAAGCATATTAAGCTCCGCAGTGAAATAATTACGAACTTTTTTGAAATTACGGGGTGGACGTTAAATGATCGACATGCTGATATCAATTAGACGTAGGTAACTACTTACTTCCTTTTTTTAACTAATCAACTTTTCTATTGGACCATCATGCTCAATAAGAATAATAAATATATAATATAATTGACAATAACAAAGATTATACTATTATTTTCCTTTTCTTTCTTTACGTGTAGGATATTGGGAAAAAAAATCTGCTGCAGTTCAAACATTAATACCCAATTTTTTTGTATCTATTGATATAGACCTATGTACGCATTATCGCGATCAGTACATTGCAGAATCACCAGCTTCCGTTAACGAGAGCGTTACCCTTACACCTAGCATTTATTAAAGCAACTTTGTATATCGCACTCTGATACCTATTCAGACAACATTAACGTATGTTTTTGAATATCACACGAGAAGCAAATTTTGCCAAGTAATTACACATCTGGCGCAATATAATTTTATTGGGAAGCCCTCCGGTTATGTTTTAATTGCTGAACAAAGGTGGAGGCAGTATTAAATAATTACGTCTTGTGTAACGCCTTACCGATGCGTGTTCTCTTTTATAGGCGGTAATAACTATACTATAAGGTTTAATTTATTTTTAGTTTTAGTATTATTTACAATAAACTTTGTTGCTAATTTATAAGTCGAACGCTTAACGTACGTGAGGTAAAGTAACCTACAAAAGATAAAAATACTTACCAATATATTTTTTTAGATTATATTTTGTTAGGCAGAGTTGTTTTTTAATGAATCTATCAATCATGATTTGATTTTTCTACTTTATTAACTTAACATATTATTATAATTAAACCGGCGGAATTAATGCGTATACCTCAGTTAACAAAATAACAATGAATACATATTTAATGCGACAATTTCTTGTTCAACAAATACAAGTAAATATACAAAGGATCCTACGGACCTACTGAGGCGTAGATTGACCCGTGGTTAATAGCAAACCGTTTTCTATTGTATGTAGTATATTTGGGACGCATAGGAGTACGACAGATAATTGAGTGATCTGTCAAGTGATTGTGATTGAAAACGTTTATAGTGTACTGTAGAGGAACGGGTAATTAACGTGATTGTTATAACAATTTAATAAATAGCTTCAAAATGTATGTTGTCCTCGAAAATACTGCTACATTGAAGTTCGGTACTGTGACGTCGCACCTCCACTCGCAGGTTGCGGCCCCATGTTGGGCGCCATTGTAACGACCAGGTGGTTTAGATCATCTAAACAGATCATCATCATGATTAGCATGTTTAAAGAAACAAATAATTACATTTATTATTAATTATTATCTTCGAAGATCCATGTTTTTAGTTAATGGTAGTTGTTTCCCGTTATTTCAAAGTGAAACTTTCTCCACTAGATGTAAATGTGTAAATGTTTAAGCATTTCGATATAATTGTTAACATATCACATAAGAGTGTCAAGCACTTTAGCGTGACGTAAGTTTAAGTGCTTTGTCTCCACAACTCCCATCAAAGACAGTTAAGAGTAGTATGTACAGTATTTTGCACCTGAATGCGGGCGACCAATGCAACTATGTTTTAGAACCGATCTACGTCACTCGCTTATTATAATTTCATTAATATATTCATCCCTAGAAACACAGATCTGTTTGTACAGGTTAACTTGTTAGAAAACTCGAAATAAATCTATGGGTCGGGGTGTCGCAAAGAGGGTCCCATTAAAAATAAAAAATAAATGTTTAACACATGGTTGACGGAGCCCCGCTTCGCGGGGCTCCTACTTCTGGTTGGTTTAAAAAGAAATAACCACGAAGGCAAAGGTGGGAGCTTCGCTTCGCTTCGCCTTAACCTTCTGACCTAACCTATCCAAGTCGGGATGAACTAAAAAATAATTTCCTCATATCTCCGAAACGGAAGAATAACGATCAATACAAATTCGATCAAAATTATTCTAAGTTTCAACTCCATATAAAAAGCGACGATATTTTTCTAAGTGTCGGGACCCTTTTTGCGACACCCTAACCGAGAGATGTAATGGGTTGCTTATAATATTAATTTATTTAAAGTCTAGCTTCCAGCCGCGGCTCCGACACAAAAAAGTAGCCTATATGCTATTTCAGAGTTCAGACTAAAGTCATCAGTATACCAAATTTCATAGATTCTTTAAGCTTTTATGGCGTCATTGAGTAAGAGACATCTATCTCTATACATACCATCTTAAACTTTGACAAATCTTATTTTATATCTCATATTAAACAAAAGATTATCACTCTCGATGACAAAAACTAGAAACTAACTGTTTCTAGTTTTTGTCATCGAGATAATATCCTTATGTTCGATAGAAACAATATTGAATACTTCAATAATCTGTTATTGTTATGTGAAGTAGCACTTTGCCGCTCCTCGGCAATAACCCGACCATTTGTCATGTGTCAGGCGGCGGCGGCGGCGGCGGCGCCTGACCGCTAATGGATCTCTGGCGAAATACATCAAGAACTGGTACACCGACGAATTTTGATGCCACCCTTATTAATTGTCCTGCTCTCTTTGCTTCACCATGATGGGGAACTTTTTGAATAATTGTATGGAAAATGGATCCATTTTCGTTTGGGAGTGTTATCTGTTGCATATTATGAAGAAAAGTACGGAAATTGCATGATGTGAAGTTTCGTAAATTTATCATCTTATCCCTTTCATGTTTGTGATGACAAATATAATATATTATATTTCCTATACTTACAGTTTTCATACATCATTTGGTACAGACTATTACTATATAATTTCATACGCAGATAAAGACTCAACTCGGTTAATATTCAGTCACAAAGAGACACATAAATACGATTGCCATTAACCAATAGTATCACGTGCCAGTTACTATTATCCGTACGTTGTTGAGGCCTCAGGGTATTCGTGTAAATGCTTCTAATATTCCGCTAATAATATACAAAGTTGTGCAAGCACGTCGGACGGTTAGTTGCCAACAAGTCGCTATACTCGTATCGAACTACCTGAGAACGTCGTTACTTTAAAAAGTTTTAAGTGCGCCATCACTGTGTTATTGTCATTCCGTGTTTATGTGGGCGCAAGATTGCAGTGGAAGCGAACCCTTATTTATTCACAAGATTTTTACTATTGTAAGTTAGTTCGTTTCAATACAATACAGATCAGGAGTACCCTAAACCTGCGAGAATGTAAGAAAAGATTGATGAATGTTGAAGAAGTGAAATATGCATGTCACAATCGTATCAGATGGAAGAAAATGCCTTCTGCCTACCCATCTGTTGTTTATTTATACATAATATATTTATTACACAAACCTACATACATAGAATAAACTACTTTTAACTTACTTGGTTACTTTATTAAATAAATGCACATGAGCCAGATAAATCATTGAATAAATTATTTCAATGCTGGAGTGCTTCCAATTTATTTTAATAACTATTATTCTTTTCACCAACCCATACCCGCTCTCGAAAACATTTCACACCATACAAACCGTACGAACTGCAAAGCGCAGAAAACTTATATCGATAAATAGTGTCGGCCACAGCAAATCTTTTACACGTTTGGTACGAGTGTATCGTACACTTTGAACATTTCCTTAAACTTTGTAATGTATAGTGAGTTAGTGAGTTATTTAAACCTACATTGTATTGACGGTGGCGTAGCTACGAGTACGTGATAGGGAAGCGTCTGTTTAATAGGAACAGTTTCACACAAAGTTAGTGTAAGTATATTATTATTTACAGTATATTTATACCATACTATCTTACAATAATATTAGACATATTTTCTGAGTTCTTTTTTTTAAATACTTTATTTATGACCTAATACAAGAGCCTTAATTTGATTTTTGACATAATATATATTATGTAACAAAAATGCATCATTCTAACCTTAGAACAAAATAAGCAGATAGACTATCATTTATCTCCGGTGGGCCAAACATGCGGTCCGAGTCCGATTTCTGACTAGTGGATGGCACTTTATGGAATTTATATGTACTAGTGAAGTGAATTGCCATCTACTAACGATGAAGAAAAACATTGTAAGGATTTAGCCGGCATATGTCGCACGCCTTAGATAGAGGCAGAAACTGTTGCCCAGCAGTAGGGTATTAATGGGTTGCTATTACTATAATTTGCTTGGATAATACGTTTCCGTGGGTCACATGGGCGTTTCGCATGTGTAACGCCACAGATGGAAGCGAGTAAAACTATAATTTCGTCAATTTAAATCAGTGTGGGCGTATTTCCCTGGCGTGTAGTTAGTACAATACATTATAACAAAAGAATGGTCAGTGCCGAGTACAGCCATTATGTTATTCAACTAGAATGCTGTTTGTAGCTCTCTGTTGGGAGAATAACTGATAACAATGTTTTGTTAGTTTTGAGCAAAATTTAAATTTACTATTATAAACATGACATTGCATCACGCCTTTTCCCCGAAGGGATAAGCAGAGGTGTACCGTGTAGGGCACCCACATTTCGCCATTTCTATGTTTAGTCTGACAAAAAAATCACGCGAGCCCATTGTCATCAACCGGGAACATTTGTTTTACAATCTGGAATTTAATTATAGAAAATCCCAATACCATTTTCACCCGACTAGGGAATCGAACCTATTGAATTCATCTACAACTATAAAATATATATTTATAACTAATATCTATGTGAAACCTCGCTCAAGTAGTATGTCTTTGAAAAATAACCCTTATCCTTTTTCCAAATTCTTGATTGTCTCTTAAGTTAAATTTGATAAAGATCTGTTCAGTAGTTAACCGAGAAAGAGTAACAAGTAGCAGACAAAGCTAACTTAACTTATATAATATAAGTGTGTATATTCACAAATGAGGAGACTCGAGCCCAACAGTGGGACTTAATGGGCTGTTGATGATTCACAAATATTCCATTGTTGAGCAAAACATTCCTCGGTAACTCTGGGAAGAATTCAGGCAGAGTTAGCTGTCTACTGAATCTTTCCTTTAAACATTTTCAACAGCGAAATTGAAATTGCTACGTTTGACAATCCAAAAGATAGACTCACAATATTACTATTACAAGAGTGATACATCCAAGGAGGTCTGAAACAAACTACAACATAATCTTCTAAAACCAAACTTTTATTGATTTACGAGGAAAAATTCATACATACGTAAGTAAGCAAACCTACTACTGTACAGGTATCTCTGCAAAAATCTTTACATATAAATACTTAAACACGAAAACAGTGTGACATCCAAAGTTCCAGTTGTTTATTTCCCCAGTGCGCGATACAAACATCTATCTCAGGCTCACCCCCTGTCCACTGTATCGATACGTCAGCCACACAATTTATTTCACGTATGTGTGACGTCACAACGGTGACGCATCCCCACACAAACATATTTCATGACGATTTATGAGTCCTTGGTCATGGAAATGAGGATTCAGCGGGTGATTTATGAAGTTCTTATTGTAAGCTGACAAATGTAGCGGCAACCCAAATTGTTTCTATCTGACATTGATTTGTGAGGATTTCTTCCATTAAGTTATAGCCTTAATGGATGACACTATATTAAAGTTGATAGCAGTTGGAAAATGTTGGATAACACAATAAAATATGGACGTAAAATATGAATAAGTCCTTGAGGAGACACTCGAAATCGCCAAACGTAAACTGGGCGGTTATTCTTTATGGCATCGTAAAGTATTTCATTCTGTGAATCTCGTCATTACAGTGGTGTATCTATAGCTGGACAAATTTGAGTAATGGCGTGCTTTGAAGTGTTGTCGTATTGTATCTTCGTGATCATACTGCAAAGTGTGTTGATACAAATTTATTGCACCTTTACCTTTTATTAAAAACTTATTCGCAGTCTTCATAATCACTATGTGAAATAAAACATGCAATCCTGACTGATTGGAGTGGGTACGTGGAAATCCATTATATTATATTAACTGTAATTATTCTTTATGTAGACTAACAGGAAAACCAGTCATTTCAAAATCGACAATGTTAATGAGTACAAAAGGAATAAAAATTTCAAAAAAGAAAAATCCCGCGGATTGTATTCTTACAACGACAGCAGCGCCACCTAGTACCGGAACGAATAAATCCTGCGCTTGAGGCTGTATCCGCTGCTGTGACGTCACCGGCGCCGCTTCCGGTACTCTAGATGTAATGAATTGTTATATACTTTTGCACCCACAGAATGAAAGAATTTTTACGACTCCATTTCTAAGCTACGCTATTGTATGTCGAAGTATAATAATTTTAAATCATTTTGGTAAAGAAATTCTTGACACACTAATGTAAGAAATCTCAATGTATTGTAGGCGTACAATTAAAAAATATCGAAGTTTGGCATTCTATTGCAATTATATAAAATGTTAAACCAGATCAGGAAATTGCATAACATTTAATGTAAATAGTGAGTGAAATAACATAAAATATCCAGTTTTTTCTTCACAAAATAAACTACGACATGATACAACTCACCACAATCCAATACAACATATTATCATAATTGCATCCTTTTCCCGCGGCCGCTTCCCACGGCTCACGGCTCCCCGGAGGGTGAAACAAGCATTTTCCATTACGCTCTTGGCATAAGTAAATGAAGTCTCCAGTCTTACTCACGGTGTCGGCTAACAGTGCAATGTTTACTGAACTTGCACGTTCTAGATTGATTGCGAGCGGTTGATTGCTTGTAGTTAATGTATTGGGTGACTTTAAACTATATAGGAGGTAACTGAGCTATGCTCGATGATGTATAATTGCAGTACCACTTCTGGCTACTTGGTCTACCAGCATTAACTAGAAACCCTGGTGATTAAGCTTGAATGCTTATGCTTATTATGAATGCTGATGATTAAAATGCATTTTTTTATTTAATTGTTCGAACCGTATTAGAGATATTAATTAATTTATTTTATACAAGCTTATATTATTAATTTAAATCTCACCAAAATTTTGTTTTATACTTAAGACGATGATTTTAGTTTCCACAATGACACAATGAATTTATGCAGACAAGAGCACTGCGAGAAATGGAAAATTCGAAACAAACCGTATACCAACCAGTCTGGCCAGCGTGGTATAATAGGTTAAATTCCCTGCACATTATTTGGAGGAGATCCGTGCCCAACAGTGGGATCACCTTTCAGATTACAATGTATTTGCAAGTATTCTATGGCCACTGGTCCGCACCAATTACAGTCACCAACTATTAGGTATACTCGTATAACAAGATAATTCGTTGAAGCACGGGTGACTGTTGGCGTGTAAACAGCAACCATTCGTGCGAGAATGTCTGCCTCCTACTGTGGCATTTATCGCTCATTTTATATAAGATGGACTGAGTCTGTTAAGCTAGTTTCTAGCATGTATGGATACCTCTCTCTTTTATGAATAGATACCTCGACATATATAGATATGGTGCGAGTCTTTTGGACTTGTCTTTATGTGCAACTAATGCTGCTTGCTTACGATTCTACTTAGAATGTTGAGTTTGAGTAAAAGCAAGTTTAGATACAAAATAACGTAGTTTGATGTACAGGGAACATTAAAAGCTACAAAGTCAAGCTACAAACTATATGAACTAAACAGCGCGAGCTTAGTGTTTCAGTTTGTAACAACTAGGTAGGTGGTCACTCTCCTCGTGTTTGCGGTCACTTAGCTATGTTGCTTTATAATTTGAAACTAAATAGGTTGAGCTATAAATTATTGACTTGGGTATATATCCATACTAATTTTAAAGGTTTGTTTGTTTGTTTGGACGCGCTAATTTCAGGAACTACGGGTCCGAAACAACACATTCGATTTCAGTGACTTTTGTAAGCATGTTATTGGTTCTAGTTTCAGATCTTATAAGACATTTGTTAGGCGTTAATTGACTAGATAATTTCATCATGTTTTGCCCTTTTAATGTGTAAATAATGAGGACATTATAATCATCATCATTATCATTATCATTTCAACCAATAAACGTCCTACTGCTGGGCACGGGTTTCCTCTAAAGAATGTGGAGGGAATTTAGCCTACTAAACCACCCTGACCAGACGGGTTGGTATAGGATTTTGTTTCGAATTTTCCTTTTCTCGCAATGCTCTTGTCAGATTAAGGTCTCTCCCTTAGTCGCCTTTTACAACACCCACGGGTAGAAATGGGGTAGTGACATTATGTATTGTTAATCCGTCACTACACGGATAATAATAATATGTCCTCATTATTTACACATTAGAGGGCATATAATATATTATGTATCTGACCTTTGAATCAAGAGTCATTAATACAATGATATTATTATATTGTATAATATCCTGAAACATACATGACATAGTGCAGGGGACAATCTCTAAACATCAGTCAATTAAACTGTCATACTGTTGGAATAATACGCATCCTCTATTAGCATAAACTTCGCACTTCAAGCATAATTTACATCATTCCAAGTTTAAAATTAACTTTATGTTATCGATTGTTAAATTAGTAATACCGGATTAAAATATCAATTTGCCTTACCCAAATTAAATTCAAAAATAGATTAGATAAGGCCCTCAATTTTAATTAACAATGTTTCAATAGACCCTTGTTAATTCATTATAAATCAATTTAGGATAGCGACGCAATTACTCACTCAATATAAGCAGCTTATATAGGAATATGTTCATGACCAAAGCGCATTACATCCCATAAGGTTGGCCCAAGCTCTTCTGAAATCTTCGGCTACTAATTCTTACGAAATTATGTTTGCAACGAGTACGAATTATAAGTTACACATTCATTATTTAATCTTACTAATATCATAAATAATGTGAAAGTTAAGATCATCATCATCATCATCATATCAGCCCAATGACGTCCACTGCTGAACATAGGCCTCACCTAATTTCCGCCACAGCGAGCGATTTTGTGCCGTCCGCATCCAACGGCCCCCCGCAACCTTTACTAGGTCGTCGGTCCATCTGGCGGGGGGCCGCCCCACGCTGCGCTTTCCAATACGTGGCCGCCACTCGAGAATTTTTTGCCCCATCGGCCATCAGTTCTGCGGGCTATGTGGCCTGCCCACTGCCACTTCAGCGATGCGATTCGGTGTGCTATGTCGGCAACAACGAAAGTTAAGATGGAGGAATGTATTTATTACTCAATCAAGCCAGAACGACCAAAAAGATCTGAATGAAATTTGGCTCACCGATAGATTATAATCTGGAATAGATGATTGATTACTTTTTACGGACGTAAGAAGTGGGCAGAGCCGCTGGCGGAAGCTAGTGGCTAATAATAACATTTAGTTTTATTATTATGTTGTCCTCTCAGCTCTCTAGTTAGAAGAAAGGAGACCCGAGCCCAGCAGTGGAATTTAAAGGGTTGCTGATAATGATGATGTTGTTGGGGGTGGCACATAATCAATCGCTGTAGCGGAAATTATGTGAGGCCTATGTCCAGCAGTGGACGTCATTGGCTGGTATGATGATGATGATATTATTATGTTAACATGATTTAAAAGATAAAAAATAGTTCTTTATTTATTTATAAATTAACGTAACTTAAAAACAAACGACATACCATCACGTCCTTTCTCCCCAAAGAGGTAGATAGAAGTGCATCAAATCATCATTTCACCATGTTTTGTCCCATGTGATAGGCGGCGAGTGACAATGAGAAATGAGATAGAATAACCTGATGCCATCTTTACTGGGGGTCAAACCCAAGACTTATTGCATTGTAGTTTTACACAATCTTGCTGTACCACTGAGATAAACATGTAATGAAATAAAGTATACTACATCACACAATGAAAGACCAATCTCAATTATACCTATTACATGACTAATCTCTATTAAAACATATATAAATACTTGTTCTAAATACGTCCTTTAAATCTGCTCCGTGCCCAAAGTATGGTATCTGTTGTTAGCCACAAGTCCATTAACAATTCCACATCGGTTCCGCCGCCGGAGCTCGAACTCCGCATACATTTAGGTTCACGATCAAAACCGCACACCGCACACACCCCTCGGATAACGAACGAATTTTGTGCGATCATATAAATAAAATTACGAAAATTTTGTGCATTCAACGATAAGCGATTAGCGTGTAATACTTACCTATTTGTAAACACAAATTGCAGCATAAAATGCATAACAAAACATCATCTATTTACCTACTGCCATATTCGCTGACTCAATAAAACCTAAGAAAAAATTGTTTTAACGTTACGCATCCAATTCGAGTTCAAATATTCTTAATTAATATTTTTTCAAATATTGTCTGTTAGTTTTGTTTTTAAAAAGGCAACGCCCGCACCATCGAGCAAGTCATTTGTGTGGCGGGGGACTTTAACGGACACGAAGTAAGCCCAGACTCGAAACAAATATTTATAAATCACACAAATATTTATTTCGTGTGGGAATCGAACCCACTTCACTTGACACAACGATCTTAGTGTCGAGGCGGCCACCTTAACCACTACGCCACGGTGACACACTATGTTTATTCATTTTACGATATGTGGTGAACACTTTCTTGCATAGGTATGACGATTTACAGCCGAATCAGTAATTGCGAATCTATCGCCTCACTTGCAAGATATTCCCCGCTGTTGCTCGTAACGTGGACCACTTTATCCCGAGGCGAGTCAAGGCTGTATCCATCACGCGTTGAGTGGTGCCCCGGGGGAGCCGATCAACTCGCCGACTGCCGACTTTGATTCGATGCCTCAATGCGCCTCGTACGAACCACGTGCCTCGTTTACCGCGCATATACATTTGCAGCAAATTTGACAAGTCACATTGTGCCTCTTTGATTCGAATGTAATTTTGCAACATATCAGTTTTGTACGAAACATGGAACGTGATTGATTTTTGATGAGATTTTGCAGAAACTTAACGTCAGCAATATTGCGGATGCTCAAACCAAATGATACTTACTAAACGAAATACCGAATCGTAATACTGAAATGAAATAAACATAACATTTTGAAATGCCAGTTATCATGACGAAAGATCCATTTAATAACAATTCTATAAGAGATAGACCAAAATATGTTAGAAATGTGACTTTTATTATGTTAGGAACAAGATGTTCTTAGTAATTGGTGACATTGTTATACTAAACTGGAACTAACTATAAATCATAATAATAATAATAATAATAATATTCTACCACATTCATACAGCGCCATCTAGTCCCAAAGTAAGCAATTATATTTGCTTGTGTTATGGGTACTAAACAACTGATATACTACTTATATACATTTTTTTTTGTAAATACATACATATTATAGATAAATTACACCCAGACACAGAACAAACCTTTATGCTCATCACACAAAGATTTGTCCTGGGTGGGGATCGAACCCACGACCACCGGCTTAGCAGTCAGGGTCACTAACCACTAGACCAACAGGCCAGTCAAATCATGAATGTACATTCTATGCTTCATGCTGGACCAGTTTTCAAATATGTTTCTATGAAGAAGAAAGAAATAAAAAACATTTATTCTCCACATTCATGTGACACAAGTAGGAACAAAAGAACTTAAGATAAGAACAAAAAAAAATACAAAGAAAAAGATACATCTAATTGTACTCACTGCATGTCACAGCTGCCGGAATCTGAACTCTGCTCAGCATGATGCTGTGGCATAACAGCTGCTGGACACTCAACAGCGTTGATTTTCAGCAGAGCCCCAGGGATAGGATGACGAGTCAACGACCCGTGTGTCGTGTATGTGTGTTAATGTATGCTATATATAAATACAATTTAATAAATAGCACATTAAATAATTATATGAAACTCAAAATAATACAAATAATACGTAAGGTTGAGAGCAAAAAAGAAAGATGTGCGAATTTTAAATTGTTTTTCGCACGAGTCGACAGTAGAACGTTCAATAGTCTGATTAACACAGCACAGGTCTATACAAGATTCAGCAGTCCAGTAAATACACAGCACAAATGTTTGGAAACTGGTCGACGGGCAGTTGTCTAATTGTACATATTATATGTAGTTTTATAGTTTCAGTTCAGTATAACAATTTTTGTACATTAAACATGTTCTAAAACCTAACTATCATCACCACAACACAGAGAAGACATGAGTAATTCATAAAAGGAATTACTTCGCTCTGTAATTAAACAATGCAAATAACTAATTGAAACCGACTGTGTTAAACTTTGGGTACAAAGCGCGCTTCAAACGTTTAAACATAATATGAATAAGTAATTGTTTTGTTCACCTTCACATAGGTTTACGACAGGTAAGATGTTAGCAAGTGTATTTAGGGCCTAGTAGCTATCATTTTGTACATTTGACAACCATATTAACAAAATGGAGTCTAGTCAACATGCCAAGCATGCCCTTTGTGCGCATTGAATTCTTTCCGCCCCTCCTCTTAATAGACTATCATGACTGATTACAGAATCAGTCATGATCATCGCTGATCATGACAGCCCGTCCCAAAATGTTTGTTTGATCGTCAGTTAATAGACCATCATGGCGATTAATGTAGGCATAGAAATTGTACACTAACTTGATTGCTTCTTTGCTCTAGTGCTCGTACTATACATGCCAAATACGAGCTTGTGGTTTGTTCCCCAACAGGACACATATTGTGTTACACAAATAGTAGTCCTGTGGTTGTACTTTGTGCCTTAATTGCATGTTTATAAAGTACACAGTCACAGGGCATTTCGCTTAGTAAATGCAGCCAAATATAACAGTATATAAACAACTAATAAAGATCAAAGAATATTAAACTCACACGATTAATATATAAGAAATGTTGAATGTTTCTTTTATAAAGTAATGAGTATCTGTAAAAAATGTGTAGTCGTAAAATCATCATAAATGAATTCTACACGACTACATAATATATTTCGCTCCCTCTCATATAAAGGAGACTGAAGCCAAATAAAGTGTGTTGTCTCTTTCGTACGAGTTTTCTTTGTCGTATCTACTCTCACACAGAGGCAATGAATTCCATTGTTTCAGACTCACAAATATAATATAAAAGTATAAATATCCTTTTAAGTTCTTTCAAAGTGGATAATGTTTTTCTAGCTCCTCCATCTTACTTTTGATTAAATTCCTTGTGGTGTAATTTTGGATAGGTAGCTTTAACTGGGATGTCAAGTTATAAATTCTAGCTCGATCTTTAAAGATTTAATTACTGTTAATGATAGTTTACATAGGCAGAATGTGAATATGAGGGTAAAGTTGAACCATAAGAAAATAACACATTTAATTGAAACATGTAAGAAATAAATCGCAATGAAAACAAACTTGTATTGATGGGAATGAAACGATAAAATAATAATGTTTTCCATTTCAATTTTTTCAAATTCAATAAAATGAAGATACATTATTTCAAGTATGCGTATATTCTTTTATACTAGGTATGTGGTATTATGTAAGGATTTTACTAATTCATAATAAAAATCTGAAGAAATAATTGTGTGAGTATATAACAAAGGAATTCGTATGTTCAAATATAAATAAATGTTTGGGGGCCTTCTTGGTAAGCAGAATTAAGCCTGTTAGTGCAGGTAGCGGGTCGTGGGATTGTAGTATCTCTGTAAAATATTGTGAGGTTAGGACATGTCCTGGATTAAAACTAAAGTTATAATTCTTAAATATATAACTTCATTTAATGTAGTAATTTTTTTATCAGATGAATCAAAATCAAACAAAAACTCTGTACCTAATCGTGCTGTAAAAGCTATACAAAATACTTTGATTTAATGCCTTTTATGTGATTTGGAAAGGAAAAAGTTTAAAACGTATTTATTTGTTTATCCTCTATTTGTATAATGACGTTGAATCGGCTCAACGTGATTTTGTTAGAATTATATTATGAGCTATTTATTTAATTCGAATACCTTACGGAGTTTTCAGATAATATAAAAATATAAGCCCTTACAAACTAAAATATAAGTAAGTTTTTCTCATCACCGTTTTCATAACCTTTTCTATCAGCAATACAAAGTTTATCTATTCTAATATTATTATTACTTAATAAAACAAACTCAAACTATTAGATAAACTCGTAACAAACTATAAAACTGCTATAAAACCCAAAAGACAGATAATATTATTCTCTATCTGTTAGTACATAAAATTAAACGGTTCAATAACTTTTCTTTTCCCGTCTCTTCGCTCAATATACTTCGGTTCACTGGTTTGTGTAATTGTTCATATATCATGGCGGCTATTAATAGCTTCCAGGGAAATTCTTTCAAGATATCAATGTCATTGTTAAGGACTTTAAATGTTATAATTTTATTGTTCACTGTTCTACGTGAGTGAACTAGATCTCTAATACTAGATCTAGATAATAAACACAACTGAATATGATCCAGTTAAATTAAATAGAGAATAAAATATTTGGTAGTGACAGGTCTATTCAACTGCCAAACACGACTATAAGAGGCAATGTGTTTCAAACTTCACATACGACACATATTTGTGACACTTACAATTAATTGTTCTGAGTATGTTTGTAGTTGATACTTTCTACATGAAAATTGTATAATTGTTTATTAAGTTTCCGGCGATAAATAGCAAATTATGGTATTTAAATTATAGTTATATTAAAATTCAGTTAATTTTTAATTAAATATCACAAGGAACATTGTTTCAAGCAATAATAATTCACTTTCTAACTATATGGAACACGTTAACTAAGATAACACATGACAAGTATAAAAATCAAGTCCCACAAACTTCCAACGCATGGTGTCAATATCCCCCACCGTGTTGACCTCCCAAACTTAATTAGTTGGGTCACACGGACCCTCACGTCACCTTCGCACAAGAAAGAAGTACGAAGGACCATTCTTTGATATATATTTGATACCGACATACGGTCCACAACTCCTTTGTGCAAGTCTTATTTGCATTAATGGATTTTCTTCATACAAAATGAGAATTAATATATTATAAAGGTTCTCAAAGCTATAATTGAAACCGTTTATATAATTAAGTATAAAGATGAGAAATATTGTTACTTTTTCATATTTAATTACAGCTTTTCATTTTAAATGTTTTAATTTAATATTACGTGAACTTGAGTTTACTTTTGCTTTATTTACTATTATTTAGATGGTGGCAGATGGTAAGTAATATGATTATAATACATGTATGAATTCGACTGAGTAAAATCCACATTGGTGCAGCCGTTGTGAATCGAACTCGGACCTGATGATTTGCCTGCCACTCACTTTGTAACCACCTCCATTTTAGGTAAAAATACCGTCATTAATTGATTAGATAAACCGTTTATTATTCTGGAATAAAATTATTATACTTGAAAAAAGCGATGGTGGCCGAATGGATGATAAGTGGCCGGCGTGCGACCACGACGGTGGCAAACAGACGTATAACTGTCCGCCTGAGTTCGAATCCAAGGGAGTCAGAGGCTGTAATATTATATTATTAGACGATAGTAACTGTTTACTGTTTGCCACTTCGTAGTATAAAATAAAATTGAATTTACTATGAAATAATCATTTATGGTTGAGTTCCAAACCTACTCATAAAATTTAATTAAGTAGATTGGAATGTCAATCTAAAATTAACTAAATCTCAGACTCGTTAAAAGTTATTAACATTAACTTTTAGGGAACAATTTGAGCGCTATTAGCTCGAAAATTCCTTTGATTTTGTTTGATGAAAGTTTAAATGGCGTTAATCAGTCGCTGGACAGTGAACGAAGTGAGGTGAGCTCGCGTTACAAAGCGCTCGGCTACTTTACAACTTCATTCACCAACTCATCCATTTGTTTTAAAGTAGCTTCTTAATATTATTGAACCTTAATATTTAAAAATAGAAAGTGTGTGTCTGTTGTGTATAAGGGATCGACGATTTTTTTGTAAGTTAAAAATGATAGGGCCTGATAGTAATGTAGTTCTCGAGGGTTAAGTTAAGCAGTATAGTGTAGTCATAGTGAGGGGCTCTCTACTCACATTCGAGTTCATGGTTATTCATATAGTTGTCAAATGTTTGAAACTAACACAGCCTTAATTATATTATAAAACATTTGATAGTGATATTGAAATAGACTTAGAAGAATGAAGATATTGTTCGTCACCTATTTTCAATTTCCACCCTGATCAAATATTTTTTTTAGTCAAATATCATTAAATAAATACAACTTAGTCCTACTTAGTAACTTCTACAGACATTAAATGCCATACAAAAGTTAAATTTATTTAGTTAGTTTTGTAAGAGCTTTACATGTAATTATCATGCTCGTACAAAACTAACTAAATAAATTGTACATTTACTTTAACGTTCCTACAAAGTTTTCTACACAGAACATAAGAACCTATTTTATTACTTCGCTTCTAAAAAATCTGATTTCTAAATTAAAGAACATACTATTTATAGAAAGTTCTTGAACTGAAAACGCCAACTATTCGTAGCAATACGTAGCCCGTTTCGTAGAGGTTACGGAGCGCCTTCGTAGACCTACGTAGGTAGTGCTACGGGGGTTCTTTGTCGTTGGTAATAGGCGTGCGCGTGCCGTTGCTAAGCAACTGTGTGAGAAGAAATAACGCATTAAAAGGTAGTTTTTGAACTAAAGATGAAGGTATACGTTATGATTTTTTCTAAATATGAGTTGTTACAATTACATAGTTTTCGTAAAATAACGTCACTTTTAAAAATAACTAAGAACCAACTTGTAGTCTTTTAACAATTTCTAAACTAGCTGTCGTAAAAAGTAATTTAAAAATAGCACTTGCCCACGTCTTTGGCTGCGCACGCGTTTGTGTTCTAAATGTCTTCAGTACTCACAGACTATTTTTATGTAATTTAAAACATTTACAAGAATTTAATCAAAAAATGAATAATGTTATATTATTTTTCCTTATATTATAATTAATATGTATAAAATGTATACAATACAAATTCTAAGAACATTTCCTATCAAAAGACAATGGAATTAAACGACCATGTATGTACATAATAAACCCCGCGGGGATACAAAATATCCGCTCCATGTATTATAATAAATAACTGAACGTACAAAGAGACGTGAATAATTAAGATGCCGTGTTTTGTGAAAAAGCCACCGAACGGACATTGCAAACAAAAAAATTGAAAAGACCCTAATAATGTTTCGGCCCCGATTTTATTACATCCACGGGATATTTAATTTTTACCTTTTTAATGCTGCCTTGTTGTTCAATTGTTTATGTTCTATAGGCAACCCTTATACACTAGGTTGGGAGTTCGATGCTCGGTTAGAGTTTCCTAAGCCTTACATATTGTTTTATTAATTTATTTTTTTAAATTTTACAGCTGCAGCCGTACAAAAACTTGTTTTAATTAAAAAGTCATTTTTTATTTTTATATCTCCTATTTAACTGCCGCGGTGGTACAGCGAGGGTATATACGGCTGCTGCTGTATATGTAATAAACAAAGCAATAAAACTTCAACTAGTTTATAAGAACAAACGCTCTTATAAACTAGATGGTGATTGGATCCTCCATTTAAGCTGACAAAGCCCATATGACTGCTGACATCCAGGCTCACAATTATGTTTGCTCCAGATGGTACCGAGAGACTGGTGGAGGTGTACTGCGCGACGTCCGCGAAGGCGAGGGTGGAGGTCGGTACAGCCGCTCGCACGACGCGCTCGGCGTCCGCCGCGCAGAGGTCGGCGACGGCGGCCGCTGGGCCTGTCGCGCCGCCAACGCGCACGGACATCTCACGCTCAGGATACACCTCGCTGTCAGAGCGCATCTCACCGCACATGCACAGCCGCATACACAAGTAAGTGGCAATCAATAATTTATTTATTTATTTATTTTAATAGGCTAGCCAACAATTATTACACAAAATGCATTACAATTTTAAAAAATACACTAAAACAAGTACGAGTATAATAATTACTTACAGGCTAACACAACATGCATAATATTAAGTTAACTCATTTAAAGTTGTAAGTGTGTGAATGTGGTAGAATATTATTATATTATTATTATAATAATAATAATAATATAATAATATTCTACCACATTCACACAGCGCCATCTAGTCCCAATGTAAGCAATTATATTTGCTTGTGTTATGGGTATTAAACAACTGATATACTACTTAAATACATTTTTTTTTGTAAATACATACATATTATAGATAAATTACACCCAGACACACAACAAACCTTTATGCTCATCACACAAAGATTTGTCCTGGGTGGGGATCGAACCCACGACCTCCGGCTTAGCAGTCAGGGTCACTAACCACTAGACCAACAGGCCAGTCTAAAATCAATGGAATAAAAAAAATAACAGATTGCGCCTAACACAGTATGGTTTCTTCATATTGTAATCTCATGAATGATGATTGTATGTGCTGAAGTGGATAAATTATAAAAAAATATGAAAATACAAAAAAAATATCTTTTATCATTTCTTCCTCTGGTCTGAGTTAAACTTTCTAGTGGAATTACTAAACGCTATAAGATGTTTTTTTAAACGATGTTTAAAGAAAGCTATCCATAAGATAAAACGATGTGTCTTGGGTGAAAAGACATTAGGTAGGTAGACTTGACAGGTAGACAGAGCGGCGTGTGTGAGCCGCCAACTTAAACTTCATGAGTAACTTCTTCGCTGGTCAAGTAGTCACAGTATGGTACTGCTACACACAAAGTTGTTGATTAGCTCCATTAGGCCTGACGGCGGGTCAGTTACGTGAGCTCTCAACTTAGGGTACCTCTTTTTCTTTCGACATAAGCGCTATCACCATCCCCTCCACGTCGTTCTTTAGTGTTGCCATCCTCCATCTCTCCATCTTACCTACTATTTGCGCCAAGACTTAATATGTATTTGCACGACTCACCAATAGTTCTAAGTACCTCGATTGTATTTTGGTGAAGTTTCCTGATATACAGAGCTTATTCTTTAGGATGGACATTGTCTTAAAAAAATGTAGACGAAAACATCGTATTTGGAGACCACTGTCCAACAGACAAAATCGTTATAGTTTACTAGAACTGTCTTATAAATTATTATGTCTTTTATTTTGTAAAAAAAAAATGAAACCTGACATGAAAATGTTTATATATCAAATAAAATAATTTAAAACGAAGCCAGGTATCCAATATATTTATTGGTCTCAATAACCATTCGTATATTATGCCAATGTACGCTACCGTAATAAACTCTTATTTCTGTGCAATGCTTTCAAACAGCCGGTGCGCTATAAAAGCTTTATAATAAATTAATACCTGTCTGTTTCCATTCATATAGCAAAAATGTGCATTAAAATAATGTGTTTGAGTAAATATAATTGGTGCTGCGGCTTACTGTATCACAGATCATGACGTCATGCGCACACTTCTGTGCATTTTAAGGTTGTCTCTTTGAAAGGCGACACTATTTCAGTTGTGAACAAATAAATGTATGTTCATATCGGTAACACGTGATGCAAAATAAATTGAAGTAAAAATCAAATATTTATTATTGATTCAAACAACAGGGCGTAATCGATTTAGAATATTAAATCGATAACGCCCTGTTGCTTGAATAAAAAAGTATCAAATTCTCCAGTATCTTGCCTTTCCAAACAATTACGTTGAGATGCTCTGTTGTATCTGAAGAAAAGACAAAAAATGCACAATGACAATTTATTAAATTAATAAAAATACTTTTTAAACTATTTATTACGTCACATAAGCTACATTACATTCTTATTACGAGAATATAAAACAATAGCAAATACATTGTCTAGTATTTATTCCTGTTCCGAATTAAACCGCCTCATTAACGCAATAATATCTATATTAAAACAACTATTAAATGGTTTCTCTTACCTAGCTAATTCAATGAATGGAGCGCTATCAAACAATCCCAAATCGTTGTAACATCGTTAGGGCTCAGATCTAATTCAATAAAAGTAGCTTTTTTGGTTCAGCAGCCACTGTAAATATTATAGTTGGATCTGTGCCTTCCAAGATTAAGCTCTCTGATCCAATTAAATATTTAGCTTATATGTCTACGCGGAAACAGAACTTTTCAACTGAGATTTTGCGCTTGCTGTTTGCTTTGAAACGTCAGCTGTGGGCGAATATGTGACTTATTTTATGTTCGTTCACATGTGCAAGAAACCTCTAACCTTATATATAACCTTTGGTTCAGCAGATTCTGGAAAGGTAACTGAATATTGATGCTGGCACAACCCAGTGTGTTTTTATTTGGGTCTGCTGTATTTATTCAATTTCGAAATGGCTATATGCCGTTTCGTTTGATTTCTGTTCTGTATAAAAATAGTTTTACTTACCTTATTCAGAAATGTGATAAACATTTTAATTACTCATAGCAAATACCTAGGTATTGATAAAGTGAACTAATTCTTAGATTTTGCGATTATTCTAACATTTTTTGATTCTACAAATCGTATTAAAAATATTCGTTTCTATAAAGGTTAGCGTTAGCTTCTAAACCAAAGTACTTGTAAGTTATGAACTGGTTCAATTGTCAGCATATTTAGGACTATCATCGAAGGATTCTATTGAGACTCTTTATTTTATCTTCGCAAACAACGCGACCATATTTAAATGTCCTCTGTAACAAAACTATGCATGAGGCGTCCCACGCAGATAAGAAAGGGCTTATACACTACCCTTCGTGATTGTTTCAGATTGGGTCCAAATACCGGATGAACCAAACTAAGGTCCTTGTTACCCTACACCCTTTTAGACCAGCCAATTGCAAATCAGATTGTTTCAAACATCCCGAGGCCGTCCTTAACTAGATTCTGTGAAAAATAAAATCGTAAAGACGCGGGGTGTTTAAGCTTTTATTTTTTTATGTCCTCATTTAGTGTCGGGTTATGGCCCGAGTTACATTCTCGTGGGTTGTTGTACTTTTGGTAAAATGTAGGAAGTGCCGGCTTTATGCTTGTTCAGAGATAAAATGTGTCAAGTCAGGACTTTCTTGTAGGATTTAGTGTGCTTTAACGATGTGTAGAACTTGAGTATTTTGTTCAATTATTTCAGATATATCATTGCTTTGTATTTGATAAAAAGTAAATACTATTGTGCAAATAAGCTTTATTTTATGCAAATAACTTTTTGTGCAAATACTATTGTGCAAATAAGTTTTATTTATATAAAATGTTAAATTTGGTTTAACACTTTAAATAAATGTTAAAAAAAGGTATTTGCTTAAAATTTAATATAAAGTTTACAGAAACTTTTACGAAAATAACGCTAATAAAGAGTTATCGAGTACGGTGAAGCGACTTAGATGTGCCTATCGTACCTATCCTGACTAATACTCTTCACCTGACAGCAGATAGATCACAAAAATATGTTTGTTTATATAGGTTTATATAATATTTATAGAGTAAATCTATAAGCCCCAACAAACAATATGCGTATATTGGTGCCGATACCTTTGCTGGCAATAATAAACTCTTTTGCATCTCTGCACAATAAGTGCCAATTGTGAGCTCATTTCGATACCAATTAAATGTCGGCATCAGCGATATAACCGATGCACTTTGCCTCTCAATGATTGTTTAGATTGCGAGTCACAATCCGAACAATCATTGAACGGACGCAACAACAGTAAATTGTTAGACAAAGCCGGTGATTACGTTGGACACATGCCACTAATCTTTGGCGTTATTACCCTGTTAAATGTTGCAATACTAAATATTGATTATTAAGTTTAGTAGGCTTTATGTAATAATTAACTTATCTATACCATTATTATGAAGCTGAAGAGATTGTTTTTGGTTAAACGCGCTTATCTCAAGAACTACTGGTCTGATTTAAAAAACTCTATGATTGACCTGTTGGTCTAGTGGTTAGTGACCCTGACTGCTAAGCCGGAGGTCGTGGATTTGATCCCCACCCAGGACAAATCTTTGTGTGATGAGCATAAAGGTTTGTTCTGTGTCTGGGTGTAATTTATCTATAATATGTATGTATTTACAAAAAAAAATATATTTAAGTAGTATATCAGTTGTTTAGTACCCATAACACAAGCAAATATAATTGCTTACTTTGGGACTAGATGGCGTTTTGTGAATGTGGTAGAATATTATTATTATTATTATACTCTTTTAGGCTTGGATAGCTCATTTATTGAGGAGGGCTATGTAACATCACACTATGGCTAATAAGAGTTGAGCAGGCCGATTTCGGCAAGATTTACATTTTACATAATTTTCAACAGTAGAATACCTAGTGTTTTGCAGCACGATTAACGGAAACAGAATAAAAAAAATCTCAATAATCACCATACCACCCGTTATACTAATTCGGTACCTTGTAATTCATGATCAAAACGATCGCTTATTCAAGATGGTATAAAAATTAAAAACCTTATATTATGCGTGTGTGAACTTCGTGTCCGTATCATTTACAAAACCGATATTTCAAAAACAATGCGCATTGCGCTATCGTTCCCCAGGGGACTTTTATTTTATTGTTAATGTTTCCATAACTGCCATGATAAACCACACATACTGGTACATTAACCACCTCGGTGGTGCAACGGGAATTTATAGGTATGATTGCTGCAAAAGAGATCGATACCCAGGTCTAACCAAAACAGTTTAGGTTTTTCTATCACGAAATTGTCAGCATCAGCCCAGGAGGCTGGAGATGTGGCCAGTTAAATGTTATAAGCTCGCCAATTACGTGAGACTTAACATAGCTGATGAAACGTGGGTATGTTGCGTGGTTTTCCCATGGGACTTCAAATGGGATTCTTCAAAAGAGGAGTGAATATGTTTCTACGTCTATAGACGCTAGCAACACCAGGGGCATCACGAGCACATTGCCGACCCTTGCTACGGTAACCGTTTACCATCAGGCGGGCCGTACGTCGCTCGGTTTGCCACCGTCACTCGTGGTAACCCATCGGGAATAAAAAGCGCGATGCTTTGTTTTTATATCAATTACTAGGGTACTGAGTATATATTCATTATTCGAGGTTAGTTTCTAGTTCCACTCCCGAATCGGGCAAAAAGTTGTTGCGGAAACTATGCCTGAGATAACTTCAAGTTTATGATCCTGCGCCTAATGTCAGAATAATAAATCAACCTATCGATCGGACTACGGGAGTAAAAAAAAAGAAAATACATAGTTGACTGAAATACGGCCATTCAAAATGTATGTAATGCCTTTATGAATTATAAATTAGAAGAAATGTTCATGTAATTATAAATACATATTATTAAATGACTGAACTTTTTCAATAACGATACAGCCAATGTAAATACAGGTTTGATTAATTAATTATTTGTTACGTACATGTTTATTGATTTCTACGTAATTAGCACACATTGTAACCAAATTGTAAGTAATTGCGGCGTCAGGCGTCCGTTCCGTCAGCAAAGTCAACAGCAATCACCGACGATTGTGAAGCTTACAATATTATTGTTGGCAGATATTTGCGACGTAAAATAAAATAAATGTTTCCCGATACCGTTCCGCAAACATTACCAGCGCAATTACTGACAGGGCTGTCTCATGACACGAAATATCAAGTAAATAAGTCTTGATTTGATATGAAGCGATGGTGGTCGAATGGATAAGTGACTGGCATGCAAATCATAAGTTCCGAGTTCGAATCCGAACGAACCAATGTGGATTTCACTTTGTGGAATTTATATGTATACTATACCAGTGACTTACGATCTGCCAACGGTAAAGGAAAACATCGTGAGGAAATTCACATACCCTAGAAGAAATTCTTGGTGTAGTCTGATTGACAAACCCGCATTTTATTTTGTTGTTACAAAGATAGTTAGGACTCGCACCCATTACAAACTATAAATATATTATTACTGATTCACCACACGCAAGATTGATTAGTCAACGTAATTATTATCACATACATTTACGTTCACGAGTGAACGCTACCAATATAAGGCCGCTGACGTTCCTTTTAAAAACAAGCTTTCTTATTATCCACTTATAACTCCTTATTATGAAAGATAATTATATCTCTCCTCAAACTTCTCATGTTTATTTAGAGGAAAACGGAGGCACTTTGTCAGTGTCATATTCGGTAACATAAGATATTGGTAGGCGAGTAGACCGACAAATATGTCAACATAAATTTGTCTCATAAAATATATCATTTCACGGAGATAAATAATGAAATTGATGTCACAGAGGACGACATTGCGGTCGAATAAGCTAAAAACATGTGTATACTGTGCTTTTACATGATTTATTTAATTTACTGTGTCCTTTATAGACCACATACGCATTCGTAAAACCAACCCAAATGTTTACTGCTTACAAACATCATAAAAACAAAAAGAAGATTGGCTGCAATTTGCCTACAACTTTCTGGATGTAGCTATAAAGAGAATTGGGAGAAAACTTAAAGCTACAGTGGTCACGAGAACCCAGTGATCTCAACCTTAAAAACAATAAACAAATAAAGCTCTGAAGAACTGTTTGAGATGATGCCCACGGCCACCTTCTACCATCGCACCGCTCGCCATCGGCAGCGAGTTCATCCCCACACCTTGGAACCGAAATGGTCTCGTACCGCGCGGTTCCAGAGGAATTTCCTACCAAGAACTATCAGGTTGTGGAATGAACTCCCTAACGAGGTTTTCCCAAGGGACTACAGTATGGGGTTCTTCAAAAAAGGAGTGAATAGGTTTCTTAAGGGTCGGAAACGCGCTCGTGATGCCCCTGGTGTTGCAGGCGCCCATAGGCTACGGTAACCGCTTACCATCAGGCGGACCGTACGTCTGTTTGCCACCGTCGTGACATAAAAAAAAAAAAAAGGACGTGGTAAATATCCCGAATATTATAATATTAACACAATATACCTTAGCACAATTAGTTCAAGGTAAAACTGCGAATAAAAGCTTTTGTAAAACTACAATTTGTATCTATCGTAAGTTTATTTCACCAACCCTATGTTAACGATAAAATATAAATTTCAAATAAGAACTTTCAGTTAGTTCCCGTCGCTTCAGTGGCTCGTGAGATTCGTCAAGTGCTGTGCAATAGTTATTAGTTTGAACGAACTCTTGCTTCTACTTAACTGCAAATCAAATAAGAGTTTGTGAGGATTATATTGAAAACCAATTTATTTGAACGTCAAAGTTTTTTCTAATAATGATAGATTCAACGTTGAAGGTTGCGAATATACTGTGCAGAAATAAATCAAATCTATTATTGTACCATAACATATCGTCCATGTAAAGTAATTAAATAGACATTTTTTGTTTTTTAAGAAAAGTTTAAGGGAATAGAAGACTAATTATCGAAACGTCTCAATAAATATTTTTAAATAGTAGGTATATCACATAGTTTATTCAATAAAATATTTACACATAACTTAAAAATATACACAGTTAACCTATTTAAAAAAAAACCAGATACTCTATTTACAGGAAATTCCTATAAATAGAATATCTGATTGAGATCAGATTCCTGAGGAAACGTACCCAAAAGGCTAGCCACATTACCGCGTTGGATAGCAAGGCTAATGCGTTGCCCCAGGTATATCTATATAAAATAGAGAAAATTTTAAAGAAACCATAATTACGTACGTTTGCGCAGGATAGGCACACATAGGTACTTAGCTATTATAATTTAACAACCCCATGCCTGAGAATACCATTACAAAACTTTAGTTTGGGGTCACAAAAACTTAAACAAGGCACACATTGTGTTATTGGTTTGCATGCAATGATGGAATCGAGTTTATATTTACATATTCCCCAAATACACAGGGTCAAATAAAAGTTGTTTACTTACCCTTACTTTACCTACAAGTAATCCCATAGGATTCATACCTCTAGATAGTTTTATGTAATAGTAAAAGCGACATGTTTATTTATGAACATACAATATATGTAATTACAGGAGCGTATTGGTTTATTTCATGTGGTAACATTGTGTATACTTTATGATCTAAAAATATCTTCTATTTTAAGTATTTTACTATATTATAAGCTTTTAGTTTCTGAAATAAAAACTTTTATAAGTTGACAAGTTGTGTCAACTAAAGTTGTTCCGTGTCAAATAAAAAGCGAAATATGTAAAGCCGTTTCAACATGCCACACTGTAACAAAAAAAACGCGCGTATTCGACTATTTCGACTGGCCTGTTGGTCTAGTGGTTAGTGACCCTGACTGCTAAACCGGAGGTCGTGGGTTCGATCCCCACCCAGGACAAATCTTTGTGTGATGAGCATAAAGGTTTGTTCTGTGTCTGGTTGTAATTTATCTATAATATGTATGTATTTACAAAAAAAAATGTATTTAAGTAGTATATCAGTTGTTTAGTACCCATAACACAAGCAAATATAATTGCTTACTTTGGGACTAGATGGCGCTGTGTAAATGTGGTAGAATATTATTATTATTATTATTAATAGTAAATATTGACGAAGTCACATTGTCCGATAAAGACTGGGCCGCGTATTTTCATTAAAGATTTGGACAAGCTGACGTCTGTCACTTTATCCTTTTTCTGTATCACGCGAGTTACTATTGGTATCCCCAATGGGAACTACCTAACTAAAGCAGTATCTCTATGTATTTTACCATTTTGGTGCTGGTGGCTGAATGGTTAAGAGAACGGCATGCAAATCATCCATCAATCACCCATTAGGTCCGAGTTCAATTCCGAGCGACAATACCAATGTGGATTTCACTATATGGAATTTTTATATATACTAATCATAACAGTACATCATCCGCTAACGGTAAAGGAAAACATTGTGAGGAAACCCACAGAAGGAATTTAAAGGTATGTCTAATCCCTCAACTCACATTAGACCTGCGTGTGTGAATTGTGGCCTAAACACTCCCCGCTCTATAATTACCACAGAGAAGACCTATGTGCAGCTGTGGGACATTGAAGGCTTAATATTATTTACCCTTTTGTACACATCGCGACAACCTTACCCACATATCGTTGTATGTCGCATATTATTGATATTTGTGAGCGTATATTGGGTTTAATTAAACGAGACTCGTAAAAGTAAATAGTGTCGTTTATTAGCAAACAAACGTGCTTGTGCGATGTGGAAGTATTAGCCGCATACTTGATGTGAATTAGCTTTGTTAAATATGTCGGACTATTGGATTATCTCGTAATAAGAAGCACTTTTTCCTGTTGTGAACCTTAATAACTTTAGTTGATAAAGTGTAACAATGTAGTATGAAATGCAATGGTGGCTCAATGGATAAGGGACCGGCGTGCAAATCACGCGGTCCAAGTTCGATCCCGACCGGCAGTACCAATGTGGATTCCACTTTGTGGAATTTATATGGACTAGTCAAGTGACTTACCATCTGCTAACGGTGAAAAAAAACATTGTGAGGAAACCCACATACCCTAGAAGAAATTCTATGAGTATGTCTGGCCTAAAACCTCTCAGCTCTCTAGATAGAGGAGAGGAGACCCGAGGACAGTACTGGGACTTAATAGGTTGCTGATGATTATGTACAATGTAGTATCAGACAGACACAAAGTGCCTTTAGAAAAAATTATATATATAATAGGTATTTACCTATCCTTTTAGCATTTCATATGTACATGATAATATGATGTAGGTCTATGGAAAATTTAAAAGCTATGCTGAAAATTACTCAGCACTAGGACGATATACATATAATTTGACATTAAAGCTATAGATTTTGTAATTTTATATTTCATCAGGCGACTGTTGAACTAATTATTCAAAGCCATTGTGAAAATAAAACACCATTAAACAAACATAATTTCAGTGTATTTATTTATGAACATTGCTTTTATAAATCTATAAAACTAACAAACCGCCACAAATTATAGCAGTTAACAAAGTAATGGGCAAACAAGGGCATCCACATAAAACTGTTATAATGCAGAACAGTTGTAGTTAGTAGCTTGTCCCAATTAACTTGATAGAACGACACGCACGCCTGCCTCGTGCCGTGCTGTCACTAAACACTTGTTAGGCCAACTGCAGATCAATTTTCTGCTGATATAAGCTCGCTAAAGTCGATCTCCCAACTGCTGGTTCGATCAGAAAAAGATTCCCAGGGATTTTTCTATCGTTTAACCGGAGATAAAACCTCGTGGATGACCATAATTAGGACGATGGAAACTTCCAAAAACAGACATCACCTTAAGCAATTAAGAAAACGGTTTAACAATAGAAGCTAATTTTTGAAAGCATAAGTTTAAGATTGCATAAACTCGAACTCTCTAATAATGATAGCTAATAAGGTTCATTAGTCGATTTCTGGAATCTCGAAATCTCGAATATAATATAATATTCTACCACATTCGCACAGCGCCATCTAGTCCCAAAGTAAGCAATTATATTTGCTTGTGTTATGGGTACTAAACAACTGATATACTACTTAAATACATTTTTTTTTGTAAATACATACATATTATAGATAAATTACACCCAGACAGACACAGAACAAACCTTTATGCTCATCACACAAAGATTTGTCCTGGGTGGGGATCGAACCCACGACCTCCGGCTTAGCAGTCAGGGTCACTAACCACTAGACCAACAGGCCAGTCGAAATAGTCGAATACGCGCGTTTTTTTTGTTACAGTGTGGCATGTTGCTTAATCGAGCGTATTTTAACTTAGGATTAAGTTCACTTATCTAATCATCTTAATAATATTATAAATGGGAAAATTTGATGTTTGTTACGCAATCACACACAATTTGGCACACTGATAGATCATAGTCTAGAATAGCACTACATCTTACGGACATACCAAGTAGGCGAAAACTTTACAATACATAATTATATCAGTATATTAAACATAAGGTCATTTTTGACATCATTTTTGTCTCTTTCTTTTCAATATAGTTTTCTATACTCCTTTTGCCATAGTGCAGCGGTAAAAAATACGGTCAAATTGGATACAATAAGCCCCTAATAATGACGTAATATTCAGTATATAAAAAGTAATATAAAACCAACCGTTTTATCTACGTCATGTAGTGGGGTAAAAGCTTTTGGTCAGTGCCCATCGCATCTGTTCTTGTTTAGACGGATAATAAACAAAAAACCGACCAAGTCTAAGTCGAACTCGCGCACCGAGGGTTCCGTACTATTATGAAATGTTTTTTTTGTGATTGAAATGTAAGATATTAGTAGGTAACGGAATAGCTATAAGTTAGAATAAATATTCACTTAAATGTAGGTAAGTCCACCATCTTTATGTAACGTCAGTCCGGAAATATTTAGTTTTATAAGTATATTTTATTAAAATTATTTATATAAATAATTTAATTAAGATTTAAGTAAGTATTTTATTTACTATTACTCAAATTTTTTCTTATCACTTTATACTCCTTCCAAAATTACACTAAATATGCAGTGATATAACTATATGAGTACGGTTTTCGGACTTTTTCCTTTACTTGTGGAACTTGATATTGCTTCTTGCCAAATTTCATGATTCTATGTCACGAAGTACCCTATGGTTTGGACTTTTTTTGATTGTCAATATAATTATGCGTCAAAAATGTAGCATAAACGGCTGTATTTTTTTATTGGGATTACTTAGAACTCTGATTTTTTTATTGCACTAAGGGCATTGCAGACTCGAATATTTGATATTAATTTCAGCTTGATGTGAAAAAGAGACAGCATATAGACAGACGGACAACGGAGTGATCCTATAGGGGTTCGGTTTTTCCTTTTGAGGTACCGAACCCTAAAAACTACAAGGTCCTCCTCGACCACGAACCTCGCCTAAGGCACATTTATGTATGACCCAACAGAGTTCCAACATTCATATAAACGTTTCTTTGGTAACGTAGATAATTAATTAACTATAATAAATACCCCGCAGTTTGGCCCGTGACTTTACTGTTGTATAGCATAAAGCCTTCCTTAATAAGCTTGATGCGCAAAATATTTTATTCATTCATTATTTGTATGTATTTATAGATTAAGATTATAATAAATATGTTCTTATGTAGTAGTAGTTCTCCTGCGGATCTCCTCATTCCTGATTCGATCAGATTCGATCGACAGTGAAACTCCAAGCATAGCCCTTTCCATAGCTCGCTGAGCGACAGTGAGCTTTCTAATGAGCCCCATAGTTAGCGGCCACGTCTCAGTACTTACCATAAGTCATCACTGGCAACACATATTGGTTGAGGACTTTTGTCTTCAAACATTGGGGTATTGTGGACGAGTACCTATATCTAAATCATATTAATTACGCACCGGAAAGGTTGTTCTTGTTCTTGTATGTACCAACATATGTACCAACTGGTATTACGTAACGCAAGTTACTTGGTCTTCGACAAGCTAATTGTTAATTAATTGACATTTGTTAAACCTTTGTTGTTAAACCTTTGTAGTCAGCACTTATTTAAATCAACCATTCCTAAGAACGTTATTTCAGAAAAATATTTACTTAATAAGTCTATTTTTTCATCTAAAATGAAGCCAGAAATTAAGTGTCAATTTCTAAGAAAAAGACTTTATAAATTCTCCAACTTTATAAATTGTATTGTCCATTCAGTAAGTAAATGTTTCAGTTTGCCGGCTTCAAATTTTCACAAGTTTACATTACATTATAAAATACTGCCTGTGCCTTATTCATTAACCACTCCAGGGAGCGCAGCGGCATGTTTGGTGATACGAAGTGAATCTTTCTCAAATAATAAGCTATCTTAAAAAATAGATTTTTCTAGATCAGATTTAGTTCTCGAGATTAGCGCTTTCAAACCAATAACCCTTTTATGTTCGTCACCCTATAAATGCATAATTTTGCAAAAAAGATTTTAGACATTTTTTATATATTTTTTACACTGTCACCCAAAAACTACATTAAGTTTGGATTATGACAAAACTTACCCATTTATTAGGTTCTTGTATCATTCGGATGAACACTGGCACCAGTAAGTTGACCCTGTTTTATTTACCAAAATGTTTTTGTCTATTCAGGTAGTAAACAGTGGAGGAACAGCGATCATCAACTGCACATGGGGTGGCTGGCCAGCCCCGCGGTTAGAGTGGCTTCACAACGGCATATCACTGGGGGCCGGTGTGGCAGGCGGCAGAATACGAGTCCAGAGCAATGGGGAACAGTTGGTTATCTCCTCAGTACATAGGGCTGATAAGGGAGTGTATCAGTGCATGGCGAGGAATGAGAGGGATTCCGCGCAGGCTAGCGCAGAGTTGAGGTTAGGAGGTAAGTTATGTGATAATTGATTAACTTTGTTAGGTCTTAATCAAAGACATGCTTTTGGTTACGACTAAAATACATGAGACAAAATACCATTTAAAATTAATACATTTTGTGGTTATGTGCTGAAAGAACAAAAGTAACTATATTCATATAACATGAAATTTAATATATACCCTAATTAAAATTTAGTAAAAATGTACCTAATATCTATAAGAAATAATTATACTAAAATACAAAGTATTTTGGAAGAATTAATTAAATACTTTACTCGTATCATAAAAGTAGACAAAAATGTTAGTATTTTGATTGATTCAAGCAGCACTTTTACCAAGAAAAGTATTAAAAATGACACGGTTTAGTTTATCTATTTTGTTTTATATCTAGACACAGCACCAGAACTCCAGTACACCTTCATAGAACAAGTCTTGAGACCTGGTCAGGTAGTTACCCTCAAGTGTTCAGCTGCTGGTTCTCCACCTCCTCACTTCACCTGGTTGCTGGATGGCCAGCCTTTAAATACCATGGCCAGAGGACATAGGTGAGGCTATTAACAAATTAACGTATCTAACAACGGTTTTCCTAGCAGCCCATGGCGAAATTTTACAGTGACTATAAACAAAAATAGCTAAAGAAAAGACTATCTTAATAAGAATTGACGGTATTAGCCAAAAAAAAACAAGCTCTTCTCTGCACTATCGCTAGCACAAAAAGGCGTTCGTCTCCTTTACTATCAGTTAGATTTAATGTTTCCAGATATGTTTAAATGTGGTCTTCTGTAGGGTGGACGTGGACGTTCTTTCCTCTGGCAACTCGATTTCAGAAATCTATCCAAAACTATTATTTTCACACAGATACAGCGTCGAACAATTTGCTACGAAGACAAATGACGTGGTCAGCTATTTGAATATATCTGCAGTAAGATCTGAAGATGGTGGTCTGTACACATGCAGGGCAGCAAACTCTCTGGGTGAAGTCGCGCATACATCCAGACTCAATATATACGGTAGGTAATATATGTATAAGACTAATTAAGATTGCATTGTAATTTAAACTTATGAATTTATTACAAACAGTTTTTAACGTTCTCTAATAAGTGCATGTCGTGACACCATCACGTCACTATGCTCTCATGGATACTTTTCTTTGATTCGTCTCAGCCATGGGCCATTTATTGTGATGGGCTGTTTAATTGTGATCTGTCTGTAGTAGTATTTTCTTCGCCCGTTTCCAGTTAAATTCAAAATTATTTTTGGCCATTCCTAAAATTATCAAATTAATTGGATTATTTAACATAACATGAATATCACACACACGAGTATCAGAGATATCAATTTAATATTTAACTTTCTAACAGGTCCACCATATGTCAGGTCTATAGGACCCATACGAGCCATAGCAGGTCGAGAGCTGGTTCTTTATTGTCCATATTCTGGCTATCCCATCAGGTATGTAGACAAAACTATGTTTTAATTTCTTTAGTGCAAACCTCTACTTACAAACATTATTGTGTCACTAGTATTAATAGGATTTTTAACCATTTCATTCTTTTCATACATAATTACAAATGGTTACTTAAGTTTTGTTGAAAATCCTTTCTGACAACCAAATATAATGATTATATTTCGTCGCGTCCTGTTTTAAGACAATTTACGGACGGAATTCAATTTTACGAAGTATTTTAATTTGATTAACCGAGCCTCCATCCAAGATAAATCACATCAGACAGAAGGATATTAGTTTATAAATAATTTATTATTAAATAAATTAAACTTGGTGTTCCCTACTCTGCCGTTATTGCGACCACCAGCATAATTAGGAATAGCAGAATGGTTGGGAATAGGATTGTGCCGTAGAATAGATTTAATTACCGCTCTTAAAAAGAAAAACAGAGACCCGTATCGAGTGGTGTATATTTTAAAAAGCTTATCTCTGTAGACAGCAAGAGGCTCATGATGATTGATTCAACTTTTATGAAGAAACGCTTTTATTTAATCAACGTTGTATGTTAACACTTTCGATATATATAAATAAGATATAAAAGAGTTTCACAGCGTATCGCGATGTTGATAATAAAATTCGGTTTTATGTGATAGCTCAGTGAAGTGGGAACGAGATGGAAGCACCGTAGAATGGGACAACAGTATTGATGGTGCCCTTAGAGTATTAAGAGTGGAACCGTCACACGCTGGCGCCTATACTTGCGCTGTTATGGGTCCGCACGGCGAGATAGCTAGAAGAGAACTCCAGCTCGTAGTCAGCAGTAAGTTTTTCAAACTTTATTTACTGCAGAAAAGTGTGCTGAATGATTGTTAAATCGCGTCAACCCATTTTCCTCGAATCAATTGCTGACAAAACAGAGTCATGGAAAAACTCGGAGCAAAGCTTCAAAATACCATGCAAAGTGATGTTACTGAAACCACACCTAGTAGATTGCATTAAAAAATGGAATAATTTTACTTCTATCAAATCTTAGATCCTCCAGAAATCGAGCCGTTTTCCTTCTCCGCAAACCTGCAAGAAGGCAAGCGAGCTCAAGTGAGCTGCAGCGTCACATCTGGAGACATGCCTGTGCACTTCACCTGGCTGAAAGACAACACCCCTATCCCTTCTAGCTTACAGGTAAGTTCTAAAGACTTTTGATAAACTCTCACCAACTGTACCATCAGCTCCTTTATCTTACAAAACGCTTCGTTAGTCCGTCTTGGTGACTTGTTAGAAAAGAATAACAATTATGAAAGATGACCGTTTTGAAGCGTAAGGGACCTGTTTTTTATACGACTGTATTGTCCCTATCTCTAGGATAGTAGGTAATATAAAATTTATGTAGTCGTATAAAAATAATTCATCAGAGTATCGTATTATATCTATCGTTTTACCATTATCCTACACTGATACCTACCTATACTGATAGTTGAGTTCAAATAAAAAACTACTTTAAAGGTATTATAGTTTAAGGGATTGATTCCATAACTATATCTGATCTATACATTCTATAAAAGTAATCATGATTTTTCAATGATCAAACCCTTAATCTAAATCTAGGACAGTATTATTCAATATGTCTTCAACAAGAAATGGTTGTATACCTAGGTGGAAGAACGAGGTGCTGATTTTTTCAGCAACCTCGTATTCAAAGAAGTGTCGGCCCGTCACAGCGGACTGTACACTTGCGTGGCCTCAAATACTGCGGCCAAAGTTAACTATACCGCCGAACTGGTGGTCAAAGGTAACCGCCATGTCAATATGCACCAAGCACCAGAGCACTGTCATGAACTTGTATGTGATGTGGAAGCGTGGGGAGGGTGCTCTAACTAACTGTAATAAACACAGAATATTTATACGTGCGAATATAGAATTTGGATTACTATATTCAAATACTTGCTAAATAGGATAAGTTCCACCTAATAAAAATGCAGACAGTCAATTGCTGGTGGTTCCTAATACTAGATATATTTAGTTATTTGTGTTTTTTATTGTACTAATTATTGTCAGCACTAACGCCAACTTTGTTTCAGAAAATATTTCACATCATAATATAAGTATTTAAAAAAATCTCAATTTAAAATTATTCTTAAAGAAATGTATGAAATCGTCCCGGATAAATATATAGCTCAGGCACTTCCACCTAATAAAGAAAAAAATAAATAACGTATTCAAATCGCATTTAAAGAAATTTATAACTTCTAGCTACCTCAAATTTTTCTCTGAAAGAAAATCTGCAAGTTTAATTTATCAAAGTCTACCACGATTAAAATGCGACTGATTTATAGTCTGAACAATTTTTTTGTTGTCGCGCTCAAAATTTATGTTAATGAATTTGGACCCTCCAAATCGGCCTACGTCAAATATTAGGTACCAGTCGCAATTCTGTGATTGAAAAATTTTAGAACCTTCTGAGGATCCTTTGTTTATGACATATATAACATAGGTTTTACTCCTTAGAAGTAGAATAAGAAGTAATATATTATTATGAACAAAATTAATAAGTGATACAATTTTAGCCCAAACCTCGCTTCCACTATCTAAGATCAATCACGCTTGCACCGTGCACCAATATGTAACAATTATTTTATCTCTTATGCTGATTCTTTTGCAGAATCACAGCAACAACAATGTATACTTTGTGTAGTTTTATTTCAATAAACAGTGCCGTCATGAAACGTACCAATTCATATTGCGCTGATTGAATACAAACTTTTCGCAGTTGATCTTTTTCACGAGAAAATTAAAGCTTGCAAACATTGTATGATAAATTTACATTCGCAACGCAATTTGAATAAAGTTATTTGAACTTAATGCACTTAATAAAAGCACTATATTCACAACGCACATTTAATTTTAACAGCAAATACTATTTGTCATATGTATGTAAATCGTTGAACGTTTTTGTTTTGCATAGCGTTGGATTTCAGATGGCCTATACCACGGGTAAATTCTGTTTATAAAAACTTTATTTTAACAATGTAGGAACATTCCTTTTTTTATAGTTTTAAATTAGAATAAGTACCTACATGATACGTTAACATATAACTTATGTACTCGTAATTAAGTTATTATTTTAATTTTCTTAATCAAATAATACTATAAGCGCATAATTGTACAAAAAAATCTTTCACTGTATATTTTAAAAGTAGGATAATTTAGTCGCTCACTTTTCTATTCAATGTTCTGCTGCAGACGAAAAAGGTAAAAATTGCTTTGAATTATGAGTGGAATGTGTCGATACGTAAGTCATTAACTGGGTAATTGAAGTTATTAGGCACTATAAGTAAGATACATCGATATTTTGTGTACTTATAATTTTATTTATTTTATTTGATCAGTTGATATTTTTATTATCCATAAAATAAAATGTATATCTAAATTTCAAAGACCTGGTAGTATAGGTAAATTACTTACTGAATACACTGAATACACACCTGTGAATTTCAATAACCCTCAATAATATTACTTTTTAATTTTATCACCAGAAGTCTAATAGAAACTTACACAATAGAACACCAAGAGCAAATAACAGTGTTTATTACCTACACGAACTAAATCCACCTCAAAACCTATTAAAGCTATAAATATAATACCAATTCTACTGCTTACACGCTGCAGTATCCCCAAAGTGGGTGGTGGAACCGAAGGATGAAGCGGTTCTGGCAGGGGAACCCCTGTCTATGCACTGCCAGACCACCGGCTCGCCAAGTCCACAAGTCACCTGGTTGAAACAAAGAGGTTAGTATTTTGAAGCAATCAATGTATCCATCTTCAGTGATCAACCAAGATATCGTTATAAAAAGATGCAGTGATGATATATGAAAAGATGTTATTGTTTATGGGATACAGGGACTGAAAAACGTCTTAGGCTCTGTTTAAAGTAGATAAGAGTTAGTTTTATATCTAAGATTTAAGTGACTTAAGAAAAATGTGTCAGAAATTAACCAAGCTTCAGCTCTTCTATCTAGCGGCTTAGCAGTCAGGGACCAACAGGAAATGTGGATAGGACAGCAGCCCTTCTTTCAGCTCTCTCTCCTTGCCTAGAAGAGAATGACGAGAAGAGTTGACCCAAAATGACATGAGATCGGGCATGTCATTTTGGGTCGATTCTGGATCGTCGATTGGTCTGCCTGGGCTATTATTGGTCCATGCTACTGATGGACATCTAGGTTTGCATCCCTCCCATTTTTTTGGTCCGTTGTTTGCTTTGTGGACTTGCCAGGTCAAAAAAATCAGTCTGTACCAAACGCTCAATAGCAGCCCGCAGACTAAAAATCCACCTTCAATTAGATGGGACCTAACATAGCAGGCAAACTGTCTATCTACGATTTCAGGAAAAATACGTTATGAGTAGTTATAAAATGTTATTATGCTAAACGCTTTTTGTTGTCTCCAGGATCTTCAACAGACTACGTACCATTAGTGAACCTCGGAGGAAGGTTTCAGTTCCTCTCTAATGGTACTCTTTCGATCGAGTCAGCACTCCCCTATGATGAGGGGAACTACATGTGCAAGTCTGAAAATGGAGTCGGATCTCCACTCACTAAAACAATATTTGTTTCTGTTAACGGTAAGAATTTTAACCATGTTATTATTATGGCGAGGTTCATAAAAAGTGTATTTTGTTCTTTATATTTTTTAGTTTGAACATTGAGACATTACTATTTATTAAATAATTTGATCATTTTTATAAAGCAGTTAACATATTATCATATGTGTCTCATAACATTTACCAAAATAACCCCATTATATCACAATCTAAAATTTTATTGTAAATAATCGTTAGTCAAGTTTGATCGTGATAGTAATCTAAGCTTAAATCTCATATTCGGTTGTAGAGCCGGCTCGGTTCGAGTTGACGTCGCACAACATGACGGCGCGGCGCGAGGCGCCGGCGACGCTGGTGTGCGACGTGCGCGGGGACAGCCCCATCAGAGTCACGTGGGCGCACAACATGAATCACTTAGATCTTAATACTTATAGGTAAGACTTCATTTAAGAGAGGTAGGGCACAGTGAATAATTCCAGCTTGAACTGAGTCGCCCGCCTGGGAAAGTATATCCGCTCTAGAAAGAAAGAAAGAAAAGAAGATTTATTTCTTTTTTCTCTACAGAAGATCACAGTCATAATAACATTATTGTGTATTGCTGGTGAGTACTCTGGTCTCTGGGTTGGTAAAGCACTGAAGAGGCCTCTTGTGTTACCGGCGTCCATAAACTAGGGTGACCTCTTGCCATCAGGCAGGCCGTATGCCTGTTTGCCACCGCGTCGTATAAAAAAGACGTGGACCACTATCATCAATTTATAAGATACTTGTATTGTTGCAGGTTAAGTATCTCTGAAGCAAAGACTGATAGTGGTTTAAGGTCTCAGCTGTACATCAGCCGGGCGGATCGCCAGGACTCTGGCGTGTACAAGTGCCAGGCCGTCAATGCGTACGGACACAGCGACCATTATATATATCTTTCCGTCCAAGGTGAGATACTATTAGGACTAAATATAACGAAACAATGATCAAGCACAAATTGAAAATGTGACGGGGTACACCCTGATTGGTGAAATGCTACGTCATCTAATTTAGTAACGAAGTAGAATGCTAAGTAGTTAAAAATTTATGATTTTGTTGTTCATATATGACAAGCAGGCTGGTGCCGCAGGTGGTTTATTTTGCCTACGACTACGATTTTCTAAACTGAATATCTATAAAGAATACATATCGACAGAAAAACCCGACACCCCTCACTCTCTCTCTGTGACGGAGATCCTGAGCCGCGCAGTGCGGCTGTCGTGGAGCCAGGGCTTCGACGGCAACTCGCCGCTGGTGGGCTACACGCTGCAGTACTGCGCGCTCTCCGCGCAGGGCGCCATCCGCGTCAACCAGTGGGAGGACGCCCTCACGCTCAACGTGTCCGTCCATGGAGCCGCGCACTCCCATGTCACGTGAGTCAACGTTGTTTAGCAATCAAACGGTTTTTGCAGGCAGTCAAAATGCGCTTGAAAAAAAGTAAATATTCACGAGACGTGTTTCCGCTAGTGCATGTCAAGTTCAGGTGAGCTTACGCTTACGGGATAGGCCTAATTTTACATCTAGGTATCACTGCTACTCCTGTTAGCCTGTAACTACAAGTGGGCTGATGACAAACTCTGACTTATTGAAATTATAAATAATTAATTTTGAACTTAATATACCTAATTCAGAATACATCGAGAAAAATATGCAATAAATTGTAATACTTAGTTACCTACTTATAAATTAATTTTTGTTCAGTTTAACTAAGAAAGGGGACATCCACTACGAAGCTCTGCTAAGCAGTCTGAAGCCCCACACGGCCTACATGATTAGGATAGCAGCTATCAACCAGATAGACAGAAGCGCCTACACAGAACCTGTTGTTGTGAAGACACAAGAAGAAGGTTCGTTTATTGTATTCGCTGGGATTTTTAATTTAATAATTAATTAAATATATAATTTTGTAAATTTTCAAATAATTCATTTTTTTTATTTTTATTTTCAATTTCATTCACATACAAACCTGTTTAATAATATTTAATACTATTTGTACACCAATCTTGGTCAAACATGTTGCTCCATGTTATATAATGAACACCTAGTAATAAGCATTTAAACAATGTAATTATTATTATCTACACATGTTTAAGCAAATAAATAATCTTTGTCTTTGTCTTCTTTGTCTATGACTGTTAAACAAAGCAGCAATTAAAAATCTATTTAGAAACTGCAATCCAGTATAAACCCTTCATTTGTCTGATCTATGTTTATAATGATCCTAAGGAACATCTGAGTGTTGCAATACTGCAAGTGTCTCTTCGGTTTAAATGCAAAGAATTCATTATGACCACAACTTTTGCGTGTGTTACCAGCTCCGTCAGAAGCACCAACAAATGTACACGTAACCCCGGGAGGTCCAGGAGAGCTCCACGTGTCATGGCGACCTCCACCCAGAGACGCGTGGCACGGAGAACTGCTGGGATATTCCGTCACCTGTACTGAAGTCAGTCCGGTTGCACCTGCTATGAGGAATGCAAGCAGGTCAATTAATTATAATATTACTTTTAAAATCAGAATAAATATGCCTTTAAATTAGCATTTTTTAAATATTAACGTCAATTTAGTGTATCTGCTAAACAACAATAAAGAGACGTAAGGTATCATATTTTTTTATTGTTTGTATTTTTACCCGACTGTCAGGACGGGTATTGTTTTGATATAATTATTTAGATTGTACCAGCGTCTGCACTGCGTATAATTTTCAATTTTATCGACCGCGTAACTTCGCTACTAAGGGTAGGAGGAACCGAACAATTTTCTCATTGTCAACCTTGAAACTTCTAGAACTCTAACAGTGAACGGCTGGTCGGCTACAGAGCTAAGTCTGTCAGCTCTCAGAAAGTTCACGCGGTACGAAGTGCGAGTGAGAGCATTCAACGGCGTCGCCGCGGGACCTGCGTCATCACCTGTCTCTGCCACCACGTTAGAAGGCGGTACGTATTACTTAGTCAGAATGATCACAGAACAACGCTAGTATATCAAAATCTTTAGAGGGTTTTGTGTTATTTGTTAAAACAATAAAAATACCTAAGTACATGGCTTTTTTATTTCCTATGTATTTATTATTTTTTTAGTCGAATAAGACAAAGAAACAAGAATACGAAGTACTTATTATCAATATTATGTTAAAGCGCGTTTTTTATTTTAAAAATATTATTTAAGGATTCTGACAGCTTTTATCACATTGGGTTTTGATTACAGTGCCAGAATCTGCTCCGACAAGAGTGACCTGCTCACCGCTCTCGTCTTCAAGTATAAAGGTATCATGGAACCCCCCACCAATCGGACAACATGGCGGACTGATACAAGGATACAAAGTTATTTATTCACCTCTCACTACTGACCATGGTGAGTAAACATTACAACATATCGCATAAAAAACCTCTATTGTGTATAGATAAAAATCACTTAAGTACACATTCATACTTGGAATAAACAAGTCATTGGAGTGTAATTCCTAGTTGCGAAGTTCAATATCGCTCGGGCTCCTATTTCTTTTACCTTTTACCATAATGACGTTCTTTATATACTTAGGTACCTGTATTAAACGTTAGACCTAATGATTTTCGATTAAATAAACAAGATACATAATATTCAACGTTAGACAGTTTAGAATTTTCGACATAACGTACGTCGCAATAGTAAACTTTCGCTGTACCGTACATACATGTTTGTTATTGTCATCTGTATACATAATTCTGTTGGTGTTAATCCTTCTAATTTCCTCTACAGTAGACGTAGGTGAGATCAAGCGAGTGACAACTACAGATACGTACCTCCACACACTGAGGAAGTACACCAACCATTCTATACAAGTGTTGGCGTTCACCAACGCAGGAGACGGCAAGAGGAGTCCGCCTGTTTACTGTATGACAGAAGAAGATGGTAAGTCTCTCTATCTAAAGTAAAAGCAATTATGTTACTCTATTTAATTCAAAAAGTTGTTTTGATAAACTGATGAAGAACCCATTTAATATCAGGGATATTCTTCAATTTCTAAATAATTTCAATGCAATTAAGTCATTAATTGATAATATAAATCATTATTTCAAATAACATAACATGAACGTTATGTTTAATTGAAGTTGAAATAACAGTATAGATGCGCAACAGTTAACAAAACATTACATTTTGTCACAATTAACTCTTCATTTGGATGCGTCTTCCGCTTCCTTCGATTCACTATCAGGTAAATTCCTTGCCTTTATACACATTATTTTCTATTCACTAGTTCCATCGGCTCCTGAAAAGATCAAAGCGTTGGCGTTCTCCAGTGACTCCGTGCTCGTGAGCTGGCTGCCTCCCCTGCATCCTAACGGCATTATATCACATTATACCGTCTATTACAGGGAAGCGGGAAGGTAAGTAAAATCATAATAATTGGAAGTACTTTTTTAGGTTGATTGTTTTAGTGCCTACATTTTTTATGTGTCAGCTAGTCATAGAAGGCAAAGAAAATGTGTATATTTTAATATGGAAGGATATCAACCTAAACAAATAAACTTGAAATTCAAATTGTAAAGGCGAATACTAATAGTTATTTAATTTCTGACCTTTGGTTCCTAAAGTTTCTTAATAAATTTTTCAGACTTGGCAAACATTCAAGTTTTGCTGTACCAGTAGACAAGAAAGTGGACAATGAGCTGATGTTCCAAGTTCGCAACCTCATGGAGAATCAGCTGTACGAGTTTTGGGTGTCAGCCACCACTGGCTCCGGGGAAGGAGAGTCCACGCTCGTCGTGGGACAGGGACCTAGTTCTAGAAGTAAGAGTTGTTTCTGGTATTTTCAGAAATAGCAAGAACAAGCTAAGCCGTTTCCAGGAATCGCTACTTATCGATAAAATTAAGGCCACTATCTTCTACAGTTTTAAAATAATCTAGTATTGAGCATCTTAACCGGAAAAGAAGGATCCGCAACTACTCCAGTTAAGCTGTTTCTTCCTCAGATTTCTTGTAAAACCCTTTTCAAAGTTTACAGTAAAATTCTTGTTTTGAAGGAGGTGTGAGTGAGAGGAAAACTCGTCGCATTTCTGTCCTGAGGATACAAAATATTTTTTCAACTCATTTCAGTAGAATATTACGAATAGGGTAACATCCTGGCACCAATGTCAATGGGGCTCTATTCGTTATCCCAAAAGAAAAGGTGTTCGATATTATCAACCTTTTTCCATTGCAATTGTTGAGGTGTATTGTATTTGTAATCCGAGGGTGTGCGATAGTTATAAAGTCAGCGGGTGTTGTAATGTGTCAGTCCCGGCGCGCATCGCGTCGTTCGGCGGGCGCGTGGGGGTGGGCGCGGGGCGCGCGGCGCTGCTGGCGTGCTCGGTGCTGGGCGCGCCGGCGCCGCGCTCGCGCTGGACGCACGCGCGCCTGCCCGTCACGCACCACCAGTACTACCAGGTCACGCACCAAGGACATCTACATATTAGAGGTACACACTTTTTCTTCATAACTACATAGCTTGTGGTAAGCTTCCAAAGAACATTGTCAACAGCTCAGTAGCATGTACCTACCTGATACACTACTAAAAAAAAAATAACAGACTATTTTGATCAGACAGTAATATCTGTAACAGAAGTGAACGAGCAGTCATCGGGTAACTTCACCTGCACGGCTAGCAACACGATCGGAGAAGACTCGATAGTGTACGTAGTAGTCGCCATCATGCCCCCCGCGGCGCCCGCGCTCTCGCTACAGTACACCACCACGTCGAGCATCAAGCTGCACTGGCAACTACCCGGGGACGCCACTGAACCCATACTTGGTAAATATGGTAGATATTGTATTAATTTAGTACTTTTATTACCTACTTCATCAGAGAAACGCAGGCGTGTAGGTATATCAAATTAACTAAAATTACCTTCCAGTGACGTGAAACTCATTTGAAAGCATTCTTACAGGATAAATAGATTGAAAACGTGTTAAAAAAATCGAAAGGGACTAAAAAATTTTAAAGAGTAAGTTTAATAAACTAAAGAATTCAAACTCACCAACTCAACATCTTGAAATTCTCAGTATCAGACCAAACTATAATGTTTGCCCGTACACAATAGGCTTGCCATATGGGACCAAATATAGCTGACAAAATGTGATGCACCTCTGAAAAAGCGTGCTACCCTTCTATGATGATTTGCTACATCCATAATATTTCTCATAGGCTACCTGTTAAACTACAAACAAGCGTCAGAAACGGAGTGGCACACGGTAGAACTGTCTCCCGAAGTGACGAACTACGTGATGGATATGTTGAAATGTGGCTCGACGTACAACGCCAAGATACAAGCACGCAACAAGATCTCAATAGGACCGCCCAGTGAAGTGCTCACAGCTACCACCAGAGGAGGACGTAAGTAACTACTTATATACGTTTTTGTAATACATTTATGCACTATTAGCTACCTAACCGCTTATCAAAAAAAATGCAATGTTTTATCAGAAACCATTTTCTTTATGTAGTTTAAGTTCGATAAAAAGCCTATCTCCTACTTTGTATTCTAGTATCTAGACTATCTAGTCAAATTTAATTAAAATGCGGTAGGCGAAAGCGTATAATAAAGTAATAATTTGTATTAGAAATAAACAGATTCCTAAATGATGTGACGATCTACTAAAAATACGTTTTCTGAAATTTCAGGACCCAAACCACCTAAACCTGAAGACCACGTACACATGAACTCAACGGCTATAAAGATAAATTTCTACGCGTGGAGGGATGGAGGCTGTCCCATACTAGGCTTCAGAGTGTCGTATCGAATAGCAGGCTCTGAGCATTGGATAAAGGTACCACATTAAAGTCTTTAACAATCTCAATAACAGACGTGCATGATCGATCGATGATATAATCTTTCAGGTTGGCGATGGTCTTAGTTCAGCAAGCCACGTGATCGGGGATCTAACTCCAGCCACGTGGTACGAGCTCAGTATCGAGGCGTGCAGTGACGCCGGCGTGGAGCGCGTCACGCTCAGGGCGGACACTCACACGCTGGCTGGAGGTAACACTTGGATATTGTTGAATTGCTTCAACATGTTTAACAAATGCCAAAAACGCCCGCCACTAAGTAGATTGTCAGTCAATAGGTATGAATGGCTATGGTAGTCATGATTTGAGGCTCCTGATCATTGAATCTAATGGTTAAAATTTCTGATCACACCAAAACCTTTGGTTTAGTTAATAATTCAGAATAAAAATTCTTAATATATTAGCAGCAAATTCAAGATCCAAATCCGTCAGTATTGATCCTAGTATTCGATCCACTTGTCAGTTGTCGTTGACTTTTGTCTGATTAAAAGTTTGATTGTATGTTTCTTATATTCCAGGTCGCATACCTCCTATGAAGCCATCATACCCATTGTCGGGTGGCAGTCGGCCAGCGTCTCTGCGGACGGTGCTGGTGTCCTGCGTCGCGAGCGGCGTCGTCATAGTCGTCACGTTAGCCGCCATCGTGTGTCTTGTACATGGCAAGAAGAAGTAAGTCCTCTGTACAATATCACAAACTCGCTTAAAGATAAAAAAGTACATTATAATTCGGTGCGCTCGTCGCATTGCAGTACAGAGATGATCGTTACGGTCATCGAGGATAAGTAATTATCGGCAAGGTTAATCCATTATCTTGCCGGGTGACCGTTTATTGCAATTTCATTCTCAATCGTCTCCGTGTTTCGGCAGGCACGTAAAGCTGTTGGTCCTGGTTATCATGAGGTAGTCGTTAAGTCAAGTTGGAAGCCTTCTGGGAGATTTGATAAATTCTAAAACCATGGTTTGCGTCAAGTCCAAACGATGAAAAGAAAATGCGGTATATAATAAAAAAAAACCTTTTCAAAATTCGTTAAATTCGATACAAGTACCTATCGCTAAAATTTTATGTTTTCTTATCATTTGTTAGGAGCCGAAAACGACATGCCACGATGGAATAAGTTAGGTACAATAAAACATATAGACCCGTTCTTTTTCCCTATGCACCATTGAACTACCTAATTTCTCAAGAAATGTTACACAACGATTACAACCAGCGTTCTTGGTCCTTAGATTCTTCTGCATTTCAAGCGACCACTACATGAGAGATGATAGAAAACTAAGCGAAAGCAACGAAGCCGAGAGGGAGAAGCTTCGTGAAGGACAGAAATTATATTCGTCTTCCTCTATCAACGGAAACGAGAAGTCCAACGACGACTCTTCAGGTTGGTTTTTTGGAGCATAAATCTTGTTAGTGTTAACACTTTACTCTGAGAAATCTTGCAGCAGTAAGCATGTACACAATAATGTTACGTGAATGTAGTTATTCGAGCAGGGATGATCAGAATCCACACAAACAGCTTCTTTTTCTTTTTTGATAGTTTATCCACAACAAGGCAGACATACTCGTAGCTACTCGTATTTTGTTCCACAGCTCGGTAGCATCTGTCAATCCAATTACGATCAGGAAAATTTTAGAACCTACCCTGTTTAACTCTGAAGTGCTGTGTAAGACCGAGGCTGTGAACGCTTGGAAAATGCCTTGTCCAGGTACTGTTTTGCCGACCAACCTATTCTCCCAGAAGCTGTGGGACGGGCCGCTCAGCAGTATGAGAAGAAAAAATCTTATTTCTTCAGCTTCTACTGCTGCTGAACGTGCGCGCTTGCTTGCTGTGGGCGAATGGGAATCTGGTAAATGGCTTCAAGCACTCCCGTCGCCCAACATAGGCACAATGTTGGACGATACAACATTTCGTCTTGCCACTTGTCTTCGTTTAGGTGCACCGTGTGTTTCTCCGCATCATTGTCACTGTGGGGAGGCCGTCGATAGCCGTCGATAGTCGGTCACCATGGCCTATCCTGCAGCAGGAGCGCAGGTCGTATACCACGGCATGCCCATTTAAATGACATTATCCGCCGAGCTCTTGTCACCGCTGGCGTTCTAGCTATTCTTGAACCGAATGACTTGGCACGTGACGATGGGAAGAGACCTGATGGTTTGACATTATTACCCTGGAAGATGGGTAGGCCTTTGGTGTGGGACGCAACATGTGTCGACACCCTTGCGCCATTCCATGTTCCAAGCTCAGCGGGTTGTGCTGGCGCTGCTGCTGCAGCCGCAGAGACCCTCAAACGGCGAAAATACCATAATTTAATTGGTAATTATATTTTTGAGCCGTTTGGGGTCGAGACTTTAGGTACGTGGGGTCCGAGTGCTAGGTCTTTGTTTAAAGATCTGGCAAAAAGGCTTATCGACGCTTCACGTGATCAGAGGGCTGGTGTGTTTCTCGCTCAGAGAATTAGCATTGCCATTCAACGTGGCAATGCCGCCAGCCTTTTGGGTACGTTTCCGGTTGACAGTGATGCTGACGAATATTAGGATGCCTAAACAAGTTTTCTTTGGGTTATTTGTTTTTTTTTTATTGTTTAAGTTTTCGTTTTAGTTTCCCTTTTTTTTGTTTGTATTTAATTGTATATATAGTTTTAATATGTAAGTACATTTTTAATTTAATTATTTTCATTATTATAATAAAGTTTTTAATACAACCTCCTACAAGCTTATGCTAGCCTAGTACTTTGTTCACACACAATATAATATTTACGATGTTAGATAGAAGATAAAATATCAGCTAGATACCTACAGTACTTATGATCTATGTTGGTTCTATGTTAATTTTAATGTGGTATTTTACTAGTTACTACCAATGGATAGGTAGGTACTTTGTGTGATATTCTACTCTTTTTGAAAGATTAATAATTAAAAAAAACAATATTTTATTAAAATAAGTGAGGTCGACCATACTAAGGAGTAGGTATCGCATGCCAGTGGAGCTGGAATCCCTTACTGCATGTCCAAAGTGAACTTTGAGTGTTCGAAGACAACAGACGTTAGTGAGGTGTGTTGTGTACAGCGGAGTTGTACGAGATAAGTCCATACGCGACGTTCGGCGTGTCGGCGGCGCACTCGCTGCAGTTCCGCACGCTGGCGCGCCGCGACGACGACGCCGCGCCCCCGCACCGCCGCCGCCACCGCGCCTGCGACCACTACCGATACGGTAATCTACACCTTCCAATCAACACCTACATTAAAAAAAAAAATAAATTCGTATATAGACATTTCTGACATATTATTTTCATTTTATTTTATAGTACCTAAGTACCTATCCATGATACAACAGTACTACTGAAAAAATATTTTTACCATATTTTTCAGACATTATTGAAATAGCATGCATGGAGCAGAATTTGTGTGTAGGACGCTAGACAATACTATTATTTAATCTGGGCTAGACTAGCTAGTCAAGCCACAGACTTGAGCTAGACCCACTGACCTGTCTAAGGTCAGTGGCTAGACCTTTATAATATTGTAGAATATTATAAAGGTCTAGCCAGTCTGTGGTGTGGTAGTGATTGCCACAATTTGTAATTATTATTATGATGAAATAATATTTTAGTCGATTATATTTAAATTGGATAATAAATACCTATTTTTTTAATAATTTTATTTCATAATTATTTTTTTATCTCATTACTATTAGTATATATACTATTTTATCTCATTATTATTTATATCTCATTAGTATTTTGCAAATAAGTTGATAATTTAATATAAGTAGACACGTAATACGTACTTACACCGAGCAGTCGCTTGGTCCGATCATTGCATTTGGCCCGACAGATGAATCGAGCCTGTCTAAATGCTCGACAGTGGAGGCGAGACATCGCATGCGGGCGGCATGCGCTAGTGCGGGGCCGGGCTCCAACAACTGGCGAGACACGCACACCGACTCGGACGATAACAGCGATAGTGCTGCCAATACTACTACTAAGGGTAAGTGTGATCCAGATAAAGAGATTATGAATGCAATGCAAATCCTATACACACAAATGATAGTTAACTAACTAAACAGTAGGTATGCAATTTTGTACATTGGGATTTGCATTTTCGTATGAAATATATATGAGGCTATACGTCATCCCAGCCCATCTGCTCCATTTTTATACCTATCGAATTTTCCTTTTGCTTAACACATTATTCTATTGATCCAAGCAAAATATCTAATATAGAATGTGCCTCATAAATCATTGCCATCACGGAATATTGCCATTCATCCTCAATAAGAACATGTTCCACATCCACGCAGGTTCAGGCACGTCGCCCTGCGGCAGTGCATACGGCAGCGGTCGGCGCAGCGCCCGCACTACCAGCAGGTAGAACTCAGGTACCTCCCCCGCTCACTCCTCACCACGAGCCACCACAAGCCACCACGAGCCACCACGCTCACCAGCCACCACACCACCCTAGCTCTGCACTCATACATTACGCCATATTTTACGTGATAAAAATATAAAACAAATTAATTAGCTATCAACAATTTTGCTCTAACTATGACATAGCGAAGTATATTATTCCTAATAATGCGGAAAAGCGTAAGGTATGACGTTTAGTTATTAGTTAAATAATAGCACAATAGTCAATTATCAAATTATCATAGTGTAAGTACTAGAGTAAGTAGATAAAGTATATTATTATTATTTGATTTGAAAGTAGCAAGATGTAGAAATGGCAAAAAATATTTTTTTTTATGTAAGTAGATAACTATTTTTGTAGAAGTACGTAAATAATCATTATTTGGATTATTGTTATCTTATATACCTTAACAAAAAGGAATTACTTAAGCTCATCTGTATTTATTTACCTACTTGGTTGGTATTTTTTAAGTAGAAGACTATGGAGTTGAACAAAAAAGTAGTTACTCAAAGCTAGATAATCCAAAACAAAGCTTAGCATAAACCAGCATTGCTAATATTTTATGTAAAAAATTATTCAAGTAGGTACAAAATTGAAAATTATAAATGTTATTTTTTCCAGTGGAGGCCCGAACGGGAGCGACGGCCTCTCGGGGTGCTTCGCCCCGGTCCCCGCTGATATATCTTCTTTAATTGACAAGTAAGTATCAAAATGTACACAGTTATAGTAACTACCTTACCTACCCATACACCTACGTAAAACCATTACTTCATATTTATTAATTATGTATTCTCAGGTATCAGCAAAGGAAAGAACAAGAACGACGAGAATGTACAATACATGTGTAGCATTAAATGTTTGTAAACTATTTTCTAATGAACAAGTCCAATCATTTAAGTAATTAAAGTGATAAAGACATTTCAGAAATATAAAGCTAAAGACATTTTCTATAACTTTGCAGTTTAAGCAAGTTTCAAGTATAGTTCTAAAATTAGAAGACAAAATGGATCGGTTGCGGTCAATTGCTTATTTCATGAATGTGATTGTATCACGCGAGTGGCTCCCCATTTATCCAATGTTAAACAATTGTTAAATAAATTATTTATCATAATGGGATTTATTTAAACGCTGTTAATCCATGACAGTTACATTTATAAATAATGTCTAAATGAAAATGTAAATATTAGCAGATTATAATTATTAAGTAATGAATTATTTTGCTGTGAGATTGATAGAAACAAAATGAATGTGGGAACTTTGCTACCCGTAGTAATCAACTAAGTTTGCGAATATTTACTTAAAATGATCTCACAGCAAATCTGATTTAAAAATATTTTTTGTACACCTGCACGCTTATTTCATTGCGCATAGCGTATAATATACCTAGATAATAACAGGTGTACTTAAGATATTTTTATGTATAAATCAAATAGTAATTTACTAAAATAATTGTAGGTACTAAGTAATGTTAAACGGCTGTTCCAAACTGCAAAAGATACATATCATTATAATAGACTGCCAGTATTTAAGTAATTCATAATTCTTTTTACTATATTGTTGAATAATATAGTTAATTAGGTATTAATTTATACACTATTGTATAAAAATCTTTCTATATACATGTTGTGTAATAATAAAATTATTGATATTAGTGCGGAGGAAAGAAATAAAGATACAATGTGTGTTGTGGTATGAAGTTTTATTTTCATTGTTTAATAATATGTAAAATTCATTTTATGATAAGTAGTAGGTACCCCGTTTATATGAAAAAACAAACAAACAATGCAAAACTAAAATCACGCCCGCAGGTGAGTGTAGAAATAGGATTCAATTCTCGTTTGTCCCATATTCAAAATATCCTAAGTCACACAGTGAACAGAAATAAAAATAATATTATATTTAGTGATTTAGTGATAGATGATGAGATGGAGTTCGTAGATACTAATATGTTGTAGGTAGCATTTTATCATAACTAAACTGATTTAGGCTGATTCTTTGCAATAAAATTATAATTTAAAGTCTGACACGAGTAGTTGTACAGAAGTGTGGTACAGAAGAACTAGAATATAGTTGTAATGTCTATGTTATGGACCAGGTGATTAATGCGGGCATTATTAATAATGCACGAGCATTATGAATAATGTCTAGCTTTATCGGGCTAAGTGATTAATTACTATCTTAACTTCATTATTTATCACATTGCACGGTCATTATTATATTGCTACATGACAATTGGGCAATTTGATAATAAAGCTATATTTGACGCGGTGCGAGGGCGGGGAGGGAGGTACGCGATTTGACGTCATGGCTGTTGGAGAAACAGAGAAATTGATTGTTCCAGTCAAAGACAATATGATTAGGTACTTAGTGAAAAACATCGAGATATTTCAGATTTTGCATGATACCCATCTGAGTGTAGGGCATGGTGGTAGAGACCGAATGGAAAAGGAGCTAAATTTTCTTTAGTTTATTTTCTGTTTTCTAATAATAAGTCATTTCTATAAAACAATGATATGCTGTGAAATTTTTGTTTTAAATTTAATTATGTTTTATGTTATATTTTAAATATGACTTTCCTTAAGTTTTAAATACAAAAACTAGTTTTTTAAGGTAGAAGTCCTTGATAATTAATCCAAATAATGAGTCTGATTATTTAAGTGGATTAATATTTAGTTTATTTTAAGTTAAATGACAATAACAATAAAAAAATAATAATTAAATATGTTTGTAACACTCTGCCCAAAAGGTGATGGGCAATATGTATAATGCCCAGTCAATTTGATTATTTGAATAATTATTATCAAACTGCACTCTCACATTGGGCATTTTTCATAATAACCGGGCTTTATGTATACTGCCCAATTTATCACTTGGTCCATAACATCTACAGTATTTGAAGCACAGTAATGTCCTCGTTGTGATGTTATTAATATACAGAAAGTCGTATCAGACTATATACGAAAAATAGTGGGACGAAGTAAGTATTGAATTGGAACAAACTGGGAACAATAATTAAAAATATTATCATAATATGATTATGACTTATAGTATTAGAGCTCTAAGACCTAACAGCTCCAAATGTAGATTCAAAGTTAGTTATTTTTTTCTAGGCAAATTGCAAATATCCTAAAAGAGGGCAATTTTTTTTTCTTAGATTTATGTAAGTATCTAGGTAAGTATATTTTTAATATTATAGTAAATATTACATGGTATAAGATAGTAACTAGATTAAATTCAGTTCAAATAAAAAATAGTACGGGTAAACATATAAAAAAAAAATCGACTACTTACTAAATACGAGAAGTAGGCTCAATGTTCATTTTTATGGAATGGAATGGAATGAAAGCGTCAATTTTGCCTCATAGCGCGAGGAGGCGCTTTAAATCGCGAGAATACATAAGATTCTCGGGCCTGCGCTTTCGGCAGTATTAGGGTGCTTAGTTATTTATTTTGCACGACCGATCGGCTTCCCCTTTACTGTGAATTTCTTTCAAAAATAGTTATAAGAATTATTCATAATAAGAATGCACAAGGATTTCCCGGAAGACGCTAGTTTATATGATAATAAAGTAACGTACACTACCTGACACTCACCAATTTATTGAAACCCATCTTATTTATTTTTTTATTTATGAAAACTAAACTCCGCACAAAATGTCATTTCATTAAGTAATTTTGTAGGTAGTTTTACTTTTTACGTGCTGGTATGAGCAATTTTTCAAAAGAAAGCATATAAATAAGACGTGGAAACAGCTGATACAAAGAGTGCGTCCGTGTGTTTTAGACAATATGTCATATTTTCTTAATCGATAGGTAAGCGATATATTAATTATTATTCCATATAGTGTCAATAATATTGGGTATTTTACCCTACATACCAAATAAAAAAATATAGTTGGAAATGAAATACCTAATCTATCTTTAACTCCTAAGTTACAAAAAAGGTTTTTTTACCATTAATTAATTGGCTTTATATTATGTTTGTGTAAGATTTATATTTATTTATTTCAATCTTATTAATAATAGTTTATATATTAATAAATTATTATTATATACAGAGTGTATACGACGATACGACATTAAATGAAATCACGACGTGTAGCATGTGATGTTATAAGGCTTTACCAAAAAAAAAAAAAAAAAATTTGCCATAGTTCAGACGCAAATGTACATTCTTATTTTATTTTTTTAATAATAATTCTTTATTTCCACAGAATAATAGTCAAATTACATCAACTTTTACAGGGCTTATAATTATGGAATAAAAGATGTAGAAACCCTGATTAGCCAAACTAGGGTAAATCCCTGTTTCTTGGAAGTCAGTGCCCACCATGTATCTGTATTTAGGCTCTATATAGGTACATAATTTTGAAATAAAGACGAACATTATTTAGGAAGTAAAAATAGCATGTGTGTGCATTCTGTATAATACTCGATGGTGTTAGTCGATTGACGCAATTTCAGTTTACAGCTCTAGTTGAACAATTTTCACCATCCCATCACTAGTAAGTACTTTGCACGCTCGAGAAAGTGGTGGTCGCTTGTCGTTAATTTTACGAGGAAATATTTGTTATTGTTTAATTTACGACCAATTTTGTCAATGAAAATATTCTAAACATCTGCAGATAGTATATTATTATTATTTAAAAAATATGAAAACCTCGTAAAATTGTACAGAGATTGTTCTATTTCAATTGTTTTGATGCCATTCACATATTGATTTATCGTATGCCAGTGACCTGTTTTTAATATTTGTAATGTGTAACCCATAAATAATTGATAATATCATTAGAAGCAACATACAGTACAGCGTTCAATTAAAAATGGACTTTTGGTTTTAATGGCTTCATAAGAATACATTATGGGTTCGAGGCGTGAAAGAATACCAAGTGACTGGAAATTTTGTGTCTGATTTAGTTTTGAGACATTCAAAAGGATTTTATATCGTTATGGTGTGTATGTTCTACAATGATGACGCCTATTGAGGAGAAGAAAGATGAAAAAGTACGTATTGTAATAAGAAATTAATTTACTAAGCACCTACATTATAATTAGGAAGCTCTTTAACATACATAACCTGTTTTATGTGGAATAATTAATAATCTGTTGACATATTTTTCAATGTGGATAAATTATTTAGTTTTTAACTTAGTCATTAGGGATTGTATTGATAAAACTGCAGAAACATAGTTCAATTTGAATAATAGGGTAAGTAATACTTTGTGCCTCTAATTAATTGTACCTATCTAATTAGTGAGGTATATATTATATACTTTTTAATTTAATTTAAGTATGTATAAGTAATTTTAAATTTTTAACTATTTACTAACTTACATGTCTTGATAGTAGCTACTATGATTACTATTTTAAGTTCTTTTAATGAAATGAACTACTAAGATTATGTTATTACATGATCCAAGCTCTGTAAACAACAGTCTACAAAATCACTATTCTAAATTTAAAAAACAGTAATGTTTGCAATGTGCATATCTTTCACACTCCTTAAATAGATCTGTTTAAGCTCAGAGTGACTTAACTGTATCGAGTATGGGCAAATTTGTGCAAATTTCTACTCTGGTATCTACCTCGTCTTGGTCAAGTCTGAGAAGCCTGGGTGTGTGCAAATCTAAGTATGGTGTATGGCAAATAGAGTGGTAGCATTTGGTCAGTAAGTAGATCTAAAGCATTCTACCCATTCCAAGTTACATTGATCATACCTATTTCAATAAAACGGGGAAAACACACCTTAGATTTGCAGATGACGTGTTATTGTTTGCTAAGGCACATATATATACTTACTAGAATAAATGTTGAAAAAAAAATTACTGAAGAAAGTATGAAATTTGGACTTACTATGAATACTAAAAAAACTAAAATAATATAATAATAAATATCCAAAGAGAAAAAATTAAAATATGTACATGGTAAAGCAGTTGATTAACAAGAGGAATACATACCAAGGACAAGTTATCTCTACAGAAAATTATAAAAATGAAAAAGAAGTGAATAGACATATAGCCAATTCCTGGAAATGAGACTGGGCCCATCAAGAAGTGATGAAAAATAGGCATTTCAGAATCAATATTAAAAATAGACTGTTTGAATCTTGCATTTTGCCAATACTATATAGTTGCCAATCATGGTTGCTCACAACAGTACAATATATAACAAACTGGCTGTCATTCAGATAGCTGTGGAGAGAAGAATGTTAGGAATAAGAAGATGTGGTTAGACGATATGAACATGGTTAAATAAAAAATGAAACTAATTTAACTAATGTACAAATAAAATTGTTGATGTGGAGATGGACCGGTCATAGCATTACAGTAATAGAATGGTATCCTAGAATGGAAAAATGGAAACGAGGCAGACAGTACAGGAGATGGAAAGAAGACCTGGATAAAACAACAGGAAAGTTATAGACAAGGATAGCAAAGGAAAGATAATAGATATAAGATGAAAGATGAATGAGACCTATGCCAGGGGGCACACAGGCAAATTAATTAATAATATACAATCTACATTATAATACAAATAATTTAGGAAGCCAGTGTCTGAAATTGTATTAAAATTAATTAATCTAAAATGTAATAATATTATAGAAGGAAAGAAAAAGTGTTTATTTCTGGGTTTTAAAGTATTTACACTAAAACAAACAATTTCTTTTTAATTTCTAACCCGGCGAGAATGTGGTGAAAAAAAGTAGTAAGAACTATGTGGTGTTTTTTTTTTCATACTTGAGTATTGGCACAATAATTGCAAAAAAAAATGAATGTTCTTTACATAATGGCTTTTCCACAACATTCACAAAAATATTTTGTGTTCCTATCTTTTTCATAGGGACTGTCAAGAAATCTGACAATATGTGTAGAAATATTTCTTGATACTGATATTGATGGTTCGCCAAGTTGAGATGAGATACGTTCATATATTTAAGGACTAGCTAACCCGCGAGGCTTTGCTCCCGTCGTTCTTTATTTGGCTACTGCTCAGCTCCTATTAGCCGTAGCGTGATGTAATAGCCTATAGCCTTCCTCGATAAATGGGCTATCCAACACTAAAAGAATTTTTTAAATCGGACCACTAGTTCCTGAGATCCTAGCATTCATCCCAACAAACTCTTCAGCTTTATAATATTAGTATAGATATAAGTATAACTATAAGTTAGAAATATAGATATAGATATTAGTTATATCTTTTCACTGGCGTAAATGTTCATACACCAATGACAAGCCTATCCAATACTGGCTCCCTGCTCTGTTCCGGAACTGATGTCATGGTTGGTACAGCAATCAGATTTAACTTCAGAGCTTGAATCTTCAAAAGAATTGTTCAATCCTTCCTATAACATAAACCTGATGCGTTTGTCATTAAAAAACCATATAAATAAATAAAAACAGTTATCAAAAAACATAACACCAGCTATGTGGCAGGGAAAACTTACCCAAGACGAGTTTGCGCATGTATAACTCCCGCGCTGGCGCATGTAACACTGCAATCATCCCACTACCTCCTCCCACACTATCTTACCTGCAGCTACTGAGTGCCCCATTGTTGCTAGGCGCGAAATAAAAAAGATACACGAGCATAAGTAATGGGCAGGGTTTAAAATACCCTGCCACATTCTGGCCGGGTTAAAAATGCTTGCCACATCTGCTCAGACAATGGCTACCGCTAGTACTACCTGAAGGTGACACAGGCCTCGATGACTTTGCCGAAGCCATGTATGAAGACATAGCTAAAGCTTACATGACTTACATGGTACCACCAAGGCCCACTACAACATTTTTATGGGGGATTCCAATGCCAAATTAGGAGTACACGAACGCGGCGAAACGAATTCAGATCCCATAGAGGGCAGATGCTGTTCAACTTTTTCGTCGCAGGGGGGCTCTTTTTTATGAATTCCGTCTTTAAGAAGAAACCTCATAGAAAGTGAACCTGGCGAAGCCCCGACACTGTGATGAGGAACGAGATAGACTTCATCATGAATGACAAGAAGCACTTAGATACGTCTCCGTGAAAAGAACGTTATAACGTATAATAGGCGCTTTTGCGTTCAGTACCGCGTTCGGCGCGCGTCGGCCCTCTGCTCACTTGGATCTATGACGGTCTACTTAGCGGGAGGCACTTATCGCCGAACGCTGAGCGAGAGATGTAGGCCTGAAGGAATTTAGGCATGCACTGGTATATATGTGCCCAACAATAATCATTGTCTTAAAATACATTCCTGCATTTTTCATATGTTTTAAACAATAACAATGAGCGTGAACAATAGTTAGGTATGTAATAATATAATATAATACATAACACACTGTAAACGAAACTGGTTACCAGTCACTCCTAGTCCTAGTCCAGTGTATTTCATAGCTATTATAGTTTGGTTGTCTTTACCATAATCACATGATTAAATTATCAATTTATATTATTATTAGCAAAGGAAAGTTTGAGCTTGAGTTTGTTGATAAATAAAGGTTATGATGAAGATCCATATCTCAATGAAGGTTAGTGAGAACATTACTGTCATACTTTTTTGGCAAGTACTAAATGGTGAACTAGGTGTGTGTCTTAACATAAATTTAGAGAGTGCAAATAGTAAACAATGAATGCTTACTGTATGTCATGTATGTAATTAAACAAAATTTATCACTTTTGTTATTGAATGTAGATAAACATTGTTGTTTAACTAAGAAATGTGTATGAAATTATCAATAGTTCAAAAGTTATTCACATTTAAAATAACACATATCATAATCTGGGTTCAATATTTTCGCTCTCTATTATCATAGTGTTAATGTATGTAGGAGGTGAATAAGATTTTTTACTTTACTTTCTAATTTATGTTTATACACATATTTGTAACTTCCACTGGTCTCTCCTCATGAGAGGAGACAAAGATGTAGAGTACTAGCTCTCCAGTGCTGTCGGGTATTTATATATGTTAAATTGCCAAAACAGCAACTAAGTGACTGCATGTCTGTGTTATTGCTTTGTTAGTTCTGACAGTCTTTGTTGCGTTTGATTCCCGGGTCGGGAAAAAACCGTATCGGGATTCTTCTGTCATGAAATTACCTCGTATTGATGTTACGTTGTGTCAGATTCGCACAGGCATGGTGCAGGTGTCGGACGGCAAGTCGCGGCCCCGTCCGGCGCGGCTGGTGCTCACCATGGACGCGGTGACCGTCCAGCGCGAGGCCCCGGTGCCTGTACTGCCGCACAAGGACAAAAATGTGCCTCATGCCAGGGTGAGTCCACTACTACTATTATTTTTACTGACTGCGCGACGCAAAGGAAGCAAGGAGATCTATAGAATCAAAACATTCAGTCGTTTTAAAGTCTATCTCACTACAAGTCAGAGTAGTTTTTAATCATAAAAGTTTTATAATTATTATTCATAGGCAGGTCTGTACTTCCACTCCACTGCCAGCAAATGCTTAAAAAATTTTGGAAATGCAAAAAGTTTTACTGTTTTCGCGTATTAAACAAAGTTGGCTACAGATTGCGTTTGTTGAGCAATCATTATGGCTTTTGGTATCCAAACGTGGTATTCATCATTTTTCGCGTTTTCCATTGCAATGATTATTGCATTTCATCATGAGTATATAGGAATTTTTTGCTGGGTGTCTCTTTCCTTTCCTTGACGTGTCTAATTTCAGCACTCAGCTTTTTTGAGTTCGTCACTCCTCTTTATAAGGAAACCATTTTATTTTAAAATGTTTTTGTATACAAAAAATAGCAGTTATATGCCTTAATCTTCTAAGGCCTCCACGTCGCGGTTGTGACTTGTGACAATATAATTAGGCTGACGTCAGTTGTTGGACACGAACATTAATCAATTGTTTTATGTAGTTAGTCCCTCGTTAGGTTCCGTCTATTTTAGGTCTTGTGACTACACTACCTAGTATAATTCATTGGGGCTTAGGCAATTTAGGCATACAATACTTTTGTTAGTAATAAAATTATCCCACCTTTTTAATGAAAAACCTGTCTCTATTGTAGATTTATTTATTTTAGATGATTGCCAAATGAAAGTCTTTTTTTGTAATATATAATCTGTATTATTAATAATCACAAAATTAGACAAAGGAGCGAGGGAGGACACTCGATGCTCGCTAATGCTGTACGTGTACTGAACATTATTATGGTGTACGATTTCATCGTACACTATATTTAATTTATTTCTTATCCTTTTATAATGTAAGTGTTCGCCCAGTGTGTCCAGTGTTCAAAATTATACAATAATCATTTTTAAAAATTTAAAAATATCTGTGGTATTTTTTTCAATTGATATTACAGTTCGCCAATCAGGTGTCAAGAATATCGGTTCACAAACAAAAAAAAAGGTTCCGAATTTCTGTTTTTGTCTTTCCTTGTTCTCCCAACGCTCCGTAATAAACTATCGGTAATCCGAAATAAAAATCATCGAAACCATAACCGAATTCTATTTAAAAGTTTTGAATGGTGGCGGAGGCGCTGTACCAAATGATAACGTGGTAATAATCCCTGATCTCTACCTCCAGATACCAGTTGTTTACTTGTTGCGTATTAGACGGATTTCAAATTATTTCGCATTTGCAAATTTGCTTGTTACATCACGTCTACAATGACACTCGGTTAATTTTGTGTTAACCCTATACATCGTGCCTGCGTGATATTATTAGGAGTGTTTAGATCGGACGACGCCCTAATCATAATAATTCCCATTAACACTTGATTTGTTTTTAACACGAGTACGTTATTATTTGTTTATAGTTACGTGTCTAGTGTCATTATTTGTTAATTGTTGACAGCGGGTGGTGAAACTTAAATTTACTGAGGAAAGTAAGTATTCGTATTAATGTCCCCTTGAATGAATTTCGGTAACGGCGTGAAAATGGTACTTACCCTACTTGAGCATTCGCGTGTAACAGCACACCGAGCCTTTGCTCAACTGAACAGCAGACAGAGCCAAGCAAAGCCAAATATCGCTACGAAAATTTTCAATATCACTAGCGAACGCTCTAGTCAAATTTATTGCTCGTCAAATAAATATTCTTCACAAAGATGTCAGACTTGACAGACTTGAATTATGGGTTAAAAAAAAAAATTGTAGCTGGTTGCAAACTAATCCGTTTGATTTGTGCATAGAGAAAAGCGGCGGAATAATGACAGAATTGCTCGGCTGGGCTAAATCCTCGATACAAGTTTACGGTTATTTTGATAGAATGCTCACTAAAATACTCCCGTTTATTTTTCTGATGATGATGATGATGATGTACATTCGCTAAAATGCTTATTAAAAGTAAATGCTCAATTACTCAAATCTATCAGCACCTTTAGAAATTAGGATGTTGGCGAATAAGATCGAAAAATTAAAGTAAGTTTCTCGAAAGCTTATGTTGAAAGTTGTTTAATTTTCTTTTTAATTATTGGCATTCAATTATTTCCTAATCATAGTATGCAGTAATCTTAATATTTTCTTATTTCAAAAGGCACGTGCTAGATCATTAATCAGATGATCTTGTTAGAATTTAGATAATGTTAGATACATAAAATTATATAAGTACAATTGAATTTTCGTTGAGATGGTTAAACAATGACTGTATCGTCGCAATACAATAAGACAATACAACTGGGTCGTTTTCTATAACGGAGTTAGATAAAGGCCGTTCTGATAGTTCGTTTCATAACTATCTATACGTTTTGTGATTTCATCCAGTTGGTAAACTCAATTGGCTTGTTAAAGCCACAAAATCTACGAACTCCAATTGACCGATTTTCCAAAATGAACTTGTTGAAAGTTATTTTGATTCAATTATAGAAGGATTTTTTTGGAAAAGTTGGACTCGTAGTTTGTAATTATAATTTTCAGTGAACTGTATTTTGCCAAACCAAAAAAAAATGTTCAGAAAAATGTCTCTTTTGGGTGCCTACGTTTCCGGTTGACAATGATGCTGACGAATACTAGGTACGATGCCTATACAAGTTTTTCTGGGGTTTTTTATTGTTTAATTTTACGTTTTAGTTTCTTTTTTTTTATTATAATTTATTAACATAAAGTTTGAATCTAGAAAAGTTATGTTCACAACTTGCCTCAGATTACGTCCGTTAGTACAGTATTCTGTATTTTAAACATAAATCTACAGAATGAATGCTTTTTGCATGAAGTAGGAGGGCTGGCTAATGGGCGGTAGTAGTGAATTATTAAGTGGACAATGAAATATTTACGTCAGCGGTGGTGCCGCCGGCCGCTTGACACAAACAGCGGGTGCTCCGGCGACTTAGCCGGGCCGCGCCGGAACTTGGCCCAATTAACATTTATTATATTATTTACTCACCCCATATAAGGTAACTATGCTAATTTTAACTCGGGTAACATTATCTGCAAAAATGACAACCGCCTCTTTTACCTAGCCTAGCCCTTTTTGATAGCAGGCTAATATTATTATGTGTTGAGTTTTGCAATAGGTACTCAGCAATTTCTCGTATGATGTAATTATCTCTCCGCTCTATAAATACCTGGCCCATAAAATATTACCTCGCTAGTAATACTTCGCACCTTGGGGAGGCCTATGTCAAGCTGTGAACCGCAATTTGCAGTTGATGATCATGATAATGGTGTTTTGCTGTTGAGGAGTAGTTTTCTGAGCTTAGTGAGAATGGGAATCGTTAATATTCTACTACTTTCCCCCACGTAAACCGACAACTTCTTTGACACGATCAACAATAAAGGCAGTTAAATATAATGTGAGGTATTCATATAGCGTGTTGTCCCCAGGAGCGTATGGTGCAGATAACTCGACAGAAGGTCGGTGGCCTGGGGCTCAGCATCAAGGGTGGCTCCGAGCATAAGCTGCCGATCCTCATCTCCAAGATATACAAGGATCAAGCTGCTGACCAGACGGGGCAGCTGTTTGTTGGCGATGCTGTTATTAAAGGTAACTTTGTTTTTGTTTTTTGTACATTTGTACCTATTTTTTGTACAATTCTGTGCTCTTTGTATCCATTTTCCTACGGCCGTGGTCTGCTGGATAGTCGTTGGGTGACCGCGGAAAATAGACTAAATCAAGGATACCTACTCAATATGATTATTGGATAAAATGGCTACTAGAAATTATTGAACTTATTTCAACCAACCACCATCACCTACTTCAATAAGTCAATGTTAACTCAAAAGTTATATTAAAGTGACGAGAAGTCACTAACTTTGCAGACAAAAAATGATATAAGTAATCCAGTTATCCATTAGGCAGCCTCTGCCCTGAGGCTGGCGATATAACAGAGGGGTAGAGAATGACGTAATTACTCGTGTCGGACTGGTGCAGATTAGCTCGTGTTATTAGAGGCTACTTTGTACCAAAGTGGATGACACCATTAGTTAGATTCCGTATTGTCCCGAGATGGCTTTGTTGCCAGTCTGTTGTACTTCTATTTATTAGGAACACAATTTAGCCATTTCGGAATCCTGTCCTTCTCTGACTCTAACTTTGTCTTATAATTATTTGCCATACTTTAAGCTACTCTACATCAGGCATAGCAAACGGATCAAAATTTATGGCATCTGAATAATTTAACAAATTAATGTATCTATGCGATTGAAAAATACTAGTATAAGTGAATTTCTTGGCGATTGTATCATTGAAAATCTTTATCTTTGACAGAATGTCTGAGACAAATAATTTTTTTATTAATAAAAATGGCACATCGGGGCCAAGGATTCCCATATTATATAGCTAAGTTTTATTATTGTTGATTTATTTTTGTTAAATTTTTCGAAAAAATAAAGAATATTTAATGTTGTTACGCTTTACGAGTATGGTAAATAATGGCGCTGAATGCTTAACTTTTTTACGAACGGAAGGACAGAGGCACAATTTTATTATCCGCAAGCTCGTAACTGTGCTCGTGATCCTCTCCTAATTCGTGATATAGTATACGTAGCTATATAATACTATAGCTATATAATATTATAGGTTCTTTTTAATGTAGCAACAGCTTGTAGGTATGTCAATATACGACTCGTGGGATTGCACTCAAGATTAATGTCTTTGCGGTTCACACTCTGTCCTATTTCTATGCCTCCAAAAGTCCACAAAGCCATTACTACACGCATGAAACGATAACTACAGATATTTGATCCGATCCTAGTTGTGTCCACCCATTTTGTGACCGTTTATTAAATAAGTATTTGTTAAGTCCCTCGCACGGGCTTCAGAGTACGGGCATTGTCCTTAAATAAAAGAATTAAATACCACAATGCGAGCCGCAGTTACCTTCAAATTTAATCCGTTTACTGCATGCATGGTTGGTTAACTTGGAGCGTAGTAGGTAAGCCGCATAAACCACATACAGAAAGCAAGCCTTTGTTCCTAAGATTAAAATTTAATTCAAAATTACGATGCAGTCGTCAAATGGGCTAACAAGGGGTAATTAGAAGCACAAATAGATGCAAATTGCGCGTCACTCCGACGACTAATTAAAGACAATCAGCCGGATAGATAGTGTGGTATTCAGGTCAATGTAGCTTAAGTAACTACAAATGGTCGCTAACTGTACCTATTTGGATTTTGTGAAGTAGCTAGCTGTGTACATATATGGAAATCTTGACAAATTGAATCCCATAATTGTTTCTGTTATTCAATTTAAATTAGTTATATACAAAAATAGGTCCATTTATTTCCATTTGAAGCAGAATATGTAAGTTTATCATACAGCAGACTCTGGTCTTATTCATTAACCTGCATAAGAAAGTAGGCCATATCTCATTCCTCCTTTTGAAATGCTGGCATTCATAATTTATTTGGTTCATGTTCACCTGCAAAACATAAGCGGGCCGCATGCTACACGCGTTAAGTGATCATACTAGTAATATTACAGAGTTGTAGAGTCTGTTCGTTTTAACGTGTTACTAAGAAAATAATAGTCGCAACAAAAAGCATGTTTATTAAAAAAAGTTTAAGTACTTACATAAGTGAAAAAGATGTGTTGCAAATAATGATGTGCCTGCTGGGAATATTCCCCAGCCCGGAGTTTGGGAATAAATGTGCCCGGTTGATAGTAATAGCACAGATTAGATAATAGGTAATAGGCTCGCTGCCTATTAAATAGGACTTAACAAAACTGGCGAAATGTGTATAAGCTTACCCGTTCGGAGAAAAAGGCGTGGCGCTATGTTCATGTAGGTATGTCTGATTATATATATATATATATATTCCTCTAAAAATAACCTATCTCTGTTCTGTGATATATAGCCCTCCTCATCGTTTTCGATATCGTATATTTGTTTTCTACAACTCAGAAGGCCAACATTATTGCGTCACTTGTAACAGAGCATTTCGGACTAAGTTCGGTCAAGCAATCCATTAAGCCATATAAGGGCTGCCCATGCTAGAAATTAAAGCGTTTTAATCTCTTTTTATCATTGTTTTATTATAATACATCTCTCTTCTCGTCTTGTACCGCTTTAAAGGAGTTCCTGACTGACGTGAGGGAAACAGCCGGGCGCAGTTTGTTTAGTATAATGATGTCGATCAAAGCCGAGTTATTTATAAGAGATGCAACGAGACGTAGTACAATTGTGCCGTTGTTATTACTTGTTTGTAGGTCGAGAGCGAGAGAACGCGCGCCTTCATTCAACTCACTTTATTTTTGTACCAGTTACGTTCCGATTACGTTATGCTGTCTGCTTTGTTATTTTCTCGCATCTTTGCAGAACGTTTATCATGGTTCAAGCTAGCTACGGCAGTATTATAAACAAGTTTATTTTTAACAAGCTTTTATTTAGTTTCACCTGTCTGGTGTCGGTCTGTAGGTAATCAAATTTTGCATTTTCAAACAATTTCATTAAAAGAAATATGCCTCAGAATCGCAGCGGTAGAGCACATGACTGCTGCTTCAGATGTCCTGGGGGCAAAACGGTATTGGATGTTTCAGCTATAGAATTGTCAGTTAATGGCAATGGCCCTTATTACAATGGGATATAAAAAGGTGACAACAAGTGGGTGAGATGCATTGCCTACACCTTCGGAGTAAAAAAACGTAAAGTTACGTAAAAATAATGCTAAAAATGTGCCCTTGTCATCTCGTACCAGTTCGATTTCCCTGACACGTGAAAGGCACTATGTTATTATTTATGCATTAATACGGTCGCCGGTGAACGTGTCTATGATGTCTACAGAGACACATTTATTAGATAACTATCAAATATGTTCCGACTATCCCTCTTGGTAATTCGATTCTGACTGCCTCGTCGGTCGGTCGCTTTGTATTAAAGCGCGACTGCTGATTACGAGGTTGTAGTTTGATATGACAAAAGCTGATATTTGTGCACATTTTTCGGATTCTGGGTTTACTTATTTTAAATGTAGATACTTTTTAGACAAATGTTAAAATTATATCTTGTTAAAGCAGAGGAGATCGGGGGGTTCAATCAAATTCACCCGAACTGTTTAACATTTAGGTATATCAAAAATATTCACTCTAAAAGCAGAGCAGTTAATATTTTTTTGTAAGACGTCTACGTACTTTATCCTGCAAACGTAGCTCGTTTATGTGCTTCATATAAATGAACTCCATGCTGATGGTGCTGGTTGTTTGTTGTAGTGAACGGCGAGTACATAACAGCTTGTAAGCACGACGACGCCGTGAACATCCTGCGCAACGCGGGCGACATCGTCGTACTCACCGTCAAACATTACCGAGCCGCCACGCCCTTCTTACAAAAACAAGGTAACTTACGACTATCTGATATATCTATGCACCAACCTTTAGTCTCTGACCCAATAAAACGATTTCTGCACTCATATACCAACTACCAACAAGCACTCAACAAACGTTAGTGCATCGTGCATACTAATAATAATACGCCCGACACATCGGCATCGCCCCGTCAGATGTCTGATGACCCTAAGTGCTGCCCCCGACCCTAAGTAAATACTTGGGCCGAAATCAATGTAGTTAACAACAAGTTGTGTTTGTAATCAAATCCTTATGCCGACTTCAGTGGCATAACTTTTAATGGCATAAATTTCAAAAGTATTTAATTTTATTATTTTATGTGATTTTACAAAAACAGACATTATATAAGATGTTGTTATTGTTACACATTGATGTTTTTTGTATATTGATTTCGGGCTAAGTATAGTTGTGAATGTCAGTACAAATATAAAATTCATGTGTCCAGCGGACGGAGCATCAGACACAGACAGCAGTACAGGCGACGACCACCCCTCCCTACACAACAAGCCGGTCGACGCCAACTGTAACGAGAAGACGGAACACACCAATGGTGGATGGCAAGTGAGTCTTATATATGTATTTTTACTTATATCTGATTTCTTCAGATGGCCATGGCGGCTAATTTCAACAAAGACTGGCAAATTGTATTATTTTCAAACATAAACTTTAGGTACGTGCCTTCCGAGTCCTGAGGTGTGAAGTTATATAAGTAAACTGCCAAATTGAACCTGTTACTAAATTTTTTCATACCTTCTCTGTTTTTTTGAACCAATAAGACAAAACGAACGCGAAAACTGGAATGCAAAACTTGCACCGTGTAAATGAGCCTTTAGAATAATTGTCTATCTATATTATACAGAGTGCGTGGACGGATGGTGAAGAGAACAGCAGACCTGGTAGTGCAACAGGATCCGTCCGAGGTTCGCGGCCCCCCTCCGTCGCGTCAGATAAACCTACTGAAATTGTCAAAGAATGGGTCGATGTTATATCAGGTATGGTGGTATTAACCTTGCTGTGTATTTAAAAAACAAACTACCCTAAAGTTTGTCTTTTGTAATTGTATTAATCTTTGATTCCAGTACCATTAATGATGGGATACGTAACGAGATACGTGTTTGGCACGGATAAGTTAAGGCCTGGCGCGTTTGAAGTAAGTTATATGAATTATTCAATAAAATAATTATAACTGTTTGACTGGGACCATGGTTAAGCGGTTAAGGTGGTCGCTTCACCGTGTCGAAAGACGTGGGTTCGATTCCCATGCGAGACAGATATTTGTGTTTCATATATATTTGTTTCGAGTCTGGCTGAACTGTTAATTATATGGTGTGTAAATTAGTGCGCAACCCAGGTGTTGGTATGTAGTACGTAGTAAGTGTCATGTGCAGGTGCGAGGTGCGCGTGCGCCGCTGTCGACGGGCGTGCTGCACCTGGACGAGCCCGCCGCGCTCTCGCTGTGGCTCAAGAGCATCGCCGACAACATCGTGGGACTCACCAACCTGCAGGTCACACTACACTACCACATTACAACTCTATACCGATACTCGTACTAACGGGATTCAAACTGCATATTTGCAGTCGGAGTGCAAATGAGATGCAATCCGTTTTTTAAGTTTATCCTTTAACTTATGTCGAGTTAAAGCTCGTAATATAAGTCTTTATGAAATAAAATGTATCAAATGATTGTGAACTTCAGCAGAAGTAAATAAATACTCCTGTCTACGCTACCACTAGCCAATTGCGGCTGCCGCTGATGTCGTGATATTCATGTAAGCCAATGAGCGTGGTTCGACGCTGGACTTCGCAATCCACACAAGCATTTTCTCGATAGCCCGCCACGAAATAACAAGCGTTTATACCTATTTTTAAAATGACCAAAACTAAGTTTTACTTCCTATTGTTTGATGACGAGCAACGCCGTTTTTGAACAGTGTATGTTATATGTGTCCAGATGAAGTTGTTGAACCGTCACCTGGCGGTGGGGGAGCGCATCGAGTACATGGGGTGGGTGCACGAGGGGGAGGTGTCTGCGGCGCAGCCCTGGCAGACATACCGGCCCAAGTTCCTCGTGCTCAAGGGCACCGACGTCATGCTCTTCGACGTGCCGCCCGTACGTATACCGAACACTTACACTCTTCACTCTTCAAGTAAAACCTTTCTCAAGGAATTGCATCATCACAAAATATATAATATAATATATATTTGTGCATTAAAAAAATATATATTGAAAATTTCAAGTCAAAAAAGGGAAGGGCTGCACCGATTTTAATTAAACATAACTTTGAACCCTCACCATTGTCAGCATTAAAATAAAACAACCGCTTCCACAGACAGATACAAAGACTTTTAAAAACAAAGTGTAGATGAGATTAGTTATCCTAAGAAACCATTTTATTTTGTGTACAGATGAACATAGCCGACCTAGCGAAATGTCCCGAAGTCCTCAAGGTGTACCAGACGATGTTCCGCACTGTGAAGGAGAGTGAGACGGTGGACTGGCGCCAGCACTGCTTCCTCGTGCAGTCCAGCGCCGCGGGGCCCGCCGGGGCCTGCGCCGCGGGGCCCCGCTACTTCAGTGCAGAGACGCGCCAGGACCTGCTGCGGGTCGAGGCCGCCTGGACCGCTAATATCGTTAACTCGGTTATACGACTCGGGGTTAGTACAAACTATTTACTTCAATAGATACATTTCATATTATATAAAAGAAGTTTCATTTTAAAATTAAGAAAAACAGTTGCACTCTAATATTTATTTCTTATTTAAGTTAACATCATATAAATGTTACTGACTAACGTAATCATCTGATTCCCGTATATTTGACTTACAATTATTATGCGTCAAATTAAATTATACATTACTTAAATTATCTGCAAAAATCTAACTTAAAACAAGAGAATGTGAAACACCTTTAAGCATATAAAAATAAAATAGCTACATTACTAGGAGGGTATTCGTTAGTTGTACATTCAATGACTCCTCTGCTTGCCCTTCCACTGGTTCGTGGCTTGTTTGATGTAGGCGGCGCGATTATTCAAGTTGATCTCCTCCATCTTGCGCTTGAGGTGTGGGTACGGCTGCAGGCACGTCAAGAAGTCCGCGCGGTACAACCTGACCGGAGTTACTAATATTATTGGACATCATGATATTGTAAAAATAAAGTCGCTTGCGTTTGATGCGGTTTTCACCAATAGATAGAGCTATTCATGAGCCAATACCTACCACTCTTAACGAAAAAGCTCGAGCTCGAGTAAAATATAAATAGGTCGTTTCACTATAGTCACTGAGCCCATTTTAAAGACAGTATATAATCCAGCTAGTAGAGCAGATTATATAGAATACAGAAATATTTTCCCTGACACACAAAATATTAACTTACAAATACCTATGTACGGTATTGTAGTTTAAATTCTTACGATTCACCCTATCGATCGATGCCTTAAAAGTACAGAGTATTATTTTTTTGGATTTTAACTGGTTCGAATGCCGGGTGTGGCAAGGGAATATCCGAATATCGTTTAATACAGTTTTTTTTTTCTTTGTAATTATAAAATGTTTCCTTTGATAAAATTTTGTATCTGCAGTATATAGAGTACTTTTCCTCCAGGTGGCATTACTAAATTCCACCCTGTATACTCAATGCTCAAAATACATAGGCAGTTGTTGAAAACACTATCACGAAATTGTTTTCACTACAATTTCTTTGTAGATTTTTTATAGTCAAAGAGTTAAAGTATATATATATATATATATATATATATATATATATATATATATAATAAAAACATCTCACATATATATCTCAGTAATCTCTAGAGCTATGATGGTAGCCGTGCGCAGTATGCCCGAATCCAACAGAGCGTTTTCTCCGAAGAACGCGCCGTCACTCAAGTGTGCCACCTGAAACGTAACATTAGCAATTTATTATTGCATCACTGTTAAGCACATCTATTGCCCTCTATCAAGCAAGTTAAGTATAAACGAGGGGTGGCCGGTCTTTTTGTCTGGGGAACTAATTTTGTAAGTTCAAGTTTAATTTCGGGCCGCACTACCACGACAAAAAACGTAATTAATCATATGATATATTTATATACCAGATCCAACTTGTACGTACCTCTCTGCCCGCTTCATTGACGACAGCAACGGTTCCTGACGATATTAAATGTAACGACTCACCGACTATACCAAACTTTACTATGATCTGAAATAATAAAACGATTTTAAAGTGTGTGTTATTTGTTTGTCAATCTAATATAAAATAAATAAAATCGAATTGTCTATGTACTGTATGTACGTTCCTATTATAACAAAAACACACTGTAAACTTTTTCTCTGTCTGTCTAAACAGACATTTTTTGTCAAAAACAAACGTTTGAGGTAAATTACTCAACCGAGGCACAGCAAGTTCTGTAATGTCTACTAGTACATGTAAGTTACAAAGTCACTGACTGACCTGGCCTGGCATAATGAGATTTCTCTTCAAATTGAACACAATCGAGTTCAAGAGCGTGACAGGCATATCCTGGAACATAGGCACGTTCATGACGAGCGCCGTGCAGCAATACAAGTTTATGTCCTGCTTGATCTGTTCATTGATCGTGTTCGTTATCTCTTTTTCATTAAAATAATGTCCGTTAAACTGGTAGTTTAAAAACAACCTAATCTTTTTCCGCAATAGCATCGGCAATCGCATAAAACTCATGTTTTCGTCCAGTTCTTTGTACTTGCCGCTGAACACGTTAGAAGCGTATTGCCAATATATAGTGAGACGTAGGAACGCGGCGAATATGAATGTGACGAACACCAAGCCCACCAGACCTATACCGGAGGATACAGCACACGCTGGAATGAAATCATGATCCAATCCTCGGTAGTAACCAGCGCCGATACTTAAGCTACAGATCCAATACAAGCTCGTAGTATATTTCCTAAAAATAGATGAGTCGGGCTCTCCCGGCCTGGTGTGTATCTCATAGTGTAACAACCAGTTAACAAAAGCCTTGTTATCCATCGAGTAAAAGTGGTAACACAGGTTTGGAATCTGATAATAAATGAACGTCATCCAATGGTAAAACATTACAGCGCTTACGGTCATTTTTATACACACGTAGGATATGTATGATGGATTGAATTGGCCCACGACGTTCTTCCAAATGTCGGAGAGAGACAAGAGCCTTAATAACTTGACTAAGAACATTGCAGTATGGGATGGGTACTCGCAGTTTCCGAGCGGTTTGACAAGTTGCAGTGGCAATGATCCGATCAAGTCAGTTGTGAAGTGCGACTTTAGATAGTGAATAGCGATCAGTTTAGGTTCCAAAATGGTTGTTTTCTGAGACCTGTCGACGTAGCCTGTGATGAAACTTGTGCAGATGTGAAGAAACCCCAGCGCGTCCGTAAATAGAATGAATGGGTCGTATTGATTCGGACCTATAAGTAAAATAATTCGAATAAAATAGTATTTTAAAATGTATGTCAAAAACTTATAATGTATCTAATAAAAAGATTAATAAAAAACAATGGTAAGCTACAAAATAATAAATATAAAATTACAAAAATATATTTTCAAAAACCTACACTAATCTGTTTTATGCTTACACTTACACAGATAAAACACTTGGAAAGGCATATAAATGTAGGCAGCGAATAGAAAAAGCAGATATATCCAGTTCCAGTAGTACTTGATAGGACTGTAGGGATGCCACATGAACCAGTACAGTTTAGAATGTCTCTCACGTTCCATGCGGAGTCGCTTCAAGCTTCTGATGTAAAGTATAGTACATCTGTGCCACTCGCAAGGTAGGGCTAACGTGCGGAGCTTACTCATCTGTTCCAAGTTATATAAATATTACATCTCGTCATATGTACCATGTGCTTACAGAGCTGTGCGAAACTGCAACTCAGAGCCGCGACAGAGTAACAAAAAGGATACACGAATGAACTAGGCTGTATAAATTTAGACATAAATTATATTATTATAAAACTGACTGAAACTGGACCACAATGAATATACCGTAAAGTGTGAAAATCTTAGAGGAAGGTATTTCGCATTTTCGGATAATGTAAGCTAGTAATAAAGCTCATGGTTGTAATGAATTCGAACCTGTCTCTCACAGAACGTAGCTGATGGATGCACGTGCGGGTAAGACATCTGCTCCAACATACACGCGTGTTTGGCCATACCATACATCGTGTATACAGCTTGTTTTAACCTTTGTACTAACTAAAAATGAAATGATAACACCGGAATTATTCTTAGACATTAGTTGACAGACGTCAAATGCGGCGAATGAAATATAACTTTTTAAATGAACGGAGCCAGCTGTGTCACAGAATAGTATTTATACCTATGTATATAGTTTATGGCTTCCCAAACACTAACGAGATCGTGGCCAGGCCTCCGTCACTCGCTCAAGGTCACGCGCTATGTGCCTCCGCTATGTAGCTCGTAACCGAGCCGATCGCCAGTGGGCGCACGCACGCGACACTGAGAGCGCGCACACCACGTTTCCCGCTCAAAACGCATACGATACTAACGATATTTACGTACACTACGTATATTAAGTTTTGACTAACGACACGATGGTTGGTTAATTATTGTGAAGTTGTTGGATGTCATAGTAGGCAAGACAAATAAAAAAAAAAATCTTTTCATTGCCGAAAGATGAACGTAGGTACGTTACGTTATTTGAAAGTAGGTACGCATTTCAGCTGGCTTTAGTTAGTAGTACCTAGTAATTTTAAAATGCGTCTTGTGTGTAGGTACTCTTTCTTTAAAATTTACGAGAAAGTTTAGTGCGGACGTGCGGTCTTACAGAAATAAATGCAGTTTGTGTTTCATTACCTATATTATCGAGTCGTTTTCGAGTTTGTCTATCTATCTATTACGATCGAGTTGAGTCGAGAGATGTTTTCATTAATGTTCTTTGTACAACCCTAATGGAGTATTGGATTGTATAGGAGTGATGTATCTGTTACGTAGTAACTATTATCTAATCTGTGTCATGGCGCCTAAGAGTTTTGACATTCTAATGCACTGAAATGTATCAGAGTTGCCGCAAAGTTGATAAATAATATTAATTACGAATATGTTGTTACAGAAAAAAACGTTCACAGTAGTACATCTAGGAAGAGCAGCGGGACTGACGTTGGACTGGGCTGCAGGGTTCTCTCTCAGCGAGGGTACACCCGGGGCCAAACCTGTTTGGGCCTACAGGTACGTACTAGTTTGGTACTTGCAACTCTTAGCCTCAACAGTTTATTGCAGCCTGCTACACATGATGCTAGTTTCCATCTTTCGTACCTCGACAGTTTAGTGCTCCTATAGAGAGACTACTACACTCGAGTTTCCTGGTTGGCTTAATCATATATAGTTTTGTAAATATTTTTCAGATTTTCGCAACTAAGAGGGTCGAGTGATGATGGAAAATCAAAACTAAAACTACATTTCCAAGATGCAGAGACTAAAGTTATTGAGACTAAGGTAATTTAATTCATTAATAAATAATACATACATTTCTAAATGTATGTATTATTTATTAAGGATATTTGTGAGTGTTAGGAAGGAAATGGTCTCTGTCTACCTCTCTGTAAGTGTGATCTATCACACTTACAGAAAGGTAGACAGAGACCATTTCCTTCCTAACACTCACAAATATCCTTCTAGTACGGGATCCCTGGTCCAAATTTTTTTTTATTACTATCAAGCTAATTTTTCGTGAGTAGCTTCATTTCGATACGACGCCCAACAATTTCGTATTCCAAAAGTTTGATTGTGGTAGCTAACAGACTAAGGTATACCGGACCGGTATGGAAATACCGGGATAACGTACCACGCAATTTGTAGGACAATATGACTGTTCAATTACATAAATATTAAGTAAGTAAAAATAAAAAATCAGCTGGTTAATAATAGTTTATAATGACCTCCTTATCGATACAAGTTGTAAGGCTCCTTCGATCAAACCATTGATTTTTTAGGGGCATTTTTCTTTTACTTACTTAATATTTATGTAATTGAACAGTCATATTGTCCTACAAATTGCGTGGTACGTTATCCCGGTATTTCCTTCCCGGTCCGGTATACCCTTGCTACGTCTGTTAGCTACCACAATCAAACTTTTGGATTACGAAATTGTTGGGCGTCTCATCGAAATGAAGCTACTCACGAAAAATTAGCTTAATAATAAAAAAAAAATTGGACCAGGGATCCCGGACTATTCTTCTTATTAACTATAATTCTGCTTTACCAATTAAAAACAGTTCAACTGTGTGCTTAAGTTTAGAGAAAAATGTGTCTAAATACATCAATCTTAGAACCATTTTCCAAAGACTTGTGAAATGCAATTACAACGTTCTTGTTTAGCACGGCAGAATTAGACCCTAGTTAATTTTGCTTTTATTAATTTTTAATATGACATTTCATTTTCTCCACATATAAATCTTAGACAGCTTTAAATACACTAATAAATAATATATTATTATAAAGATTATTTCGATGTATCTAATAATATGTCGTCATATTTTAGGAGCTGGAGTGTCAGATCTTGCAGAGTTTATTGTTCTGTATGCACGCATTCCTGACGGCGAAGGTGGCTTCAGTTGACCCTGCGTTCCTCGCATCCATACAACAGTCCAATTAGAACCATAAGTACGGTAACCTTAGTTGCATATTTGAGTATTCACAATTGAGTCGTTTATGTCGTATATACGACGACGACGAATAATACACGTGACTACTTAGTCACATGTATTATTCTTGTGAGTCGCCAATGAGAGACGTGTTTGAGTAATATAAAGTCCATTGTATACTAGCGAGTGAAGGTGCTGACAATGAGTCCGACTGCGTCAGTTGAGGTCATAAGGGGAAGAACGAAATACAGTCGCGTTTTGTTTCTAAGAAACCTTTGCACGTGCACAGTGACGTCATGACGTACGTAATACGTATACACGTTTATTTTTAAAGTGACGCTTCTGTTTTGATCTTCCGTGCTAATAGAAGCGGGACGTATCAATGCGGAGTCATGTTTTTAAAGGATTCGTCAGAGACGTCGGTTTGGTGTCTCCTACGAGGCGTCTATAGAACTTTGTAATTCCCGCGACGAGAGCATGCGATGTGAATAGCTCGCCCAGCCGCGGGCTCTCAGTGCCGAAGCTTAAAAGCGTGAAAAAGAACAGTCAATTAAATAGCCGGCTTGATATTCTACAAACGCAAACGTGAACTTATTGCAGAATAAGTCAGCCTTTTGTCACTATGCACGTGCGCTAAATAAGGTAAATGATCGGGATAGTGATGTATGTTTTTATTAGAAACGTTTTTGATTTTCTGTAATAATGTTTTCCGAATGATTTTCTATAATTTCGAATTCATTTATCGGTAAATCAATAGTTATTATTTATGTGTTGTGTTGTTATGACAACAAGATGTCATGAATCGTTATTTAAATTTGGAAGGACTTTAGTATACAGCTTTGTAATGCAATGTACCTATAAAAATCCTCATAAAAAGTCCATTTTGAATAATAAATTTTGGTAATAATGTAAAGATTTAATTAAGTATCTCTTGTAGTGTTTAAAAAGACCTGAGCCTTATAGCTGTTATATTACAGTCGATTATTGAAGTTATAAGTTCTAAATAGTAAAGACTATTTAACGCTGGTAAGCAATTCATAAAAACTTTATAAAAAATATTAGTTATTGAACATTCAATATAAAATATGAGCTAAAAGACTTAGGTCGTTCCAAACACTAATTTCTCCGCTTAATTTCATTTGAGGCCTAAAATTTTGAACCCAAACAGCGAATATTGAAAGACTAATAGTAAAATTTAGCATTGTTGTCTCTTACAAATCTATTTTTGAATCTTACTTCCATCGTTATAAGGGCTACAATCCCTTGTCTTCCCTGTACTGTATATACCTCTAAATTCTTCTATAATTGCTTAAATTTTTCTCAAAACTATTTCAAGTAAAAACATGTTTTTACTCTAATCACAATCTGAACAAGGGAAGTGTGGGAGATCTTTTTATGATAACTCTTTATCATTTGCTCAAATCATTGTGTTCCAGAACATTCTATAAATAACTAATTTAGCATTCTTGTATCTTGTTAATATATTGTTGCTTCTATGCATATTGGTGCTGTCGAAGTTAAATGAAAATGCGCCCTATTGTTAACCTACTAGAGCACAGTTGCGTTCGTCAGTGTGCGGATTATAATCGACCGAGGCGTTCAAGGTTATATTCAAGTACTCTTCTCATCTCTTTTATTTATAAATAAACAAAGATTTTAGAAAATATTCTAGCTTGTTACGTGATACTCGAGTGGAACTATTTAACATATTTAACACGTAATGGCTGCAGAGAAGTACTGCTGATTCTTAATTCTATGGGTGGATTCATTGACCTTATTGAACCAGCTGATTGTATTCTGATGTATTAAGACATCGGCATATCAGCTGGGTGACTAATGGTGGCTAATGAAATGAAAAGGAAATACGAATATCCGTTTTTATCAATAGGCATTAATTGTGAATGTAAGGAAATTATCTACGCTGCATGTCTATATTGTTGTATTACTTACTTACCTGATAAATGCCACTAAGAGCATGGGAAAAAAACAGCAACATATTGAGTTTTCACAAATGTCTTAAACGCCAAAGTCAAAGTAATAAATAAAATATAGCCCTATTATTAAAACAATAAGACACATTTTCATTTTTGGTATAGCCCACAGAAATTTGTTTTGTTTTTTGTTGAGGTTTAATCCTGTTAATCAGAGCGTTCTTCTGCCATCCACCATAATACGTTATTGTGACCCTAATCTGAAGTATTTGTTTATATCTTATATAGTTTGTTAAATTTAATAATTATCTTTATCTTAACATGACGATCGACAAATAACTATTGTAATTAGAACCAATATTTAGGTGACGCGCTAGTTATCTTATGCTAAATTCAACGTTTTCACAATGAATTTAGAGTACAATTTTAGTTATGGCTTTTGGTGACTCGAACAAATTAACTAGTATTAAGTATTAGTATTTTATCAATAGAATAATAAATGAAATGTGATGAGCAAACTCGCTCACACACAAACCGGTTTAAGCAAGTGTTTAGTTAATATAATTATTTTGTACTTGGTTAAAAAAAAGTTATTTCAAAGAAATTAATTTTGATTTTAAAGATCTAGGAATGTAACTGTGAAATCTTTTGTAGAAAGAATGAAATTGAAAGATTTCATAGTTGCACATTTTAGTGGATTTTAGTACAAACCTGAAGCCATAGTTAAATTTGTACTAATTCTAACGGTATTAACCGATACCTTATAAATACAGCTCACTAAAATAATGACACGAATAGAACGATATCGCAAAATAATATCATATTGTCATGTAATGTAACTACGATATTATGCATCAACTATCATCCCTTAGGTCGCGCTTACTTTGAATTTGAATTTGTGTCATACGTAAACGTACGTGGACATAGGCCCTCCCAACAGATTTCCAACATGACCGTATCCGAATAATATTACGAATTGAATGCCAACACTAAATATGTATAAGTTTTTCTTCTTAAATAAGCAGTGTTCCGGCGATGCTATGTTCAGCGCAAGAATGTGTGCTAAAAAAATCCAATAAGTAAATTTTTTTTTATTTACTTGAATGCACGTATACGTTCGCCCTCGGTCCTAGTACTTGAAAATTGAGATTGTTGGTGTGTATTCGTACGTTTCCGCACGAATCAAATTCGCAGGAAAACGTGTCTAAAGTGAGCGCGGCCTTATCCATCGTCCACTTCACTCTCGATATGTACAATGTACATATTCGAATAACAACTTAGCGACACATTATTTCTCTATTAGTAACGTTTTGTACTCAACACACCAAAGATTTTAATCGATATTGTTAGTGTTAGGCGTGTACGTGATATTATCTCGAAAGAGGCTATTCTAGGACTGAGTATTTGAAGGTTTTTGGCGCAGAATTTATATCAATTTGGGGAATGAAAATAATTAAAATTATATTTGATTATCATGAATAATTATAATTTTAAGTCTCAATATCTTGGGATGAATTTTCGGAATAAATAAATTTACAATTCATATAGAAAAAAAAACAACGAGTTTCCATGGAATCGATTCGGACTACTGAAAAATAAAATGGTGGTCCATTAACAGTAAGTGTAATCAGAATAACATAATATGAAGTATCAAGAAATAATAAAACATACTTTATCAGTAGTTACGTTTCTATGCCGTATCATGAAACGGTTTTGCAACTTTTTTTTCTATTTTTGCAACAAAGAAGATAAAACAACTTAATATAAATTTAACAATTTAATATAAATTCTGTGCTTAGCAGTTATATAAAATTATATTTTAAATTGTTTTAAATGGATAACTTTGCGCTTGCTTCATATCATTAACTTTAAGTAAAAGAATTATATCGTCGCCATGATATGTTATTGAAATCATAGATTTTCCTATACAGAGTCATACGTTTATTGACCGTTTAAATATGAATTATTTTTATTGCGCACGATATTTATTGTAATAGAATTATAAATAATCATTTATAGATTTATTAAAATTAGTAGAGTTGTCTATTATTACCTGTATTTTGGGATAACTCTAAAATACTCAGTAAGTTAGAAATCTATATTTTTAAACATTGATATTTATGAAATTATAAAAAAATATACTTAACTGAATTTATCACATTCAAAATGTAAATTCAATTGAAAACATTTGACAGTGTTACGTTAAATTCCATGAACAATTATGAAAGAGCAATTATGTATTATAGTATAAATAAAATAGAATATTATGTATTTTAAATAAAGATAGTTTAAAACGGCATTAAACTAATGACTCTATATAATTTGTTGATAAATCTTTTATATTTTATCTTTATAGCTATTTGCCTTGAGGCTCTGTATTACATAAACATAATTATGTAGACATATATATTATTGTTTCTTATACATTACTGTATCATAAATACAGTTCTAACATTTTAATTATACACACTTTTGTAGACACCCTTTGGATAGAGAGTAGCGTGTTTTGAATGTTGAGTTCTTTAATCTATAAAGGCTCATTTACATAGTGCATGTTTTGCGTGCCACTTTTCATGCTCGCATAAAAAGCTACGAAGACATGAGAATTCCCTGCCAAAACTTGCATAGTCTAAATGAGCTTTACGAGTTTGGTCTGGAATGTCCAGTTTTAAAGAATTAAAATATCAGACCGTTTCATTTTATTTAAGATTACATTTAAAAAAATATATTATCGGGAGGGGAGAATAGACGAACTACGAAAATTGTACAGTTTCGTTTTATCAACTTTAAATTATAATTTGTATACTATAAGATACAAAATTGGCTTCAAAGAACAATATTATAAAAATAGTAGTTAAGTATATAATTTATATCAGACGAAAAATAAATAGGTACTAATAAGTTCATTCTCCTTTCTCGGTTAATAGTAATGTTGGTCATTATGTATAAAGCCTTGTGTACTGTCAATTTGTAATCGTATTCATTGTAATTATCGTATTAGACTCGGAGCTAGTGGTTCCCATTGACATTTATTTAATTTAAAACAAAATACATATAGATACAATTTACTATAAAAACATGAATAACATTTTATTAAATATCTTATTTTAATATTATCTTGTATGTATTTTTTTTAATCTACTTACCTATTCATTTTCTAATATTATTATCTACAAAATAAACAAATCCATTTCATAGGTACTTATGTTGAGGTTACTCTATAATCTTTTCTGTAATTAATTTTAATTTTGAATGGATATTAATCTAACTTTGTCTATAGTATGTAAACAGTATTAATTTGTAAGTAGAACCCCGACGAATATTATATTAGTTTATAAGTATTTTTATTTACTATTTAGTAAATAGATCTGAAAACCTGGGATCGTCACCTCCTATCCATCTGCCTATATAAAAATCTTTTTAATTAAAACACATGTATTTACTTTTAACACTTTATACTGGTACCTACCAGAATAAAGTTAACTAAATTCTAAACGGAATATATATTTTTCATTAAAATCTATTTTGTGTCCTATATTTGTGTTAATATTTCTTGAAGAAATACGATAAAAATTTAACATATTCGTTTCTAGATAACCTTATATACAACCCAATCGTCTATAGTCGACAAATCAAAATCGGTTCTTATTGATTTACTGTAAGGTCCATTTTAATTGGTCGGCTATAGCTGTTTTGGCGGTTATTAGGTTGACAGCATGCATCACAAGGGTGTATGTACAAGGGTAATGGATGTGGGGGTTAGGTAGGATTCGAAAAAATCGAAGAAATATATTTATATGAATTACATTACTACCGATGCATGGTACTGTTGAAAGGTTTGCTCAATACTCAGTCAAATATAATTCGTACCTTACAGCAGAATTATTAATATTATTACTATAATTGTATATATAAACTAAGTAAGTACATTCAGCTTCCCTACTATGCATGATAAAATACTGTCGTTTTATTCTAACAATAGACTAACAACGATATGTGTGAAAAGGACAACAACATATTGCAATGTAAGGGGGCAGGAGTACCTTGCTAATACGCAAGTTATCGACGTTATGACGCGCATTGTTGAGCAGACCTTTATAATTATAATGGTATCCGTATACGTTACTCATGAACTTTTTCGTGTTTGTAAGTATACGTTTGTCAAGTAATGTCCACTGTACTATGTATTATCATGTAGTTTCTAATAATACTCTTCTATTAAGACTGTTAGTGAACTTTATTTTGCCGCCATTTGGGCATTCGGTGTTACTTTTAAGTTATTTTTAAGTTAGATTTATGTTTTTTTTTAAATATATTATACTCTTTAGTAACACTTTAATTGGGAGTAAAGCTTATAAATTTGATACGGATACGGGATAGATTTTCTGTACAAGAATGTTAAAGTTAAATTTCTTCTCTAACAGATCTGTTTTGTCACTCAGATGACGTCATATCATGCTGTCTCGCTCTTTCTCATTGTATCAGACGAAGGTGGCATAAGTCTAAGTGTTTCCTCACGTATTTGTTTTAGCGAGAACTTACATTTAGTAGTAATACTGTAACAGATCAATCGATTAGTCAATTTAGAGAAAATACTGAAGACTGAAGTTGGGTGTTGTGTAAACTGTTTACTTTAAACTCATGCTCGGAAACAGGATTGTTATGATGAGCACTATGGACAGTCATTACTTTCATTAATTTATTGATTTTCGTATATTGGTTAGATAAAATTAAATACCATACTGCAGTTAAATTTTATTTACTAATGTGTAAAATAGCTGTGTTAAAGTTTCCCCGCGATACAGGAATAGTTTCCTTGTTAAGAAGTTCGATGATTTTTCAGTTACTCATAGCTAGTGGCTTAATTTATTTATCACCTTGAAACAATCAAATTATTCAGTTTGTCCAACAATGTGCCATCAAAATAGTCCTCATTATACAAATTTAGTTTAACTATGGATTATCAAGTAGCAGTACTTTACGAGTTATTGATTAGTTTAAAATTGCAAAACTATGGCTGAGGTTTGTTCGAAGCAACTTCGTAATATCTGTAATATTTGTTCTACATAAAGTTTTTCCTGCACACACTCCAAAATGTTATTTTAAAGTTGCTCGATTATTCCTCAGCCCTAAAGTAATATCGGCGTAGATTTTCAACTATCGTAGTAATAAATCCCACCGATTTTACTAGAAAAGGGGCGGCAGTAATTAGCTGAATTGGGAAATTTCAAGAAAGTTCTAGATGTCCCTCTACATAGGATACATAGATATACAATTATTTCTCAGAAATTTCCCAACAAAGCTTTACCTATATCACTAAGCAGATACTAGAGGTCACCTACTAATCATTTAATTTTATTTAACTTCGGTATCAATCACCAGTAGTGCCCTCTAGTGTTCTTTTTTGGCCCTAACATAATAAAGGAAATGTACCACGTCTAAATAATTAGTGGTTAATGCCTAGTTATTTATACCTATTGTTGATTATTGTAACTATAATGTATCCATTAGTAAAATATTAATTGAAATGTGGATATCATTTCTTACGAATATTAAGTTAGCGTCTCACTCCCAAATCCTAATTATCCTACACTATTTCGGAATACAGATACGTTCTCATTATAAAACCGAAAAAAAAATGGCCAGCAAACAATTTATTTTTGATGTTTTTATTTTAAAAATTGTAATAATATAAGGGTTGAAGTATAACGGGCATTATTGTATGACATGAAGTAAAATAAAACAATATATTTATTATAATATTTAATCCAAGCTTGAGGAACAAAGTAAAGCTACACAAGGGGGTACAAGCGACACACACCGCTCTCGGCTCGCCACAGTTACTAACTAACGATCACACAAGATACGTAAGATTTGTCTAGTCACCTCCAATAGTTGGGCCAACTCGAGCCAATATTGACCACATTAAAAATCCAGCCCCTCTCTAAGCGATCAGTTTTATTTTTGTGATTTAATTTCATTGATTCATAACAATGCGATGTCAACAATGCGTGCTGTCAAAATAAATAAGTTTGTTTTGACAGCACGCATTGCTGACATTTAAATCCTAGATATCATTCTAGATATCCTAAATGTCACAGTGGCGCCAACTGGTGGTGTGATTTTTTCTAAAAAATCTTTACATTTTGTATAAACCTGTTATTGTACTGTGCGTTGTGGTCGATATTGGTGCATGTTGAGTTAACTTATGAAGGCGACCTTAGGCGAAACAATTGCATATATTTGCTATGAGCTAACATAATATTTGAATAATTATAAAAATATATTTTTATTGGGATTTTGTTGTTACAATTTATGCAAACTTATTTTAACATTTGTTTCAGAGTGATTAATTAGGAGCTCGGCGTATTTATTGAGGTCTTTTAATTCGTAAACAGTAGGTATAATTATAAAAAACAAAAAAAATATTTTTGTTTAAGTATAAAAGCGGAAATTAGGTGAGGCCTATTTCCAGCAGTGGCCGTCATTGGGCTGATATGATGATGATGATGAAGTATAAAATATTTTAAATTATAGAAATTTCATAATTATTTTCTAAACCTTTTCTTTTACCAATTTTACCCGAATAAATCAGTAGTGGACTAGGTACAACCATTTTTATTCCAAAACTAATTGATCGATGGCGATATATTTATATGTACTTATGTAACTATTAAATTTGTCCCAAACTTTCAATGCAATGTGCAGAATAGTCAATTAACTCAAATTTCGTATAATATTCTTTGATGTCTCATCAAGAAATACGTTGAGATCCCAACCACTTAAAATATCATAATTGCAAATAAAAATCATAATTATTGTTTTACAAAAATATATCTAACTCCCTAAATATTATTTTTTCAAAATTAAAACAATTTGTGAGTACAAAACAGTCACTCAAAGTTCATTAAAATTTATATTTGCTAACATAACAATATAATCTGTAAGAGTTGATAGGTATATTTTGTGCTAATTAGTCTAGTGAAGCAGATAGAATTTCGCAGCATCGTATAAAAACACATGAGAAAACGAGTCGGCTGCGACAGCAACATTGTTCTACTACATATAACATCGATAATATAATAAATTCCACAGATATGAATTTGTATATAAACGGAAACTTTCTAAAATAGTGGCGTATAGTACAGAGTAGGTAATTTGTGCGTATCTATTACGTTACTACATATATACTTAATATTAGGTTACAGTAATCCAGGAACAATTTTAATGTAATAAAATATTATCCAATCTATACATATCTAATCCAAATGAAATTAACAATTAATAGCGATCCTGAAATCTGCCTTGACTTACATTGTTTTTTATTAAATTTTTCTTCAAAATATTTGCCTAATGCCCCAATGATTACTTTAACCTAACTGTTGAACGCCAAGTTTATCCAAACTACAAAAATGTCCATAAGTCTAAATGTTGAGGAGATACTAAAGTAAATAAATGATTGAACAAGATAGTGGCGCACTCGGCGTGTCCACAAGACACGCTACATTATTGTCTCTTCACTTTATTGTCTTCGATCTCTTACCAAAAACAATTGAATGACTCATTGCAGAGCATAGTCAATGTCTTAGCTATAATAAGGTTTGGAATATCGTCGTAACGCAATTTTTTTGGCGTAATACTTTCATATGACGATCGACTGTCACCGTGGCGCAGTGGTTAAGGTGGTTGCCTCGCCACTACATCGCTGTGCTGGGTGACGTGGGTTCGATTCCCACACGAGACAAATATTTGTGTGATTCATAGATATTTGTTTCGAGTCTGGGTGTACTTTGTGTCCGTTATTTGCATGTTTGTAAAGCTCCCCGCGACACAGGGCTTGTTCCCTAGTGCGGGTGTAGTTTAAAAAAAAAAAAAAATATGGGACCGTCCTCATACCCACTATTGATGATTAATAGCGATGACCCTTGCGAACATCGAGTTTTGACACTCGGGAGTCCCAGGGAATGCAAAATTTATGGAGCCCGCAACGAATTTAATCAGAACTAAACACTTCCCTCCATAGCAAAGCGGGAGGCAAAAGTAATAGGATCTAATCCTATTAGAGAGAAAGCACCGCGGGCAAAAATTTAAAAAAAGTCTCGGGACATTTTTAGTCTGATTCCAGTTAAAACTAGGTACCTATGAAAAAAACGCTTAGACGCACAAAAATTCACCCGAGTCGACACAAGATCCCCATAGTACACTACTCCAGACATAAACATAAACTACTCCAGACCCCTGATTCTGACTCGTCGGAATACTCCTGGATCGTAAATTACGCCAATTATTACGCCAAAATTTTTGCGTTATGGCCATAGTCCGCCCATCACAAGTAGGATATCTTATTGTAGCTAACATGCGTGCCCAAAAGCATTACCTATATTCAACAATTATTTCAATAAATAATAGCTTTTTTTTTTTTCTAATGGCCATTTGAACTGTTGAGTGGGTATGTGAGTAGATGCTTAGCTAATCGTTACACATACGCTTTGGCCTAGCGCAACAAATTAATAGTCGTATTTTCTCCAACAAACTGCCAAGTTACCTACCTTTTATTTTTTTACCAAAATTTCTTTCATTTTTATGATGAGTTATCTAAATAAATATTTTACTTTATAATTTATAATAATTGCTTTCGCGCGTTTAATGCTCGATGGCAAGAAATTGACAATATCTAATTTCTTTTTAGAATTTACATAGAATATATTATGTATAAAAACATCTAAAGACTTTAATCGTAGGTACACAAAACTTGAGCGATTCCAATAAAGCACTGTCAAAAAAAATCATTAACAAGACAGATAATTAAAAATATTTCTTATAACTACTTAGTACAATAATAAAACAATAAATAATATTTGACTTTGTAAAAAGAATATTATAAATTACTATTTAAATCGGGCGCTACTTTACAAAAATATGATTCAAATCATTAAATTTTATATTCTTAAATAATTTCTTTGACAGTGCATTTACATTCATTTTCTCTTCAAACAGCTAGGTACTCGTAGTTGTAATTTCCAGTTGTTGTAAGTTCCAGTTGTTGTAAGTTCCAGTTATATACTCGTATGAAAAGAAACACTATCTTATATGACTACAACAGTGAACATCCAATAAGGGCCAGTGCACATCGATGCGAGCACTAAACACGTCATAAGTGACGTAGACACCGCTAAACATAATTATATATTACACAACCGTTAGGTATTGTCGCTTGAGAGCGTGGCTTCACAAATTAAAAGGTAGCTAAGTCTACTCAATGTTAATAGGAACGCAATCAAATACAAGTTCCAAGCTTCTTACAAAGTTTTTTAAGGGATACTTAGGGATTAAGTTTTCATTTAAGTATTTGTAAAATTTATTTCTGAGTGTTGTCAAGTGTTAAGTAGTTATTTCACAGAACAATCTAAAAACCTATCTCTGTTCTGTGAGTTATCTGTTTTGTATTTGTTTTGATGTTTTATTGAATGTGAAAACTTAATCAAAAAGTAGCCTCATGTAGAAATATTAAATTATATATTTTTGTTCATTATCAAAATATTTATTGTCGCTAATTACGATAGTCACTATATGTTTACAAATATGTATGTATCTAATCATTTTCTTACCTATAACTATGGGTCGGAGTCAAACCCGCTGACTCGGAGAAGATATGCATTGAACACGACACAATTTAGTCTACGATAGAGTTCATTTTCCAACAGCAATTATAACCTACAACAGTATACATTACAGTTGATATATTACACATGTAGTCCTATCTCCATATAAACATTAAGAGCTGAACATGCATAGTCCACACATGTTCTATATAAAGCCAAATACCAATGCATTTATTTTTATGTTTATTTATAATTCATTAACGAACTCGTTTGAGACACATCACTATAAACAAAGCTCCGCTACTACACAAGTGACTAACAAATAACAAGTTGCTCGCCTAGTACAAAACACACAATGTAGGTAGACAGGTAGATCGCGCTGCGTTCTTCACAACTATTACTTGCCGATTTAAGCGGAAATACACGTGCAATCATTATGGAAACAACTAACATGCCAAAAAACTTTGCTGTGGAGGCAAATGACAATTCAATTGTCTTCTTTCTTGAGAAATGTCATAGATATTGATATAGGTGGTCATTTTAACTCAAGTTGTCACTGGCATGACCGTTATATAAATTTAAATGTACCTATAGTCGGATATGCCGTTACGGGCATGCCATTTATCAAACGATTGTAGTTGAGTCATGCACGAAGCTAGCTTAGCATGTGTATCCCCGCCTTCACAATACCTACAAACTCCACAAACGATATTATTTATATCTATGGAAAATTGAGATATGTTGCCATTCAACATTGTCACTCCACAAAAAGATCAAAGTTCAGTATTGTCATTAAATTATCTATAGTCTAAATTATTTCCTTCGCTAATGGGTTTTATTTTTGAGATGTTTTTGACCTTGATCATCCTTTAAATATTTTACTTTGTTCCTTTATCAGCCTTTGCACTTTTATTCTAGACAATCCACCCAAACCTTACATCTAAGTATAGAGAAGACAATCAACTTGCGACTAAAGTAAGTAATAGTAATGACAGGCGAGTAAAAAACAAACCGAACGAATGTATCGAGTCGAGTCGAGTACTAAAATGTAGAGATTATGTCGCAGATCACAAGTATCATAAGATGTGACAGAATACTAAAGCATGGCCCTAATAGATACTAATATACTGTACCTATATTACTTATCCTACCTTATTGTAAACATCTAGATTTTAAATAAAATAAACTAGACTGAAATATGTCACATAATTTCTAAAACACATCAATAAACAAACAATACATAAAATATAAGCACCTATGTTGATGTAGGATTTATGTCGTTATTTATAAAATGAATGTACAACAAAGTAAGGTATAAATAGGTCTATCTAATAAATTGTCAGATATAATGTAAGTATATATATAAAACATTAATTCGTTACGCTAGTAGAAAGCTCGAGTTGAGAAGGAGACTCATCGTCAACAACCATACTTCCGTGTAAATGTAGAATAGTCTGTGACACGTGGACGTCAACCCTGCTTAGGTGGGGCCGGTAACCAGTTTACTAATTTATTTAGAAACTATGCGAATCAAATAAAAATGGGATCACACTTGACAGCATTTGCCGCAAACTTCAGTCGAATGTGCACATTTTTGTACAACCAGCAAAAATAAAATAAGGAAAAAAAATCTCGTTTACATAAGTTATTTTGTTACAAGTGTTAATTTAATTATTATTGATCTTTTTGTTATGGTTTTATTGTTGTTGTTATTACTTACTACTACTACTTATTCAGAAAATAAAGATCTTCAAACCGAAAAAGTATGTACCTATGTACTTGTAATGTATTTCGTTTTTTGTACACCTTACTTGTAGGGTATGAAGTTATCTTCAAATGGGAAATAAAATGGCGTCTTGTTTTGAGCCATATTTATTTGACTCGCATAGTATATGTATATCGTATTAATATTGACTATACTACCTAATATTTTAAATTAAGTAAATATAGATTTAAATAATAACATTTTAATTTTTGCAACGGCATTTTATATTCGTAAATCGGATCTACCTTCAGAGATGAGTGACATACGTTGCATGTAAATTATTTTTTTTACATGTCACATTAATACATTGACCAAGTGACATGTCGCAATATCACATGTAAAATTGGATAAACTCTCAATAACATGCGTTATAATTGAATTCTCTTGTAATGTACCTACATATATACTTAGGCTATAATTTGTACAAAACTATTACCTTTAGCAAAAAAAAAAAAAAAAACATTTTTATTATTTATTACTAAACCGGTTGACGTCCACGTCGCTATAGTTTTCCCTCAATTCTATATTTAAGTGTATAAATATTCCCTATGTTACGTTGAGCATAGCTTTGTGCTATAACCACTTACGTCAGAAATCCCCGTTCAGGATTACAGAACATATTCTAAAGACAATGTGATCAAATAAAATGTTACTCATATAAAAGGAACTATGAGTATTTTCCTCCTAACGTTAAAAATATCAACCACACCTACATCTACCATTTCTATTAATACGATGTCTTAAACACTATTAAAGCTATGTCTCTAATTTCTTCGTAGATTCCGTTATCTCAAGTTATATACTGATGTAGGTTCTATATTCTACGTTATGTACTATGTAAATAATATATGAAACGAAGGATCTAGGTTGTATATTAAAGAAGCTTACACTACATCAGTTAATATATATTCAAAAATTATTATTGTCCTATGTCGAATATCATTCGTGATCAAACCCTACAGCCTCCTCCACAACATATTTATTTATTGTCTTTAGTTCCAATTTAATTGTATATTCTATATTTGTTTTATATATAATGTACTTAGGTTGTTTACGATCACATCGTACCTATGTAAACTTCTTTTTATATAATTTATTGTCATCGGGAAGAACTTTAGAACAGCATTAATTTATATCTATTTCTATCAGTAATGTTTTGCCTATATTTTTTTAACCTGCATCCTTATGAATGGGATTTAATAGTTTTATTCTATAAAAGCACTTTCCCCTAATACTACTAACACCAAACATCAAACAAACATACATTTATCTAAGATTGTCGTGACGTCACGTCGCTCGTGGCTCGCAGACCGCGGTCGACAACTCATACGGAACACAACTCATCCTCGCTACTAACACCTAACACAAATTACAAAACATATTACAATACCAAAAATGTTCCTAAAAGTTGCTAAAGCTTTGAGAACACTACATTACTTATAAAAGCGGCTTACATTAATTCACGTGATTTAAAAACAGTTTATATAGATATAATATTAAATAACTATTCCACGTTGATATACGACTTCCCCGAAAAAAAGTATCGAGTGCAGGGGCGCCACTCGCCGCGCCGTGTAAAGTCAACTTGTAAGTCGTAGTCGTTGGTAAAGTTTAATATAATATCTCCATTCCTTCATAATAAATCATTATTATTATCACAGCTTCAAATAATTTACATCACACGATACAGGAGTGATTATGTGAAAATATTCAGCCATACTTTATTGTCATAATCGAAATTTAAAATAATAATATTTAAGTCAATTTCTCAAGACGCTTCTACGCGTCCTGATTTTGTGTATATAATAATTTAGTGTATGTACGATGCAACCGTATCAATATCATTTTACATAGAATAAACATTTTGTACCGCGTGCGCTACTCGAATCAGTTCGCGTTTGGTGTTCGCCGCGTGTACTCAAACATCAAGCATTGTTTTATTTAAGTTGTCCCGTACATCTTAATGGTCCTTCGAGCCGGATAACGCAACAAAACAAGGCATCGTCGCCTGTCTTTCTCCGTCGCGAATCCATATTCCGCGAAAGGGAATAAAAGACATTTTAGAGACATTATATACTTGTTTAACTATTAATCATAACATTTCATGTTTAAAAATTCAAAAAAGCATGTTCTTTAGCATTTTAAGTCCTAATTGTCTTATCTTTCTGCTCTCGTGCCTGGGAGCATGTACGATGCAACCGTATCAATATCATTTTACATAGAATAAACATTTTGTACCGCGTGCGCTACTCGAATCAGTTCGCGTTTGGTGTTCGCCGCGTGTACTCAAACATCAAGCATTGTTTTATTTAAGTTGTCCCGTACAGTGTATATCTCAAATATTTCTTGAAAAATTGACTTACCTTTATAATTATAATTATTGTCATTAGTAAGTAATTATTTATTGTCACATTTGAGTCATTGTTACAATACTCTGCAACAAGTGCAGAGTCATAGACTTTTCAAACTTATTATAGTAAACACCACTTTGGAACGTTAACATGAGCCTTTGGAAAACTTCGTCAAAAAATGGATACAAACTGCTCTTCCACCACTAAAAAAGAATTAGTTGTGTAAAAGTGGCATATTAATGATTCCAAAGTGAAGTTCCTAGGTCCGAGTCCGCTTATATATCCTCGGACTTGGCGTCGTCGTCATTGTACTGCGCTATCTGCGAGTGTATCCACGGTATGAACTTGGGCACGTAAGCGTAAACGCCGGGCAGTCGAGGGTGCGCGCACTTGATGCCCCACGACACAATGCCGCCCACATACCAGCGCATCGCATCATCTGGATCCTTGCAGAGGAGGGGGCCGCCTGAATCACCCTGCAATTTCAACAGAAAATAACTTTAACCTTTTGACCGCCACATCAAATCGGTATCGCCGTGCCTTGTGCGCCAACGCCAAGCTTTTAAAATACAGTACATTTTTGACGTGCCATGCCGTCATTGGCGTGGTGAGTCCATTTTCATTTTACGTGTCTCTGGCGTTCAAAGGGTTAAACCAGAGTATTTCCTTAAATTTATAAGAGAGAGAGAGCGAGCTAATTGTCAGTAACAAGACATCTATAATGCTGCTGGTGAGTAGTTGTCTCACTCAAGAATGAGTAGCTAACCTCAATCAAGGCAGAAAAGCTGCAAGAAATTCTAAACAAATATGATATCAAACTCTTACATGTCGTATTAGGTACATTAGTAAAATAAGCACCTTCAGCGATCAACATCTGTACAGTGATCACGTGCCTCAATAGCTTTGATATAGAGAGAGTAAAATAGATACAGCAATTGCCACAATGTAACAATGTGAAAACATGATATTCATGCGGAATCTCGTGCCGCAAAATATAAGCCTGATAAGTACGCACTTGAACAGGCACTACCTTGCTCATGGCAATTCAACAACGCCTATACTAAGTCAACAGCAGAGGACGGTAAAGGTACACATAATAAACTGAGACCCTGTTTCTATGTGAGCAACACCTGAATCGGTATCTTATACTGAAAATGAACTTAGGCTTAGGCTACACGTAAAACTCGTAGGATCATTAGTTGCGCGCTTAACATGGGAGGATTTCGCCTTTTCTATCAAAATTTCTCTTCCTTTCTATCAACTGATTAACTATTTAATTTATTAGTTTTCATGGCGGCCAATAGCCATCTCCATTACTTGATATTGGCAGATAAATATAAAAAGATCTTTGAAAGAACTTATTTTGTCGCTTCAGCATAGGTATATATTGTGATTTTTGCTGTTGAAGATATATCTGACTTCCACAATGAATAATTCTTAGTAGGTACCTATTTTTTTGTCCATCATAGGTACCGAAATATAAGTATTATTCACTCGCTTCAATTTGAACGAAACTTGTTTATTTGAGCGATACAATAATAGTCGCAACCGACTAGGCGACTCATGTGAACGACGCCCAACGACCTGTTTGTTCAGTAGATAGGTACGTTCAGTTGTGCTGACACGATCAAATTTAATTTTGTTCCGTTGTTACGACGCTCGAATTACTAAAACTGGAGAATTTAACGACACACTCCTCAAAATATAATTTCTCGCTTACGCCTTTTGAAATTAAACAAGAGTAAGCCAATAAAGCTAAGCTACACAATGGCTGGCAGGCATAACCTTTCAAATACTTTCAATGTCGATCGATTAAGTGAATTATTGTCCCTTAGATTTGAATAATTATCTAAGTACATTAGAACGATATTGTTTTATCTCCTTTACAAAATAAATGACGATTTTATTTTGCAATATGCCACAAATTTCTTATAAAACGTTTGTTATGTAATTCTACGAGATGGGTACTCATATATTTCACCCACGATTAGTTTTAACAACAGCTTCTCAATTTGTACAGCTCTATTTAAGGCCGTAGCTTAAATATTGCACGCTCCAATAAACTAGCTTATAAGCCTCCGAGGATTTCGATGAGCGAAGAAGTAAACACTTGCAGACCTTTATTGGGCACCGACGACTTGTTTATTGACGATACTGTATACACCTCCTCTCAAATATATTGGATTTGCCTATTGACTGAACAAATATTTGTTGCTAACTCGTATTAGAACATTTTTAGTTTGCTTTATCGAATTTGATTTCTACTAACGGTATTTCATGTCGAGAGGAGTATGTTGTTGAACCCTGATAGTTTGTTGAGTTAATCCAATGAGAAAAGGGTTGGAAAAGTTTATTGCTTTGTGAAGGTCGTATTATGATATTATTAAATCAATATAATCTAGAAATTATGAGATATGCATTTCGTCTGGTCATAGAGGAAGAATAATTACAATACCATTTTGTAAGAGGTGACAAGCAATAAACTGTAGGAACATGAGAAGAAAAGCTTGCTATATAAAACCCTGCACCAATCTAGCCGTAGTTAATCGAGCGTAGTTATTGTATTTTGATACTCTGATATAAATCCTATTAGGTATGATACATATACAGCAAAAGGTCATTTGTTCGTCTTGGTGATAAAAAAGTAAGATTTTATCACCAATTTGTGCAAAAGTAAAGTTTATTAGGTACATTAAATTTTACAGCTATACATAAAATATCTAGTGAGGTGTTTCAAGTTGAAAATTGTTAAACTGAAATAAGTATAATCAAATGATAGCAAAGGTTTATCAATTTTCATGATTATTCATAGAAGTTGATAAACCTTTGCTATCATATACTTACTAACAGTTCTACATAATTATGCATATCGTCAATAATTATACAATATACCCCACGCTGGGCGCCAATCTGGCCAACGTGACCGCAACCGTTACAGGTATATGAACAAGGGTTGATGTACACATATACTGGGTGTAAATATTTAATGGGAGAAATTCCTTTCTATTTATTTTAAACTTAATATTCTAAGATTACTTACCACTCAAAGAGTTTTTGAAAAATACCTATCCTATCCTAAAGTATAATGACTTTCTACAGTTGAAAAATTTCAACACAAATTGCCCTATTTCACACCTTGGGCGTGTAATAATAATAGATTTTAAATGGAAATCAATATAATCTTCCATTTAATATCTTAATAAAGTAAAATAAATTTTAAAAAGACATGATAAAGAGGATGTACTAACGTTACACTACGTTATCCCATTTGTCCGGACACCCGGTTTAAAGATACCTTTACAGTCTGTGAAATTAACCATCGCATACCTCACAGTACAGGCTTTATGGCTAAGGTAACAAGGTAACAAATACATCTGCGTGGTAAACCGTAAACAATCAATTTGAAAGGAGTCGCGTTGTCTGTATTAGGAGAAATGTGGGTAGGTAGGTACCCAAACCAGGCATCTTACTCTAAGTAATCATTTAGGTACAGTACTTACCTATACCTACTTACTCACTAGGTATATTAATTGTAGTACTATTATTATACAGGGTGTATACGACGATACGACATTAAATGAAACCACGTGTAGCATGTGATGTTAGAAGGCTTTACCAAAAAAACTAAATAGAAATTTGCAATAGTTTAGACGCAAATGTACTTTCTTTATGTCACAGTTTTAAACAACCTGTAGGTATTTACGTTGATCGTATGTTGTCATTACGTCATTCAATTCATTTAAATATTATCTCTTGTCTCTTTCATATTATCTTATCTCCTACTCTGTTCCGCACTTTTGTCGTCGTCATGTCGAAAACGTCATAATAGAAAAATAATGTGTAGTTTTATATTCTTAAAATATTCGACTTTAAATAATGTGTAGCTTTCTTTTTTTTTAATATTTTTTATTAGAATATGTTTATAAGGGTTAACACTGGTTGCCTTATCATTTAATGTCGTATCGTCGTATACACTCTGTATATTAATTGTAGGTACCTAACGTGTAGCTGTAGGTAATCCATCCATTATAATTAATTTGGAAATTGTTACTATCTGATAAGAATAGGTTTACCTACTCAATAAAGAAAAGCTGTGCTATCCTAACTACCTAGATAGTATGTACCTAGGTAAATACACACAAGAATTGTGTTAAAATGTTTCCATATAAATAGGTACCTACATTACATTATCATGTCTAATTGAAATAAAATGTTGTAAATCATTTTCCACGTATCGTCGGTTATACCGTTATACGATACAAGTAGTCGAATACACAATTTCTCAAGTAAGTAGGTATCCCTAAGTGTTCTATGTAACGTAATAATGTTCAGCCAAATAAATTATATTAGATCGTATTAAAGGATGTAACAAATATTATGGTGGGTAATTCGACAGAAAAAGAATCTTCCTATTTCATGGGATTTTCATAAGCGGCGTACAATGTGCGATTACATTTTTATTACCAAATAACTCAAGTATCTCTGTAACTCTATGTTTAGGTAAAATTGGGTGCGTTGTGGTATAGCTACAGTAGGTAACTGACCTGGCAAGCGTCCTTCCCGCCTTCAGGGTAGCCGGCGCAGATCATACCCTCGGTGACGTTGAGGTCACGGTGCTCTAGCCACTGGTTACAAAGGATCCTGTTCAGCACAGGCACCTCCACCTCGTTCACTGCTGGCTCGTATTCCGACACTGGCGGACGTGATAAATATTTTGAGTGGTAGATACGTTATTGTGGGTCTGGTTACTTCTGCTTTTGTAAGATTTGTATTATAAATAGGATGTTCAAAATATAGAAATCAGACGCAAAAGTTACAGCGAAGTATAAAAATTCAATATCAAAAATAAATGTTCTGAGGTTGCACTACTACAATGCTACGAATGATGTCAATCATGTCAATTCTGTAACTGACATATCAGTAAGTTGTAGTACCGAACGTACCTTACCTATACAGTTACCTATATGGATTTATATCGGTACCTATTTATAATGGCCCATAAACGGGCGATCATTTCATACATTCACTCTCGAGCATCTAATTTGTTTTTGTTATAGAACTTACATTCTTTATCATCGCGCTTGCCCCATCCGATGACGGTGCACATGGTACCAGGTTTGAGAACGCGGTTGGCAGGCGGCAGACACACCGGAGACACTTGCTCGTGATAGCGGACTCGTACTGCCAGCTGTTAAATATCGCAAGTGAGAAACTTTACCTTGATGAAATATGTATGGCACAACAATTTACTAAGAGTCAATAGCACCACAGTCTTAGTACCTATCTACGATAGAGCCATTGTCAAAAATATTTGTTCTCGATGACGGTTCTGTAGGTCTATAAACGTAATTTGAAATTTTTAAGCGAGTTACTAAGGCATCGCATGATCCGAAGGCTGGCCTTTACTGAACAACGCAGTAGCTTTCTCATTTCACCCAGTTTTTCGGTAATTTTTCTGAGGAATCAGACATTCTGTATACCTATTATATAAGGAAAATCCTACGAATAGTAGATATAAATTTATTTGATTGTAATAAGTCATGTTGTAATTATTTTATTGAGCAAACGCTTCCATTTATTTAGTCACTGTAATTAATTTTACTCTATCACTAATTCAAATTAGTGATAGAGTAAAATTACTTTAATTATTTTTGATACTTGAGTATCTAAAATGAGGACATACAAAATAATTTACCTACTAATAATATGTATTCTTTAATCCAAAAACTGATGTTATACCTATTAAAATAAATAATATCAAACCTGGAACAGCGCGATATCATTATCGTGCGCGATGCCCGAGTTGTACTGCGGGTGTGGCGCCACTCGCTTCACTTTCACCTTCTGTCCGTAGTAGGCGTGCGAGCGCCGCCGCGTGATACCTAGTTGTATCGTCCAGCCGTTCACGTCCGTGTGGCTATAATACAATCAACTTATGTATAAGTACCTAAGGAATAAGTACATCATGTTCAAATATCAGTTTGTCGGCTGTATAAGTCCATGGTGTACCAAAGTTAGACGTCTGACGCCTACGTCGGGACGCGGCGCGAGTTCAGAAGCGGCGCAATATTTATAGTTTCACATGATAATGTGCTTATTTAAGTAGGTAGGTATATGAATCGATATGATACTAATACATTTAATTAATATCATAAAAATGCGAAAGTACCTAACTCTGTTTGTTTGTATGTGTCACTTTCGCACCATCCTCTACCTATATATGTATACTCAACCGATTTTCATGTAATTTCTTATAGGGATAGTCCAGAATCTAGGAAAGACATAATAGGAAGCTCTTATCAGCTTTATTAATTGTAACTGTACCTAATATTGTAAGACTTGGTACTGACTTGCCAACACAATGCGCGGCGGTAAGAACCCATTGATCAGCTATAAGGACTCCTGCGCAGTAGAAAACCTCCTCAGGCCCGCCGAGGATGGCAGCCAAGAAGGGCCAGTCGCCCGGGGACGCCGGCACACCGCCCACTATGCGCTTAGATGACACGCCTATCGTGCGTCTCTTGCCACACTCTGCAAGAAACGTTACAAATTAAAACAAGAAAATAAACCCCACGTGATTTTTATTTAGGTTGTTAAAAAGTAATGGAAAAATTCAAACCCACAACAAAAAACTTCTTGTCAAACATAATTTAACAAACAAATTTAGTTTTGCAGTTGGAATTTTTAGATGATTTCAAAAAGTGTGTTAGTTAGAAACATCTGTAATATTTACGTAAACAAATATTTCACATTTTTCTCATTACAAACTTCGGAGTTAAGGGGTAGGATGGTATTTTTTTAATTTTTCACAAAAAGTAACAAAATTTCGTTCACGGCAAATGTCAAACAATTTTTTTTCTTAACGACAATATAGATTTTTTAATTTTTTTTATTATCAAAATCGGTTGGAAAGTAAAAAATTCATTCAACTGTTTTTGTCACCATATGCGGAAGGTTTTGTACAACTACAAAACCTTCCGCATATGAGAAATTTGGGAAGTGGTATTTAAAAAAGCGTCTCGCACCCGTGGGGTAGATTCCGAGATATAACACTGTGACAGACTTATGTTAAATAATAATTAAATAACTTTATTTCAAGTTATTTCAGGAAAAGCAAATTGTTGTCCAATGCCTACATAATATATTAATAGGAAATCTGATATATTCATAATTTAATAAATTGCTAAATTTGTTATTTTCTAGTGCAATCATCAACGAAAATAATTATTGATACTTACTCACCTGTCACTAAATTATTAGATACGCTGCAAAAACGACGCAAAATATTTTTGGAGTAACCACATACTTCATCATCATCATCAGCAACCCATCATTACGTCCCACTGCTGGGCTCCGGTTCCACATACTGACATGACTTCATTTTTATACATATTCAAGTTAGAAAAATACAAAATTAATAAAATTGACGAATGGGATACCTACGTTAATAAAACCTAGCATCAATTTCAACACAATTGTATTCAGAATAAAGTAAGCAAGAAATATTAATCCTATTGTAATTGTGCTTGTTGTACGGCCGCGCACCGTCGCCTCGTCCCGTTGTGAAATTAAAAATTAAACTTGTAAACCCCAAGCCCTCTTTTCATTCGTCGTACTTGACGTCCGCTCAAATAAACGCTAAGTAAAACATTTTTAGGCAAACAAGCTTTTCCCTCAGCTCAATAGAGAAGAAACAGCGGTTATGGTTAAGATAGCTTTTTTTTTGTGACCATTATAAAAAATTTTGCTGTGGAAAAATATTGTTGGAGCAGTTTCCTCAACAGTAATAAATGTTTGTTATGTTGTTATATGTATTTAATTCGCTTAAAGTAAGCATCAAGCTTGTAAATCAGCATCATTGGGCATTGAAATTATGGCAATGTAAAATAAGTCTCCGTGGTGTAGCGGTGAAGGTGGTCGCCTCGTCACTGACAATGGCATGTTAAATGACGTAGTTAGTAGACGTAGTAGAATAACCTACATATACTTAGTTAAAATATATATAAAGTTCAGTACATAAAATTGTAAAGCAATCCTGGTAATATTATAAATATGGAAGTTTAGATGTATATTTGTTATTCAATCACGACAAAAAGATCTGTATTAAAATTGGCACACTAATAGATTATAGTTATAGTATAGGAATAACACATTGGGTTACCGACATACCACGCGGGCAAAAGTTACCTAACAATCATAATTAAATACTCTACTCTGTCTCACAATTTCAGACAGCCACGCAACCGCTGTAACCGTTTGACCGGAGCAGAGCCCACCTGGTGTGCCTTCACAAGAACATAATTAAAGTTTGTGCAGCGTCAAGTCGCGTCGGCAATTATGAACAACAGATTAGTACGCGGCGCGTCTTGTACCGCCTACTAAAATAAAGGCCAGTGATTAAACTGATTTTTGTGACATCTAATTATGAAGTGTTTGTTTTGAGACAAAGGTAGGCAAGGTTTTGCTCTTATACACTTCTTGGGGTACTCTTATATACTATAACAATGCTACGTGTCCCTATATACAGTAACAGGTCTAATTATTTTACAGATAACTGTAAACATAGGTTTGCTTAGTCTATTGCATCGCCCCTAGCGAAAATATACAATATCGTGTATCCAAAAACCATCCTCGATAAATCACAAAAACACTTTACAGAAAACCGTATCGAAATCGGTCTAATCGTTTTAAAGATAAGAGGGCACAAAGGTTTCAACGAAATCAACATAGGTTTGCTTAGTCTATTGCAGCGCCCCATGGCGAAAAAATATAATATCGTGTATCCAAAAACCATCCTCGATAAATCACAAATACATTACAGAAAACCGTATCGAAATCGGTCTAATCGTTTTAAAGAGGGCACAAAGGTTTCAACGAAATCAGTGTATTGTAGCGCCCCCTGGCGAGCTATTAACATAACACCTATCTAATAACCTTTCCCCAAGAATCGCACACACTTTACAGAAAACCGCATCTAAATCCGTCAACCCGTTTCCGTGATAAATGGCATTATCTGGGAACACACAAACACACAGCCTCTCACCCCAAACGCATATACTCGTACCGTCACCGTGCCGTCGTGGGTAAAAAGAAACAGACATTAGATTAAAATTAAATTATCCTACTCGTAATTACGTTGTATTAACGTACGCAGATATTTTCAAGCCACACCCACATTTCTCAAACCCCTAGTCAGGACATTCTCTACCTACCTTCGGCATCTAATAGAATTTCTCAGATAAATTGCATGTTTGTATAAACCTGTTTATATTGACAGTTGGGTTTATTAGCACGCCAGCCAAGATGTGTTGGCGTTTGCCTAGTGCCAGCGACGTGCTTGCACGAACCAATAATGTAACTTTACGCTTATAATACGGATATAACTTATAAGTAATTTTCTAGAAAATTTTATGAAAATGAAAACTTTTCCTGCCAGTTCTTACTAAAGCTTTGCCGTAATAATGAATGGGCTTTAGGAAGCTGGATATGGCAGACCTTTATTTTAAAAGCTTATAAGAATCATACACCGGCACATTTAAATAAATAAAGAATTTGATTTTAACTTCGAATAAACATTTGCATTACATTTCATACATAATGTCACTACCCCATTTCAAGCCGTGGGTTTCGCACAAGGTGGCTAAGGGACTAACTTAAAGCAACAAGACCACTGCGAGAAAAGGAAAATAAGAAACAAAACCCTATACCAACCCGTCTGGCCAGAGTAGTGTAGGCTAATTCTTACCAAAATGTTTGGAGGAAACCCGTGCCCAGCAGGGACATTAATTTATGGGTTGCAATGATGATGATGAAACGTTTTCTGTGACTGTGTACTCAGTGTTACAAGACAATCGATAACTGACAAGAGGCAAAACAGTTACAATAAAAAAAACATCATAATTCCAAGTTCCGTTCAAACATTGTAATATTTATGGTACACAATGCGAAATTTTATTTGCTCTCATAAAGTACAAGTACTCGTACTATATGAGAGATGCTACAATAGAAATAAATTGACGAAACTTATGGCCAGTCGTTACAGGTAATGAGACCACTGTGCGATAACATGCCAAAGAATTTGAGCCTTATCTGTCATAATTTAAGTTTCATATTTCTGTAACACTGAATTATATTTATGGATACTTGAAAGCTCTGATGTAAAGCACTTTAGTATTTCATCAGTTTAGATTTTAATTAAATTTTGGATGTAAAAGTGAGATCGAAAGAATTAATGAAGCGTGTGCGGCTCTTTTCAGATAACAGTTGAATATTTTAACAGATTTGTATCTATTATGATGATTGTTTGTGCTACGATTGTTTTTTAGTGCCGGTTTTTATTATTGTTCTATAGGTTAAATTATTTAGACTGCCTCGGTGGCGTAGCGGGACTGCGTAAAACTCCTGCGTTAGAGGTCTTAGATTCGGTCCCCGGGTCGGATGAATATGTTTTTCTGTCACGAAATTCTCAGTATCGGCCCAGCGCGGCAGCATCTGGAAATGTGCCGGATAATGGCAATAGGTTCTTGCCCTACAACATGGGACTAAACATTGCTGGCGAAATGTGATGTTATGCACTTCTGCCTGACCTTAGGGGATAAAATGATGCTACGTTATTACGACTGCTCAAAATAATGTTGCCGAAGACTGTCGAAAACTGAGGATGGATGAAATTTTCGCAAAAAATTTAAGTAAAATTTTCGAACACGATACCTAGCACAGGTGTACGATTTTACAGGTATTGTATTCGTCCCATACTAGTGTGAACACCAAAGGCTAGATAGTTTTATCCCTAACGCAAAAAAATCAATTTAAAAAATTCGAAAAATTCCATTTACCTTGAGCTTACTGTAGGTTCTATTCTTTATTGTCACAATGTCGCGTAGATTGTTCAATGTTCATGGTGGTAAACCCAATTAGTTAATAAAATGAATAAAACCTTTAGCAGTGACAAACAAAAAAGTGAAAAACATTGTATGTAAGGTAGAAGATTGCCTTCGAAAGTCATGAAACTGCTCGACTTTGAGATAAATAACTACGTGCAACCATTTATATTCTACAACTAAGTCCTTGGTACTAATAGCACCTTAACCTATTTCTTGACAGAGAAATATTGTGAAACATTTCCTTACTAACAAGGTTTGATATTAAAATATGCAGCTTGGCCTAGATCTGGAAATTCCATTGACTGCAGAAATCAAAAGGCAAATAAGATTGCTCCAGGGACTTACCTAAGTGCATGCAGCGCTCAGGTAACTTATTTTACCGTTTTCAACGATATTTTGGTTCTGTACACATTCTATTCACAAATTGTAACCAATTGAAATTGTATCTTTTTGAGGATTAAAGAGAGTGGTCTGTATTTCTTGCTAGCCCATCTTAAAATGTATACTTACTTACATAAACGTTTTGTTCCGAATACTTACCTGCTTATATATTCAACATAACCTCCATTATACAGAAACGTAATTAATAAGAAATATTTATGATAATTATACATTGTGAGGACGATCCCTCCAATAGACTTCGTCAGCATTTTCGCGGGGTTTGTCGTAAGCTAATACAGTATTAGAAGACTAATCCTAATCTCGAGGAATAATACTCATAAAATACTATACCTACTTTTGGATCGACTACATCCAACAATCTGTTTAGCACCGCTGCTGTTAGATCAGAAAATACCTATTTCTTATATGTTTGAGAGAAAATTTGACAGTGTTTTCACATTCTATCGACGATGTAGTCACAGATACCTGACCGTCTAACTATTTAATGAGTTTGAGAGCTAGGAATGTGTTGAGGGTTCATATATATGCATGTAGCGCAAGACAGGGCCGAACCTTTAAGTAACATTGGGGCAATGGCCCGCCGCCGCGCGCCCGTTGCGTAATCGATCGATATTTCTTTTAGGGCACAACAACACTTTTGAATAGGAGCTTCTTGAAGTCCTCAGGTCTTTCTTGTTACTTTCAATTTCACTTAAGTTATTGGACATTTTAATCATCGTAATAGTCTGCAGAGTTTCGTTATTTCAATAAAACTTATAGAAAATGCAACTGAAACATATTTTCCAATTAAAATATATTTTCAAAATTGTATTCACAAATGAAAGTTTAAAAATTTTCTTGAGACATTACAAGTAAATGAGAATTTGTAGAGTCAATGACCTATCCTTCCTACTCTTCAAGCGTGGAGTACCTATCTCTGTGGTATACATTAGTGCAGTCTGTTTTCTTCACCAAGAAGGTACTTCTTACTTCTTACACTTTTATGTGGATCAATTGCCATTATTTGTCCTTTGCTTTCTTTATCATATCAAATTGTAAAGCTATTGTAAGAAGTTAACAAGCCCCGTATCGTTGAGGACTTTACAAATATGCAAGTAACGGACATAAAGCACACCCAGACTCGAAACAAACATTTATGAGTTACTCAAATGTTTGTCGCGTGTGGGAATCGAACTCACGTCAATCGGGACAGTGATATTATTAGTGGCGAGACGACCATCTTAAGCGCTACGCCACGGAATTACGTATGTAGATCAAACGATTTGTTATTGGTTAATTAATACCCCTTTATCGTTCTCCAAAATTCTTAGATAGATCTCTTACAAAACCAATAATGTTAGAGTATATTCTGTAGGCTTAACAGTTGACCGTGAATGCTTGTTGTGGCAAGTTGCCAGCTTATCGCCCAGTCTAACCGATCGTCTGCTAACTCCACCACAGCACGTGCAGCTTCTGTTGTATTTTCGATCCTAAAATTTATTATTTGTAGGTTTAAATATCTAATCAAAAAGCGACAACAGATATTCTTATAAACGCAACGTCTACAAGTAGCTCTCGTGACGACAAGAAGGATAGAATTTAAAGTATTCTGTAACAAGCTCACAAGAGCGAGAACAGAACGCGAGTGTCTCATTTAAATAAATTCATTAGACGTCTTGTAAGATACCGACACTAATTAACTAAATCATCGTCATACAATCCAAACTAAACGAACCGATGTATACAATAAATTATAATATATTTTTTTGTATAAAATCCTCTTATCAAAGGCTTCTTTGTGTAACGACTTTGGTCTCCAATAATAATTAAGTAAGTAGCTCTTACGTTTTTGTGAGATTTGCCCTTTGACGCAATACGTAAATTGCTCAAATTAAAATTATCTGATACTAACCTATCAAATTTCGTAGAACAACACGCCGGCGCCGTTTAAATGTTATAACAACAACCTTTAATATATTTTGTGGTATAACACCTACAAAGACAGATACACTAAGACTTGTAAAGATTTTGAAAACATTTTATGTTCAATTATTTATTTTGTTCAATTCGGCTCCGCTCGGTAAAGTAGAATAACTATTAAAATACCAGGAAAACGCAGAATTGCAAGCTTTACAGCATTCAAAATGGTAAAACTTGGTCGTCAACGTGGTGAAAAGTTGTATCCTACGAAGGTTACAGAAACTTGTTTTAGTTGTCTAGTAACCGGTCGATTGTTTTGTTTTTTGCATGGATCTAAATTGGTTACTATACTATTTAATCTTGACAACGAAGCCGTAATTCAATTAGACTTCGAAACATTGCGAATCAATCTACCAAAGAAGCACGACAAATCGCACGAGAAGAGTTTAGCGTTATTAAGCCCGACCTCGTGCTTCTCAAACACAGTCCAGAATCTGGAAAACTGCCCGATTAATAGTAAAAGCTCGCCCACTTTTATAAATATATGTGCATTTTCTTTTTTTTTGTTTTGATAAGTAATAACTTATCAAAACAAAAAACAGAAAGATAATGATTAGAACGATGAAATGATAACATTCGTATTTTTGACTCTCGACTCACTCATACTTATATTTATATATACCTACACAAATAATATCATTAGTCAGTATTAAAACTATTAGATAAATCCAAAACTACTCCAAGTTTAATTTATTGGAGCGTCGTCCCTCTTTAAGCTAACCATAAAGTTAAATGTACAAAATAAACTCTAGTCTAAATCAAATAATATAATTTATTTTTCATAAAACAAATCCTCTTTATTTATTCACGTAAAAGCGATACTCACTACGTACCTACTCGAGTATTTGAAAGCTTTCACAAAACACAAGTTGATTCAGTACAAGCCTTAAAGACCGACACAACGGATCCACACAAAAGGCTTCGTGTTTGTTCTGTGCCTCCGAAGTATTGCCACTTGCGACGCGATCACACTTCTCTACCAATGATACCGTTGACTGATTTAAATATCTGAAACTATATGTATATTTAATTATGTTCCACTACTAAACTGTTTGTTCGTCCTTCTTTCATGATGCAGTGAATAGTTGAAGGGCTACTATATACATAGCTTTTTATCGACATACAATTCGAGTGAATTCTTCAAAGTGATATAATAAACTTACATTTTAGAATCAGAAGAGATTTTTATTTCTAGTTCTGAATTCAGAGCTAGTTTTGAAGTGCTATCATTTTATTTTCACGTTGTCATCCTTGTTTGTAGAAAAATGTGTAGATCCTAAAATTCTCAGATACTTTATATGGCTGTAATAATAAGAGCGTTAAAGCTATATAACTCGATCACATGCATCACTGATCTATGCGCTACTGAGCCACAGCCACATGCAGTCTTTTAATCCTTAGATCAATAATAAGTAAGAAATGTTCATCACGTAAACTGCTGATATGGTATCTAAAAGACATAAAACCCTGAACATGTTATACGATGTTATCTAAATCTATAAATATCGCGTTAGTTCTAAGGAATCAATTGTGTATTCTCTGTCAGTTTAATTACATAGAATAAGAATAGATAGAAGAAATATAGATAAGTTTAAGAATACTATATTTGAGACGAAGACAAAAACAATGTCAATTTAAGTAAATAAAAAACTCACCATAGTTATTACAGACGAGGTAGACCCTGGGCGAGTCGCGGCGACACTCCTTCAGTTCCTTGAGCAGCCCCCCCTGGCTGCGGAGGAAGGCGCGGTAGGTCTGCGCGGCGCCGTGCTCGTGCAGCCAGCCGGCGCGCGGCCCGGCCGGCGCGCTCACGTTGACGGCCGCCTTGATGCTGCTCAGAGCCGGCTTGGATTCGTTGATCAGCGCTTTGCTTTTGTTTAGCCATCTGCGTCAATTATACTACTTAGACACTGTGTCTGACGCGAGTATACGTAGCAAGAAGTGGTTAAGAACCAATAATCGCTTCATTTACCTGCATCACTAAATAAAGCGAATCTATTCGTTTTTAACAATCATCGGTTGACAGATTTTATTTGATTTGTTTGGGATAAAAAACCGTTACTACTAATAACAGTACATTTTTTTACAATTTTCTTATGATGGTATTATAGCATAAGAGTAAAGTAATAAATTGTTAACTGGTTTAAAAAGAAAAGAGTGTACACTTACGAGTATCCGAGTATGGAGCAGAGCTTGGACGCGGTGTCCTCGTCCAGAGTGGTGATGCAGGCGGGGAACCACGAGTGGTTGGCCGCGCGGTACACTTGCAACTCGCCTTTACCCACGTCACCGTTGGCCTGACTTAGTCGCACTGCGTACAATAATTATAATATATGTATTAGGATGAATTTAATTTGCTTGCCTCGGTGGCGCAGCGGGACTGGAACTGCTCCTCCAGAGATCCTAGGTTCTATTCCCAGGACGTATATTAACAGTAGGTAGGTACTTACTAGGATTTTCTGCCATGAAAATTATCAAAATCTAGGTAATGGTAATAGGCTAGCCCCATATTACATCGTTCCAAAATATATAGCTATGGCTGTAGTAGGCAGAGTTGAATAATCTGCCTACCCCTTCGGATAAAAGGCGTGATGCCATATTGTGTCAAAATTATTTTTATAATGAATTTAAATTCCATAATTAATTTCACTAACGCTTTTATACGCTGTTTCAGGTAAAGTAAATGAATTTATCGAAAATGAAACATCGTTTTACTAGATTGACCAGTTTAACATCGTCGTAAATCGTATCGTCGTCTTTCGACATAGGTAGGCACTAGATAATCAAAATACCTTGCAGATTACAGCAGTTTGAGATGAACGATACATGGCAAAAAATCTCTTGATAAAGCTGGATGAGATAATATCTCGAGGCGCTCGTAACATTGTGGTGGATATGTTCGTTACGATCATCGAGGTTAAGCAACACTCGGCGAGGTCAGTCCATGATGGGTGAACGTTTTAGCAATTTTATTCTCGAACGTCTCCGTGCTTCGGAAGGCACGTAAAACCGTTGGTCCCGGTTATCACTTAATGTGGTTGTCGTTAAGTTGGAAGCCTTCTGGGCGTCTTGATAAAATCCAAGACCAGTGTCTGCCTCAAGCCCACACGATAAGATAAGAAAATAATATCTTACATTTTTATTATATAAAATGATGCTCCGTGTTGGTAAACTCCCGCCTGCTTGCCAGCGTAAGCACTAGTGGAATTAGCCAGTAAGTAATCTAGTCGATACGAAACAAGCAGGAAAACTCCCGCAGGCAATATCCCCGGAGGCAAAATGTGTATCGACCGAGCAATCGACTGAAAATTTTCACGAGTATGCGATCTCATAGTATACACATTGGGAATTCCCTCGCATTCCGAATGCGTTCATTGAATATACGCCTGAATTGCCTTCACATTAAAAGCGTATTTGCTACACTTATCGAATGAGGGAAGGGCAAAATTTGTATCTAACAAGTTATATTAACGTTAGAATATCGGCCCTTCAGTCAAGAAATGGTATAATTAAAAAGTATCGGTTTGCAATAGGTAGATTTTATTGATTCCAATATTTGAACTCCGGTAGCCAGAAGAGTTGATACTTATAATTTCAAATTATTGACACTAGCCCAAGACTGTCTCAAACCGATAATTTCTTAGAGAACAAAGTAAGTTTAAAACTCAAAGTTAGTTACAAAGTAGCGAGTTGAATAATTCAGCACCGAGTAATATTGAAACCAATAAGGTTGTTAATTATATAAGTTTACAATTAATCAGCTTGACGGGCTGTTTGAATATCGTTAGACGTTAGCCAATGCTATCTCCAACAGGAAAACATTATTGGGAATACGCTCTTTGAATAACTCTTAGAATTACCTTTTTTAATTTGTGTGTCAGGTTATGTCACATAGACACAAAGGTAAGGCCTAAATTTTGGCAGAGGACGTTTAACGCCAAAAGAAAATTGACACATTCTTTTCGTAAACGGTTGAGTACTTCTTCTTAGCCTTTTTTAATTCTACAGATGTGAATCTTGCCAGTCCTTTCAGTTTTGCGCTCCGGTCATTCTAACGAGTAACTACTGGTAAAAACATTGAAAATACAATGTGATTCAATTTTTTCCTAGAGGCAAGGGATGTATGTTTGAACGTATATTACTTACAGCAGTTCCTCTCGTCTTGTCCCCAGGGACAGTCGACCTTGCCGTCGCAGAGGTGTGCCTGTGAGATGCAGCGCTGGTTCCCGCAGTGTACTTCGCCACTACGCTTGCACACGCGACAGTTCAGCTCGTCCGACCGGTCGGCGCAGTCCACGTGGCCGTCGCAGCGCCAGTCGTGCGGGATGCACCGACGTATGTCGCATTGGAATCCAGTTGGACATACTGGACAGAGACAGTAACTTACTATATTTACTTGATTTTATAAAAAATATTAACAGTCAAAAAATTTAGGTGTAACGGTGTATATGTTACCAGCAATCTGTATAGTCCGGTATTCTATACAATACCTAGGTAATGTATAGAATACCTAAAACGTGTAGGTAATGTATGAAATATTATTTATTTTATACTTTACCTAAGTATTCTATACAATACCGAATGCGCAGCCGGTAATGTATGTAAAAGACGAGAGCAAACGTGTTGCGACTTATTTACTTGCTTTCATTTCGAATTTTAGTTTCACGTTAATTTCATTGAGATTTTACTGTAGTAACAGAAAGATATCTTTTGTAGACTTTTTATAAAAAATATTTTTAAGAAGCACCCTAATTGTTAATTTTAATAAAGTTTATTTTAAGTAATAGAACACGTTTCATTTGCCCGTCATTTTATAGGTAGGCTGGTTAACATTGATAAATATAGACCAAGATCTATTTATTATACACATTGCCGTTGAAACAGCAGGTACTCTATACAATCCCTAGGAATTGTATTAATCACCTAGATAAAGTATGTAATGGACAATAATATTTCGTATTTATTATATTTCAGATTTAACGATATCGTCCAAAATAATTATAAAGTATTTAGATGTGAACAAAACTCGATTGTGGTGATCTACAATTGAATTGACTTGTTTCTCTGAGATAGTTTGTTGAGAATAGAGCAATCTTATAAAGGGTATACTAACCCGGCATGGCATCTCGGAACCGCGCCTCGTTGACCTCTTTGTTGCCCAGGCACACGTCCGTGTCCGTGGACTCAGGAAATATGTCACACTGAAGGTACTCGGGCATCGTCAGTCCAAATACCTCTAGGAAGAACCCACAGCGACGCATCGTTTCTGGTGAAAACGACATTTTATTGACAACCATTTGGATTATTTAATTTGTTGTTAATTAATAGATGGAAATTGACTCAGTAGGAGCCGCCCATAGCTGCTAAGAATGACCAGAATAAAGATGAGCTAAAAAACATAATCAAAAGTACACGGAACCTTCTAATCGTAATTGTATTCGTTGTAATAATAACTAATAAATGAATATGAAAGCAAAGGCAGCGGAAAAGATGTGTTATAATGGGCGTTATGCGTAATATTTATCCTGTCACAATAGGAGACAAGTATGTTGATGTGAATAATAATTATATAATAGCACCCCAGGTCTTCCTTTCTCCTCTCTAAATAATAGCTGAGAAAGTGGATGTAGTAATTGATCCTTAAAGAACAAGAACCAACGGAACCTTCTAATCGTAATTGTATTCGTTGTAATAATAACTAATAAATGAATATGAAAGCAAAGGCAGCGGAAAAGATGTGTTATAATGGGCGTTATGCGTAATATTTATCCTGTCACAATAGGAGACAAGTATGTTGATGTGAATAATAATTATATAATAGCACCCCAGGTCTTCCTTTCTCCTCTCTAAATAATAGCTGAGAAAGTGGATGTAGTAATTGATCCTTAAAGAACAAGTAAATATAATTAAAAAAATTTAATAACCCTACTGCAAAAAATCAACAGAGAGCAACGCATTAAAAAGACCGTAAAATTATTGTAATATTATTATACCTGATTAAATTTAAATAAGTACATAACATATGTAACTTTATATTTGTAATCTCCATTTAATTCCCTTTATTTTGATACTCTACTCGATAGGTTTGGTTAAAAAAAATTATAGAACTACTAACAATTTGGAACCATTCAATTATGTATAATCTCTTTTTAATATATGTAAAATCCTTTTGATTCTCTTTATTTTGATAGCCAAATCGATAGGTTGATGTTAATGTTTATACATTTATATTGGCAACACTGGCGCTCACTTCCTTCCTTCCTTGATGGCGTCCTAGTGGTGTGTGTGCAAAATGTATCTTGTGCCATTGAAATAATAAAAGTGAATCTGATTAAGGCATTATTATTGATAATACAAAGCAGTAAACCCAACCAATATATTAACATGGTAGCAGAGCGTGGTTACTGCTAAAGGTGAAGAAAAGTAACATAGAAAGAACACGTGCATAATGGCGATGAAAACCAGTGATATAAATATTCCAATATTCGATGGAGCCGATTACAGTAACTGGAAAATACGAATGCTAAAGTTTTTACAATTCAAAAAGTGCAAGGATGTAGTTTTTGAGAGCAAAAATTTCAACCGACGACGACAAATGGAACGAACGGGATATTCAGGCAACAAATTATATATACAGTGCAATAACTAACAAACAGCTAGAATACATAAGTGAACTCGATACAACATACGAGATTATCAAAAAGTTTGATGAAATGTACCTAAAAAAGTCGACAGCTTTGCAAATTGTGTGCCGACATAACCTAGAAAATATCAAGTTGAAAAATTATTCTGAGGTAACCATATTCTTCGATGAATTCGAAAAGGCGGTAAATGAGTTAAAACAAGCCGGTGCAGTTGTATCCGAGCAAGAAAAGCTAAATTATATGTTGAAAGCATTACCTGAAAATTATTGTTACATTGGAGATTTGATTGATGTCTTGCCACAGAGTGAAAGAACAGTGGAATACTTAAAAAGTAAGATAAAGTTAAAAAAGGTGGAAAATGGGAGTGACACCACAAATGATTCATCAAATGTCTTTCGAGCAGAAGCCGGGTCATCCAATCATAAAAACTTTTATTGTTATGGATGTGGAAAGCCAGGACATAAGAAAAGGGACTGTCGTTCTACTAATTTAAACCGTGGTCGTGGAAGGGGATCCACAGGCTATCGAGGACGTGGCTCAAATAACACAAGAAAGTTTCATACAGAAAAAGGAAATTTTAAACATTCAAGTCGAGAGACTCAAGGTAATAGTTTTCACACTACTATTGCTCACAATACTTACATATCGAATAAAAATAACTTCAACCATGGTCAAATAGAATGGTTACTAGATAGTGGATGTACGGACCACATTATTAATACTGATCAATACTTTGATACCTATGAAACATTGGAACAATCGGTAAAAGTTAAAATTGGTGATGGATCAATATTAGAAGCTACAAAAGTTGGAAGTATTCAAACCTATTTTATAGTTTATGGGCAAAAGTCTGAAGTTACACTGAAAAATGTTTTTTATGTTAAAGAAATGAAAGCAAACTTGTTGAGTTATTCAAGAATTACAGATAAGTATTCAATTGTGTCAAGAGGGAAATTATCAAAAATTTATAATGAGATGAAGAAAGTTATCGCAGTTGCAATTAAAGATGAGAGACTATATAAGATGAAAAGCTACATGATTGAAGAAAGGTTACAAGCAAATATGACTATAAAAGAAAAATTGCATCGTACATTAGGACATATAAATTTTTTTTAATTTGAAATTTATGTGTAAAAATGAGTCATTGTACGGATTACCTAAAGAACTTGAACTTGATTATTTAAAATGTGCAACTTGTATTGAAAATAAAATGCACAATTTACCTTTTCAAAATAATAGAAAAAGAGCAGAAAACATATTGGAAATAGTTCATACAGATTTAAACGGACCACATCAGACTACCGGATATAATGGTGAAAAATATTTTTTGAGCTTTATTGATGACTACAGCAAACTGATTAAAGTATATTGTATAAGAACAAAAGATCAGGTATATGATTACTTGGTACAATATGTAAATGAGATTCAAAATCTAACAGGAAAAATGATAAAACAACTAAGATGTGATAATGGGAAAGAGTATATTAATTCAAGAGTTTTACAGTTTGCAAGAGAAAAGGGAATAATAATAAAACCATGTCCAGCGTATGTACATGAACTGAATGGAACTGCGGAGAGATACAATCGAACATTGATGGATATGGGCAGATGTCTGTTATCAGAAGCTAAAGTTGAAAGAAAATATTGGCCGGAAGTTATTAAATCTGCTGCATACCTTAAAAATAGGACATTGACAAATACAATTGAGAGAAAAACACCATATGAAATATTCTTTAATAGAAAACCGTCAGTTAAAAATTTGAAAATGTATGGAAGTAAAGTATTTGTAAGAATTCCAGAAGCAAGAAGACGATCTAAATGGGATAAAAAGGCAGAAGTTGGAATTTTACTTGGATACACTGATACTGGATACAGAGTATTGATAAATGGTAGAGTAATTATTGCAAGACATTGTGATGTCATAGAAGATACAATTTTATGTGGATTTGAAGATGAAAAAGAAAAGAATATTGAATATGTAATAGAGGAAAAGAAAAAGGAAGATTCACCTACTATAGAACAATATGAAAAAGATTCAAAAAGTGATTTAGAAAATAAACACGAAGTAATTAGTAATGAAGAAGAGGAAGATGTGCAAAAGGAAAAGGAATTAAAACGACAAACTAAACCTCCAATTCGATTCCATGACGAATTTGGTTATTATTGTATACATGCTAATTTTTGTGATGCCATGGTTCCAGATAATTTTCAGGAGGCGACTACATGTGAAGAGTCTATGAAATGGAAAGAAGCGATGGATCGTGAGATGAACAGTCTTATTGACAATAAAACATGGACACTTACAAACAAACCTAAAGACAAGAAGATCATTGACGTAAAGTGGATTTATAAAAAGAAGAGTGATGGTACTTTTAAAGCCAGGTTAGTGGTAAGAGGTTTCCAACAAAATGATTTATTGATGATATTTACTCGCCAGTTGCTAAAATGCCAACTCTGAAATTGTTATTGTCTTATTGTTGTCAAAATTCTTTAGAAATCCATCAGATGGATGTTGAGACAGCTTTCTTAAATGGTAAAGTTATGTCAGATGTTTATGTTAAGCAACCAGTTGGTTATGAAGATGGTAGTAATAATGTTTATAAATTAAATAAATCACTTTATGGCTTAAAAGAAAGCCCACGAGCATGGTATGAATGTTTTAATAGTTTCTTGATAACTCTTGGTTTTTGTAGAAGTAAATATGACTATTGCTTATATGTTAAGAAGGAAAATAACTTGAATATTTACATACTACTGTTTGTAGACGATTTATTGATTTGCTGTGTAAAGAAACAAATAATTGTCAACATAAAATGCAAATTATCTGATAAGTTTAAAATGAAAGACATGGGAAAAGTTAAAAGCTATATTGGTATTGATATTAAATATGATTATACTAAAGAAAATATCCTAACTTTGAGCCAGAAATCTTATATAGAGTCCTTAGCTAAACATTATAATATTGAAAATGCAAAATTGTATAAAACTCCCATGGAAATAAATTTAAAGTTAGAACAGTCCAAGTTGAATGAAAATGTAAAGTATAGAAATATAATTGGTGCTCTGTTATATATTAGTTCTGGTACTAGACCTGATATATCTTTTAGTGTTAATTATTTAAGTAGATTCCAAAATTGTTATAATGAGACACATTTTAAATATGCTCTTAGAGTTTTAAAGTATTTGTACTTAACAAGAAATCTTAAGTTAAAATTTTGTAAGAACAATGATGCTGATATTTTAGATTGTTTTGTGGATGCTGACTGGGCAGGAGACATTCTAGACAGAAAGTCTACATCAGGATTTGTTATAAGAGCATTTGGAAATGTTATCAGTTGGAAATCAAAGAAACAGAATTGTGTAACAAAGTCTTCTACATTTGCTGAGTACATTGCCTTATCTGAGGCTGTTACTGAAGTTAAATTTATTATTTGTTCAATGAATGATGCTTTTATTAAAATTATTAAACCTGTCAAAATATATGAAGACAACTCGGGAGCAATAGCTATTTCAAAATATGGAAATTTCACTAAAAATTCTAAACATATTGAAGTTCACTATCATTTTGTTCATGAAAATGTTAAGCAAAGAAATATTGAGATTGTAAAAGTAGATTCTGAAAATAATGTTGCAGACATATTTACAAAATCTTTAGGAAATGTCAAGTTTACAAAATTCAGAGAAAGTTTGAATATAAAATAAATAAAGTAGTTTTAAGTTTTTCTTTAGAAATATAACAGTATAAATATATAAGATGAAAGGTTAAAAAGACATATTAATAAAACTGTTTTTGATTAATGTTAAAATAAAAAAAACTGTATAAGTTTAAGTGAACTATTGTAGTTAAGTTTATATAAGTAAACTATTGTAGTTGAATAGTTAGAAATTAAAAATATAATGTAAAGGTTGCAATATAAATGTAAGGAGGCGTGTTAATTATTATACATTTATATTGGCAACACTGGCGCTCACTTCCTTCCTTCCTTGATGGCGTCCTAGAGGTGTGTGTGCAAAATGTATCTTGTGCCATTGAAATAATAAAAGTGAATCTGATTAAAGCATTATTATTGATAATACAAAGCAGTAAACCCAACCAATATATATAAAAAAAAAAATTAACTTATTACAATTTGGCGTCAAAAGCCCGCCGTTTAAGTCTTTTTATTCTTAAAACCTATCTAAGGACACTTGGGTTTTCTAGACGAATCTAACGATACCCTAATTGTCAAAATCCATCCAGCCGTTTGGAAGATTCGTGGGAATAAAGAAATTTACAAACATACAAGATACGCGCGAAAAACAATACCCGTCCTGATAGTCGGGTAAAAAGATACTGTATGTCAAAGCAATGTTAAGAAAAGGCACACCCAATAGCTAAACTTAAACTTGTTGAATTTCATCAACAATTTGAGATATGTTAGGGAAACTATTATTTACTTTAGACAATATTAGTTACGGCACTTGGCTGCTTCAACCTATTGTCAGTTAAGTTTCCATGCGTACAAGTTTGATGACGCTTTCATTGCTGCTTTGTTTCAATTCAAGGTAAGTAATCCATGAATTTTAGAGAATAATAAAGGTACCTACAACTTAATGTTTGTTTGCACTAATTATAACACATAAACACATACACACTTATGAAAGCTGTTTCTATCCTTCTTCTTTTAAATCAATGAAAACCTGCCAAAGTTTAAAATTTTCTTATTTTGTAACAGGTTTTTAGGGTCGGCAACGCACGCATAAATCCTAGTGATGCAGGCATTCATAGGATTCGGCAAACACTTTCTATAAAGGCAAACTGTACGGCTGTTTCCCCAACTCATGGTATAAAAAAGTTATACCATTTTCTAGGAAATTAATGGTAAAATAAAAAACATAATGGTAAAATAATTATGAACAAAATCAGAAAACAGTAACAGCCCAATACCATCTAACCAAAAACCTAATCATTAATTTGGTTATCAATTTGACGAGAATTATCAAAATTCAAATGGAAGGTCTGAGTCCTATTCTATTAAAGAAAATTTCAATTAAAACTTTATTATACATACATACGTTGGCTCAACGGAATAGCAACATTATTGGAAAGTATTCGTGTCATAATTGAACTTGTATCGTAAAACGACGTTTAAATAAAAACTATTTGAAAGGTTTACTCCGCTTCATTTTACTGTTTCCAATTGAACTCTGAAAGTGTTTTGGTAAAACATTCCGTGCATGAATAATTTATCATCAATTATTGTGTTAGTTTAGTAAAAGTCATTGTTGAAAATACATCCCTTTTTTAACAAATCGGACCTTTAACTACCTATAAATAAATTTATAAAGATAAAATCAGTACTCACGACATTTGAGCTAAGATTAAAAAAAAACTGGACTCGGCTATTATTTTATTCGTTTTTGTACGGAAACAAAATTTGTTTATCAAGTGCTCAAGTGCTTCCTGAGTGAGGTTCATAGCCTGTTGTGGCAGCTAGTTACACTTATTTAAATGAGCTACTAACTTTAGATATATGACAACAGTAACTTACCATGACAGAGACTCCTGCAGGGCCGCACCATGTGGCCCAGCGGACCACACTTGGGCACAAACAGCGAGCACAGGAACAACGCAGTCAGGTCGTAACAGCGCACGTCCACCACTGCCTCGTACACTTCCAGATCCTGATAACAACAAAATTTAGCATCATACCAACACGATTTTGCCCCGATGGGGTAGGCAGGGGGGAGTATATCCTCATTTTGCAGCAATTCATTAATATCCGCGCGCTCGGGTCTCCTCTCCTCTATCTAGAGAGCTGAGTTTAGACCATAATCTACACACGCTGCCTCGTCTGCGTTACTGAGCAGTAAATAACATTGCGTTTCATATTTAGAGATTGTATCAGTATGACGAGATGACTACAACCATTTCTAGGACAAACAGAACAGACTCCTTCTAGTTTTCTCTACCACTGAAATAAACTTTGTCCAGCAATATCAACATTAGGTAGTTCAGTTCATTTATGCAACAGACTATATTCATTTAGTTAATACCTATTACTAATTTATTATCAGTGGGTATATCAGCCTTGGTCTACTATGCAAGCATGGGGAAATCGTACATTTTCAATAATAATTTATGTACTTCCTTTGATGGGAATCTCACAGGGAGCTATGGCGGGCCTCATAACCTCTAATATGACCTTGGTAATCTATATACGAGAACTGTGGAACTAATTAATTAATACCTAACCTGAGATCTATCAGCAGAACAATGACAGCACTCGAGTTCAGAGCTGAGCGGGCGCGCGCCAGCAGATTTAATAAACATTGGTCGTTAAGAACGCCTGACGCCGATGTTTCACGTCTCGGCCCCGCTTTGTTTCCGCGACAATGATGGATTCACGGTACGGTGCTAATGATTCTAATTATTATTGATGTAAAACGTCACTCGCTTGGTCGATATAGACGCGGACGATGCGAGCTAAAAGCTTTTCGGTTTAGTTTTTGATACACGAAACCATAAAGTTGTTAGAACGTTTACATCACTTACTTACCATCATCTATCCAATATATTATTAAACTAGAATCACGCGGAATGTTTTTTTTTGGCCACTGCTCAGCTCCTATTAGCCATAACGTGATGTTATATACCCTATAGCCTTTCTCGATAAATGGCAATCCAACACTAAAATAATTGTTCAAATCGTATCAGTAGTTCCTGAGATTATCGCGTTCTACCAAACAAACAACTCACGAAAAGTTAAATTTCCTTCTACTACACCCGCATATCGTTCAACTTGGTACTTTGATCTGTTCGATTTTCATATGCAAGTATGATATAAAAGGAGTATAGGTGGAAGGCGTGCGCTGACATTTCTCGAAGAGATTAGTAATGGCCGGGCGTTGAGTATACTAATTAATTGGTCTAAAGCTCCCTGATCTGTGCCTTGTGGGTTCTCGATCAATTAATTTTCGGTAAGAGGATTATGTAACTTATATAAGCTTGTTAGTGAAACAATAACTACTCAAATCATTCTTGCTTACAGTATTGAGGAAGAAATTTATTTAACACACAGATTGTGTGAATTGAACAGTTGAAAAGCCAATTCAATCACCGCTGTGATCGGTGAACTTAATGTTAATAAATTTCTTACCTTCTTCCATGTTTATAAAAAACCTTAAGGCTTTAGACAAAAAGAACAATATTACTAACGAGGTCGGCTGAAACTTTGCCAAAACATTTAACCATAGCAGGTTTAACTAATTAACGGCTACTTGTCCGTCAAGTGCCTGTTTAAGCTTGTTAATGGCAGTTTAACGAGCACCTTGGATTCGTTGCCTACTTTAAAGACTCTTTACTGCCTCGTCTAAGCTACAAAATAATATTTTTTGAGAATTTCCTCTGTTGCGTACCTAATGCGGCTTCCTGGTTGAGAGATCTACTAATCCTTACTTAATATAGATAAATTCAAAAGCTGTGTTTAGATTTCTTTAACATTGCAACGAAGCCATGAATCGTCATAGATTGTTAGTTATGAATTTAAACATAGGCTTCAAACAATTCCGATTAGGTATAAGTTCACGTAAATCACACAGGCAAAGCTGTGAGTGAAAACTAGCATCTCATTTATGTAGTAAAATATGTGTATGTAGCAAACATAGAAAAAGGTTTGTATCTAAAACTTTGTTGAAGCTAATCCGAGCGACCACAAGAACTTCCAATTTACCTTATTTGATCTTGGGAAATCGTAAAGAATCACGCTCTAAATATATTTTCTTTAGAAAATAAATCCCAAGATTGCACAGTATCAGAGCATCACGTGATGATAAAATCATCTGCTATTACAACGGAATCATGTAGGTATTTAATATACACTCCTGCCCTACTTAACCCTTGACAATATTTAATCCTATCTTAATAAATTTGTAAGTAACGCAAAACATATTGACAAAAACAACGCAAATATTTATCAGATAAGTTAGCATAAACTTGTAAATGATTTTCTTTATGATTAATATCTGTACTTAACTAGTATCAATCATATACCGCCTCTTTGCTCCATATGGCATTAAATTAATGTTTCAGAAACAAAACTCATTAAATTGTAACTTAACAGTAATTTGACTTGTTAGCATATATTTGACTTGGATATCTAAATAAGATATCGCCGAAACTATACAAACAAAGTTTTGATACCCATCCCATACAGTAAAGTAACGCAAATTAAAAGCCCGATATTATTGGTAATACGAGTATGTTTGCAAACTAAATATTGATAGAAATAAGTAATGTAACAGTTATTGAATATGCTATCAAATATTTTGGTTATTGGCAAATGAAAATCGCTTGCAACCAACTAATTTACAAAGTGGAAAGTTGCCACACTTTTATATTATTTTACTTTTGGAGATTTTGTTGTGATTCATCACGTGTTTACATCACGTGTAACGTGGCTAAATCTCAAACGACACAAAAGTTGTAACCACAAAAATTTGTTCCTATACTCTGTCCAATCATTTATTTTCTTTTTGACAGCTAATCTAATAAATTTAACTTTAAAACGAGAGTAAATAAAATATGTAACTTACATATTTTCATTGAACTAAACTATTTTTAACAGTTTTTTTAATTCGATCGAAACGTCGCCGTCGGGCAAACTTCTCGAGCGTTATTCACACTGAGGAAATGAATAGAATTTACAAACCTGTTGTGCGTCCCTCTGGCCAAAGTGACCGATGTAGTTAGGGAACACAGTGAAGTTGTAAGGCACCCTGTGCTGTTGGCAGAAGTTGACGATGACTGGCAGACACACGCCGGGCGCAGGGTTCCTCGCGCCGGGGGCTACTGTGGGGGCCGGCCAGGTCACCACCGTCGACCGGTTCACCACTTGTGATACATACTGTTGACAAACAGTGTTTACTAAAGTTGTGGTAATTTGTACAGTTTTGTTAAATTGTATAAAAGTTTTATAATAATTCCAGCTTTCAGGTTTATTGTTCATTATCGCAATTATCTTTGAATGAGTGAATTATAATTACATTATTCTGTAAACACGACGTATTTTCTCGTAGGGATATTTACATAAACGCCTTTAATTTATATTACGGTTACTTTAAAAGTATAACAATTTTAATTATCACCACTTCAAGTTTTAACAAAAAAGGTACACGTGCCAACAACAGAAACTGTTTTCTTAGAAAGCCATGTGAAAAACGAAACATACCTTAGTAACAAAATTTCCAAAGAACACTAAACAATATATTTGAATAAGACCGTGCCCTTACAATGTAACTATTGTTGTAAGTCTCACAAAACACACAAAGACGGCAGGTAAGACAGAATTGTTGCCTGAAGCCCGAAGCTAGCTTTGAGAAACGAGCACAATAATTGTTTTGTTAGCAAAGCTTTGCCTTTCCAACGTTTTTGTGGTTCTCGGCGGAAAATCTGCTCGCAATTAAGAATTTCTCTGGCTTTTTCAATTTTTATTTGGTTTGAAATTACTTTGAGATCTTTAGCACTTTACTAAATGAGATAAACGGTCTTCTAGTATCCTAGATATATAAAAATATAATCGTGCTAATAACTTATAAAAGTAGGTATATCTATAACTGACATGACGCACGCATCCAAGATATAGTGCGTTTATTACCTAATAATGACTATGAAAAGTTCATTAATATCTTTTTACCCGACTGTCAGGACGGGTATTGTTTTTCGCGCGTATGTTTGTAAATTTCTTTATTCCCACGTATCTTCCAAACGGCTGGATGGATTTTGACAATTAGGGTATCGTTAGATTCGTCCAGAAAACCCAAGTGTCCTTAGATAGGTTTTAAGAATAAAAAGATTTAAACGGCGGAAATTCAATTTTTTTTTAACCAAACCTATCTAGTTGGGTATCAAAATAAAGAGAATCAAAAGGAGATTACATATATTTAAAAAGAGATTATACATAATTGAATGGTTCCGAATTGTAAGTAATTCTATTTTTTTTTAACCAAACCTATCGTGTAGAGTGTCAAAATAAAGGGAATCAGATGGAGATTACAAATATATACATATTATTATGTTATGTATTTAAATTTAATCAGGTATAATAATATTACAATAATATTTACGGTCTTTTTTAGTGCGTTGCTCTCTGTTGATTTTTTGCAGTCGGGTTATTAACTTTTTTAAATTATATTTACTTGTTATATAGGTATAATCTAAATCTTGGAGGAGACCCGTACCCGTGCCCAGCAGTGGGACATTTATAGGTTGTAATGGTGAGGAATATAAATCTTAATCGCTCTCGCTAAAAGTCAGCGTTGAAACACTGCCAGTAAAGACCTGGACCCTGGACTGGTACGTCAGCATTAAACTGAGCGGTGGATGTGGCAAGCATTTAAAAAAAGCTTGTTTGTTAATATTCTAAATATTTTATGTTCCCTAAATAATTAGTTTTTCTTTATTTATTTTTTTCTTCTAATCAATTATTGATTCTGTCATTAATACTTTAAAAAGGCGTTTATATGCAGCAGACAAAAATAAATTCTTCTATATAGTATGTATTAACCCATTTACATCTATTGTAACATAGACGCGCACCCCGGCACCGATAGACATAGGAAAGCATATTCTAAAGAAAAATATTATATAATCTGCACGGCAAGGATTATGGATATAACCGCACCTTTATGAGTAGAGCGGAATGTGTTTCATGTAATTCAATATTCGTAATCAGACTGCCAGTATGGATAATTGTTTTAATGAAAACATTAAACTTTGATGTTGCTTTATTAATAATTCCCGAAATAAATTCCCTTAACAACGTTGTTTGTTAGTTTGTTATATGTGTGTGTCTAAGGCACCGAATACTGAAACATTATTTTGTTCATCATGATCAGTTTAACTATCATATATTATGTAAGGCTATAGTACAATATAGGATTTCATCGAATTTCACAGATTCAAATTATGTGAAATCATTCGTGGCATTTGTACCATACAATGCTAGGACGATTTTATTGCTATGCATCATCATCATCATCATCTCAACCTATTAGTATCTCACTGCTGGGCTCGGGTTTCCTCTCCTCTATCTAGAGAGCTGAAAGGGTTTTGATTGCTATACTAGGTACAAACCCTTGAAAGCTGAAATTGTACAAGGTATACAATTTTAGTTCTGAATTCGAATTAATTATTTACATATCTCCTACAAAAAACCCAGCATAATCCTTTCACAAATCATTGCAACGGAAAAAATATTAACTTAAAAACGTATAGGTATATAAATATAGGTTTTTCGAAGCTTTCAAAATATATTTTAATACTTATTAAAATAGTATCCTGAGCTCATTGGGAACACAAGAAGTTTTAAAAATGTCAACAAAGTGCATCTGAAGCTCCTGGTGTTGCAGGCGTCCATATACTTCGGTAACCACTTACCATCAGGCGGGTAGCAAGCTTGTAGATACCATCGTAAGTAAACCAACATACCTGTACGGCAGGGTTGGCTCGGAAGTAGGCGAAGAGCGCGCCGGTGATGGCTAGCAGCGCCAGCGCGTTCAGTGCGAGCTGCATCAGGCGGAACTTGTGCGGAGACGCGGTCGTGCTTGCCCCTCGCATGTCACGGAGCATCTAGTACCAAGCAATACGTTATTTTATGTAATTAGAAAATATTACAATATGATCTCCTCTAGTCTTCTTCTTCTTATCGCGTGGGCTTGAGGCAGACCCTTTACTTACTGACCTTGGAATTTATCAAGTCGGCCAGAAGGCTTCCAACTTGACTTAACGACTACCACATTAAGTGATAACCGGGACCAACGGCTTTACGTGCCATCCAAAGCACGGAGACGTTCGAGAATGAAATTGCCACAAACGGTCACCCATCATGGACTGACCTTGCCAAGTGTTGCTTAACCTCGATGATCGTAACGAACATATCAGTATCACAATGCTACGAGCGCCTCAACCTCTAGTAATGGAGTGGCACGTGAAGAAGAAGGAAATATTTCAATTGTCAGCTTCTTTTTTTGGGTTTTCGGTGATACGTTTCCAGCTGATTAGTCAAGATACTACACTATCGTAATATAAGACTTTGATTTTTAAGTTAGAACATTTTACAAAAGAATTTTTGTGTCCGTTAGTTTCATGTTTGTAAAGCTCCCCGCGACACAGGGCTTGTTCCCTAGTGCGGGCGTTGTCTTTAAAAAGAAAAAAAAGAAAATTAGCTTGCACTAAGCACCCTCTCAGCTCTCTAGTTAGAAGAGGGGAGACCCGAGCCCAGCTGTGGTACTTAAAGGGTTGCTGATTATGATGATGAAGCAGTGAGGTTTTAAATAGGGGAAATAACCGCTTATTGGTTCTGCAACACCAATTTACAAACAATATCACTCCAACCAACTGAACCACGCCAAGAATACATGATACATGGGTATCGAATCCCCATTCGCATAGTCGGAGTGATTTTAAATTCAAGAATGAAAGTTTCCTAAAAGTAAATTTTATTAACAAAATGCACCAAATACTTAATGCCATCCAAATCTTTCCATTCAAAAGCAGAGAGCATTGTGAGCTAACCAGCTTACTGCAGAGCCGGAGGCGTTCTAACTGAGATCCTTTAGACAAAGGACAAAGCTCGTTCATTTCGTCGTTTGTATTCGCATCGCAGAGTGGCCCCAGGGAAGCACGGATAACACTTTCAGTATATTCTAATACCTACGATGATGCGCTCTTCAAATAATTAAATTTTACCAAAAGCGAAGAGCTATAGCGAGCTAGTGGCACGTGTGTCATTATTGGTCCACTGCTTGCCCCTAGGGCTCACTGTTGTGACTCAGATGTATAGTATTGTATTTTATTCATTAAATTATATAATGATTTAACTTCACGTACTCAACTTTTTAATAAGGTTATTAAGCTGAGGTAATAAGGTATAGTTCATATAAAAACTTGGTTGTTGTGTTATAAATAACAAACATTATATCTCGCTTACGGTAGGCACTGGGCCCTGGTTCTGACTCGTCGGTTCGGTCCCGAATCGTAAACTTTTACGAATCTTAGTACGACGTATTTTTACCGAATACAATATTAAAAACTGGTTAATATAAGATTTTTCCGCAATCATCTATTTCTTTAACATTATGATTTTTTAACTTTGAATAAACTGACTTTTCCGTCCGAAATTTTACATTCATACATAGAAGTATTCTATTTAGGTTCACATAATACAGGTACGCATTGATACGATTTTTATTTGGATGGATGAAACAGTTTCTTTCCAAATGAGACTAAACAAATAAGTTCGACTTGTAAAAAGTGCCTGAGAGCAAACAACGTGTTTCACAGGTCAACAAAGTTGTTGTCCTCGAGGCTACTCCATACCTACTAGAGAAATAAGAAATATTCCCTCTCTAAAATGTGCAAAAATCCTGTAGAAAATAATCTTATGCTGAAAAGGAACATATAAGTAAATAAATATTGATTTGCACAATTTGATTTACCGTAACGCAAAGACTTCAACTTAAATAAAGAAATCATTTTGATAGTACTGCATTACAAAAGAATGAAATAAATTAAAACAAAAGTAATTGAAAAGTTTAAAAAACTCAACCCGTTATCTATATATTCAAGTAATATAATAGCTATCTTATAGATACAAAGACAAATCTCAACAACGAACTAGACATAGCACAGAAGTCTGTGTTTGTGCAAAATGCAATCTTGAGTCATGTAAACAGAGATGTGAGGCGCGCTCTGTGAGATGTAGGACATGACATACACACACACCATCCCACACGTGTGTACACACCACTGATTAGAAACTTTGAGATTGAGTGCGGTAAACTTCAAAACGGACTTTATGAAGAATAAAAGCAAAGTTTGTCTTGAGCTTATATGGATTCTTAGGATAGCGTTAAAATGTTTTTGTTCTAAAACAACAATGTTTTCTTTTTAACTTTAACTTCCAAGTAGAGCTACACTTTTTAATTGAATTTTATGTACCTAGTAAGTATGTAGCCGAGCTACACCCTTTAAGTATTTTGTACTAAACAAGTATACAAAGAGATGATTTAGTTATTACAATCGATTATATTATATCTCAAGCTCGCCGGCTCGGCGAGTCCTCTAAATGCCTTCCAATAAGTTGTCTCGATTTATTTCATTGTAAAGGCGATTACGATTTTAAGGAGTTCCAATGATTGAAAATCGATTTCAATTTCTTGGTATTGTTGAATTTTTAATTAATTACTTTACAGTATAGCTTATTTAATTATTCCAAGTACGAGTATAACACCATTGTAATGAATAATTAATCTTTTTACTTCTAATAATTTAAATATATTGTGCATTATTGTAGCATATATTGTGATTGATGTTACATTATTGTCTATTTTATAAGAAGATTGTTTTTTTGTTGCTTATTTTAAATTTAATTAATGTAAAAAAAAAATAAACAACATTAACTTCAATTTCTATTCAGCTTTATCCACAATGGTACACTGCTATTGACATAAACGTTTCGTATTTATAGTTAAAGTTAAACGTATTTGTACCAGTTGCACACTCAACGCTCACAGTAATCACGATGGCATTCAATGAAGTTTGGCTGCTGAGCGCAGACACTCTTCGTATAAAACTAAACATAAGAGAACGGAGATAGCGATTTCATTGCAAATTTTATTATTTGTTGGGTTTAGATATATAGTTTTTTTTAGATATAAACCTACTTCAATGTTTTAAAAGACACACACAAGAGGAAACATATAAATATAGCATATAAAGTATAACAAAAGGTAGAACATAACAGTAAAAACTTGAACCGAAAACAGAAATATTTATGTATTTTTAATATACTAAAAAAAACGTAAAAGATAAGTAGATAAAAAAAAAGCTTATTTTGCAATATAAGTACTTACACATTTATAAACTATAACCTCAATATTAAAAGATAGATGTTGTTATTAGATCAGAAGAATGCACTGGAATAATTATGCAATGCGTGTGTGCTGTACTTAAGAAAAGTAAAAAAATATTTATATTATTAAGTATATATTTTTTTATATCGTCACCTCCGGTACCTTGTACCTCTGTAGCCGAAGCTTTTAAAGTAAACACACGCGCTTAATGTGGAGCAATATTTAAATTGGCAGCTGCCCGGGCGACCGCTTGTGTGACATAAATGCTGCTGCAGGCACCGGCACACTTTGTGTCATGCACTTATGCGAGCATCGAGCATGGAGCTCACGGAAAATATTGTTGCGAGCTGTTGCCACATTTGTAACGCTCTGTTGCTTTGCTCATGGATGTCAACAGCTTTTGCTGCTTACAGAAATGTTTAATATATCAAATATTGGGATTAAAATGGTATTACTGACTCAGTCATATTCAATTTGTTGTAGGTACATTAAACTATGTTGGTGTATTGTTTAGTTAGACTAGGTTAGTATTTTTTTGGTGAATATTTTATTAGTAATGAGAATGATTCATTACTGCTCAATATTTTCATTACCTGCGTTGATTGACAAACACAATAAGAGAACAATAAAAGTTTATAAGTAAGTCTCCATAAAAAAACGTTTAATATATTTATCAAAGAAAAGTGAAAAAATAATAAACTAATTGAGGTACACATAATATGATAAACTTACCCGATGATGTAGGGACATGTTACTGCCATTCTGGAATCTAACAATGGTCTGGAGCGAGGCTGGCGTTGACATACTTTTGGTGATGGATCCGTTGCCCGAGTCTCTATCTTGTTGCTCTTTCAAGAGAAGACCGCGAGCTATCTTTGCGTTTAGACTTTTGTTAACATGTTGATGAGGCAATAAGGGCGCCTCCATTGTCTTAGTCGTGTATGAAGGAGAGGAAGTTTGGCTAAAGGAGTCTGAAGATACGTTGGAGTCTTGCCGGACGCTAATATTTGAGCCTGAGCTTGGAGATCGTTTAATTGGCTGGACCGGATTCTGTGGTAAAGGCGCAGGAATGAAGGGTGTCGAGTCTGGGATTCTTTGAGGAGGTCTCCTAGTTTGTATTGGCTGAGGGTTTCTGTTGCAGTCGAGGCGCGGTTGTGGCTGGACTGGGGCGACCGTGCGACTGTTGCGGTTGCCGTTGGGGTCTATGGTGGGTGGCACCGTGGGAGGTCGAGGAGGTGTGGGCGGCGGCACTCGTCGTGGAGGTTGTGGCGAGGAGCGGCGCGGGGGCGCGGGCGGGGGCACCGGCAGTGGCGCGGGCGTCACACTCGCCGCGGTACGTTGAGGGACGGGTGGTGGCGGCGGTTGCACTGGTTGGATTTGTGGAGGTGGCTGCAGCTGCAACAAGGGTAAACTTTAAATATCGGTAGTCTAAAGCATTCACAAATCTTTGAATTACCTAAATTGTATATAAAATTCACATATTATTTAAAATTACTTACCTTTAATATAGGTCTTGGTGGTGCGAGCCTGGAGGGTGGACAGTAGGGCAGAGCGTCAGAGGGGCAGTACACGAAGCCCGAGGGGCGCTGTGGTTGTGCTGGGGCGCAGGCCGCTGTGGAGTGTCTGCGAGGAGTACCGGCGCTGGGTCGAAGTAGTTCTAGAAGTTTCTCACCTGGAGTCGCGGCTAGACTACCTGCTCGCCCACACCTATTGGAAATTATAATATTTGGAAATAAAAAAACAATTAAAAGTAATTTCTAATCACCAATTTATTTTCATTGACCCTATTTTATCTCGTCGTTGAGATAGCTTTCTACCTTGAAGCAAGCAAGAGCGAAGAAATATCGCCTTAAAGAATGCTACGTTAACACTAAGTGGTTTGTATATTATATCCTTAAATAATTTGTAGATAATAATGTAACATAAGGTATTAAATTTTTGCATAATAAAATCTATTTGGCTTACGCTACGAAAAGTTTTAATGATACATCATTAAAACTTGGTGGGTACTTATAAAAGTACCCACACCATTTTCGTTCAGGATTTGATGATGACCTGAAAGATAGTTGCGAGATCTTAGCAACGGGAACACCTAGGAGATTCTTTCTTGGGCTCAAACAGATAAAATGTACAACTAAGATGTTTTTGGACTCAAATAGGCTAATAATAAGGATATTAAATGAAAATCTGACCAACTGGCTGACGTGTATTGAGTACCTACACAGCCGAAACTGCTGAAACTAGGCGCAAAATGTTTAGTATAGTTTTCTTTTGTGATAAAGGCGATCACTAAGTCTATCTGAAATTCAAACAAAAAAAAACTTGAAATTTTAAATTCTCTAGAAAATTGAAAATCAATACCTATCTATAAGAAAATTTCTGTCATATGAACCAAATTACGTGCGTGTGAAGCTGTGTCCACTATTTTAAACAAAAGATTAAGATTAAGAAAAGTAATTTAACAGTAAGTAGGTACCCACTCAACGGAACGTCCGCTCGCCTCCGATGACAGATCAAGAATGTGAGTTGGATGTCACTGTCAATGTCATTTATTTATGGATAACATAACAACCGTGATCGAGCTGGTGTATGATAATTTGGTCTAAATTGCTTGCGTTATGTTGTCAGTATTGTATGTCCCATTTACTGGTTAACACTGATGAATGCAATCCGGTGCAATGAGCACGTGGCAGTGGATGGTAATTGCGTGTCTACGCTGAATGAGTTAAACATGTAGTACAACTCACAAGTGACACTGAGCGCCTCTATACAGAAGTGCTGTGAGTAATTTACAAAGCCAAAGGAAGTGCAATTAGGTATTTACAGGAGGCTTACTCTGAATTTCGACAAATGTTCGGTTTTGATGTCACTGTTAAATGTTTGAAAGTGACAGCGACCATACCTAAATTTCCTTACATTTGACAGCGACATCAAAACCGAACATTCACATGTCGAAATTCAGAGTAAGCCCCCAGGAGCTTTTTATTTTTCTTTCAGATATTAAGTCGCCTTCAGAGAAAGTAATCTCATTCTAAATTATGTAAATCTTAATAATATACATAATACAAATAATATTCTTGCAATTAATTATTATGTAAAATGTTTATGTTGACAGGTTCGGTTTCTCGCTCAAATTGCGCCGAAGACCATAAAAGTCCCTACACAAAACCACAAATGGAACCTACTTCGTTGATAGTGTCGTGTTTCTACTGGTGAGAGAGGTATCGTTGTACAAGAGGTGTGTATCTCTTACTACCATTCGTGTGAATTTGTTCCTTAGTCTGGCCACATAGTAAAAGGGCGTATTTACTTTTTTGTTGACATTTTTGACGCTGACTGTAATTGGTTTATTTCATGTGCAATTATTTTATAGCAATGTTTTAAATTCCCTCAACATCTTTGGAGGAGACCCGTGCCCAGCAGTGGGACGTTTATGGGTTGAAATGATGATGATGATGAATGTTTTAACAAACCACAATTATTGAGAACAGTGACCAAAATCATTTAGTGAAAGGTTAGCACATATCTGTTTAATTACAGACACCAGAAAAAGCCATTAAGTATATTGAAAGTCTTTGGCGTCCATTAGTAGTGCGGCAAATGACATGGATAATGACAACTGTACCGTTGATTACTCGCCCCTGATACAATACACACAAGGGATGGTCTACAGTACACATTGTTCCACGATCATTTATCTCTGAATTCGTCTGACATACATCGTTTGATTGAGTAGTTGTATGATTGGCAACTTATTTATTTATTTAGGCTCACAATGCACATTACAAGCAAAACAAAAATCAATAACAATAAAAATTGCATATTAGAGCTGGCTTGGAACGTAAATTTTGTGTGCTCAGCGAACATAGTTTTCGTGACTATGTTAATACAGTTAATACTAATTCATTTTTTCTGCCCATAAACGCGTTACTGCTGGGCACGTGATTCATTAAACTAGTTAATATTAAATAATAATACATACTACACTACATTCCATTACACACAGTTAACTATAACGGTTAAGGGTGCAACTATATTTATTTGATAGTTTCTACTTGTTTTAGCTTGGTAAGTATGTTGGTAAAAAATGGCATACGTGTTATTCTGGACTACAACCTATCTGTGTACCTAATTTCAAACAAATCCTTTCAGCTTGGCGTCATAACATCTAAACTTTCGTATTTATATATAATAATAACAGGATGTTTTTAATGAAGTCTTCAAAAATACGATACTTATGTGTGCTATGGATTCATACTGAAAAGACATTGGTGGCATAACATAACATAGCATCACGCCTTTTTCCCCGAAGGGGTAGGCAGAGGTGTTTCACACCCACATTTCGCCAGCTATGTTTGGTCCCATGAAATAGGGGGCGAGCCTATTGTCATCTACCGGGAACATTTGTTTGCCAAACTCCGGGAAAATCTCAATACTGGAATTTCATGATAGAAAAGCCCAATACAATTTTCACCCGACCCGGGAATCGAACCCGGGACCTCTTGCACAGCAGTCGTATACACTTTCCACTACGCCACCGAGGCAGTTACATTACATTGGTAGCATCAGAAATAATACTTAATATTCTGCTGTAAAGTCACTTCACACATTCCTGACAAGCCCTTAACATAAGTACAAGTATTAAGTAGAACAACATCAATTTCTCAAGACAGTCCTGAACTTAGCCCTTTACTTAACAGCCTCCCCAATTTCCGACCGTCTGTCTGACAGTTTATTAATCTAAACAACGTCACAGACGGTGACGTAAACGCTACGTCACACTCGCTCCTCTCAACGATGACATAAAACGCGTCGTAAGATTATGGAAGCGAAATTGGATTGATATTTTGTTCTCGCTAATTTGTATTTAAGATAAGACGAACTATAATATAATATGTACATTTATGTAATGCATGGCCTTCGCTCTTATGGTATAGTACACGCAAGGTATGCATGAAGGTTTTGACCTAACAGGCATATAGTCGTCAGGCATAACCAAGTTCCATAGTTCACATTAAACAGTATTACGGCATACACGCTAGGGTTTGCACGACGACTGTGCCTGTTAGCTCAAAATGGTTCTTCATTCATCATCACCATTATAGGTCACTTAAAAGTCTAAAACTTTCTTCAATAGACCGACTAACCACTGTAACAAGGTTTTTCTAAATTAGTCTACTAACTTAGTCTTGAAATTCATCATCCTCAGTCGTAGGAAATACATTGTTTGACATTGCCGTCTTCAATCTCAGTACTTGAGATTGCCACGCCAACAAGACAGGTGAGCGTTAAGAAAAGATTTTTGGCAATTCATACCCTAAAAAAAAGATAAAAATAGATGATTGAGTTGATACTAGCTTATGTTCAAATACCTTTTTAAGTTACTAATGGTCTTGTTCGCAATAAATTTAAGCTTCGCGTTGTAAACATCTAAGACAATTAACGCCAACAAAATGCATCACAAGTGCTTATAAGTACTTGTACAAGTGAATAGTACATTCAATTCATTGGACACGAGTTTCCCGGTATCGATACTACGACGACGACGTAACGAGAGGTCACTCAACTAGAGGGCCTCGTAAACCTTCACCTTCTACAGTTGAACCCGAGACATCTAATATTTCGCTAAATGGATGAATTCTAAATGGATGTTGATGCAACTTGGCAGACACATACCATGGTTTGGATGCACGCACTTGATACCCTATTGATCCCGGTAATGTGTTCCCGTAGGTAAAACAGCTGTTTTTTCCGTGGAACAAAAACTTAACATTTAACTTTATATATCGATACACAAGCGCTACAATTTACAAAATGAAGTTTTTCATCGATGCGGCAAGACGCGCGAGTTGCGAACTTTACTGAAACGCAAATTGGTATGATTAATTGTGTTTTAGAAGGAACGTGTACTGGAGCAAGATGCCTCGGCTCTCGACTATTATATGGTTCGTTACAAATTTGTTCTAAGTATATCGCGCTCAAACTTTATTATAAGTCTCACCACTTAGTTCATCGAGGCACAATAATTTCTGATGTCTAGAAATAGTTGTTCTAAACCTAATAGAAAAGCGATGGTGGCTGAATGGATAAGGAACTGGCATGCAAATCACGCGGTTTGAGTTCGATCCCAATCGGCAGTACCAATGTGGATTCCACTTTCTGGAATTTATATGTACTAGTCAAGTGACTTACCATCTGCTAACGGTGAAGGAAAAACATCGTAAGGAAACCCACATGCCCTAGAAGAAATTCTATGAGTATGTCTGATCCACCAACCCGCACTAGGCCAGCGTGAGTGGGTTATGGCCTAAACCCTCTCAGCTCTCTAGTTAGAGGAGAGGAGATCCGAGCCCAGCAGTGGGACTTAATGGGTTGTTGATGATGATGATGATGATCATAATAGAACTTAGGTCACTTGCCTAATAAATACTTTACCCTTAGACGTAAGAAATAAAACAAATAAAAACAAAATTTGATAAAATATCTGTTGGGTACATTACAGTGATCTTATAACTTATAGTTTTACTGGGGTTATATTACCAAAGCGTTTCAACCTGTGTATAAATCAACTGTTAAGTAATATAATAATATAATAATATTCTACCACATTCACACAGCGCCATCTAGTCCCAAATTAAGCAATTATATTTGCTTGTGTTATGGGTACTAAACAACTGATATACTACTTAAATACATTTTTTTTTTGTAAATACGTACATATTATAGATAAATTACACCCAGACACAGAACAAACCTTTATGCTCATCACACAAAGATTTGTCCTGGGTGGGGATCGAACCCACGACCTCCGGCTTAGCAGTCAGGGTCACTAACCACTAGACCAACAGGCCAGTCGAGTAAGTGAGCTCAGCAATAATATTAAACTAAGTTACAAAGCAAAATATGGCTTGAGAGTATAAGTATACTCATTATTATACGTAGGTAGTTGTCATAAATTATACTAGTTTGTAACCTTAAAGTCACCAAATTATGAGTGCAAACGACTTGGAATTGGTCCAATTTCTTGTGCGCACTATCGCGTCGCGCGTCGCGTGGTAACGGACAGGACGCGATAACTATTCTGTTATGTAAGTACGAGTATGCTTTGATATTTAAAATAACATTCTTTTTCATACAATTCAACTTAAATTTTTTCGATTTTTTTTTTGGAATATAATTATTAAGTTTCTATGAATATCATTCAGTGTCTATGAAGTTATAAATATACTTGGTTTGTAGAAAGGTTTTACTGGGTGAAAGAGAAACTAGAAGTCTGTGTTGGCGATTTCTATCTATAACTACTTTCTCCCAGTATATAATTTATTTCAAATTATATTTTTAACCCTCAACGCAAACAGTGCAGTGTTATAAGTTTGACGTGTCTGTGTCCCTGTGTATCTGTCTGTGGCATCGTAGATCGTAAACGAATGGGTCGATTTGAATATGGTTTTTTTTAAAGCCAGAATCGGGACATGTTTTATGAAAATCGGCTATTTCAAGTTTATCAGCTCTTATGCATAACTTATAATATTGCTTTTCAAAACTTTCATTTTTTTTTCTTATGATGTTATTTAAATTAATCAATTCAACAAACTTATCTATTTTAAACACAGACGCCATTATATGAGCAGACCCTAAAGTAAAGTATTCAAAGTAAGTAGTGACTAACTACATGCTACCTCTACTTATGTTCGTAAACTAGACAGCTACGTAATTTCCCTAAGTTTTCATCTCGGCGCGATGCTACTCACACTTGAGCTGACGTGACTAAAGTGACACCGATTTGTGACACGTGACTGCCGACTGGGATTAATTACTCTACAGTCTACATGTTATGTTTGTTGTCTGGTCTTACCTGTCCTGTGTCCACCTGTAGAGACAGACACAACTTTGAGATGAACTCTTTTGAATATTTTGACCTTTTTTAAATAACTAGAATAAAGTAGGTACATCTGTATATAAGTCCACGTCATTTAAGTTTTATCTGAGAGCATTATTAACTTTGAATTAAAGTTGTCGTTGAAGATTCCAAGATAGTTATAAATCTTCGCTTTTTGTGAAGTCTTTGAATGTACTTGTTCGTTTAAGAAAAGTTTTCCATATCTACTTTTTCAATTTCCTTCAGCGGTAGGTAAAGTTGGTTTTTTGCGTAACCGTCCACATTCACCAGCGGCGTGGTATTCTCCACATCCCTGCATAATAAGATCGAATAAAATTAAAACCTTTGCTTGGAATGTTTTGCCTTTGTATAAAACCTCAATACGTAAAAAAACAACCTACATTTTGAAATCACTGGAAAAGTGTTATTAATTGTATGTGGAAAAGTGTTACTAATTGTATGACGAGTTAATCAACATGAGCAATGAGAAAATTAATTGGTTTGGTTAATAAAATCAAACAGAATTATTTTAAAAATATACTTTCAGTGTGCCTATTCGTACTCGTCCACTGGCCCGTTGGCCTATTGGTTAGTAACCCTGACTGCTAAACCGAAGGTCTTGATTTCAATTCCCACCTTGTCTTGTCCTGATTTGTCCTGGGTGGTGATGATTGTTTGTTATGTGTCTGGATGTAATTTGTCTATATTATGTTTTTAAATAAAAATGTATTTAAGTAATAGATATATCAGTTGTTTAGTATCCATAACACATGCAAATATAATTGCTTAATTTGAAAACTAGATGGCGCTGTGTGAATGTGGTAGAGTAAAAGAAAAATTATTCGGCTCGGTCTTAATTAGTCACCGTGATCGAAATTTGGCCAAGAGAAGATAAACACACGATAACACGACACCATAAGATACATACGTAATCTGAATATAATAATCTTTTTCATGTTCCCACAAAAGGTAAACTAATTTCCTTTGATCTAACATCTCATTTTCGTCCTCTTTCAATGACTCAATATAAAACAAATGTTTATTTATCCAGGCTGGTAACGCAAACAATATTGTTAGCGATTAGGCCGGAGAGCGGAACCTTTTCACATGCAGATACAACCTTTTGATAAATCACCACAAATATAACCTCTGTTTGCTTTTAATCACAATGGAAAATGCAGATTTTGGTTGCTTATTTTTTTTTGTTGAACACTGGTGCGAGTTTCGGATAAGAATAAACCGAGCCGACGTCACATGCCGACGTTAGTAATAAATTTTAAACGACTTATTGAAAGCCTGAAGTTTTGTTCTAATAGCGGCATTGAAATGTCATCTAATATATAAATATAATAAATCTCTTAAGGAAGTCTATGTCCAGCAGTGGACTTCCTGCGGCTGATATGATGATGATGATGAGTGTCATCAATCCTGAATCATCACCATCATCATATCAGCCCAATGACTATCTTGAATGCTAGGCTGAAATCAAGTTCAAGTGAACGTTACGACAACCTGATTTAAAAAAATATTTACTTATGCCTAAATATAAAACGTAGCCAAATGCGAAGATTATAACTATCCTGTGATCTTCATCGAGAACTTTCACCGGACGTTAGTATGCTTTAAAGAGCTTACCTAGTACATTTTGTATAATAACAATTCACCAGTAAATAAATTCAACAAGAGTATTTAAAAATTGCGTTGGCAGAAACAAGCAACCGGTTAAACAAAAGAGGAATATCAATTTCAAAATTTCACCTGTTACATAAATAACATTAAAATTCATAGTACACTCAGTAAAGCCAATAAAACGTAAAGTTTGATAACAAATTCATTTAATTCGAGACGAGGCAAAAGTTTGTTGGATAAACTGGTCGGTACTCTTTAGTCTCGAGTCTTAGAAACAACTATATTGTTGTTCATAAACGCCTTGTTCAACCACAATTTATTGCTCTTGAAAACTTGATCGCAATCTGATTTTGTTTCAGTGATATTATTTTTTGTTACAAAGATGATAGAAGACTTGGCGGCCCGTAGAACAGTGGTCTTTCGCACATTGGCATGGAAAAAAAATTACCCTAAAATCAACCCTAAAGGAACCCACTTAGAATTAGCAGTCTTCAGAGCTTAGGAAAATCTCGCTACCCACAAGACATTTTGCTTTCTGATGCATGAGATCAAAAATTAAGGAATGCTAATTAGTAGAAATAATAATTATAAGCAAATTCAAATTAATAGAGGTAACATTCTTCAGGTAACCTTTTAAGACTCGACTTGACCCTTAGTTAATTGGTAGTATAAAGCTGATGGCTTAGTTTTAATTAAACGGTAACTAGACGGGCACTTTCATATGACAGTGGTATTACGAATATTACAGTGAGGTAACTTTCAGACATTAGATGGAAGAAGCGAGGAAAGGAAGCGTCTGTTGTGTGTAGGTCTTATTAGTAAAACGAGCGTGGTGCCCTCCCAAAACATAATATAATTTTAGTAAAACATCTCTTTTGTGTCTGGTCTGAGTGTGTCACAAAGAAAAGTTGCAGAATAAGTATACTCGTAATTGTATGACACAGAAACAGAACAATAATTGAACAGTCTTTTTGCAAAAATAATATTTTACGTAGCAATTTTTTGTAGAAGACAGAAGATTGAGTTTTTTGAGTTCAAACATCCTTTTTCATTTGTGTCCAATATAAACTAACTATACCTACCTTTTCTTAAATTATAAAATTTTAATTTAATAATGACAAAATTCATATACCTATGTATTTACATCCTCAGATATTATGTCCTTGATCAATCAGAATACATGTACTGAATCAAACTTATGTCTTCAGTAACTTGTGCAGTAAGATCGTTAACGAGATATTCTGAACTTGTTACCGCATAGTTACAGTTGCAAAGTGAAAACCACAGAAAGGGACTAGAAATATCTAAGATCAACCGTGGTATCGGTCTTACTGGCGTACAGCTGCTTGTCGTATTTGGCACTAAATGCAGGATTCAGTAACTACCCCGACTTTAAGCTGAAACTTCGATTTAAGAAGTATAAATATCCTTAAATCTTATATCCTTAAATCATATATCATAATCATAAAATTATAGAACACGATTTAACTCGTTGCCTATTAAATATAATACGTGCACGAATCGTGAAAGTAGTAGAAAGTAGATCAAATTAATATATTAAAGCTTCAACGTCATGGAGGTCACCGATGACCAGAATAAAATTAATTTCCCATTGTGTCTGAAAGCGTTAGCGTTCCAAGTGTTTAGTAATGTTTACTTAAGTGACAGAAATTATCACAAAAGAATCAAGCTTGAAATATGCTGTTGTGACGACCTGAAGGACTTTGGAAATAATTAAAGAAGAAGAAAAATGGGACAGCATCGTGTAGAACATTGTGAAGTGAGATAATAATGTTTGTTTTTTTTTCTTGTAGACTAGTAAGCGGCCCATCTGATGGTAAGTGGTAACTACTGCTCATGAACATAGCTGTACCCTCTTCGCATTTAATAAACAAAGCATAACCCTGGTTGCTGCCTTCCGAAAAAGAAAAGGGAAATAGAGAAGAAATGAAAAATGAAGGGGCCTGATGACAGGAGGAATAGGGCCTCGCTCCGGCGCTCCACACTCACTGGACAAAGCAACAGTATATTTAATATTATTATTAAAGCAAAAGAACTCACCGTCCTTTGACTGAGTCGTTATCGTCGTCTGCTGAGCCATCGGGTTGCAGCTGCATACCACCTTGTGCCCACGTCACCGTCAGCCAATCTGTGAGTAAGATACCAATGTTAAAAACGTAAACCAATCGACAATGACCTCTCAAATAAAACGAACTTTTATTTTGTGAAAAAGTCGGGAACCAAGTTTAACGATTTTCAACTAAAAGATTTGTTATTTTTAAACTTATATCTTTACCCATGAGTATCTAATATTAATTAAGACTTGTCAAACTATCCTTACAGAGAATATATTCTTACAAAAAGAATATAATTTTTCTCTTTATTCATATCATACATAACTTTAATGCCACAAAAATGCTGTGAAAATCTATGCAAAATTTTCGCGGATTCTCGCAAAACCCTCAGAACTTGTATGGATCGTTAAAGTTAGCGCGTGGATTATAAATCATTTGAACATACGTCGGAGTTTTCAATAGAAACAGATAACGGGCTGCCTTTGACGCGGCCTTGTTACGATACTCTAGTTCTTTATCGACTACTACAGAATACAACACACTTTTTATAACTTGATAAAATACGTAATATTTATATAATTTATATCTATGTATCTTCATGAGAAATTAATTAATAAGTAAAATAAAATTATTAATTTCTTATTAATTAATTAATAAGAAATTAATAATTTTATTTTGGTAAAAAAATAATTTATAGAAATAATATAATCAAACATTACAACAAAAACTACGGGTACGATTTAAACAAGTTTCATATTTTTCTAGAATCTTTATTAATTCTATGATATCAGACTTTGTATGTGAAAAACACAATAATAAGGTAAAATATAGTGTCTCGTGTCAATAATATTATACTGTGCCTACTGTAAACCAGCTGTTATCCTCTATACATCAAACAACAATTAAAAAACCTACATACAAAAGAATCAAAACAATAAGACTCTGTTTGGCTCACAATAATTGTTTTAACAATAACACAATATTTCTGCGGCTTTCTTTTGTGTAAATTTGCACTGAAAGAAACCTTGTTTATTTTTTAATTTGCGCGGAATACCAGGAGATCAATGTTTCACACTTTTTATGTACACTTTTAGATATATACTTACAGCTAGCTACAGCGCAATAGCAAAGACATGTTTTTTTTAGTACTTTTGAATTTCAAAAGAATACAGTGTCAGTATTTATTACTAATAATGCATGTACGCCCGTATCCTGCAAATTTGAACAAACACCCTACAGCTAAATTGTACCTGGCAAGTTGACAACCCTACTTAAACCCACATATATGCACGTGTAACATACTCGTTAACTACATAGTAGCGCTACGAGAATAATAATACTGTCACAAAAGACATTCCTTGAATATTTAAAATGTTCTCAAATGATATTCTAAGCATATCTTGTATGAAAAAGGTTCGCACGAGGTGCGAGCGAGGAACAAAATAAGTTTTATGAGTGTTGTGAGTTAAATATTAACTCATAGGCCATTGATGGATTTGTACTCAGAGTATATTCTTTACCAAGAAACTATTCCTGTATCACGGGAGAGTCCGAGGCTTAAAGATGACTTTAACATGAGTTTAGTTTTAAATAAGACAGTTCTGTTTTAGTAAGACAGTAAAACAACATTTAGAAAAATATTTAAAAAGAATATAAAATGTTTGATTGTTTCTTTTTCCGATGTAGCAGACGATCTCACGGCCCACCCAACGATAATAAGTGTTGACCGCCGCCCTCGAACATGCCATTTTTTTTAGCTTTGGTTGCGAAGAAAACTCTTGTCACAATTAAACTACCTTATATCGTGTCAGCTAGTTCATAATAAATGAAATTAAATGACCTTAAGGTTTTGTTGAGCTGTGAATACGATTGTGTGTCAATTATCGGTTGATTACGACTCTTCTCTCTCTCTCTGTCTTTCTCCTCTCCGCTTTGGAGAAATCACGGCTATAAAGTTGGAGACGCTGACCATAGGTAGCGCGTGGGCAAATGCACGTAGCCTCGTAAGTACTTTGCGCTTGGTGACGATTTATTTATTAATTTTATCATACAACTTATCATTACAGCCGTCATAAAACCTAATCAAAAAGTAATTATAGTAATATTAGAGTTCATTCAAAGAAGAACAAGATAATTCAATCACAGTCTACTTACTTACTTGCTAATAGATATTATATAAGGTATTATATAAGCGCGTTGACATTTTTCGCTCCAACAAGTAGAGGACACATTGATATAATAGATTTTGACGAAACTCGGCACATTTGAAATAGTTTTTATCTTTTTCTTTCTTTAACAAGTATATATTTTTATTTAGATGAATACGTTAAATACATATTTGGACAATATACTTAATAAACCATGCGACATTACCTTAGAGTCTTAGATCTATCGTACTTGTCGAAGTAATATCTACTACATGTATTCATCATATTACTATCGTTCTCACCGCTCACACATTCGTAAACTTCTTATACTCGTATATTCGGCACATTTCTTATTATGCGCAGTCCAACGCCTGTTATTTGAGTAGGGTAGATTGAAACGTCTCTAGAGATGTTTCGTTTAATACTCCATACCCTCACACGTACTACTCTATCTGGTGAAATATAGCTTCAATGTTAACTTAACAATATAACTTGGATAAAAAATGTTTGATAGATACAGATTTTATAGAGTCATATAAAATATTCACTGATATTATAATGTTTAATTAAAGTCGAGGTCTCCCACTAAAACTAAGGATGAAATTATCAGAAAAACATTTCCTACGAAACCATGTTGTCACTCAATGGAATGCTCTCCCTGAAAATGTAGTTATGGTACACCACACTTTCCAAAACAGACGTGACAAAGTCCTTTTATTGCCCGTGCTATTACCAATCTTACTACTAATATGGTAACACCGGTAATTGAATTACCGTTCTTGAATTACCACTGATGTTGAAAGTTGTTAGAACAGCAATGAAAAATTGCCCGTGTTACTACCGTAAAATTAAAATAACTAAAACAAAACAATCTCCAAGTCATAAGATACAGACGCATCAGCTTAGTGTGGTTTCTTATTAATGAAAACAGTAATGTAAGAACTTGAAATAAAAGCACGTATGAACTAGTCCAGCTTACTGTCACTAGATGTACTGCCTTCGGGGGCGCAGCGCGAATGTGCACAACTACTGCGTAAAAAATGGTAGGTTTTTCTGTAAAATTCTCAGTAACAGCCCTGAATTTCCGATTAAACGGCAAAAGCTACCCATTATTGTAAATACAAACATATTATAGATAAATTACACCCAGACACAGAATAAACCTTCATGCTCATCACACAAAGATTTGTCCTGGGTGGGGATCGAACCCACGACCTTCGACGTAGCAGTCAGGGTCACTAACCACTAGACCAACAGGCCAGTCTTATTAAGTCAATTACTATAATCTTACTGAAGTATTGCACGTATTTCACGGATAACTAATAACGAATAATATAATTAAGCAGAGTCAAATATAATAAAAGGAACAGGATAAGTGATAAATAAATTATAATGATGTATCCGGTGGCATGTAAGTCGAGGATATCTCGTGAAATATAAAACATTATGACGTAATACACGAAATGTTACACAGCTAAAGAGTTTATTTGTTTGGTTGAACGCGATAATCTCAGGAAATACTGGTCCGATTTGAAAAAATCTTTTTGTTGGAGACATATGTCGAGGACACATATAACATAAACTTACAACAACATAAACTTTAATAACACTAGGATAGCTGAAACCGATAAGGCCAAGATTCTAGGTCTCTATCTAGACAGCAATCTAACGTGGAAATATCACATTGAAATGCTTTGTAATAAATTAAATCAATTTGCATATGCTCTGTATAAGCTGTCAAAAATATCAAACCGCTCTACCGTCTTAGCGGCCTATAATGCTTATGTCGCGTCTAACATAAGATATGGTATTATCTACTGGGGCAACTCAACCAATAATGAATATGCATTCCGAGCTCAAAAGAAGTGTCTGCGATCATTTTGTAAATTGGAGTCAACTGACAGCTGTAAGCCATTTTTTAAACAGTTAAAGGTACTTACACTGCCATCAATGTACATTTACGAGATGGCAGTGTTCGTCAAAAGTAACTTCAGCCTATTTGAGACTCTTGGTTCTAAAAGGCGAGCAAATGATATTCGCGTTACACCACACACAACATCATTGTTTGGGAAAAGCGTGATGGGTATGGCCCCTAAAATATATAATAATTTACCAAACACAATACGTAATGCAGAGAACTTACAAATATATAAAAAACTGTTATTCACTTTTCTAACGTCAAGATGTTACTACTCTGTTAATGAATATATGACTGATAAAATGAAATGAAATTATATAGCTTGGAATATCTGACATGCCAATCAATATTAATATATGACAAAGAAGGGACCATAAATATACCCAAGTTTGTTCCATTGTTTTTTAATTAAATTATTTATATTCTATAATTGTATCCAAAAATGTTTGCATGCCTATTTGGTGGAGTATGGAGGAAACCATATATTTGTAAGATCACTATTGTACCCATATTCGCAAATAAAGATGATTGATTGATTGATTGAACATCACTCTACGGCTAATAGGAGCTGAGCAGTAGCCAAAATAAATATAATTTCTTTTTTTCAAACAAAGAACGTTGGGGACGACGGCCCGGGCAAGAGCTAGTATCTAAACAAGTGTTTATTTAAAAAAACCAAAATATCGACTGTCTTGCCTTGCCAAAAAGTAGCCTAGTACTTCGTCAGTCAATATTCTTAATTATTACTGTTATAACTTTGTGAATTTTGATAGTTCAAAATCGGTCAAGCTATTTAGGTTACAAAAGACAAGTGGAGTCGCGGGCAATAGTCAGTGCATATATAATTGAATTATGCTATTAATTAGCTTTCATCTGATACCCATTTTGCGGTAGCATTAAAAAAACGTCTGTTTTGACAGTTTACGGCCGCCATATTGGTTTTTTTGTTTACGTCACATAGCATATGACACTCGGGGAAAAATACAAATCTAATGACACCTCACACTTTAAAATCAGCCAAGCCGTTTAGGCTACAGAAGGTCACAATGGAACAGAAATGCCCACATACATACATACGCGCGAAAAATATTACCCTCCTTTTTGGCAGTCGGGTAATAAATGTAATTATACCAACAAACGTATATCTATACTGATTTTATGAAGAGGTATTTGTTGTCTCTCAAAGTATTCGACTTGTCAATCTACCTACTCTAAATCTAATAATTTCTTTAAAAAAAATTATCTGGTCTATTAATCTCAGTTCTGAGCATAATTACTGGCTTACCTACAGAAAATTGTTGTATTTATGTAACCTTTAACATTTAACTTGAAGATTCTTAACCTTTAAGAAAGTCAATAAGAACCAAAATCTGGTTACCAAGTATTCGCGAAATAATAATATGAAACGGGAGAGTGCTTAATGGTAGAAGATGGTGTATATTGGAAATTTGACGCCAACGCGCAACGTGAGCTTTTTCATTGCTCATATTCCAAGTAATTGTTGACGTAATAAACATATCACAAATATTTTGTTTTTACCAACATGTTTGTTTAACTCATAGCTCAAATAGAGCAGCTTGTCTAGCGAAGTTCCTACCGCAGCGGCTGCTGAAATATTTTATTGTTTCTGCTGATGTGTATTTAGTAGTTTCTAGAGTTCATTAGAGGAAAAGTGACAATATTTACTTCCCCTAAATAAATATGTTTGTAGGATAGCTGGCACAGAAGAGATTTTATCGCAAAGATAACGAATAGTACCAATTATGATGAAGTCTTTATCTCAACTACAACTCTAATAAAATAACTTTATAACTAAATTTATATTTTAATGTGTCTGAAATTTAAACGATAAAGTTAATAAAGTATGAATGTAGCGAGTTATCTCGTCTGATATAAATTGTCATTTCTTATTAAAGCTATTAAAATGATGAGGATATTATATGGTCGTTCGAGAAGACCCTGTTTTAATCGAATTTCTAGAATGGTTGATTTATGTAAATCTCTGAGTTATGACCTCGTACATATTACCTAGGGTCTAAGGTAACACTCATAGCCGTCCGTCATGCCTTTGTATAGAAACAAAAGAGATAATATACATTTTGTTGGTGAGAATGTTCATTTAGCTGTCCTTACGGACAGAATATATAGGTACACTGTTTCGGAAACTGCTATAACAATTTTAAAGATATTTTGAGAAATTAAAAACGATTATTTCAAATAAACGCTATTCTTAGATTTAATGGTAGGTTTCAATACATAAAAAAATGGATTTCCGCCAAGTAACGCCTACTTTAATCAACTATACACCTACTTAGAAATTATAAATAAAAAGCGAATATTTGAGTAAGTATTTCTTTTTTGAATTGAATAACACTAACTAGTTTCTACTAACATCTAAAATACCTATTAATACGTAATTGCTGTAAAAGTTTCATATACCAGTGAAATAAATAAAATCTCACCCATCCCTGGACTTAATCTCTTATTGAGAACGTCCATCCATTGAGAATGTCCTCTTTAGTGTAAAATCTGCCGTTTGTCTCACAAAAGTACAGCACAACTTTCTTTACCTTAAAGCAGTGATTCACAGTCAGAGCAGTAATAAATTCGAAACTGAGCCTGAATAGGGCTGTCACTAAGTATATAATTAAATACAAGAGAGAAATTTTACACAAGAAACAATCTCATGCATTTCATAAAACCAAAATATTCAGGGCCAAAAAGTCAGTTAATAATACCTAGCATTAGCAATTGTTTCTTAGGTGGTATTAGATTGTTGTAATTCTACTTTATTATAAAATAGTAAGTACCTAATTAAAGTGGGGGTGGTGAACATGCAAAATATCAAGTCTGAGTTCAATTCCGACCGGTATTTAACATTTTAGTAGTTGACAACCCTGACGCTACCCTTTGTCAGTGCAAGTTGGACAATTAAAGAGGGGAAACTCCGTTATTGCCAGATATTACCTATAGACTGGTCGGATCGATCGTCCATTTCCGATCTCAGATATGAATGTTTCATGACGATTCAATGATTTAGGAACTGAAAGACCTTTGCATGTTACTCTGAGTAAAACTAAGCGCAGTGACTTATTAACACAGGGATTAAAATGTGTTTAATCATAATGCTTAACTATCTTTGTTCCGTTCATGAGCGAGAACTTCGCTCTTCTAATAGTCGCCTTCTTGTTTGCCCTTCTCACACCTCTGATTTTATTCACTCTTCTTTTCCCGTCCAATACATTCTTCTTTGGAATGCCCTCCCTCTTGAGATCAGGATGTCCACAAACCGTTATACGTTTAAGAAGAGGATACATGAACTTTTTCTGCATAAATAGGTTGGCAGTTTAATCTTTAAAATCTTCTCATCTCTATTTTTATAGTATATATATATCTATAATATGTATATTTATTATATATTTTTATGAATTTTATGTATATTTATTAGTTGAACTCTCCTGTTACTTTTATTTATGCATCTACTTCTACAATTTCTCTGCACCACCCAATGGTTGACTGGTAGAAAATGCCTAAGGCATTAACTCCGCCTGTACAAAAATTCTTTGTATGTAATTAAATAAATAAATAAATGTTTGATTTTAATATATATTTGTCAAGGCATCGTCACAATATGCGATTAGAAGTTTCAAATTACCAAACAGCTAAATATTCTTACCTATAATGCTTAAATACGTTCACTCTTCCCCAAATTAACCAATGCTCACTTCTATTTCGGCCACATGACATGTTAGTTGTGTGGCTTCAACTAAACTTACCTTTATACTCGTAAAATTGTTGTATTGTTTCAAACAATAAGCTTCAACTATTTAAACTGACCGAATAGTACTAACTATTGTCTGATAAACTTTGTTACAATTGAATCGAATAAAAATTATTTGTTATTTAAACTTGTTACTGTCGTACGCCATAGATTATTAAAATATCTGAAAAGTTAAAATAAAAACTTTTTAAACTGTCGCGACTTGTACACATTTTAAATTATTATAAAACGGGTCTACGTCACGTATTATATTATAAGAAATAGTAAATACCTTATTTATTTGCTCGACGTTAAAATAGTTTACAAATTTATTTAATTTAGATCAGATAATAAAAAAACAAAAGAGTGTATATAAAACAATAAAATGTATAAAACTATATGGTGCGAAACTAAGAAGGCATCTACTTCTACACATAGAAAAAAGTTTATATTTAGTTGATTGATAAATTCTTGCACTTCTGCACACACACACGTTTAACTACAATAATTTATTAATTACTTCAGACTTAATTCTAAGACAGTCGCAATGTAAGCGCAATTTTAATTAATTAGCGATAATTAAGTACAGCGTAATTAATAGCGTTATCAATTGTGATTTAAAATTTATTGGATTACTTTAATGAAGTAGGTAACAATAATTATTTTATGCTTATAATGTATGTATTTTGTATAATCAGCACATTGAAGGTTTGTAATTATAATTAATTCCTTAATTATATATTATGGTTTCTACCTACACCGCTCCTGATAAGTCGTAGTGTTAAATATTGTATGAAACCATTAGATTATAATTCAATAATGTTCAGATTTATATTAATGCAAGTGCAGATTTAGTAGTAAGTAGTAGTTTAGATTTAAAATTATTTTCTAGAGTTTCAGATCGATCAATTAAACTAGCTTTTAACTTTTAAACTACGGCTGCATAGTAATGTGTAAAGTGATGCAAGAGCCTTACGTTTTGTTTATTATTTAGTTTGTAAACATACATATAACTTGTTAATCTAACGGTGTGGTGCTCTGCTGCATCACTTTATACGCTACTCAAATTGTAAAATACAAAAGATTGTAACTATCCATTTTTTTAAAAAGAGCGTGGCGCGAGTTTCTTGCCAGTTCTTCTCATAGCTCCCCCGTCAGTTAACTGGTCGTAGGCAAATTTGCTGACACTACTTTTCCTATAAGCTGTTACATTCTTATCTTGTGACTTTCATAAGTGTTACCTTGTAACCTAGATGAATAAACGAGATTTCATTTCATTTTAACTTTGGCCACTAGTAAACTTAATTATATTTAGATAAACGGGTTCTACATAATTTAAATAAAACTTTTAACTGTAAAAGAATTAAAACTGTTTCCTTGCAATTGTTTTACTATTAAATTTGTTAAACAGCACTGGTACAAGTAGATACTCATAAATAATAACTATTTGCCGAGTGACAGAAACACCACAAAAAGCAATTTCCTCCTAGAACCGAACCCTGTACACAAGTTGTTAGATAACTTAATAGGCTGTTGCTAGGTGACAAATAGGTCCGCTTTTTCCAAGGAAAATTTATATAGAGGATATATACCAATATATTATAAGTAGTCTAGTAGAGATTTTTCCAGTTTCTAAGAAAACATCGAAAATATGTAGAAATAAATATGTTTATTTTATTTTATACAGCTATATTTTTTGGTCCTTTTATGACTTCGTGATGGTTATTGGCAAGAGATACTATAGACAGGCCACTACTTAACAATAAAAACAAAACTGTTGTGCTTCCAGGCTTAGATACCAAGGCTCACTTACTGCAGACTGATTTCCTACTTTCTTCGAATGAGCTCTGGAAGCTATCCACCAGAAATTAATCTAATACTACACCATTTACGTCATGTATGGACACATTGGACTGGCCTGTTGGTCTAGTGGTTAGTGACCCTGACTGCTAAGCCGGAGGTCGTGGGTTCGATCCCCACCCAGGACAAATCTTTGTGTGATGAGCATAAAGGTTTGTTCTGTGTCTGGTTGTAATTTATCTATAATATGTATGTATTTACATAAAAAAAATGTATTTAAGTAGTATATCAGTTGTTTAGTACCCATAACACAAGCATATATAATTGTTTACTTTGGGACTAGATGGCGCTGTGTAAATGTGGTAGAATATTATTATAAAGAAAAAAAAAATAAAAAAAATTGGACACAATTTATGCAACTGTCAGAGCAATTATTTCAATAAACTTGGTAAGATACCTTAAAGTGTGTTTGATAGAGCTATAGAAGTACGATTATGTGTCACTAGAAGATGTTTGCTGAAAAAAAAATCATAGTTCCTATATATAAAGCTCGAATGCCACCTAAAACAAAAATTACCAAAAAAAAGAAGGCTCATCTCTCGGTTCACACAAAACACCTATTTTCCTAAAATTAAATTTTATCTTTTGCCATTTTGGTTGAATTTAGTCAATTCGCTCAACTTTAGAGAGAAATAACACCGTGCCATACCTCTTGTGTGTTTCAAATACACATATCATACGTACCCACGTATATCTTAATTAATGTCCTGTAGTGTAAGTTCTATGTAAGTACACGTACGACGAACAAACGTTAATTACAATATTGTTAACTAAGGATGAGAGCTTTTGTCGTTGCTAAGGATCAACTCTCACGTGGCGGGATTACTTACAAAGAGATTGGAATGCTTATCTCCTGTATAATGATATTAAACTAATGCTGTTGAGTAATTAAAATTTAATTTAACGCAGATAAATAAACCAGGATAGCGGGCTCCCGTGGATCTTTGTTTAGCAACTGCTCAGCTCCTATTGGCCATAGCGTGCTGTCAGATAGTCTTTCTCGATAAATGGGCTATCCAACAATAGAAGAATTTCAATTCGTATCAGTAGATTAGATTAGCGCGTTCAACCAAAAAAACAAACTCACTATAGATTTATAATGTTTAAGTGAGGACTGTATTTGACACTGACACTACACTAAAATAAATTAACTGAAGTATGACAGTGTTAGCTAAAACAAAATTAAAAATTTTAACTCACCGCCGACGAGAGCTGATAAGGACTGCACCAATTTTAATAAAACACCATAACACAACCATCACGGTCATGTCAGCTTTCAAACAAAAAAATCCGCATCAAAAACGGCCCATTAGTTTTTAGCTACAATGCGACAGACAAATGCACAGACACGTCTAACTTATAACACCTTTCTTTTTGCGTCGGGGGTTAAATCGATTGGTCAAGAGCGCAGCTGCTATTACACAAACTAAACTTGTCAGCAGAAAGTTAGTTGGTACTCATGTGGTTACCTCGTTAGAACGCTTAATTGTGTTTGAGGACAAACAGATAGACATACTTAAGTTGCCAGTGATTATGTACTCTCACAATACTTTAGAGAGATGTGGTTAAGTATATACATACGCATTGTAATTTACTGTTGAGACGAAAAAGCATAATTTATGATCTATAACTGATATGGATGTTTCAAAATTAATGTATTTTTTTGTTTGAGATCCAATTAAATACTTAAATTTTCAAACTGATGACCAATCAATCATTGGACCTGCGTGCATAACATAATTACAAACACAAAACAAATAATTATGTATTATTAAGATAAATCTTCATTCTCCTTTAAGATTAATTTTGACAGTACCTAAATTATATTTAGTGAAAAACTTGTTACATTCTTGAAGTTTCCAATATCTGACCTTAAACTTGGCCTGTACCCAATCAGTTAAACTTGTAGGTCAACCGGTACCGAGGCAGGTCAGTCTAAAGTTAAGAACAATTTCTATTATTATTATAAATGTTTAGCACGCTATTTATATAACGAATCCTTACAAACATAGTAGTAACAGCAGGTTTATTGTGGGTACTTACTTACTTGGCTTGGTTTAATGTCACTTTCATTTATTATTATACAAAAGTTTGTATTATTCTTTCCTATGATGCTGATGCGAATAATAACCAATTCTCAGGATTACTTTATAGCAAATATGTAATAAAACTAGCTTCTCTCCCGGCTTCTCCCATGGTACATGGTGTCTCGATGAAAAATAGCGTATATGTGCATCCATCACCCGTACGGTGCCGGGGTAGATCGCTAGTTACAGGGTGCTCGTTTTTTTACATTATCTGTAGTTCAGTAGCTATTTGGATACTTATCTAGAAGTTTATCTATCCAAAAGCCGAAAAAGATGCATAGGGCATATAGTCTATAATAAAAAAATATTTTCTGTGAAATATTTTTTTTACTAGCATTTGCCGAGGCTTCATGCCCGAGGATATTTGTTTGGCTACTACTCAGATTATATTTATTGGTGGTAGCATGATGTTATATAGCCTATAGTCAATCTGGATAAATGGGTTTTCCAACACTAAAATCATCAGCAAACCATTAAGTCCCACTGCCGGGCTCGGGTCTCCTATCCCCTAACTAGAGAGCTGAGAGGTTTTTTTTAAGCCATAATCCACTCACGCTGGCCTAGTGCGGGTTGGTGGATCAGACATACTAATAGAATTTCTTCTAGTGTATGTGGGTTTCCATCCACATTGGTACTGCCGGTCGGTATCGAACTCGGATCGCGTGATTTGGACGCCGCGCCGGTACCTTATCCATTCAGCCACCATCGCTTAAACACTAAAATATTTATTAAATCTGATTAGTAGTACTCTTCTGCTTTACAATATTAGAAATGATTGTGAAGAATGTAATTGTTTAATCAAATTCCCAAATAATAAGTACACAAATAACTTACAACACTTTAACTTGTAACATTCGTAGGTAAGCTACTTGAAGTTTAAAACATTACCGTCCAAGTTATGGGACTTATCCAGCGATATTAAATTTTTCAATATTTGCCGCAATATTAATCATGTCGTGAGCGCTCTGTTGATACTGTGGAACTCACTTGTTTGCCTCACAATATTGGCTCAAATAAAATATTTTATTATGAACATAAAATCTGTATGATGATGTTCTAAATATCTATTACCTGGCAGGTACCTATAAAGTCGCTAAGTAATTCTACCGTCAGTTAATTTTATTACCAAAAAATTATTGTTAGGTGCAAATTTCAGAATAAAGTATTTTTTATTGTCCACTTGATGATAATATAATATGACAGCTACCATATTTCATAACTTTTGTGGTGTGAGAACAAAATAAATAACTTCTTTCTTGCTTTCTTTTCTTTCCTTCTTTAAAAGCAAATGGGCTTAAGGTAGACCTGGTGTATAAATTTATTAAGTCGCCAGAAAGCTTCCAAATTCACATAGAGACAAACATTAAATGACAAACAAGACCAATGGCTTGACGTGCCTTCAGAGTACGGAGATTTCAGGGGCGGACCGTGAGTTTGTGGGGCCCTAGGCTGATACTACTCGGGGCCTGTCTATATTATCAATTAACCGCCTTTAAAAAAACCGGCCAAATCCGGCCATCACTTGTGTAAAGTATATAATTATAAAAAGAAAAATATTTAAATAAATATTTTACATAATCATAACCATAGGTATGATTTTTTTAATTCACAATGTTTTCTATTAGGACTGGGGGCCCCTTATATCCGGGGGCCTCGGGCTGCAGCCCCTGTAACCCCTACATAGTTCCGCCCCTGGGAGATTTGATGCTCGGGATTGAAAATTTCACAAACGTTCCATCTATGGACCGACCTAGTCGTTGCTTATCCTACATGATCGTAGTGAACGCGTCGCTATTTAAAGCAATGTAGTTACTATTTGTAATGAATGGAGGATATACTTAGTTTGCCAGTCAAGCTGTTCATTTTGATATACTCGCTGCTTTTGATGTCTAAACCAGATAGGTGTGTATCTGATTTTTTTAAGATTTAACATAAATAAATAAAATCATTTTAAACGATTGTGTTTTGAAATGAGCAATGGAGGTTGGCGGGGTCGTTATCATGGGCTTAAGCCGGCTTCGCTGCCAGCCATATCTGTAGCTGTAATCCCGCCTGACTGGCGGCTTTACATCGCTTCTCAACGATTTGTCAGTAAAAAACGACAAAGTATCTGCATATCATTTTACAATAAAAACCAAGACTGACTACCTAATTTTTGTCCAAAATTATCTTTAGGCGCTTGTGACATTGTGATGTTGAGATGTTCGTTACGATAATCGAAATTAGGCACCGTTTCGCAAGGTCAGTCCAGAGATTGGTGATCGTTTGTGTGATTTTGATTCTTAACCGGCTCCGTACTTCGGAAGTCACGTAAAGCCGTTGGTCTCAGTTACAACTTAATGTGGTGGTTGTTAAGTCAAGTTGAAAGACTTGTTGATGACTTGATAAGTCGTCATCATCGCTGTGGTCGCGGACGAATGTTCCTGCGCTCCCGTGACCACAGCAGAGCGCGACGAGAGGAACACCTCGGGGTTTTAGTGGGTGCGTGCCCCACATAACCCCTCGGTTCTTTCCCCAAGACCGAGGGGTATGCATCAGGCATTTCTTCACGATGGGTTATGGCGTGGGGGCTCAGTTCCCGTGGTGATTGTCCCAGGAGATAGCGTCCATATATGTATCCTTTTTTGTGACAATTGCATTCTTTTTGAGCGCCGTTTGGCTCGTAAATTGTATTGTCGTATTACCTATATTGTGTTAATTTTGTGGACTAAATATATAGCAGGTTGGTTATACAAGACGAGCTAAGTACAACGCGTAAATAAAGCGAACGTGCCAGGGCCGGATAAGAAGTAGTGTCGCCGCAGCGAATTGCTAGCTCCACCTTATTAGTCATAATTATAATGACGGGCTCTAACGGTACGTTGCAGAACATGATAGCGGCTGAAGCACTTTACAAATGAACGTTCTGTATTTAGCTTAGAATTTTTCCTCTCTGAGGTACTACAACGTTGTATTGATTCACTATTAGGTTAGAATTTATCTAGTTGAAAGAGGGAACTTTGAAACTATACCTATGCTGAGCTAGATTTCTTCACGATTTATTGAATTAATGTATAAATTATGCTAGTGAGATAACTGCTATATCGAGTAGATCTAAAAATCAATCGGCAAATACTCTTTTTACCCTTATACTCAACAGAAAAAATAGAAGGATTATTAGAAAGTTCATTTTTCACCCGTCAGTCTTGTGCGAGAGGGAATTCCTTCAGGACATAACTCTCAGCTATTAAGAAATTCTTAAATCATGAAATTAAATTTTCTGGAAAGTTGTGGCCCCTGTCCCACTCCTTAGTAATTGGTTTCATTTTTAAAGCTGCTATAACGAGTATATGATATGAATGTTTATGATTGTAATTAGTCAAAATCGATTTTGTGACTTTATAAGTAGTATTCCTTTAATATCGCTTCGAGTATATTCAAATCGATTCACGTCTTGTTTTCACTAGTTTATCACAATCACATTTCACAAGTTATAAAAGAGCTTTTCATTATATTGTATCAGGGGCATCTCTAAACTCTTCAATTGGTCGTAAATATTGTAATAATACAATTTATTTACACAAAGTATTCAATCAACTTTAAGCAAAATACCGCGGAGATTTAGTTTGACAGTTTTAATTTGAAATTAACTTTCACATTATATTTCATTTTGTAAATGTTTGTGGTTTTTTCCTTTGACGGGTGGTAGAGGCCAACGATATTAGAAATTTTCATGAAAATATATTTATCTTAACGAAAACTTTTTTGTAAACAAAATGAATAATAAACATAATTGTTATTGATATTTTAATGTACAAAACTGAAATAATATATTATATTAGTTGCGAAATAAAACATTCAGAATGAGTTCGTTAACGAAAGATGTCCTTATGAGAACATACCTTACGTAATTATCACCATTATCATTATGCTATTTGTAGCAATAAAAAATAAATAAGTACTTTCTTCTTTATTTATGTTTCAAAGCAAGGATTCAGAACAACAATGTTATCAGTAATGAATGTCTCAACATTTAAAACGCATTACAAAGGATAAAATATGACTGCATCTCTAAATACTACTTATAAAACAAAATCACTTGCCACTTCTATGTTAATATTATGTCGTAGGGTGATTTGATAATTCGACATAACGCGAAATTTCTAGTTATTTTGGGAATACACGTTTAATTAAACAATGCAATGGTGAAAACATGTCCCATTCTTTGTGACAATTTTTTTGAGACCTTTTCAACATCATCCGTATTTTCTCAAAATACGTAGGAGTTTCGCCAAAATTTAAATTATCAAGGTATCCTACAACGTATATATATTTTACCGACACATCTCGCAGGCGATACGTTGCTCAAGAAAGAGACTTACCTTTGAAGGATGCCATATCGTGTCAGTCCGCCGTCGCGTTCAGCTCTCATTGATCAATCGCGTGCACTCCCGTCCTGACATCAATCAAGGACTACCCCGCTCTTTCACTTTACCTGACAAACAAAACAGTACAAAAATTATATAACAATATATTTACAAGTTTAATATTAAATAAATGATTTTCATTTGACGGACGGACGGACGGGATTTCTTTGCAACAATCGGTTTTATTTACAAATTGAGCAACCCCACTATTCAAATAGTTTATGTAAGGTTATAGTGATATCTGAAGTCATATAGTCTAGCGCAGATATGTTGTGTTTATGGTGTAGAGTAGTAGTGTAATCTTTTTTTATAGTAGATCAGCATAAGGGCTCCTCTACGCCTGATGGAAAGCCAAAAGTGAAGCTCAGATAGCACTGATAACTGACACGTTACCAAAGCATCTTTGTATACGTGTTTTTAATAGAAAGGAGGAAAGACATGAGCCGACAGTGCATTCCATATTTTGATGGTACGGCAGGGAAGTACTCGAATCGTCACGAAGAAGAAGTATAATGGGTAACGAAGTTATACAGTTAAACAATAATTTAAAGTTTGAAATAGACAATAGCTCTTCTATGTAGCAGTTTATAAAAAGTTCAATAAAAGCAAACTCTAATGAGTCATGTTGAGGATTCTAATTATTAAAAAAAAACAAGCATGAAGCTTGTTCCATACTTAAACTTATAAAAACTATTCAGGAAGGTATGAGGGCAAAAAGTTGGGCGAAACTGACAGATGTCAATCAGCGCGCGCCCTAATATTCGTAATGACTTTGCAGTTGGCGTCCAAATTAGTTTTCGATGTTCTGTTAAATTTTATAGTATTTTGTGATATAATGTCTCCAATATAATAATTATGCATTGAAAAATAAGATTCAGAATTAATATAAATGTTTAAATTTGTTTATAAACACTATGTCAAAAATATGCCACTTCAGTTTTTTTAATCGCTGGCTGACTGTCCAAACAAACGGTCTTCATTTTTAAATAGTTACAACTCCCTAATCTAAGACAACGTATGTTTTTTATAGTAGTTTTAATTTGTGAGAAGCTGAGGTGATTTCGTTGCCATTACCAAAATAAGAACAAAAATATCGAATATAAAATTGAGTTATATAAGAGTGAGTGCGGAGAGTGGCGGCCGGCTCATTTCCTGAGTCGACGTCGAAACCTGTTTCACGCCAACCGACGAAATCCTTTCAAATTGTATTATTACATGTTTGGCTAAATTGTATGTTGTCAACGTTGACTACCAATACGCTGAATATATAAGGAAAGAATCTAAAGCAGGAAATTCATTGGCTTTTTTGGACTTTACAAGATTTTTTATGTTCCTACAAAAGTCAAAAACCCGTTTGAGGAAAAACCCGGCTGTACAGAAGACCGCAGCCATAATAACATTGTGTTGTGTTGTTGTGATCTGTTTCCAGGAGTGACTAGTGATACGTGATGAGCTGTGATGGCAGCCATTAGGTATATCCAGCAATTATTATTGTTCGCTCCCGTCAATCTTTATTTGGCAATTACTCAGCTCCTATGGGTTGTAGCGTTATGTTAAATGGCCTATATAACCTTTCTCGATAAATGGGCTATCCAACTATTTTCTTCACTTTCTCTTCATTATTATTAAATTAGTATTAGTATAGATAAAGATGAACCAATTTAGTCACATGTTGATGATGACGACATAAATTCAATAAATGTTAATTGTTATGTTACACACACAGAGTCGTCACATTTTTCCCCTCCAGTGATAGCCTGAGGTCTATCACAACCACATTTTGCGTCATGTTAGAGTAAGGTAATATGTTTTTTATTATACTTAGATTATAATTATAATACAACGACGATTTTAAGTAGGAAACAAAAACATGTTAGACCTTAAAATTCATTTGGAAGGATCTGAAATAATCCTCCGTCACTTGTTTAATTAAGCGTAATTAAAACGCGAACAAGACGCGCCCTTTCTTAATTAAACATTAATTTAGGTACTCATGTGTGTGTCGTGTACATACAGACCAACTTAGCATAAATGTTTTGTATGTGTGAGTGTAGGTAAGATAAAAATAGAAGTGAAATTATTCAGATATATTTAGCACTCTTGGTTTTATTAAATGCATGAACCTCTTTTATTTGTAACTAGCATAACGCTTACAAGGGGTAAATTAACAATTTCCATGTTGTAGTCTGGTATTGCTGCTGGAAATTTTAGTATAGCTAGCAACGCATTACATTTATTTAAAGAGCTAGTTGTTGCCCGCGGCTTCGCTCCCATCGTTCTACTACTCAGCTCCTATTGATTGTAGCGTGTTATTTCCTCGATAAATGGGTTATCCAACAAAAAAATATTTTTCAATTCAGTTAAATAGTTCCTTAGATTAGCGAGTTTAACCAAACACACAATAATCTCTTTAGCTTTATAAAATTATGTATACATTATTCATCATCATCATCATCATCATATCAGCCCAATGACGTCCACTGCTGAACATAGGCCTCACCTAATTTCCGCCACAGCGAGCGATTTTGTGCCGCCCGCATCCAACGGCCACCCGCAATACAATATTATTCAAGTTAAAATAGTTTTAAGATTTAAACTGATTAACAAAAAAAGCAACGTTTATGGTATACAGTAAGTTTAAAAGGGTAAATAAAATACGCAGACATGGAACTAGTACGAATATCACAACTAACCAATTATAGCATAGATTCCATCCAAAACTTGTTTATTATAAACAATCGTCGGAAATTTTCGATAACAAATCTATACCAACAATAATATTGAAACAATTCAATTGGCACCGTTATCTAAGACAATACCCGCAGTAATCGACCGACAAGCTCGTCCTTTGCTCATTATACAATGGGATCGAGTACCACTAATATTTGTGATATATTGCTAATCCTACTTCAATCCATGATACGTTTAATCAATGTTACATATTCAATATATTACCCTATTTACTTCAGCTAATGTTGGAAAGTGGGAAGAATTTTAATCCTAAGGTCGTACCCTTAAGTTTGAAGATTCCTAACATTAAATAGTAATTGAGTTGACTAAATACGTAGAATTTGGCTATTTAAATGTTAGATTAGATACAATTTTCATTCTCTTTAGTATCAGTAAGTAACAAGTATTAACCAGATAAGATTATATACAAATTTAATTTTCAAACTAAATCGACTGATTTCCAATTAAACGTTATACTGAAATATTTCGCGCCAGAATGTAGCAGACGTGAATATTTTGTTAATTACTTAATATTAACCTTTTTTTTTTTTTTTTTTTTCTAAAAAGACAACGCCCGCACTAGGGAACAAGCCCTGTGTCGCGGGGAGCTTTACAAACATGAAACTAACGGACACAAAGTACACCCAGACTAGAAACAAATATCTATGAATCACACAAATATTTGTCTCGTGTGGGAATCGAACCCACGTCACCCAGCACGGCGATGTAGTGGCGAGGCGACCACCTTAACCACTGCGCCACGGTGACAGTCAAAACCAATAATAAATATTAAAAAAAACTATTTTTAATATCTATTATTGGTAATGAATAGAACGTATTTATTCGTTGATTACCTAGACTTCTTATTTTTTATTTTATTTTGTTAAACTTATTCAATCCATTTATTTCACTTTTTTTGCTCCGAATAAAATTCTGATATAGGTATTAAAAAAAACCTACACATATTTAATAACTTCATAAAGCGTCGTAAGTAATACAATAATGATTGTCATCTTACGGAGTTGTGTAACAAAAAACTTGTTAGTATTTCTCAGTAACGAAGCATCTCCACGACAGCACGGGGCCGGCTGCTCCGACAGGATATAATCTTGCCGTCACAATTTTCACGGTTTTTCCTCCAAATTAAATAAAGTTAAGACAGCTACTTGTTATTGTAATTTTATTGTCATAGTAACGCTTGATTCCATTTTGTATTTCGAAAATATTTATTCACAGAGACAGGACACTTAATTCAATGTTATTAAATGGAAGCTGCCAGATCTGTCCCGAACTAATGAATATTCTCATCGTAGTCACTTCGCTCGACTGGAAATTCGATAACACAAAATCTTAGCTAGACTATGGGTTTAATATGTCCCGAGACTCAAATATCATTGCGTACCAGTAATCCTCTCTTGGTTTAGTGAACAAGATATGTCTTGTTCGCCGAGCCTTTATAAAATCCTATGATGTGAATGAATGAATTTAATCCAGTACTGTATCACTATGTTAATACAATAACAAGTGCTTTGTTCAGTTCAATGGGTATGTAAGACCGATAGTGACTCCGTCGTGTGGAAACCTTTGATTGTTGTTAGTAGTCGATACATAGTTAACAATACGCAGTGTGTCGTTTAATTGAAATTATTTCATTATTCTCTATTCTTGCTGGTCAGAATGTCTTGTTAAGACACATAGACTTCTTCCTTAGATAAATGTTTTATTCCTGCTTGTGAGTAATGTTATCCAAAGTTTATTGGGGAGAGAGTCAGCAAGAATGATTCGTCGTTTGCCGCATTTGTATACATATATGAGCACGTTAGTAACGTAACATCATACTATAAAATGTTATATTCTACTAACGCCAGTTGCTACCAAAAACCAATGTGACTAGGGATCCAGCTTGTTGTTATTTCCCAAATAAAAATATATGCGAACAATATCACGCAACAAATAGAAATTTAAGGGAACAAGCCGCAAACAATTTGGACCCTCACAAAAAGTACTGTTTGCACCGAAAATTGATATCCGCGGCAATAAAACTGATTTACGAGCGGTATCGCAAACAATACAGGTACGCAGAAACTCTGATAAATCGCTCAATTGATGAATAAATCGATAAAATATTCATTTACTATTCATGGTGCTTTAGTTCCGGTATTTTGGAATTAAAGTAACACCTGCACCTGGACACAAAAGCTTTGTTTTATTAACACTTTAAAAAAGCTTCAGCACACGGTCCGTCAGGGCGCACTGGAGCGTGTTAGAGCTGCACTGTATAATAATAATAATAATAAATGTGTATGTCGTCAAATTTATGCTGTATATGTAAATAGTGCTGATTTTTTCGAAATTCAATTATTTTTTTGTAAGTTACATCTTAGTAAAGTTTCGAAATGTCTCTTTACGAAAGTTATAACTTTTTGTTTCTCCGAAACAATTTAAAAGACGATAAGAACACAAACACTCTTACCTACCTATTTTTAATATTAAACCTATAGTTAAGATAACGATACTACCACTTAAATCGCAAAAGATTTCCCCAAAAGTGCGGATCTGAAATTGCTACAGAGAGTGAGAGGACCATCGCAGAAACATCTTATCTGCAGAATCACAACTCACGATAAACCAATTATAACGTTAAAAAGATGATAAACTCAAGTCGTCTTTGGACTTTCGGCAAATTGAGATTTCTGCTCGAACAAACTTTTATTGCTTTTAGTAAAGAGGACAGAAAAATCAAAAGAAAATACGACCCGCATTTACTTTAAACCCTTTCATTTTTCATGAAAGATCATTATTGTTGACCAGCAGATTTACAATGCCAACTGAGACAGATTTAAGCCGCACTTTTGTGAAGTTTCAAAGTAAAAGAAAGATAATAATATGAGTACCTAGCTAGTATAGATTTAAAACTTATTTACAATTGATTAATACTAGAATTTTCAATTTGCCTTTAATGTTACAATTTTAATGTCACATTGTATCTGGCATAGTGTGTTATTATGGCAGATACCTCCAACAATATCTATATGTAAAAAAATGAATATTACCGCTTAATTCTATGCAGACAGTTTTTTTAATACATATAGTAAGACATGTTTTACTAGTATATACTTATAGAAACACTGTTCCATTTAACCTTTTGAGTTTTATTACATTAATTGACTCTTAAAACAAAATCGATCCATCTCAATACAATACGTGATTCGAGAACAATTTATTTACCAGTAAGTAGTCTCGTTTTCCTAATATTTCTTAGTAAGTCAATATAATAAATGTTATATATTGTGAAAGTTGGCACTAAATGACCCAAATGGTACTGAACTTGACCCAAATAACATGTTCAGAGGTCTCTTGGCTGTCTCTTTCGTGAAAAGGCGAGGGAACGAGACAAAAGATAAGGCCCAAAGTGTGAGCGATTAGTGACCTGCAAGGGAAAATGGGCAGGTTTAATAGATTGGTTTTTTGGTAAATAGTGGATTTGTATTGTACGCACACGACATTTTATTGTGATAAGTAAACAGAACAATGTACACTATTACAAAGAAATGGTGCCTACCTACAACCGGTTTCTTTTTATTGTTTTTGCTTATTTCAATAATGTTTCCGAGTTAGTAGAAGTACCGAATAACTTTATCTACGTTTATAATCAGATTAGTACCGAGCGGCAATCCCGTACGAACATTATCGAATTAATGTTTAACTTTACGGCCACAGTTTGAGATTAATTTTGTGTTGAAACTTGTACTCGGCAACATTTTTAGTTGTAAACTTTGTTACAAAGTGCGAAGTTTCTGCTAACGATATTCATTAATTCATTGTATACTTTGACTTTTAATATAAACAGAAGCTAGCATACGCTTTAACTGACGATTGTATAGGGAACTTAGAAAACTTTTAGAACAAACACTGTGCTGGGAAACTGGTTAATATATTTCGATATCCCGCAGACTTTTTGGCGACAATGTTGTGTTACTTCAACAAAGTTCAGGCGAACAAAGAATATAAATAAAATATAAAAAATGCCATTATGTACGTTTACTGATTTTTTTCTTTTTGAATTTGCATGGCAAAGCAAATGTTGAATAAAATAAAATCGACACAAAGGTCACATTTCAAATATGTTTTTGATCAGTAAGAGTGGAGTTAGAATGGGCGCACACTTTCAACAGTCGAGGGTCCATTATCGGATTGTTGCCCCACTCTAACACGGTTCACTAATCCCAGCTTCAAAAAATACAATATACAGAGTAGTTTCATAAACCTTTATTGTGTGTGAGAGAGATGCATAAATGATATTGAATTGAAAGTATTCATTGTTTTTGTTGCATAAATGAATGCCGACTTCTCATACTACGACTAGAGTCACGCGGGGCTTCCTGCCGTCGTTGTTTTTTTGGCCACTGCTTAGCTCCTATTGGCCATAGCGTGTATATAGCCTATAACTATCTTCGATAAATGGGCTATCCAACAGTAAAAATATGTTTTGATTGATTTCAATCAGCAGTTCCTGAGATTATCGCGTTATATTAACAAAAGGCGTGCGGTTCGCGTGATCATAAGTGTTTACCGTTATAAGTTATAAGCCTATGGATGCCTGCATGCCTTCAAACACTCCACTTCACTCCTTACATGCCTCAGCCAGGATATATAAGACAAAGACCGAAGAGCTTATCATTAAAATGATATCTACACGTGCAGCTTCAAAGAAACGCTAATATGTTTAACTAATGCCACTCGGACGAGTCTGTGTTATCAAGAGAGCCGAAGAGATTCAGGCGAAAGCCAGGTAGTGCAGACACTCCCCTAGAATGTATGTTGCCTAACAATGTTTTCCTTTGCTGTCTCACATTATGACTGGTAACTAAAAATTTCGCAAAGTGAAATCCATATTAAACTGAATAAAATTGCGACCTCTACGAGCAAATGTTTTATATACGGTGACTATAATATACTGGCAAACAACATAATGAACTCTTTAAGCAAATACCTTGATTCGTTTTCAATTACTGATCATTTATTTTAAACGTAGGGGGTAAGTTTTAGTATGTTAGACACAAAGGGACCTGTCCGTACCATCGCAGCTATATAACAGAACTTCAGATTTGAAAGCGATTTTTTTCGTTTGATAGTTGATGTTGGCGAAAAGGTTCAGACATAAAAGAGTCAGGCTCTATTGATGATCAGAAATAAGTTTGTAATAATAATAAAATTGTTGTTTTATAAATATTTGTTAAGGACATAAATTATTTATTAATGTATAGAAAAATAGTCACGTGATCAAAGCAACGGAAACGACAGGGAGTTTCGTTCTAAGAACATAATAGTTAGGATCTGATCTGTCCCGAAAGATAGGCATTAGACCATTAAAAAAAATCCAATTTGCACTTTTTAATAGCACGTTTTTGTGACTGTTTATTTATAATATTATGCTTCCTATAATAAAACACGCACTTTAGTGTATATTAAAAATTAGGTTGTATAGTAACTTCTAAAAGTATTAAAAATGTTTGCGTCGCTATTGACGCGGATTGTAGTAAAAATGCAAATGGCCGCTGTTGGGTGATTACGAGCGGCCGTACCGCATTGGGTCACGTATATAAATTAGCTTATAAAATGGAGAAGGAATTTGTTTTATACGTATTAGTGGTTTAATGAAAGTAATACCTATGGTACGGTAAAAAGCGATGGTAACCCAATGTAAAAGTTACCGGCATGCAAACCACGCGGTCCGAGTTCTATCCCGACCAGCAGTACCAATGTAGATTCCACTTTGTGGAATTTATATGTACTAGTCAAGTGACTTCTGCTTACGGTGAAGGAAACCATCGTGAGGAAACCCACATACTCTAAAAAAAGGTCTATGAGTATATCTGATCCACCAACACGCACTAGGCCAACGTGAGTGGATTATGGCCTAAACCCTCTCAGCTCTCTAGTTAGAAAAGAGGAGACCCGAGCCCAGCAGTGGGACTTAATGGGTTGCAGATGATGATGATATGTTCTAATCATGTGACTAACCAACAGCTAACGGTGAAGGCAAACGTCATCATAAGGAAACCCACATACCCTAGAAAAAATCTAAGAGTATTAGTGATTGTCAAATCCACCAACCGGTATTAGTCCAGCATGTGTTCATTAAGGCCCAAACACTTCAGCTCTCTGGATAGGGAAGAAGAGATCATTGCGCAGGCAGTGGTGGAACATTAATAGTTTGATAATAGGTATTAAATATTTATTATATTTATAATATGTTTGAAGTCTTAAGCGCAAGAAGAGAGGTTTGTGATGACAACTGCGGTTTTAATCAATAAGTACTTATTATTTTATTTACAAAACTTTAAGCGACTTAGAACTCTTATCTAAGAATTTAAGTAATAGTTTATTTAGTCATATTTCTTTATTCATATTTCATATTGACTACATTGTTATAAAAATTAATTAATGTTACAGTAAATTAATTTTGCATTTTGACATGGCTCGGGTAAATAAAGCGGTATTGTGTTTTTCTATCATAATATTTTCATTATCAGCCGATAAAAATGTACCGGGTTGATGGCAATCGGGAATATAACATATCTGGTGAAAGGTGTGACACACCTCTGCCTAACCCATCGGGTAAGAGCCTTTGTTAAATTTAATAAGAAACAACTCGGTAAGAATGTTAGTTACGCAGAGCATATAAATCGACTAATACTGGAGGAATTTCAAATTAAATCTTGGCGGTTATTACGAGTATATCCTTAATACTTTAGACATTTAGTGTTGTGAAGATTAATTTTATAACAATTTATGATTAATCATTATTTTACCTATATTCAGATTTTTATAGAATCATCTTAGAATTTACAATTTGTTATACCGCGACGGTGGCAATCAGGTATACCGCCCGCCTTTGGTTAATTGTTACCGTAGCGTATGGACGTGCCTTATAATTATATTTAGGCACACACACAGAACTTTTATCATATCCTCTCTTTCAATGTGTGAAGTATAACGCTAACGTGATAGAAGAATCTCCTTGCCCCTCGAGGACATCGTTAACGTTAGAGAACGTCACTAATGAAATTAAATTAATGACCCTGATTTGGAACAGTACCGCCAAGTTTCGTTAGAGAGATCGTTTTACTTCCACATATTATATCTTTTTACTCAACATATCGAAGCATATTCAAAACAATCACTAGAAGTTGGATATTCTGTAATATAATCAAAAAATATTTGTAAATCAATATAATCGGTGATCAACTATGTTGGTTACAATATTAGTAATATTTGTTATTTAAATCGTTACTGTTGGTACAAATTAAAAAAAAAGTCCAGTTCGCTGATAAGTTTGAGTCTTAAGAAAATAAAAAATAAAAAAGAACTAAAACACCGTACACGGTATAATCATATCGAATAATTACATATATATCTTAGAAAAAAAATCTCACATTAAGTTGTTTCACGTCCAGTTTAAAAAGTAACAAGATAACTTTACGCTTCATTTTAACTAACAAAATATCATCATAATACAGTAGTGTTGTAATTGCGGTGTAGCAATGGTTGTAAGCCCGGCGCGGCAGGCACTTGGCTGTGGCACTATGGCACCAGGTGCCACGGATTTGGATACTCCTAATGGTAATGCCTGCTTGTAACTTGTACACATAGCACTGTACTTGTGCTACTTGCCTCGACAATATTATTATTGTTTATATGAAATCTAAATAGATATTTTCCGGTGAAAATTCGATTTATTAGAAGGTGAAATTTCATTTTTTAGGGTTTCGTACCTCAAAAGGAAAAACCTGAAACTTATAGGATCACTCCGTTGTCTGTCTGTCCGTCTGTCAAGAATATTTTTTCTCAAGAAGGCTTAGAGGTATAAAGCTGAAATTAATATCATATACAGCCGTTTATGCTCTATTTTTGTCGATTATCTTGACGATTAAAAAAGTCAAAACCTAAGTACTTCCCGTTGACCTAGAATCATGAAATTTGGCGAAAAGCAATATCAAGTTGCACGAGTAAAGGAAAAAATCGGAAAATCGTGTAGTTATATCACTGAATATTAGTACTGGGGTATACAATGATAAGTGATGATAATAATTTATTCCGGACTGACGTTATATAAAGATGGTGGACCTTTACGTAAATATTTATTCTAACTTATAGCTATTCCGTGGTCAGGGTGTAGCCAAATTTTTATTAATAGCACGCACCGTTTTGAGATAAGAGCGTGTAAGTCTGCGCTAACGGCAAAGGCAGTCAAACTGTGGCGACCAATATACGATAGCTAAACTTAACATCCCCGATTCAGAGCAATCTGACTCGGACTACTGGTTAGGTTAGGGTTATTTTTTTTTACAAAGACCCAGATATTATTTTTTTAATAGGTATGTGTTATTTTATAGTGCACTCCATTTGGTACACCTTGACCTATCCCGTTACCTACTCATTTCTTACATTTTAATAACAAAAAAAAATATTAAAAAAATGCATAATCGTCCGGAACCCTTGGTGCGTGAGTCTAACTCGCACTTGACCGGTTTTTTTTTATTCAAAGAGTTTGAATTTGAACGTTTGACTTTTACACCTAATCCAATGTTTAAATTAATGAAGAAAAGCTGATTTTTTATTAACTAAATGATTTAATTTTTCTCGGCATGCGCACCTTCCTATATGAAGAAGAATATTTTTAAAAAAGGTTAGCCGAATAGTCCAGCCAGTTTGTGCTTAGTAATACAATTCGTTACGTAGCCACGCCACCAATAATAAATTTAAACAGCATCCATATAAGTCAATTTGCAAATTGTAATATTGTTTAGACAAATTAAAAAAAAACTGTAAGTACTCTTAAACTATAATATTTGTATGTCCTAGTGACAAAGCATAGTGTGTAAAATTTTTATTTAAGACCACAATTTTATTGTATGACCTATGTTGGACAAATACACTATTCTATTCTATTCAATTAGTCAAAGCAAGTTATTAAATATTATCCAAATAAAATACAAAGACAACAAAATAAAATAACACAAAATTATTTATGTATCTCAGTTATTTGAGAAAGAAGACTCATTTAACGAAATTTATCATCATTTTATAAAACGTAATGTCAAAACATGAAAGGTGGTAATCGGATTAATACAAAAAAAAACGAATGTCTATTCAAAGAAACATCAAGTTATAGGTTTACTTAATTTTTGGTTCTTTTGCAACTAAAAATTATTTCTGAAATCTCTATTAGCGTAACTTTTTAAGGTTACATTGATATTTTGGAAAAAAGAACTAATAATATTAGGCAATTAATAATGTTGGAAAAGTTTTTATTTTAATTATATGAATACCAATATTTAAATGAGGCACACGCGGTCAGTTGAGTACTATTTATATTCTAAAATAATTATACAGTTACATTTTTGATTATACAATGAAATTATAATAATACAACATATTATTTGTTTTATTTATTCATCTTAAATTTTATCGTATCATCGTTTAATAGAAATTAAAAATATTTATAATACATAAAATAAAATAATCACAACTGAAATTAAAAATACACAACCAAAATAAAATATAAATTAACAAAAGCTGGAACAAAAAAAGCACGTGATAAATAAAAATAAACACAATTTGTTAATATTAAATGAACACCGATAACACACATATAATAGTAATAAATTTAAGCAAAGTACTCACCTGAAGTAGACTTAAATATTAAATACAAATAGTAGAAAATATGAAAATGGTATATCGTGAAAGTCGGTGCGAGTTCGTGTCGCGGCGAGTCGCTGTCGCGGCGAGTGCGGGAGCGAGGCGCGGCGGGCGCGCGGCCCACCGCTGGCGACTGGTGCGAGGGTCGGGCGGGACGTGGATACGTCCGGCGCCACGCGCGTAGGCGTTCGTCTGGGACACTCCCGCCACCCGCCGCTGCCGCCCTGCCTCAACCACCCCCCTCGCACCCTCTCCGCCTCCTCGCCTCGCCACACCTTGATACTTATTAAAAAAAGTCTGACGGTAAAGGATTTATGCCTCCTTGCTATGTTGTGTTGTGAGGTATAACGATTTGGGACATTAAACGAGGAATGATACAAACTCATACCTTATTTTGTTGTCTATAGTGACAAAGATGCGTGGGAGCACAGCAATCGGTAATATCAGAAACGTACGCAAGAAGAACTCTAACTTAAACAAAGTTTATTTCCACGGAATCTTTCAAAGCTTTTCTTTAGAAGTTATTATAAAAACCAAATTTTGTTCATTTGTTTTTATGAATAATGACAAACGTATCATTCTTGTCCAAGTGTCTTCACTCTTATTTGTATTTTATTTAAAACAGTTTATGATTAAAATATCCGAATGTCTCAAAACAAGTATCCAATATCCTGAGCGTAAACATCGTTGTTTATTTAAAAATAAATTGTGGATCTAAACCGATTTAATACTTATTATGAACACAACTGTCCGAACCTGATTCAAAGAGGATATAAATCTGTGACAGAATTCGTCAGGAAAAACGAAAATGAAGACAAGAAATTTCTCATAAAAACACTAAAAGATTTTCAATTCTGTTGCCTCGGCACAGTTACATATTTATACCCACAATGACTGTAAATATGGAGTAAGGGTATCCTCATTCCTGAGAGAGTTTAAAGCGAGAAGAAGAATCAAGGTATATTGCCTTTTGAATTTCTGGATTATTGTTCCTTTAATTACAATAGCTTTCCCTCTTATCCTACTAGCCTATTCCTGTTGGAAAAAAAAGCGTGATACTCTGTCATGTAATATGTACATTAACATGAAAAAGAAAACAAAACACCGTTCGATATCGGTAATTACATCGAATATTAGTTGAAGTGACATCACATGACGTACGACACGGCGCCGGGAGCGCGACGGGCGCGCGGCGACGCGTTAACAGATACCACTGATGGCCACGCATTATCGCGTATTGTACCTGTGTGTGTGTCGTAATTATTTCTTTTGTAACTAAACGGAAGGTTTAACATTGGAACTTTCCTTTTATATAAATTTTCTAAAAGTTATGAAGAATTGAAAAAAAGATATTTTAGGTAGTACTTAATTATAACAAAACTAAATAGGGACGTCTATTTAAACTAATCTTGGGATTACCTCTCGCAAACCGGGCATTACCTGTCTGTATCTTAGGAGAAGGTGTCCAGATGGTACAGACAGCAATAAAAATAGCTGAACATAATATCAATTATTTCATAATTATCATCGTCAATTCAATTTTGGTAGTCTTTTTAAGTAATTTATGTATGCTACACAATTTATGATGCGTTTTGAAACTTTGGATATATTATGTTCAGCTACTCTTGTTGCTGACCTTACGTGTGCTGGGCGAACCATGTTATTTTCTTACATGTGTGTGTGTGTGTTATTGTTCCTTCCTTACCTAAGTCTAAAATGGTTGCTTTAAGGGCTAATCCATATAATAGCACTTGGGTTGAACGAGATTTCTCACTCGAGTAGTGTGCGGTAAATACCTTCAGAAATACCTTTAAGGTACGGCCGGTGTTTTAACCGCAGCTAATATAGGTATTAGGATCACAGTATATTGTGATTGATAAATACTGGATACTGATAACTACTTGATACTGCTCTCGAGAGCTCATTTAGTATTGCAAGGCAAAAATCTGCTTTCAATATCACTTGCCGTTTTTCCATCTTTTGTGCACTAATTTTAAGTGGAATTCTTCATTTGTCTTTGTCGTTTACTCAGCCTTTCTATGGTCGTACGCAAATTTACTGACACTACTTTTTAATATTATTATCATCATCATCATATCAGCCTATCGACGTCCACTGCTGAACATAGGCCTCACCTAATATTAAATTTGGATATATATTATTGTTAATTTTTTTTTTATTTAATTATTTAATATTATATTATTATAGCAAAATTTCGACCTAGACCTTTTTGTCGACAAAGCATTGTATCGCACAAATATATAATAAATGTTTAAGTTTATATAAATCACGGACCGTTTGTTATAGAACGTTTGCTATAGACAGATGGCAACAAAAGACATTAATCAAGATAATGCGGCCGACTCAAACATCAATCACATTGCTCGAAGAAATGTATCCGGCGAAGTTGCTTCTACACACTTTATTTATTTACAAAGCAAAAAAAAAAAGTTACAATATAGTTCCAATAATTCACCAAATAGGCAATAGCCTGTCTTTTAAAAGATAGTGTTCAGGCGTATGGTTATGATCACAATATACAATGACGTGAAATTATTACAAGTCAAGACTGTTTGTTTTATACCACGACGGTCGCATAAAACAAAGCACTTAAAATTTCCGTGTTAATATTGAAATATACGCGAACGAAGTCGCAGGTATAAGCTAGTTCACCATAAATATAATATAAAAGCTGTAAATATGAAAGTGCATTACGATGCACTTAGTACTACTACACTTAGTAGTAGTACGCTACAAACCTACTATAATATAAACAGTACTATGGTACAAGAAAATCAGCTGTTCGAAGGCAGACGCCGTCAAAATAAGCAATAACAACATTGCTACGCGCCCACGCCATAGTACTACGCTCGTAGCTCGTAGCGCGTCTACGCCCACGCGTAGCAACTTCGTAGACCGCACCGCTACGTACGTATTACGTTTGGATCGAAACTCGGGGGCTTGTCGCCCACGTATTGGAACATTAATTTATATTTATGATAATTATTTCACCCCTGTTTAATTTTTTGTTTTTTTTGTGTTAGGTTGTAAATATTGTTTTTTTTTTCTTATTAATTTAAGTTAGTTGATAAACTTAGTTTAATATAGTTTATATCATTACAACAAATACTTACAAATTATAATAAATAAGTCTCAAATATTAATGAATGAATAAAATGTATCGTAATTTTTCATTCGTGAATTTACTTAAGGATAGGCTCACATTTTTTATTTGTAAATAGTACCTACAGTAAATACAAAAAAAAAAATTATATCATTTACACTCAAGGGTACCACCGGGTAATAAGAAAAATATAAAAATGACACTCTCTCAGTAAAAGAAAGCTTAAAATAACATACTTTTACACGGCAACATGAGTCTTATGCTCATAAGAATAAAGTTTAAATTTGCTAAATAGTTTATCATTTTAATGTGTAATAATTCTGTCTATAGGGTATACAAACAATGTTACAATCAAGAATGTTGCCAATACAAATAATAGATCAACGGGCTTGTCTGTAACTCGTATTTGTTCCCATTCTCTGTTGAGAACACATTGTTAACCTTACAACGTATTGTTATTTTCACAATAGCTAATAACAGCGTGTATTTTACTTATTATTACTAATGTTTAAGTGAAGCCAATTTGAAATAAATATTTAGGTTTTTTTTAATACAATTTTGTGTTCTGGGATATAGACAACTGATAAACATACATAAATGGTGGGATTTTGAAACGCCACCTGGAAAGAAAGTACTTTAACCTTTGGACCACCACGTCAAATCGTTATCGCCGTGCCTGGAGCGCTAAGCTTTTAAAATACAGTACATTTTTGACGTGCCATGCCGTCATTGGCGCGGTGAGCACATTTTCATTTTACGTGTATAGACGTCTCTGGCGTTCAAAGGGTTAAATACTGGAGTAAGATAATTTTACTCAAAGAAAATATTTCTTTATTTTTAAAAAGAAACAAAATATCGTTCCATAATTTTCAAATTTGCTTGTTACACCCGGCAATCGAAACAGCTAAAATCCAAAAAAAAATAACACTGTTTTTTTTTGCTGTCGATCAATAGGATCATACATAAAAGGATCTAATCTCTCTAACATACGTGGTAAATTAAATAACAAAAAAAACATAAAATCTTAAATTATATATTCAACTAGCTTTTGCCCGCGACTTCGTCCGCGTAGATTTCAATATTACATAGATCTTTGTTTTAAGTGCAATTCATGAATTCCACTCCCCACTACAGGAGTTTAATTTCATTTTACGTCAATATAGATAACATTTTCGTAATCAGCGTCCCTGAAAACCTTGAAAACGACATCCATATCTGTTCGGTCTAAGCAACCGAACACCTGCTATCTCAGCAGTAAACAATGAGATACTTGTTCCTGCGTGACAAGTTTAATACAGAACATCAGTGCTATACCAAACCTCAAACGGACCGGGTGCATTCATTAACATTTCAACATTAACATTTAACATTAACATTTAAACATAATTTTAGAACTTTTATATTAAACATTATTATTATTATTAAGAACAGTATAAATAAACTTTTGTAGTAACAAATCCAAACAGTGCTTTAATATTACCGCCGACCTTGCACCCCGCACATATTGGTCCTTCGAGCCGGATCGCGCGCGTTTCCTAAAGTAATCGCGAGTGTTACGGATAAAACAGTGTGGTGTGTGTGGACTAAAGTGGTAGTATTCTAGACTGGTTGGTGGCTGCACTGCGCTCCTGATCCAGGGAGATCAACAACGGGAGTATCAACAAATCAAGTAAGATCTTTCCATTACTTCTACGATTTGGGAGATTTTAACTTCATAAACAACGTAAAAAATGGCTGAGCTTTACGACCATCAATTGGCGCTCGCCATTAACATAGAAAAAATTGGAGTTAATTTAAAGAAAACCAGTGTTCAAAAACGAACCTTCCAGTACTTGAATAATTGTTCAGATAATTTAGAAGCGTACTGGAAGGAGTACCAATTTAACAACGATCGCCTTACAACCGAAGTAACTCCGACGCATGAGTACTTCATAAAAAAGGAGTTCGAGAAAGCAAGTAAGTCGTACCTTGCTGTGAAAACAATAATAAACCAAATGCTTCAACAACTTCTGGAAGCTCCGCTGAAAGAATCCGAGACCGAACAGGAGTCAACGGAAGAAAAGCAGCTGCTAAAAGAAGGTCAACCTTCGGAATTGGGTCAAACAGCTAGTCGTGCTTGGATGGTAAATCAGGGTAAAAACAGTACACTCGACGAAATGCTTCGCAAGCAGGCAGCTAATTTCAAGGCTTTCCGAAGAACAGTCTCTAACATTAACTTGGAACTTATTTCCGACAAATGGGAATTTGAAGACGTCCTTAAAACATTGCAATCAAGGTGGATAGCAATCGATACTCTACATTTGGAAATCGATTCTGAATTAAACGAAGAAAATGGAGAGTATGAAAAACAATTCTTGAGTCATGAAAAACAATACAGCAGTCTAAAGAAGGCGATTAATACAAAAATGTGGTCCGTGGCTCATAGAGAAAAAACTACACCTACACTAGAAATACTTATTTTTAGTGGAAACTATAACCAGTGGACATGCTTCAAAGATTTGTTTCAAGAAGCTATACATAACAATCCTTCACTTTCGAGTGCCCAAAAAATGCAGTTTTTAAAAGCAAAAGTTAAAGGGGAGGCAGAACGGCTCATCCAACATTTACCTATCAGTGCAGATAACTATTCTATATGCTGGGATATTCTGCAACATCGATACAACAACAAAAGGGCTATATTCTCTTCTCACATGAACATTCTTCTAGGACTGCCCAACATACAACAGCAGTCCTTACAACAAATTAAAAAACTGCATGACACAACATTAGAATGTCTGAATGCTATCCGTAATTTAGACATTGATACAACAACGTGGGACCCTATGGTGGTACACATCCTATCCCAAAAACTAGACTCTGACACGTATGCTGATTACATAGAGTCGCTAAAAAACCCGCGGGAGCTACCAGTACTTCAAGAATTTTTAAATTTCCTGGAAACGAAATTCATCAGTTTGGAGTCGGCTCGTCGCAAACAAGATAACCCCCAACAAAAAGGGTCTAACAACCAACAACATTCCTCAACAAGTTTCCATAAATATAGCAGTGGGAATAATGGAACTTTAAAAAAGACATTACACGTATCGAAGTTCAAATGTCCACATTGCGGTGGCGAACATGGGCTCTACAATTGCAAAACATTCTTGGAATTATCCGCTGAACAAAAACTTACAGTTACGCAAAAGCTGCAGGTGTGCCTCAATTGTTTATTTAGCCACAACGGCCAACAGTGTATGTCAGCAAAACGATGCCGCAAGTGTAAAGCTTATCATAACACGATATTACATGACGCCTTTGTGAAACCGACGGGGCCTCAAGTTTCTAAACAAACCGATCCCGCGATAAAAGTCTCTAATGCGTCACAGGATAATAATACAGAGATTTTGCTTACAACTGCTCTCGTCAATGTTATGGCAGCCGACGGGACTTATCACGAAATGCGTGCTCTTATCGATCAGGGCTCTCAAATATCTTTAATAACTGAAAGGGCCGCTCAGTTGTTAAAGATTAAACGCCAAAAGTGCAATGGAATTGTTTTTGGCGTAGGTGCCAAGGAGAACAACTGTAAAGGGTTAGTTATCATAACATGCAAGTCTATATACAGTGACTACTCTTTTACAACAGAGGCCATGATTATGAACAATTTACTAAAAAATCTCCCCAACCAAACATTAACGAAGCCCTCATGGTCATTCACAGAAAACATTTCTTTGGCCGATCCGGAATATTACATTAGTAGGCCTGTTGACTTACTACTCGGAGCCGAAATTTACGCCAACATTATCATGGAGGGAGTCATCAAGGGGACTAACAAAACACAGCCTATCGCTCAACAAACCCACCTGGGATGGATACTATGCGGAGGCTCAACAAAAACATACCAATGTAATGTAGTTCTGCACAACATGGAAGACATACATAAATTCTGGGAAGTAGAGGAGATAACAGAACAACCCAGTATTTCTGTCCAAGATCAGGAATGCATTACGTTTTACTTAAATACCACAACTAGAAAACCAAACGGGCGCTACGAAGTCAGGCTACCGTTAAAGGATAACATAGAAAACAAGCTGGGTTCCTCCAAACAAATGGCTTTAGCTCAATTTCGAAATTTGGAGCGCAAGTTTCAGAAAAACGAGTCGCAAGCCCTACATTACAAAATGTTCATGGATGAATATCTACAATTAAAACATATGAAACTAGCTTTACAAAGTAACATGACACCGGAATGTTACTTACCACACCACGGTGTCTTAAGAGAGGAATCTACTACAACAAAATACAGGGTTGTATTTAATGCATCGGCAAAGACATCTTCAGGACTTAGTCTTAACGATTTGATGCATAAAGGACCCAACCTTCAACAAGATCTGCAAATATTATTGCTAAAATGGAGGCAATACAAATACGCTTTCACAGCAGACATCGAAAAGATGTACAGGCAGATACAAGTACATGAATTGGATCAACCACTGCAAAAAATTATTTGGCGCAATAATACTCAATGTCCTCTTCAGTCTTATCAACTCACAACAGTAACATATGGAACCAAAGCGGCTCCATTTTTAGCTCTAATGACCTTGAAAAAATTAGCATCAGATGAGCAGATAAATTATCCTGAAGCAGCTCAGTTGTTAGACAAAGCATTTTTCATAGATGACCTTGTCCATGGCTCTCATTTCATTGAGTCGGGAAAGAAACTAATAACAGATTTGATGGCCTTACTACAATCAGGAGGCTTCAACTTACGTAAATGGGCCTCCAATGAACCAACATTAATTGATCATATACCGGGTCATCAAAATCCTGACACAAACATTATATTCAACTCGAAATCTGAGTCAACATCGAAAACATTGGGTCTCTGTTGGAACACAATCACAGATAATTTTTACTTTCGTTTTGAATTTTCTAAACAATCTTCAAGGCCAACAAAACGCTACCTACTATCGGAAATATCTAAATTATTCGATCCGTTAGGTTGGTTAACGCCATTATCTACTAAACTAAAATTACTATTCCAAAAACTATGGGAAAATAATCTACAATGGGATGAGGAAGTATCCGATGACATTTTCAACGATTGGTCCAGTATAAAGGCAGATCTACACAACATACACAGCTGCGAGGTACCAAGGTGGTTAAAAAACAACAGTGATGACGTCATCGAAATTCATGGGTTCTGTGACGCATCCATAAAGGCCTATGCATGCGTAGTTTATGCACGCATAAAACATCAATCGGATGTAATACTCATCGCCGCAAAATCTAAACTTGTGCCACATAAAAAATCCCTTACGTTGCCAAAACTGGAACTTAGTGGCGCATACTTACTCTCTAAACTAATAAATAAAATACAACAATCCTTAAAAAATAAACTAGAAATATTTGGATGGACAGATTCGAAGGTAGCACTCAGTTGGATACAGGGTGAGCCTAACCGTTGGAAGGCGTTCGTTGCAAATAGAGTTGCCAAACTCATAGAAACAATGCCTCCTGACTGCTGGCGTTATGTAAAATCTACGGAAAATCCAGCGGATTGTGCCAGCCGTGGAATGCTAGCGTCGCAGTTAGTACAACATACATTGTGGTGGCAAGGCCCCCAATGGCTAAAAACATGGAGTTCGGAAGGTGAAACTGAACAACAAATATGTATCACCAACGAGGAAATCAAAACAGTCATAAAACAAGTCAACGTCGTGCACGATTGCCCAAATATCATTGATAACTTTTTAGAAAAATACAACAGTACAAAGAAAATATCACATATATTGTCATGGATATATCGGGCGATTACACCTGCGCGTTATCGTAAACATTTGCCGAGCTATCTCACATTACAAGAGCTGCGCAAATCTAAAACAATTATTATAAAACATGTACAAAATAAAGAATTTTCGATGGAAATAGAAAAACTGCGTACACATGGTAGTGTTGGCTCAAAAAGTCCATTATTAAATTTAAATCCCTATATTGATGAAAACGGATTATTACGTGTTGGTGGACGATTAAAAAATGCAAACATGTCTGAGGACATGCGACACCCGATAATTATACCACATAAATGTCGATTGGCGGAGATTCTCATAGACGAAGCACATCAACTAACATTTCACGGTGGACCACGTGTAACTCTCGCCAAACTACGTGATTACTATTGGATAACGAGTGGGAACAACGCTACCAAGAAACAGATACGAAAATGCGTGATTTGTCGAAAACATGAATCGGGAAGACAGTATCAACTAATGGGCGATCTTCCCGAGGAGCGATGCAATCCCGCCCCAACTTTCTATCACACGGGCGTCGATTACACGGGCTTTGTGGAAATTAAAACAAACAAAGGACGAGGAGTCAAAACAACAAAAGGATACGTAGCGGTTTTCATTTGCATGGTCACTAAAGCCGTGCACTTGGAACTAGTCTCAGACTTAACAAGCTCTGCCTTCTTAGCTGCGTTAAGAAGGATGGCAGCTAGACGAGGAGCTCCACGACACCTATACAGCGACCAAGGAACTAATTTCGTTGGCGCCAACAAAATTTTAGAGAGTGAATACCAACACTTACAACAAATTTTTAACGATAGCTTCTTGGCAGAAGTTACTGACATGAATATCGAATGGCATTTTAACGCGCCATCATGGCCGAGTGCCGGAGGCTTGTGGGAGAGAACTGTAAGAAGCCTTAAATTCCACCTGAAACGCGTGATTGGTGAACAAAGACTAACATTTGAAGAATACTCTACTATTCTGGCTCAACTTGAGGCTTGCTTGAACAGTAGACCTTTGTGCTCCATATCGGAAAACATAGAAGAGCTAGACTTTTTAACACCGGCACACTTTTTAACAGGACGCTCAGGATTAACAGTTATTGAAACAGAAAGAGATGCCAGGACACGTTGGTATTTAATCCAAAAGTTAACAGGAGACATTTGGAGAAAGTGGCAGTCAGAATATTTAAGTCAGCTAACAGCGAGGAGTAAATGGCTGAAACCACAACAAAACTTAAAAATCGGGGATTTGGTCGTCATTCAAGAAAATAACATACCTCCTGGAAAATGGGCTATGGGAAGAGTGGTAGATGTCCACCCTGGCAGAGACGGACTCGTACGGGTGGTATCTTTAAAAACAAAGAATGGAATCGTAAAAAGACCTATAATAAAACTTTCCCTATTACCTATTACTTCGCCGGAAACAAGTAAACAACAACAAAAAACAGAAGAAAATCAAACAGAAAACAAGCAAGAACAGAGAACAACAAGAAAACGTACATCACCGGTCAGACTGGGCCATGTCAATTTCATTTCTTTGGCCCTGGCATTAACTTTGTTTATGTCAATCGCAATAAATACGGCGCATGGCATGTTGTATTAACATTAAACAATAATAAGTCCTTATACTTTTATCTTGTGGCCAAAAGGAATCTCATCTACTACATACTACGATATATCACCCTACTGGGAGGGCTCGATAGCACTTGAAAAAACTGTAAACTCATTTAGATACGAGTAACACCTGTACTAATATAAACAGCGGCGTTTGTAACTTGATAGCGCCGCAACTACAACACGACCACCTCGAACTAAAATACTACAACACACTTTTGATGAAACAACAATTCATAGTACACTTTACAAAGCGTCGCCGTCGTGGTCTTATCAATGGATTAGATTACGCGTGTACGAGTAACTGTATCATCTATTACAAATAACAGCACGGATCACTGGTAAATATTTAAATAACATTTCCATTAATCAGCAGAGATCTATACAAACTATAGATAATGATACCAATTCCCAAACAATTTGGTAAGAATATAACAAGCATTCTGCCAAAAGCAGCATACATTGCCGTGAATCTGAAAAATGACGCCCACATACGATAAACAACCTGTTTACCATCTAGGCAATGACTACACTTACTGCTATCTCAATCATCAAACCAAACGGAAAACGAATTAGACGACGATTTGAATTAATTCAAAAACAAATTAATAAGATGACCAACAGCGACGTAAAGCTTAATGAGATGTGATCACCTCACGACATTCATCACTATTCACTACGTGGTAAGCTACACCCTCGTGCTGGGGGCGGCTGTGGGCGCGGCCGTGCTCCTGTGGCGGTGGCGAGGACGCCGCATGCGACGCGTGCTCATCTCCCAGACATCAAGCTACAAAGTGTTAACGACGCGAGTGCTAGTGCTTGTGCGCGAAAATTTAACAAGGCTGACGTCAGCCCAGTGCAGTGCAAGTGTGCGTAGTTAAAAAACCAAAACAAAGTGTCATTCCCAATCTTTAACAAACCTAGAGACATTAAGATTATCTAACATTACTTCAATTTTGTATATTTATTTTTTTATTACTTATTATCTAAAGAATCATCACTAACATTAGGTTACTATCATTTTAACTAACACTTTGTATTATCACCAACTCATCTTTACTACAATTTTGCCGCCCCGGAATATGTTCGGTCTAAGCAACCGAACACCTGCTATCTCAGCAGTAAACAATGAGATACTTGTTCCTGCGTGACAAGTTTAATACAGAACATCAGTGCTATACCAAACCTCAAACGGACCGGGTGCATTCATTAACATTTCAACATTAACATTTAACATTAACATTTAAACATAATTTTAGAACTTTTATATTAAACATTATTATTATTATTAAGAACAGTATAAATAAACTTTTGTAGTAACAAATCCAAACAGTGCTTTAATATTACCGCCGACCTTGCACCCCGCACAATATCAATTTCTAATTATATTCACACCTATTTCATCCCTTAGGATAAGTTTTTCAAACACCAAAAACAACCCATCAACTCACTTTTTAACTGAAGTTCTAATTGCGTATTATCCGTCCATAAAAACCTAAAAAATAACGACTAAGTACCTACTTAGCTTTCAAACGTCTTTATCACAATTTCATCCCCTTTGGGATAGAGTTAAAAAAAAAGCAAGAAACACGTAGTTGTGTTTTTGATCACATGTATAAGGTTCCGAACTGCCTTGGTGGCGCAGTGGGAAGTGTATACGACTGCTGTGTAAGAGGTCTCGGGTTCGATTCCCGGGTCAGGTGAAAATGGAATTGGGCGTTTCTATCATGAAATTCCAGTATTTTCCCGACCAGTATTTGGTAAGCAAATGTGAATGACAATAGGCTCGCCCCCTATTTCATGGGAACAAATATATAACTTGAACAAGTAAATATAATTAAAAAAATTTAATAACCCGACTGCAAAAAATCAACAGAGAGCAACGCACTAAAAAGACCGTAAAATTATTGTAATATTATTTTACCTGATTAAATTTAAATACATAACATTCATGTATATATTTGTAATCTCCATTTGATTCCCTTTATTTTGATACTCTACTCGATAGGTTTGGTTAAAAAATAAAATTAACTTCTTACAATTTGGCGTCAGAAGCCCGCCATTTAAGTCTTTTTATTTTTAAAACCTATCTAAGGACATTTGGGTTTTCTAGACGAATCTAACGATACCCTAATTGTCAAAATCCATTCAGCCGTTTGGAAGATTCGTGGGAATAAAGAAATTTACAAACATACAAGATACGCGCGAAAAACAATACCCGTCCTGACAGTCGGGTAAAAACAAAGAACTGACTATTTAATATTGAAATATTATGGGTTCAGAAGGTGAACCCCCTGGATCCATCCCTATCAAAAATATGAAAAACAACATTTTAAGTTCCTATCCCAATACTAATTTGCAAAACGTTAACTTCAAAACAAAGATCATTTCATACAAAGTTTCATCCCCAATTTCACCCTTCCAAAGCCACCCTTGTCAAAAATATTGATGATGACATTAGGACAAACACACCCTCCAAATTTCAAGTCGCTACGACCAGCGGTTTAGGCTGTGTGTTGTCTATATGTCAGTCAGTCAGCCAGGACAAAGCCTTTTATAATATGTATGGATGGAACAACATAAAGCAATTTTACTCAATGGTCCGTTAGATTACTTTAATTACGTTCATCATCTCAACCCATGCACGGCCCACTGCTGAGCACGGGTCTCCTCCAAAGAATGTGGAGAGAATTTAGCCTACTATAACACGCTGGTCAGGGTCGGTATAGGGTTTCTTTCGAATTTTCTTTTTTTCACTGTGCTCTTGTCTGCATAAAGTTAGTCCCTTAGTCGCCTTTTACGACACCCATGGATTGAGATGAGGTGGTGACATTATGTGTTCTTAATCCGACACTAAATGACGATGATGATCTATATAGTTAAACGAAATTAGATCGTTTTATCAAAAAACTAATTACTCCCCAAAATATTTGTGTGTAAATATAATCGAGTTATTCCGAATGGATCCCCTGATTTGATCCCCTATTGGTTATTATTATTAATTTCTATCAAGACAAAGTTTATTTACCCCAGGGTACCAAATACAGCGGAATAACTCATATAATCATAGTATTATTATTAATTTATTTATTTTTATTTATTTATTTACAACGGTTTACACCAATTACAGTAAATAATTCAATTGTTTTAATTTAAATTAAAAAATAAAGTTTAACATAAAAAGAATAAAAATAAAAAGAAACATAAAAAGCATAAATTAATTCATACATCTAAACACACTTATACATTTCTCTCACAGTACCCCAAGCATTCTGATAATATCACCTTCCATTCATCTGCAAACACATCACATTGAGGTCTTTGGTCCAGAAGAGTGTTCAGAGCAGCTAGTGTTCGCGGAATAGGGGAATTAGCTCGAGTAACTGTCCTACAGGTAGGAACAACAAACAATCTATGGTGCCTACCTCGGCAAAAATTATCGGGCACAAACAGGGAACATAGCTCGGTGTTCAGCTCAGGAGCATCAATTTTTCCTCTGAGGATCTTGCACCCAATAATTAATGGGTCGTCAGCCCTTCTAACTTCTAAAGAGTTAAAGCCCAGGCACCCTAAGAGGAACCTTGTTGGATACAAGAATGGATAGTACCCATACTTGCGCTTGTACAGGTATCTCAGCTTCTGAACCTTCTCTAGTTGAAGTGCATATGAGCTTTCATGGGGATGCCAAACACATGCACTTGCTTCAAGTTTGCATCGTACCAGGGCATTGAAGAGAAGTGTTATCACTCCGAAGTTTTGAAAGTCATTTGAATTTCGAAGAACAAAGCCCAATCGCTTGAAGGACTCTTTAGCTAATGCCGTGATATGGTCATGAAATGTGAGCTTTCGGTCGAATGTCACACCCAAATCTTTTGCTGAAGTCGATTTTGATATACTATATAATATATAATTTTTCTACAATAATTCCACATTTAATAAAAACGCTAAAACCATAGGCGTCACGTTTTTTTCTCGAAGATGTCGTCAAACATACACCACACCCACATTCCGCTAGCTATGTAAGGTCGCATGTAATTTAAAAATTATGCATATAAAATATTTATACATTACTAGCTTTTGCTCGCGGCTTCGCTCGCGTGTTTATAGTTTTATAGTTAGACTCTATTGGCAGGGCAGAGCTGTTCACAGCACTTCTTTGTAAACGATGTTTTTTGTTTTTTTATCTGGGACAGTTAAAATAATTAATGAAGATGGTGTACTTACTCGGGAGCAAGCAACATATAATTGACCGTGCGAGAAACAATTCTCTCTTAAGTCCACACCAGCGTATTTTAAAGTTTGCCCTTGAAAAACAAAGAACTGTCTATTTAATATTTCACCTTCTGAACCCATCCCTACCAAAAATATTAAAAACAACATTTTAAGTTCCTATCCCAATACTAATTTGCAAAACGTTAACTTCAAAACAAAGATCTTTTCATACAACGTTTAATCCCCAATTTCACCCTCCCAAAGCCACCCTTGTCAAAAATATTGATGAGAGTATTTTTTATTTTGATAGTAGTACCCCAAAACAAATTTTCAAATCTATAAGTTAAAAAACAAAGAAGTTTCATACAATCGTTTTTATCCCGTTTCACCCCCTTAGGGGTTGAATTTTAAAAAACCCACTACGACCAGCGGTTTAGGCTGTGCGTTGTCTGTCAGTCAGTCAGTCAGGACAAAGACTTTTATAATATGTATGGACTAGAAGCCACACGGGGCTTTACTTGCGTCGTTCTTTATTTCCGGCCACTGTTCAGCTCCTTTTTGTGTTGGCCGTAGTGTCATGTTATATAGCCTTTCGTGATAAATGGGCTATCCAACACAAAAATATTTTTTGAAATATGAATAGTAGTTCCTGAAATCTTACCGTTCAACCAAACAGACAAACTCTTCAGCTTTATAATATAAGTATAGATTGTGCTCTAAAATAACAAACAAATGAAATAAATGTAAATTGGCATTAGGTTAGACCCAGAAGTTTGTAAGAAAAGTGTGTAGAAAAGTGGGTGCTTCTCATAAGTAGTGGGGTGTAAGCTTGCCAATTTGTAGCGGCTTCCCCTCGCCGACCTTCGCAGTGGCATTGAGAAGTGCGCCAACCATCTTGAATATAAAACAGTCTCTCAACTCAGTTTGTTGAAGTTGTTGCTCAATGTTCACTACTATGTATGAATAATACCGATGTAGACTTGATCAATAGCGCAGTGGAACTATGTACGCTGTCATTGCATTGGTTCTGGGTTCGTTCTGTAACTAATGCAAAATAATAGTTTTGGGATTTATATCTTTGTATTTAAAATTCAGAGGTACATCTCGCTAGCTATCTTGGGTCCCATGTCCCATACCATTTTTACCCGATCCAAGAATCAAACTTGGGGCCTCTAACGCAACAGTCGTATACGCTTGCCGCTGCGCTACCACCGGGGCAGTTATAAAATTCACTATAAGTTTATAATAATATATATAAAAAATATATTTGAACTTTTCATTAATATAAACAATGTTGAATGTTTGGCTGGCCTGTTGGTCTAGTGGTTAGTGACCCTGACTGCTAAGCCGGAGGTCGTGGGTTCGATCCCCACCCAGGACAAATCTTTGTGTGATGAGCATAAAGGTTTGTTCTGTGTCTGGGTGTAATTTATCTATAATATGTATGTATTTACAAAAAAAAACTTTATTTAAGTAGTATATCAGTTGTTTAGTACTCATAACACAAGCAAATATAATTGCTTACTTTGGGACTAGATGGCGCTGTGTGAATGTGATAGAATATTATTATTATTATTATAATTTCCTAAATTATATAATTATATAAGTACTTAAAACATGGATGAACAAAACACTCAACAATTCATGTAACCGTAAGTAATTTAGATTAATGTATCCAAACAAAACTTTATTAAACTATCAACACTGGGACGTAACAATTTAAAAATAACATCCCAACATTTTGTTTCGTATTTAAATTCCATACAGTAGCGGTATATAGCTGAAGAGTGGAACGTTCCGGCGGCCATTTATTTTACATGTGATGGAAAATTCTCCGAACGTGGAAAGGGTTTAAACGTGGCAGGATGGTCAAAGATAAATGCTAGCCAGCAACGTGTGCCCAGCTAAACGTCCTCACACACGCAAGGGCCTCCACGCACAACTATACATGAGCCTGCTGATTGGTTGAACCATCTTTGTGTATGTGTATGTGCAGCCGTACTGTACGGTGTAGTACGATGAACGTTTAGTCTGTGTGTGTTGCCAGGCGTGTATAGTAGTGATGTGTGTATAGGTAATGTTTGATGGCAGACAGCGTTCAGCTTCGTCATCACGGCTGATTGGAACCACCTGCTGCCTGCACGATGGGAATACGGTACGAATAGTTTCAACTTTAAGTCTTTGGTATTAGTAAGATAATGTGTTTGTAGAGATGTGTTCGTGATATGAACCTGAGTCTAATCTATGCTAATATTAGAAAGCTAAAGAGTTTGTTTGTTTGTTTGGTGGCGATAATCTCTGGAACTATTGGTCCAATTTTAAAAATTCTTTTAGTGTTAGATAGCACATTTTATAGGAAGGCTATATAACATCACGCTACTGTCAATAGGAGCTGACCAAATAAAGAACGACGGGAGCGAAGCCCCACTCGACATCTAGTTTAGTATAATCGTTTATATGAACAAGTAACTCTTTTAATTTACTTTTTATTCCATGTTCGGTTTTTGTTCAACGTAAAATAAGAAAGCAGTCGTGTAATTAGGCAAGCACCGGATATATCTATGAGCCTGCCCTTTTACAAGATGGAGACTAACCTTATATCGGGGGTAAGCAGACAACCTAGTCATAGTAATAAAAATAGATTTCTATCGTTCCAATATATATAAGTAAAAGATAAGATAGAAATAAAAAAAATATTGGTCGCTTGATTTAATCATGGAATATGACGTCAAAAACATGTAGGTACTTAGGTAAAAACTACATAAAAGGAATCGCTAATAATTACAAAGACTATAATTTCAAAAGTTAATATCGATTATGATCGACATATACCGATTGTTTTCGGGTCACTATTTCTATAACTATAGTAGCACACAAGTAACTAGCCGGAGTGATTACGTCTATCTGCGGGTGAACGACGCGTGTACCGGTAGCGTGGGACTGACAACTAAACCACAACGCACTCGCTTTCAACTGTATCAGCTCGATTTAACCGTCAGGCTATTTCCACAATTACTTCTGAACCTTTTAAACGCCAAGTCATAGCGGCATCTCTATGCCCCGTACGCTACGCCTGATTTTCGAGTATTGTATAACATTATTAAAGCTAACGAGAGATATAACTATAGACATAATTTATCTATAATAATACAAAACAAAAAGATGGTTCCCTAAAGGAACCGAAACTTCCTTAGGTGAGTTCCTACATACGGCAGTATCATCATCATCATCATATCAGCCCAATGACGTCCACTATTGAACATATTGACTGGCCTGTTGGTCTAGTGGTTAGTGACCCTGACTGCTAAGCCGGAGGTCGTGAGTTCGATCCCCACCCAGGACAAATCTTTGTGTGATGAGCATAAAGGTTTGTTCTGTGTCTGGGTGTAATTTATCTATAATATGTATATATTTACAAAAAAAAAAGTATTTAAGTAGTATATCAGTTGTTTAGTACCCATAACACAAGCAAATATAATTGCTTACTTTGGGACTAGATGGCGCTGTGTGAATGTGGTAGAATATTATTATTATATTATTATTATTATAGGCCTCACCTAATTTCCGCCACATAATAATACATAAAATATAAAGGAAATGAACTTGCACGATAAAATGAAAAAAGTATTGAGTTAGAAACTTAGTTCTTTATATATTTAACATCATACTCGATTAAGTAAATTAATTATGTATTCTTATTCTCACCCGTTCGAGGAACGTGTCAACGTTTCGGTTAGTTCATTTGTTTCCCGAGATATTGATTTACTAATGATGTTAGAATAGGACCGATGTGTTGCTACTTTATTTGTTATTTGTTGTACGGTTCTTATGTGCCTTTGAATTTCAAATAACAAGCGGTTTTATTGAGTGAAAGTTGATATTAAATTACATATTTATAAGAACTTCAGTTCATTATTCCCACAATTACATGGGACTTACCATTAATGGAGATGAGCGATTTGGGTTCGATGTACGTCTGCCTATTGCTTTGAGGGAAAAAAGTGACGCTATGTTTTTACCTAAGTGTTTTTTAAGAAGTTCTTATTTAGCAATTTTCACACAACCAACCCACTCTCACTATAAAATCTTAAATTGAAAGACACTCATATTATTATTATGATACAAGCAAATAAGAAACACAATTTATAGAATCATAACGAGAACCCATTTTGTAATGCCAATAATGAAAACCTAACTGAATTCGAATACCCAACATATAGTAGCTCGTTGTACTTCGTACCCTCATTCCTACGTCGGTAGAAACTTGAAATGAAGAAAGTTAACCAATAAAAAATGAAGGTAATGTGATCGGGCCTTCGAATAATTCGCATAATGTTAAGCGCCCGACTTTAATTAAAGAAATGTTCATTCCGCACCTGACTGACTCGATCGGGATTAGAAAAGTGTACATCACTCTTCATTAACACAAGTTTCCTACTTATTTACATAATTTATTTACGTGCGAGTCGGCACTTAATTTGGTAAAATTAAATCGCCATGGACAAGACTGAAAGAGTTTTAACCAACAAGTATGCTTGCCAACGTTGACTTAATCATGTTCTGAATCACTCTTTTGGTTAGGTTAGTTTTCCAAAAAAACGGGAATAGTGAGATTTGATTATGCTTTGTTTGTCCCAGTATATTGTCGCATATTCCAAGAAATTCCTTCTTTGTCCCACATTAATCTGAAATTCATCGTTCATCGTCATCGTAAAAAATAACTTAACTAAATATTTTCAGTGATAAAGGATCAACATCTCTTTTTAGTGTTTGATCGTGACTAAAAAGTAACTTTTTTAGATTAACAGCTGAGTGTATCATAAACAATATTTAACCCGTACGAAAAAGATTGGGACGAAGTAGGGATATGAATTGGGACAAACTGGGAATTGCTCACACTGCTGGACATAGGCTTCACTTAAAACTGGAAATACATAATAAAAAATATATTATTATATTGGTAGTACCGGGGCATACAAACAGGGACACACAACAACGTTAATGGATTTTTTTATAGGACAAAACTCGAGATTTCCTCTCAAATTCTGCTGTCCGACAACTCCAAACTGCAGTAGACCGCAGCTATCATAACAATAGAAGATAAAAGTATACTTTACTCGATATAATAACGTGTAACATGTAAATTATAATGGCTTCGTTGAAGCAAGCTTATGATCAAATACTTTCATTGTGCGCCGATGGCGTCTCTTAATTATTCCCTGATATCTTTTTAATGGAGTATTTTAAATCCATTAGTGTGGACTCCCTCCTATAAAGTCCCAAGGAAAGTACAACAAGACCTCTGGTCTTGTTGTACTTTCCTTGGGACTTTATAGTAATTTCATGCAAACGAATTTATTGTTTGTATAATCTTCTCATAAAGACATGGCGATGCCAAATAATAAATCAATGCTTTGTGATTGTTTGGTTACATTTTTAAACAATATATTTATGTTGTGAAAAAAATTAAGTATTAGTAATGGGTCTGCTTCTTAGACTTTCAGTCCAGCGATTTCACTTCACGAAATTATGACATAACAATTTAAACCGTTTAAGTGACATACCATCTGCTAACGGTGAAGGAAAACATCGTGAGGAAACCCACATACTCTAGAAGAAATTCCATGAGTATGTCTGATCCACCAACCCGCACTAGGCCAGCGTGAGTGGATTATGGCCTAAACCCTTTCAGCTCTCTAGTTAGAGGAGAGGAGACCCGAGCCCAGCAGTGGGACTTAATGGGTTGCTGATGATGATGTAAGTGTTAAGTCATTGGGCAATGGTTGCCATTTACCTAAAGCAGATCGGCTATCGGCTATTATATATATACAGGGTGGTATTTTGTAATGCCACCTGGAGGGAATGTGCTCTTAATACTAGAGATAGATAATTCTACTCAAAGGAAACATTCCTTTGTTTTTAAAAAGAAACAGATTTTTTTTTTCGAAAAAAAAATTGTATTTGCTTGCCACACCCGGGAATCGAACCGACTAAAATTAAAAAAAAAAACATCATATAACATCCTATATATATCCATTTTATAGCATTGATCGATAGGGTTAATCATAAGGATCGAATTTTACTAACCAACACAGTTAATTAAATAAGAACAATACCATAAAATTCTAACTTACGTTACTTAAGTGGTGATTCTGCCTCAAGCAGGTACGAGTGTCGCGTTTTTTTTCATTTGACCTGCATAACAAACACGTGCATATCGCAATCTTCTTCTAGTTCTTCCTTATTTTAGTGAATAAATGACATCATCAAAGATAATTAATTATTTATTACGAACATAAATAACTAAAAAAATTACGGACCATTGAGTAAAAGTGCTTTATCAAGTCTCATTGAATTTATAAGTTAAGACTTTATGGTTTTGTTTTTATTTAATTTACCACGTTTGTTTGAGAGATTTGATCCTTATGATTGACCCTATCAGTGAACGCCATAAAAGTACAGGGTGTTATTTTTTGGAATTTTAGCGGGTTCCGGAAATCGTTAAATGCAGTTCTGTTTCTTTTTAAAAATAAAGGAATGTTTCTTTTAAATAAAATTATCTATCTCCGGTATTTGAAGTACTTTCCCTCCAGGTGGCATCCACTGCTAATCATGGGTTAACATATAATGTTAAAAAAAGTGAGTACGTTGTATTTAAGGCCGGGGGTGGGAAATGCCCAGAATCAATACCTCCTATAACACTTAATAACTGTGAACTCAAACGAGTGTATCAATTTAAATACCTAGGGCATTATGTTACCGATGACCTTAAAGACCAAGCTGATATCGAGAGGGAGCGTAGAGCGTTGGCGGTGCGATGCAACATGGTGGCCCGCAGGTTTGCACGTTGTAGTGAGCCAGTCAAAATTACTTTGTTTAAAGCCTACTGCCAAGTATTTTACACGTGCAGCCTGTGGACCAACTATACGCAGCGTGCCGTCGGCGCTTTACGTGTCCTATATAATAATGGCTATAGAATGCTGATGGGGCTGTCCCGCTTCTGCAGTGCATCAGGTATGTTCGCAGAAAGCCATACAAACGATTTCTTTGCGATATGGCGCAACAAAACCGCCTCCTTGCTCTGCAGGGTTCGGACTAGCTCCAACAGCATTCTAAGAATGATTGCCGCGAGGTATGACTCGCCTATTTTGGGCCATTGTATACGTAGATGCATGTCTACCGTACAATTGGTCACAAAATAACTGTTGTGTTGTGTTTTTAAATTTAATTTATCTGTTTACTAACATAGTCCTAAGTATATTGTTACTAACATGATATGAATCCTGTGTTCGAAATAAAAATTATTATTATTATTATTATTATTACAAAATTCCACCCTGTATATATATATATATTCTGCGGTATCTATCGCAATAAGTCCGCTCCTCATAACATGATGTCTTAAAACAAATCAAATTAAACAAAATAAAATCAGTAGCTCTCTTATGTTTGTAAGAGAGCGCTCGGAGGTTAGCGCCCTTGGCGGGCCCTCCCAATGAGGCGTAAGATCATCAGATCAAACAGTGATTAACAGAGTACAAACATTTGCACTGATAATAGATCTATGACAGGCGAAACTTTTCAAAGTAAACACTTATCTTTGCATCTAATTCAAGCAAATATAGGTTCTATTACTAAGATTTAAAGGTTGGCATGATTGTAAAGAAATATTGTCAAATTTTATATTTCGTGCTATTGGAATATGTGCTTTATATTGAAGTAATTAGAATTTGATTTGGTTCGCTAGAAGTGGTTGCTAAGTTAGACTGTTGAGATTGGATTAAACGAATGGTTTGATAAAGTAAGTGTATCTGTTGTTTATATTATGTATAGGGATTTGGTTTTTGATTAATGTGGTGTTTTTCAAGTATTTTTCGTTGTGATAAGGATAGCTATTATTTTCTTAATTTCCTCTTTCTATTAGTAAATAGTGCTTATGGTCGAAATTCAACCATAATTATATTAATACATATAATCGGTTTATTTTAAATCATTTTAGTATGTCAGTTCTCTTTGTTAGAGAATGTAAAGTAATGTCACGTGTGTGAAACATAAAAACGAAACCTTCGTTTATTTCTCTCAACAACAACGTAGTGTTGTGACAGTTCCACGTACGTAAATAATGCCACAGAAATCACCTTGAAGTCTTCAAAGGGCCACCCTTAATTGGTGTAAGCTTCTTAACATACTGCTTCAAATCACAATCATCTGTATCATTAAAAATTAAGCCGTATTTGTTTAAAATTTAAGAGCATTATAATGAAACATAATTAATTGCGTTTATTTCTACTACGAAGGCTTCTGTTAAAATCTTTTATTATTACAGAAAACCATATGTCTCGGCAGATATTGCAAACATACAATTATTTACAGACAAAGTATACCGAGACTCAAAATTGACTCGTTGGCTACAATTAAACTGTTCGCTTTCTTTATTATAATATAATAATATTCTACCACATTTACACAGCGCCATCTAGTCCCAAATTAAGCAATTATGCTTGTGTTATGGGTACTAAACAACTGATATACTACTTAAATATTTTTTTTTGTAAATACATACATATTATAGATAAATTACACCCAGACACAGAACAAACCTTTATGCTCATCACACAAAGATTTGTCCTGGGTGGGGATCGAACCCACGACCTCCGGCTTAGCAGTCAGGGTCACTAACCACTAGACCAACAGGCCAGTCAAATTAAAAATAAGAACATAATAATAATAACAACTTTCAGCGCTCCACGAAATCCGCTGATTCCTCTTAGAAAGTTCGTTTAACATTACACAAAGTTCAAATGTAATGCCATTGAACCGTTCGACGATGTAGCATTTCTAAAGAAATATATCACTTAAAGTACCTACCTTCTGTACAAATACGAGTAAGTAGTTCTAATATCGTCAATAGTACATTATATTGTCTGTACCTTGTTACACACAAATATAAGACTTGTATTCATCAATATATTTAAAAAGATCTCTTAGGTAATCAGAAAATTATTACAATTAAATATTATATAAATATCAACTTTAAAATTAAAATTTTCGAACATGACTTTATGTAGGTCAATCAAAAACAAGAGCTAAGAGAGAAAACGTATACGATATGGTCGTATGTAAAATACGAGCGCAAAATAGGCTTAGACAGTCACCAAGCCTGATCGGAAAATTCTCATGTAGGCAATAACCTTTTTTTTATTGAAAGTCAGCATAGTGGGACATCTTTCCCTGATGGACAGCTGACAGGATACCGAAGAGTCATGTCAACTGGCAATGTTATGCTGGCCTGCAACGTGCTTCTTCATGCTAAGTTTGGAGGATCATATTGTAGGAAAGACTTAGACTTAAGCAGCTAAATATATTCAGAAACAATAAAAATAGGTGGTTATATTTATTTCTAAACATTTCAAGTGTTCTCGATCAAGCTACGATTAATATAAGTCTCTCTATCGCAAGCCCTTACTGTGACGAGGGTCACGGGGTGTACCTGGGCATTAATACCGTGTCACATCTCCTTGTCCTTTGGACAATCAGAATGACAGAACAATTATTTCGTTCATAATAATAATAAGTAACATTCAATTTACATAGTTTAGTGTGTTATGCAAAATGTGCGAAAAAGTAAACAAGTGTACGAAATAATAAGAACAGTGAAAATAATAACGTTTTACACTTCGAGTTTTGTAAAGGAGGTGAAAAAGCAGTTGATTTAAGGTAATATTAAAATAAAAGCTCTACGTTTGTATGTTTGTTTGAATGAGAGATTGAAAAAATATTTTAGTGATGGATAGCCCAATTATTGAGGAAGGTTATACTCGTAGTTTGTATGACATCACGCTACGGCCAAAAGGAACTGACCAGTGGCCCAATGAAGAACGACGGGAGCAAAGCTCAGGCAGCGTGAAAAGAAACTTAGGTAACTAAGTACTTTTTCAAATTTTTAATCTTAATTATTATTGACCAGACCCTGTACGATCTATTTGCTACAAAGTAAATAGTTCTTCAATAACCTAACATTAAGTAGTATAAATAAACAAAATTACAACGTTAAATTACATAACATATTTATAGCCATGATCGACTGGAGTAATAATAGCCTCGATCGACAAGTCGACCACCCTTGTTATGTGTATATATGTTATGTATAGGTATAAAAAAATATTTAACAAAACACAAAGATCAAAGGAGTACGTGGAATGAACCCATGAAAGTATTTCGTACCAACAGCAGTACAACCACACAAACTGTTCGGTACAAAGCTACTTAAAATGCTAAAAATAACGAACGTCCGTCATTTTTGGGCGCACAGATTAAAAACCTTTTTTGTGTACTGTACGAATGTGGGCATTGTTGTCTGAATGCCTTGTTTAATTAAAAGGATTCGTATGAGTCAAATAATTGTAAGCGAAATATGTTTTAGTTTTGACCTTTTGTCAACAAAAATAACAACAGTTTTAATGCATTAAAATGACTTTCACCTTTACAATAACATAATAAGTAATTATAAATATAATATACCTACCACCATGCCTAAGAAAATTCACAAATTCATGTCATTTTTGTACTAAAATATTACATAGCTTATTAAAAATAAGTCTAAAAGCTGTTATTACTCGCTACGGTTACGTCGAAGATGATGTACAATAAAATTTGAAGTATTCAGTACCATTGGCAATATTGCGTCTCCAGTATCACGCTTCGATTGCACGGCATTGTCGGGGCAAAGTGATACTCCCATAACAGCCAATATTGAAGGATTTCAAGTAGACGAAATGGCCGCTATTGCAGCAGAATATATCTCTTTAATAATATCATATTTATTGGCTATTTTTGTGAAATCTGCTCATCTTTAATTTATATAAACTAGGTCGAATTTTTTTTTTTAACGCGGTGGTTCTAGAATCTAGAACCTCACACTATGATTGCTGATAGAAAATTAAGAGATATTCTCGCCGTACGAATGGATAAACTCCTTATGAAGAAATTGTTTTAAAATGGTCAAAATTGATATCGACACAATAAACCCAATGTGTTTAATTTTTATCATCTACAGATGCGACTGTTTGATGGATAAATCGCCTTTAAAATTCCTCCAAAAAGCTTTAAAAGCTCCAAGTGATTACATTGTATAGATAGTGAGCTAGAAGTGATTAAAGATTTTTTGTAATATATGATAAGCTGGATGCGGGTGGCACAAAATCGCTTGCTATGGCGGAAATTAGGTAAGGCCTATGTTCAACAGTGGACGTCATTGGGCTGATATGATGATGATGATAATATAATAAGTAGTATCTAAGTCTCTTTATATACTTGTATATTACACAGCGTGGTATTCTGCTACGGTTCTTTTCAAGCTATCTAAATTGTAACTCACAATCTGGAATACATTATTGTATTTGCGTATTTCTAGGCCGCGCCCTGAATTATAAAGAGAATTAAAAAGAGCGGCATGAGTATCTTATCAGTTCTTCTAATAACACCCTGTTCGCGAGCTGGTGGTAGACAAACTGGCTGACACTACTTTTCTGGACTATATTTGTTACATTCTTGACTTATGACCCTCGCAATTAATCTTTCTTACTTTTATTTAGATGATTGATAAGCCAAAAAAAAATCACGTCATATTATTAAAGAACCGATATATTTTCGTTTTTCATTTAAACTCAAGAATGTATGGAATACATAAGCCAACCGAGCACGCATCAGCCGCGGTCAAAATCAATTCATTAGCAAATGGTTGCGGGCTGGCGGGATGGCGCGGTTCTCGTATCTATGTGTGTGTGTGTGTGTGATCTACACGTGTAGATTGTGTCCGAGATCCTGTTACACGTGCCTAATCATGTGGAAATTAAATACGAATTACATTCGGGGAAAACAACCTGTTGGTGTTTTAGTAGTAAATTAGTGGTTAATGTTATTATAGGGTAATGATTGTCCAGTGTATCGTTATTTCTCATAGTTACAACATGTAAATACTAGCCGTAGGACGTCCACTGTTGGACTCTAGTGATTTCCAATAGAACTACGAAGGATATCTTTAATTAAGTATTTGTATAAACAATTGCTCAGTTGAGGTAGTGTAATTTCAAGCAATGTGGAATAAACTTTTTAAATCAACAAAACCACAAATTAAAAACTAGTTATAATATAATATAATATTCTACCACATTCACACAGCGCCATCTAGTCCCAAAGTAAGCAATATTAGTTGCTTGTGTTATGGGTACTAAACAACTGATATATTACTTAAATACATTTTTTTTTTGTAAATACATACATATTATAGATAAATTACACCCAGACACAGAACAAACCTTGATGCTCATCACACAAAGATTTGTCCTGGGTGGGGATCGAACCCACGACCTCCGGCTTAGCAGTCAGGGTCACTAACCACTAGGCCAACAGGCCAGTCAAAAGTTAAAATTAACATTGGTTTTTTAAGGCATAAACAAAAAAGTCTATAAATTACAACAGTCACAAACTCGCAACCATCAATGCACAAAGTTCAAAGCAGTATTTCAATAGTTGATAGTGCCGGTGTGCAGACAAATACCGTTTTAAACGTTTGTGCAGCGACGCGCTCAAATCGTACGTGCACACCCCGTATCAAACTGTAGGAAGGCATTTATACCACAAGATAGGTACGACTAAATGTAGATATTTTTTTTTGTACCCGGAAATCATAGGCACCTGTATTACTAGGGGCGCCACGACCGCGTTGTCGACCCTTAAAACGAATGCGTATACCTATATCTATTTTTTTATCCTGATCAATAAACAAATGTTGCCAACTATTATTGTTTAACTACTATGTCGCACCGGGGAATATTATTGCCATACTGGACTGTTTACTGCTGTATTTCTGTGAAACACGTCTATGGCCTAAACATTTCCTCGGTGGATGAGCCTTCAGAAGAAAAACAAACGAACTCTTCAGTTTTGTATGTAGACAACAGATTTATTTGTTATCATTATTACGAGTTTAAATTAAATGTTATTGTTCAATAACTTTAACTTTTGATATAGATAGAATACTTACTGTCAAAATATGAAAGTGGAACTAAAATTGAAATTGAAATAGGGGATCGGCACTGTAATTCCTTAACACAGGCTACCTAGTAGCCTATCTAGGAGAACAGTACTCTACCCTCAATTATTGAAGATTGCATACCACTGTAACTCTTAAGTTATAATTTTATGTAACACCTAAACTGTAAATCTACAATCTCATTTCTAAATAAATTTATTATTATACACTTATACACATAAATAAATAATAAATTTATTTATGTGTATAAGTAAATAATTTGGTGGCGCGTCGTTGCCCCCGCTTACTTTAAACTACGATTACTCGTAATATTTGTATGCAATTTATATAAAATTTTAGTATTTTTGGAAACTAGATAAAGTTTTCTATCGCTTAGTACCTTTATTTTATTAAAATTGATACGTTTAATATGTAAAAACTTAATTTCCACCTTATGGACGCCGTCGCGCCGAGAAATACCGATATGACATGATAAAATCGTTGTTATTTGAAAAATAATATACATACAAAAATAATATTAAAATGTCCTTCTTTTGGTACCAAACACAAAAACCTTCATTATTTTTAATAAATTATAAAAAACCTCACATGGCGATGTTTACGCGCGTGCGCTGGGCTCCCACGGCCGCTGGCTGGCGGTCTCGGCCCCGTTCGCTATTTTTGATGATTACTCGATATTTTTGTAAGACGACTATATACAATTTTGGTAGTTTTAGAACTTAGATATATATACCGGCTGATGCGAGTTACCGAGTATGCTGCTAAATTAAATAAAATTAAAATTCATTTATTTCAGACATTAGGTAGGTACATCCATATATTTCAGACATTAAGTATATCCATATTTTAATTACAGATACAATTTGAATATAATTTGAGTGGCAAATAAAATAAAATAATAAAATCAAATAAAAAATTATAAAAATAAAATATAAAAATAAAATAATGTCATAAAATTCAAATTCATAAAATTCAAATTACAGACTTACAGAATTACAAAATGCTAGATTTACAGTGCTATATACTACATATATTAAACTTGCATGCATCATACACAGCTCTAACAATCAGATTTTTTGTGTTTCTTACACGGTACATAAAAGACACTACTACCCGCGGCCAGGAAATAATTTTTACATTGAAAATATTATAATTATATTCAAAATAATTTATATATCTTTAAAGCTCATTAAATTGCCCTTCTTTCGTTACCAAACACTTACTAATTTGACAAAAATAAATTATAATTTCCATGGCGGCCAAGAGTGAGGTTAAGTATTTTTGTGTTTTATGTTATTTAGTAAGTAAATTCACTTTTAATGTGTAATATTTTAATTAGTTAAACACGTAATAAACTAATAATAATAACATTTATAATACAATAATCTAAATTAACAACTAAACTTACCAAAATATGACGCCGTAAAATCATCGCCGTATTTTCAAAAAAAGAACACTCACGCTTACGATTCCAATCCATCGAACTGTTCTAACTTAATACACATAATTAAATGTCTTTATCACTATTGCAGTTCATAAAAACCACTTTTAATCACAATAAAACACAATACAGTTCCTTACAGTAGTTTGATAAGTCAATGAACAGTTTACGTAAAGTTCACAGAATAATATATGCCAAATTTTTTTTTCACTTTCAATGACAATATAGAATATTTATAGTGTCAGTGTTGTCAGTATTCCTTTATTTAAGGCCCCTGGTCATACGCTGAAAAGAAAAGATAGAGAAATTTTAAAAATGTTTTAGTACGCCCCGCTATCCACCGGGAAGACGGCCGCGAATTAGAGCATTATAAAATTGTCCGATTTGCAAAATTTTGACCGTATTTTGACTATGATTATTTGAAGAACATTAATTTATATTGTGAAAAATGCTTTAAATTCAATCTAATAGTTTTGATCACTATTTTCAGCCCTATTTTTTGATAAACTCTGATCAATTTACCCGCCAACCAATTCTAACTGTTTAAGTTGCTTCGAATCGTAGTAGATAATGAAAATCGTTCTGACAGTCACTATATGTAATAGGTTACGAAGTCATAAATAGTCTCTTTAAAAACTTAAATATAATAGTGCTCCCATTGAACGAGTAGTTCTGTTTTGCTGCGAAAGCACAGAGAAACATTAAAGCTAATGCCACGGGCGGTCGCCCCGGCTACAACTGTATAGTAACACAAAAGAGTAAGTCCCTTCTTTTTTGTCTAGTATGAAGCGGAATTAATGAGTTTTATTATGTAGGATCATTAATACGCTCTTTTAAAGTAAAAATTGATTAGAAAAATGTTTTTTTAAGTAAAATAAGGCTTCGATTATACGGACCTGTCCAAATTCTATTACCGTAGACACGGTAGTCCACAATTTTTGCTTGCAAAGACGAAAGATCATTTTTTGGTTTAGATCGAGTGTAAATAACCTTTTTTAAAAGCTTCCTAGATTAAAAATAAATAAATCTACATATGTACGAATAAATTAACGTCAAAGCGTAAATTCAAATAATATTTAATTTTATAAGACAATGCGGACAACACTTACGTTTACAAGTTTTATAACTTATAAGAATACTTTTTACTCTTTCAAGTCGTAGGAAAATACTACTAGCTTAGTATTGTCTTTCAGCTAGACGAAAACTAACCTTATCACCTTACGATAAATCTTCAATACGTGTATATAAAAACTTTGTAAAACACTAAACCTGAAGAAATTTATGTGGCGTTGCAAAATGATTCCTAAGCAGTTGTGGTAAGGACTATTTATTAGAAGGTTTTGCTAGTGTGGTTTAGCCACGTGTCGTGAGATGCATTGTAGTATATTTGTATTGATAGTTTTCAAATAAATATATCCTTGTATCACTCGGTTGATATTCAAGATGCGTAGGAAGGGGTCGGCTTACGATATTTTATCTGTGGCTACGGCAAGAGTTTTGTACACGATATATTGTTTGCAGAATACACTTTGTTGCTGAAAAAAGGTTCTTAGATGATGAAAAATAAACGGTTCATGTTCTGGAAAAAATAAATTCTTTATTATCTTGAACTATATTTAGAAATCTGATTAAACTTGTTGCTGCTAAATCACAATGTCTCTGGTTTCTTTTTTTTTTAGTTTTGCATCTAGAATTTCCGAATTGTTAGACCAATGGGAACTCTTTGGATTGGAAATCTTAATCTAACAAAACAGAATATTTTTTCCGTACTGTTCGATTCATCGAACTAATAATCTAAAAAAATGGAATAGACCTTTTTTATACCACGCTGATGACACGTTAGCTTAAGGCTTAATAATCGAATATCTAAACCATTCATTAGTATTTGAAGCACATTGCCTCAATTTTAGTTACCTATCTAAAGCCTATTGCTTGGAGCCAAAACAGTCAATGTTCCCTATTCATTGGTTGACACTAACGTAATACATTAATTACGACAACAACGTACCCAATCACCGATCAATACGGTTGAGTAATAGACGTGCACTATAGTAATTAGAAATGGTTTGATTACTGCAGACCTATTGTGAGCGTATACAATGCAACTTGATTAAATTTCAATCAATGAAGCACCGAACCCTCCCGGACTGCCTTTATTTGTGATCATTTGATTTGAAATCTTTATATTTACTGGGTGGAAGACAGACGCTCACATTAGTTGGAAGCAATGTTGGTTTAAAACCGCTATACGTGAAGAGCCTACAATGAATCCCGAAATACGTGTATACGTGCCAGAATTTACCCACAGTTGCCGGTTAAAGTACATCTGACTGACTGTATAGACTTTACTTTCATATCTTACTACATATAGATCAGGCCTCATTCCCAAAAGAGGGGTAGGCAGAGACTATTTCCTTCCACCTGGTACGATTCTGACATACATATTTGCTTCAATATTCATCAGTCTTCTCATGCATTCTAGCCGGTTTAGTGTACTCCTGATCTGTCCCTTCTTTAGAACTTCTTTAAACGCAAAAAATAATTGTTGGTCAATGTCATAAGTTACTAATAATATTATTAACGCAAAAGTTAGGATGGATGGATGAATGAATGAATGTTGGACTTGTAATGGCTTTCAGCCTTTCTGGTGTGAATTGTTAAGTAAAAATTATTATACAATGTATGAAATTTAGCACACAAATAGATTATGGAATACACAGAACAATGAAAGTAGTCCTCTAAAAAACCTATCTCTGTTCTGTGATGGAATAGCACATACTTTTTCCAACATAACATGCGGCTGGAGCCGAGGAAGTAAGCTTCTTTATAATATTAGTAAAGATTCAAGATCGTATTAGAATTAAAGTTAGATATTTAAATAATATCGCCTTTTTGCAATTCTTCGTAGAAAAAGTCTTCGATATGCCAATGACTCGTGAAATTCGTTGTTTGCTTTATTATTGATAAGTATAGTATAGGAGTATAGAATAAATGATTACACAGCAAAATTGAGGGGTCACGATAAAACCCAACATATTGTCCGACGATGACATAACAAAATATTGGTTGGTCAATGTCGTTATGGCTCTGGATATTTTGGAATTATATATATATATAACACTAGCTTTTGCCCGCGACTTCGTCCGCGTAGATTTCGATATTACATAGATCTTTGTTTTAAGTGCAATTTATGAATTCCACAACACCCCACCACTGGAGTTGAATTTCATTTTACATCAATATAGATAACATTTTCGTAATCAGCGTCCCTAAAAACCTTGAAAACGACATCCATATCAATTTCTAATAATTTTCACACCTATTTCATCCCTTAGGGTAAGTTTTTCAAACACCTAAAACAACCCATCAACTCACTTCTTAACTGAAGTTCTAATTGCGTATTATTGCCATAAAAACCTAAAAAATAACGACTAAGTAAGACCAAACATATAACTTGAAAAACAAAGAACTATCTATTTAATAATTCACCCCTGAACTCATCCCTATCAAAAATATTAAAAACAACATTTTAAGTCAAAAATATTGATAAGGGTATTTTTTATTTTGATAGTAGTACCCCAACACAAATTTTCAAATCTATAAGTTAAAAAACAAAGAAGTTTCATACAATCGTTTTTATCCCTTTTCACCCCCTTAGGGGTTGAATTTTAAAAAACCCTTTCTTAGTACACCTCTAGCCATTAGGACAAACACACCCTCCAAATTTCAAGTCGCTACGACCAGCGGTTTAGGCTGTGCGTTGTCTGTCAGTCAGTCAGTCAGTCAGTCAGGACAAAGCCTTTTATAATATGTATGGATATAATTATATAACTTTGAACGAAATATAATGGCACACATGTTATTTTACTTATTTACATAAAATACTGCCGTTATGACACAATATTGAAACCAAGAAATTACAAGTTTCTTGGTAGGTGGCACAATTTTCTCGATTGAGGCAATTTAGGCGAAATCGTAAGAAATAGCAAATGATAACTATGTTTGTAGAAGTAATAACAATATATACAGAGATATAAATCCTCACAACAATAGAAATATCATTTACTCACAAGAACAAAGAGTGACTATCTGACTGCAAGTCCGACTACATTACACAATTTGCGAATAATAACGCAGCGGAACAATAACATTTATATCAAGTAAAAACGGTACAACTGCATTACGAGCCACAGAAATCACGCTTATAAATTATGAAATTAAGACAAATTTTTCCTTCAACTTACATGCAGTTACGACGTTCTTGGTAAGCAGGACAAAGTGGATCTTGCAATAAGAGGCTTTTAGCTAGTATAATGTAAGGAACATCGATTACTACTTAGTGTTTAATATGCAGGCTAGTGATGGCCGAGTCTGGCCTCATTAATAAGCTCCAGGTTGTCTGACATACGTGATAGGACTGCCGAACTAAAAAGCACTTAGCTTTATGAACACATTTCTAAAATCTGCTTTATGTAGGCATGGGTTGGTATAAAAGGGTGTAACACAAAGGTAAAGAAAAATGATCATGTTGGTAACATATTAAGTGTTAAGGAATAATTTTGTTGTTGTTAAATATACAAATAAAAACTTAAATGTCTTGAACCTCAAACGTCCCTTTTATACAAACGTAAAGAATACAATAGTTCACATTTGATAAGTGTTGTATTTTCTAGCACAACACTAGGTACCCGTTGTATTGACAGCCTGTGAGGGCGTCACAATACACCGGCCGCTTCCTTTGAAGACTATTTTATTCTATTTCCAAATATGATATTTATGATATTTTATTTGGAAACTGATGTTTTTATTTGTATAAAAATATTATGTTTGGAACTGAGAACAAATAATGTTTTCAATGAGAATGAGAACAAATATGTTTTCCCAAAAACTAAAATAACGCTTATAATATCTCTCGTACATTACAGAGGCAAGTGTTTGTAATCGTTTTTTCATGTAACCCCTGATGTACAACCTTTCGATTTTTTCTTTTAGTCTGTTAAAAAATTAATTAATGGTTCTATTTCATAGATTCACAAATAGTTGATCAAAAGACAGGCAGATCTTCTAAGGGCTCTATATTTTTGATTCTAGGTTATAAAAAACATGAACATGCTAATTAATATTCAAACTATCTTTTAAGCTAGCACAATGTTTTTTTCACTTAATTACAGCCAGTATGAACGATCTTGAAAGTATCTAGTTGAGGCTCCAACAAAACCGAGCAACTTGGTATCACTTCGCTGCAGCAAGAAAATTGAAATTAACTTAAGAAACCGGCTCCCTAGTTAATTAGCGCATCTGATAATTACATTAGCAGCTGCACTCGCTCCACGTGCGCTAGGTGGCGCCACAAGGAAACTCACTTTTAATGGTTCTACTTAGCAGTTAAAATTTTATTTCCGACCGTTTTAAACTTGAAGAACGTGGAATTGCAAAGTATCAAAGAAACGTATGGCATTCGACTATGTGCCATCACCCATGTGATAAAAAGTAGCTTAATATTTGCCATCGTTCTAGGTTCACCTCCAATTCAGTGAGACATAACATAGTTTGCGAAACAGAGAAAAACGGCATGATGTTATATTTTAAATAAAGACAACGACTAAGCGACTGTCCTAGGGAGCGAGTTATGAGTCGTGGAGACACCTAGACTCTAAACAAAATAATATCTACGAGTAACACAAATATTTGTCTTGTGTGGGGATCGAACACACGTCACTCGGCACGGCGATGTTAGTGGCATGGCGGCCACCTTATCCGCTAAGCTATGGTGACATATTATCTAATGGGATCCAGTACGCACAGAGATCCGATTCGTTGATTAACCACAATAGATGTACCATGCAGAATGTTAATTAGTACATTACGGGTAGGCTTATGTGCCTGTCTACTTATAATACGTCTAGTCTACGTAGCTTTATACTAACGTTCATATGCCGCACATATCACCTAGAGATAGTATATAAAAGGTACATATTTGTCTGTTCCATACAAAGCGTGCCACGGTTTGGATTTGCCTACATTATGCTAAGTTTTTTTCACTTTGTCATGCTAATGCATAACTCGCATGATAATGTATCAAGTGTCTTGTATAAAATGGCGCAGAAAATTTTATCTCTTTTGCTTGTGTTAAATGTTGAGATTTTCGGTAATCCGTTTGTATTATACTAGCAATACCAAAATTCTTAGTAAATACCTTGATTTTCTCGTTATTTGATGTTAATTAGAAATTGACGTAAATATGATCGTTTCTTAAAAGAGAAAAGATATTGTAATCTTAAGTAATTACCTTGAGTCGTATATTTTGTTATTAAAACAAAATTTAGTTGAGATCTCATTTTGAGATTACTTCTCAAACGGCTGAGATTGATTCAGATAGAGTATTCAACGGGTCTTTTTAATCAGTAATTAGATTATATTTCCTCCTCCCTAACGCTCTTGTATTTTAGAAATGAATTCTAAATGTTTTATGTAAATATTTGTTAATTCTCAATGATTTCGGCAAGATTATGTTTCTCTTTGAAGATTTTAATAGGTTTTAGTTAGGGTAGCTCGCTGTAGTAATTAACTTTTAATTTTATTAATAGTGTTGTAATAAAGTGCAATGTCATAGTTTTGTAAATGTAAATATTTTAATTAATGGTCGATGGAGGAAAAGGTTCTCTAGTGGAGGCCACATATTGGAAGGTGCAGCGTAGGACGGCCCCCACCATATAGATCGACGACCTGATCAAGGTTGCGGGTGGCCGTTGGTTGCTGGTGGCTCAGGATCGCTCGCGTTCTTCGCGCTCCTCACTAATGGATTGAAAGAATCAATCCATTAGTGAGGAGCGCGTATCTGTAGCGCCATCTAGGGATGACGATCCCGCTGTACGCGGTGCATTGTCGTAAAGTATAGATGACAGGTCTAACCGTTGGTACCAAATTTATTTGTCTTGAAGAATAATGTCTTCTTTCTTAGGTTATATTAATAATTTCATATAAAAGTTACTTAATAACGTATACTAAAACTCTTGAATAAATCGAAATACTGATGATAGTTTTCTTGAAACAATAATACCAATTGCTTCTATCAACGAAAGTGAAAGGACCGCTCGACCGTTGCAGATCGATGGGCGTATATCGAAGAAATACTTTATTACCTAAATATACTTAGATATTACTACTTATAGTACTTGTCTCAAAAATACAAAGATTATAGTTAAATATTATGAGTATTCACATCACTACAGAAGAACGTCCTTATCCGATGACTTACAATCTACGATCGTCCGCGAACACTGGCGTCGGTGTCGTTCAAATTGAATTTAGAGATGTGACCACTTGATTACGTTTTTCCAATAATTATTTATTCAAATGATACAAAATAAAAATGATAATATAACACTGTTTTAGATTCAGTAGTACCTACCTAAGTATTTATAATAGTTATTTAAATATCATTAAGTTGTTCAATAATTCCGGCAATACGAGTCATTAATACTACCATAAAGATCAATCTACACTAATATTATAAAGAGGATAACTTTGTTTGGTTGTTATGAATAGGTTCAAAAACTACTGAACCGTTTTTAAAAATTCTTTCACCATTCAAAAACTACATTATCCACGAGTAACATAGGCTAAATTTTATTTTGGAAAAAAATAGGGTTCCGTAAGATATTTGGTTTTTTCGAACACAAGGTGTAAAAAATCAACCAGAAAAGTTACTTATTTTGCGTACGCTGCCTAAACTATAAAAAATAGAACCATAAAATGTTCTGATTAATTGTAGATCTTATAAATATCTACAAAAAAGTCCACGAGACACTATACCTATCTATAACGAGTGAGGCACAACAACCATTGTTTTATTTAAAAATCTTTGACCTGGGAATCATTTTGCTGACCGTGTCTTTTCTGGGTAGGCTTTTTGCAGCGGTAACCGACATCGACGCGGGCGGAGCCGCGGGCGACCGTTAGTATAATATATAATTAAATATGTTTCAAACAGTGTAAGTAAATGTTGCTAACATAGCTAACGTATACAAGTGTTCATGAAAATTTAAGCTCTACGTGACTTTTCGTGTGATTCGTCATTCAGTATTCGGTCTTCTTGCCGTTAAAACTCAAAAGACAAAATAAAGACGAAAAAGATTAACTATTTTCCCTATGGAAAATAGTTACTGCCACAGGTTTAGGATTTACTCACTTAGGTTTACTTAACTTTAGTTCTTTTACCTGAAATCTACTACTCGTATTACTAAACAAGGAGTGGCAAAACAAATAGTAATAAAAACAAAATTCAGTAGACCGCCATAGGTATAACTTTGACTTTACTTGTTCATTAAATATTTTAAGCTTAAGTTCTTTGAAAGCACTTTTAGAATCTTGATATACTTGTTCCTTAGGAGTCAAGGTTCAACCCGTAAACGTTGTGATAAACCTCTCCGAGGGGCAGATAGATTATCTGATAAGACGTTAGTTGGACTCTTAATTGAGTCTTGAAATAAACGAGTTTGTAAATAAAACTGAGCATTTACTGAACAAATGTCACCGGCGAGAGGAATTTCTTCAACTGTTGAGTAAATATCGTCCTTTAGATTTAAAGTAAATGGAATAGAGATTTATGGAGCCTAATGAAAGTGGACGAAAGTTGTTGATATTGTACTTCTCTCTATTGATGCTGAATTAAATGTTGGTGGTATTTACAAATTGAATTAACGAAATAAATATTATTTTGAAATATCTTTGATCATCATACTGGGTGGAAGAAGATCCCTCTTGGACACATTGATGTCAATAACAAATATTACTAAAATTAAATCACAAGCTTGAGTCGAACTGCAACAAAAAAAAAATTCTGTTATCAGTTCTAACGTGACACGCTAAAATTTAATCTAAGTTAGTTTAATCTAAGTTAAATCTAAGAATAGTAGGCTAAAATGAGTAGTAGTAAAATGAGAGTATTTCGGTATCAATACATGGTAGGTAGAAACCTACCATCTGTATTGATACCGAAATACTACTTATATTAAAATGCCGAGCATTGTAATGATAACATTCACTTCGGGAGAGCGAATTTCAATAACATCTTTCATTTATTTATTAACCTGTTGTTAAATATTTATATTTAACACAAAGCCGTTTTTATGGTTTGTCTGTGCTTATTTATTTGTTATATATATTATATTTAGTTCAGATACAAAATTAAGATATTATTTAGAAACATGTAGATTTAACACAGTGAACGCGAGACAGTAGACACAATAGAAAAACTGCTACATTTATTAACATTGTTCTCATACATTATGAATATTTACTAACGCAACACATTCCTGCATTAATTAATATATTAGAATAAGTAGCAAGCGTACAATTTTCAACACGCACCATTTCACTAAACCGAATGTTGAATACAAAACCAACATTTTACCGATTCAGCTGTACCCAGGACCTAAGAACAAATATTTTATGCAGAAACAATACAATATAGCAGATGTCAGACATATTTACATACGCTTAGCATCTGTAGGGCGTTGGACTCGAGTCGATAAAAACGAATAAGGGAATAAAGGAGACCCTTCTTAAATCATGGAAGTAACGGCCCACTCTGGGTTACAAAACTATTTTAAATAAAACTATGAGGTGTAACTATAAATTTCACAAAAAAATCTTTTCAAATACTTAAGTGTTTTTCAATCCACTTCCTCAATCCCCGTTTGATTGGTCGAAATCGATATACCTGCCCAGTTGTCAAATACACATATAATACAATTTTAACGGGTTGATGTCTGTACATTAAAAATATTGAAAAAAGAAATAATGAAGGGGTTCATTTTTAGAGCCACAGAAGTTAAAAAATGTTTAGAATTATTGTCTGTCTGTATGTATACGCATCACGCAAAAACTACTGCATTGAATTGAGTGCGGTTTTCACCAATGTATTGCTAGAGGTCTAACTTAAAATATAGGCTACTTTTTACCGACATTACCGACACTTATTACCGGCGAAAGCTAGTTTAATATACAAATGTACAGTTGATTTCTACAACCTCACCCTGTCGCAAACATATACATGATTGTGAATCTGAATGAATCGTTAACGAACATGCTGCGGACATCAACAAAAAGAGATGTTCTTTTCATAACATTTCAATATCGACAGTGTCATAAATATACAGCTGTATTTTCCTCGTCAATCACTTTCATATCGTGTTCCTTTGACCATTTACATTTTGATTTTCCGCAACGCCTTTATTCCAAACTCTCAAAAGAAAAGTTAAGCAGATACACGTGCCACATTATACACAGTTTACAAGGAAAAGGATAACCTTATGTCGCTATCGTACTTTTAAAATTATGTATCTTACTAATATTATAGGTAAATGCGAAAGTTAGGATGGATCGATTAATAGATAGTTTTTATTCCAGACCAAAATCTATCTCTGTTTCAGAATCCATACATATTATCCTTTCAGCCGTTATATATATAAAAACCATCTATCCGAACATTTATAATATTAGGTAGTAAAATAAACTTTTCAAATACACAATGTAGAATCGTTAACGAATGTAACCGCTGTCGAGATAATCTACAAACAGCCTTCACCTCGTCAATTATGATCTCTCCTCTGCTAATTGCACATAATTACTAATACATCGTCTATGTGCATGATACCAATCAATAAATATTCATTTCTGGGTGGATGTTTAAACTTGTACACACACTAGAGGAATTTATTTTTGTACTTGCTTTATCATAAAATACCTATCGTAATGTTCGTGTAATGACAGATTAAGAATACATAATGTCACTACCCCATTTTAACCCGTGGGTGTCGCAAAAGGCTACTAAGGGAATAAGGGGATCTTAAGCAAAAAAGAGCACTGTGAGAAAAGGAAAATTCGATACAAAACCCTATACCAACCCGTCTGGCCAGCGTGGTATAGTAGGTTTAATTCCCTCCAAAATGTTTGGAGGAGACTCGTGCCCAGCAGTGGGACAATTATGGGTTGAAATGAAGATGATAATGAAATACCTGTCTATTCTCCTCTTGTCAAGAATGTAAATGCATTTACGTATACCGCCCCGTTTCGGCAAACGGGATATATGGGGTTTGTTGGCCATAGTGGACAAAATGGCAATAGACCATGGTAACCACTAAAACCCCCCTGTGTACCAACACCCGCTTGTGGGGTGGTGGGTCGCAGAAACATGATATGACCTAAGAATAATTTAACCTAATAATCTCATTTTTACAGGCTTTTATTTAGTTTCACCTGTCCCGATGTTTGTCTGTAATCAAATCTTGCAAGTTAAAATTAACACAGTTTCCGACTTCCGGTCGAGCTGAAATTTTGCACGCATATGTATATCACGCCACCCTGACCAGGTCGTTGGTCCATCTGGTGGGGGACCGTCCCACGCTGCGCCTTCCAATACGTGGCCGCCACTCGAGAACCTGCTGGTTGCAGGCGGCACAGGACCGTTCGCAGTGACGTAAATTATATGATGATGATGATGATGTATATCACGTGATAATGCATTATGATGATATAGAGCTGATCCCATGATTGGGCTTGAAGGCGGCCATAGGAACGATGACTTTCATTTTCTGATAAGTTTTTCTTACCACAACTTTATTAACTAACGGTACAGAGCCGCAATTTTAAAGAATAATTGAAATGGTAGCCATATTAGCTATATTTTAAATTGTATAAAATCTTTAATTTAAATATAAACTCGTGACTACTGAAGATATTCTATGAACAAATTTCTCTCAACACTATAAAGAATAAGCTTGCTCGCGACGTGTGACGACGGAATGCGGAACAATCCCACAAACCAGCTTCCTGTGAGTAACACTCACCCGCCTTTTTACCCACGACGGAACGGAGACGGTATATGCGTTTGGGGTGAGAGGCTGTGTGTTTGTGTGTTTGTGTGTTTGTGTGTTTGTGTGTTCCAACATAATGCCTTATATCACGGAAACGGTTTGACCGATTTAAATGCGGTTTTCTGTAAAGTATGTGCGGCTCTGGGGGACAGGTTATTAGATAGGTGTTATGTTAATAGCTCGCCAGGGGGCGCTACAATACACTGATTTCGTTGAATCCTTTGTGCCCTCGTATCTTTAAAACGATTAGACTGATTTCGATACGGTTTTCTGTAATGTATTTGTGATTTATCGAGGATTGTTTTTGGATTCAAGATTTTGTATTTTTTTGCCAGGGGGCGCTGCAATAGACTAGGCAAACCTATGTTGATTTCGTTGAAACCTTTGTGCCCTCCTATCTTTAAAACGATTAAATCGATTTCGACACGGTTTTCTGTAATGTATTTGTGATTTATTGAGGATAATTTTTGGATACACGATATTGTATTTTTTCGCCAGGGGGCGCTGCAATAGACTAAGCAAACTTATGTTTACAGTTATCTGTAAAATAATTAGACCTGTTACTGTATAGGGACACGTAGCATTGTAGTACTGAGATATTGATTACACTCATGAGGTTAAGCAACTTCGGATAAGGTCAGTTCATAGATGGGTGACCGTTTATGCAATTTTAGGGTTCTGTACCTCAAAAGAAAAAAAACAGAACCCTTATAGAATCACTCCGTTGTATGTCTGTTTGTCTGTCTGTATGTCCGTCTGTCTAGAATATTTTTCTCAAGAACGCATAGAGGTATAAAGCTGAAATTAATATCATTTACTTGGGTCTGCAAACCCTCGGCGTAAAATAAAAATCAAAATTCTAAGTTAACGCAATCAAAAGATACAGCTGTTTATGCTCCATTTTTGACGATTTATCTTGACGATCATAATCTATAGGGAACTTATCGTTGACCTAGAATCATGAAGTTTGGCCAGAAGCAATAACAATTTGCACAAGTAAAGGAAAAAATCCGAAAACCGATCTCGTGTTGTTATATCACTGAATATTAGTACTGAGGTATACAATGATAAGCCTAAAAAAAATTAGTAAGAGTGAGAGTTTATTGACTGACGTTATATAAACACCTACCTACCTTATTTATTCTAACTTATAGGTATCCCGTGCTCGGGGTGTAACCAAATATTCATCATTTTTGCGATAGTACGCACCGTTTTCGAGATACAAGCTATTATAGGTGGAAATCTGCGCTAACGCCGAAGGCAGTCCGGCTACGGCAATCAATGTGCGATAGCTAAACTTAACACCCCCCGATTCAGAGCAATCCGAATCGGACTGGTTAGGTTAGGGTTATTTTTTTTTTCAAACCACCCAGAAGTAGGACCCCGCGAAGCGGGGCTCCGGCGACCTTTGTGCGACGGATGAGCACACAAGTCAACAAAAAATAAAATATATATAATATAGTCGAAGCTCCATGCAAATTCCATTCATTCTAGAGCTTACATGGTAAGATAAGGCGCTCATTAAAAAGTTTAAAATAAGAAAATTAAAATGATAATTTCAAGTTATAAGACTGCAACAATAAATTTAAAAAAATGTGTTTGTGCTATAACTTAGGATAAATCTTTTATTTATCTGTCAAGGTTCTTAAAATTTTATACGAGTTACTTACAGTTAGTAAGATAGGGCGCTCTATGAAAATATTTAAAATAAAAAACAAAATTAAAAATTTTGAAAAAACCCACGACGATAACATCTATACAAAATAAGAAACGTAACATATAAAAAGGTTTAAATAACTTTATTTTAAATCCCCGACGAAAAGATAATAAGTAGCGTAAAAACAATCCCAAGAAAATTCGTCGGGGGCTGCCAATATCATTACTGTTTCTAGTATAAAATATATATTGTAAACTAAATATTGTTAATAATTAGGTAGGTATCAAATACATAAAACTGCAATACTTTTGTTCATTTCAAGTCAGGGTATGGCAGCCCCTGACGGATATATTATTATATCAACTATTAGTATATTCAGGGTGGAATTTTGTAACGCCACCTGAAAGGAAAGTACACTAAATACTGGAGATAGATAATTTTGTTCGAAGGAAACATTTCTTTATTTGACTATCACCGTGCCCTGTGATTCACAAATATTTTGTTTCGAGTCTGGGTGTACTTTGTATGTATATATTAATTATATGTTTGTAAAGTCCTCCGTCCACCGACAAAATTCATGATTTGGTGCCATCGTCGCCTTCTTATCATAGCATCACTCAAAGCCGCTATAGGTTTCACCCACACTACCAGGAGCCGATATTGTCTCGCACAGTATGGTTTCAGTGATCAGTCCTCCCACGCACGTGCCGTGCCGGCTCTGGGGTGAATTTTCTGCACCGATGTTTCCTGAGCGCTATGACATGTGCTTCGAATTCGGGAAGCGGATCAACTATCGTCCATGTGCGGACAGCCTTAGATAGTGACGTACCTTACAAATGCGTATAAGAGACATAATGTATTGCATCTAAAAATGCTAATTTATGTAATTATTAAAGCTTATTTTTTGTCCAACAAAAGAACGCATTGATCACGTTAGTGTTTTTGAATTGTTACTGTAGAAATCAATTAATCTTAATTACTAAAGCGCTGAGGAAGTGTTATTAACTTTGCGTAATTTTAAAGTGTGGAATAAGAATACAATATAGTCTTGCAGGATTATTAAAGTTGCACGTGTTGCAAAAAGTAATTGTGTGAGGTACACATTATGTGCATAAATTGATAATTATTGAATTAATCGGACCCAGTTTTAAACAACTAATAATAGCGTTGGTACGAGGCTATCAGAATTGAGGTTTTATTTGCCTATAAATAGATTCACACCTCACATTTTATTGGATCTTCTTTTTGTTATCAACGAGCGCACCTCACAACAATGGATTTTAATATTCTACTCATAGTGTTAGTTGAGTTATTGGTAACTGTTTTAGCTCAAGAATCTCCTGTTCTATACGATGCATATTTCGGAAAACCAGTGACGGAAAAACGAGGGAACTATCTTGCTGGAGTTGCTAATGGAACTGCGTAAGTCAACGCCGCACTATGTCAAAATTAAAAGTACCTATTTAATTTATTCATTCTACGTCTTCTTTGTACAGCCTTTGCACTGTCCTCGTGAGTCCATGTCAAAAAGATGAGGGGAGACGAGTGGATGGTACCTGCACTAACCCTCACTACCCTTCCCGAGGTGCACGACTGACACCTTTCCCGAGAATACTGCCACCACAGTTTGGACCAAGTAATAGTAAAATTTCGAAAGACAATTTTTTTCAATTTACCTAAATCTGAAATCATATTAGACACTATGGTTGTATCAAACAGGCAATATGTTGCGACCAGCTAGAGACGGTAGTGAATTACCATCAACTCGGGTGCTGCATACATCACTTCTGGGCGACGGATTCTTCAGAGACCACTACTTCTCAACACTGGCTACCCACTTCCATGTTTATTCAGCTATTGACAATGTAGAACTTTTCTATCTTCGTGAGTACTCTATTTTTTCTACTACTCAAAAACCGTAGATTAATTTGTAATGTAATACAAAGAATAGAACTTGATACTATATCAAGCCCAACTATTTGTTTTGGGCCTTAAATGGCTTAGTATGTAAACTCAACACTCTTTCCATCTTATTTCTCCGGCATTTAATAAACTTTCATGCTTCTACTAAACCAACTTTTACTAGTATACATCAATATTCAAAAAAACAGGTCCCTTTGCATCGCCAGACGAACTTTTAGACTTCGGGGAGGTCCTCTGATTGTTCATAAAGGCGTGCCCCAGTACTCCATTCACCATATTATTACAAGTATTCACTCTGTTCACTGAGGCGGCAATATCACTATTACTTTTTCCATCTTTTGTAAACAAAGTTCTGAAATATCATAATTTCTTATCTGCACACATACTTGTGTCTTAATTTAGCACCATAATTCGTCCTATATACGTAGACTTTCATTCTTCTCCTTCCTACACATAATATTTACAATCGTTTGCAATTGTTTAGTCGACGTTGCAAGTAATACTTAAACTTGATCATCAGCATAAAGGAGGCGTTTGATTAAAATTATTTTCAAAATCGCATCCATGCTTATTTTTCTTTCAAGATCGCTTTCATTTTATAAGGACATTAAAACTGATAACATACTATTTCTACTGACTATGATGTCACTCGTAAACGTGTTCGCTTCTTAACTTCCTACCTTCTCAAAATTTAAATGTTCTCAGATGTGATTTGATTATTTTAGTTCGTTACCAACCAGTCAGCGATTGTTGTCTCGGCAACACACCAAATCGTGTCAATCCGCGATGCATCGCTATACCCGTACCTGGAGACGATCCTTATATTCGCTCAAGTCGGATTCGATGTTTAAATCTCACAAGAGTTGAGACATACCAGGATTATGGGTGTCTACCTCCGAGTCTGCCTGCTGAAAGAGTAAGTTTAGATCAAGTAACAACAACCAACAATCATCAAAAATAAGGAATGGCTAGTTCTTTCTCTTTTTAACTTTCCGTAGTCTAAAAAGAAAAAACTGGCCAAGTGTGTGTCGGGCCACGCACAGTATAGGGTTCCGTAGTAGCCCGTTATCACAATGTAGTACAATTCTGTTGTTCTTTATTCTGAAAAGGATTTTGTATTTGGTACAAAATTATCCAATACCCAAGTTCAACGACTATTACTGCTAAACTAACAAATTTATCTTAACCGCTATACTTTTCATTTAAAGTTCATGAAATGCACTATCATCATAATTTTTTCCAGATTTTTTAACCCAGCAGTTTAGCTTTTAGAGGAGGGGACGCTCTACTGGAACAAAAATTTGCTCCTTAAAGTTTAATATTTCGTAAATGGACCATTAAATCGAAAAATAATGTTAGTAAACGATACACCACACGATGGGGTAGACGACAAAAAAAAATTCATCCCCACTTCACAAGTATCGGAGCTACCCTAAAAAAATATATCAAAATTATGTGTATCGCCATTAATATGGCCTCCTATTTATTATCTATTAAACATACTGAACAAAATTTAATCAAACAAACATTTATTATTTGACAGTATTCTAGAACCACTCCATTACTAGATCTATCTCCAGTATATGGGAACTCCGACGAAAGGAATAGACAAATACGAGCCAATGAAGGAGGACTTTTAGCATTCATGATGGAGGGTGACAGGGAGGTGCCTGCTGGTAACGGCGTATTCTGCATAGGAAACCGACCTCCAGAAACCAGCTGTTATAACTATGGTACCTAAAACACTGTTATTACATAAGTAGTAAAATTTTAGCATGTATGAAGTTATAAATGTGGAATACGATAACTGCTATTCAATATTCTGAAAAATATTGTATTTTTACCCTAAGGGCGGAATAATAATTTAATCATATCAGAAGTGCTCCAGCTAAGAAACATCGAAGTCTCGTTTGTATTCCGGCCGTCGGCCATCTACTGACCGGCAGCACCGAGTCCTAGATCACGGATAGAGACGGTCTCGTTCAGTTTATAAGTAGAAAAATATTTTGTTTTGGATTCGAATCTAATTTTTTAAACCGACTTCACCCACATTTACTCGTATTTAATTTTGTCGATTATCTTTTTCTTGGGAAAATTTGTTATTTGTTTTGTAATAATACAAAATATGTACACACATTCTGGCTGTAACATTAACTGTTCTTTACAGGTGATAACTTCAATACAAATCTGTTGCCCGGGGTATATTTAACAGCATTGTGGTTCTTCAGAGAGCACAATCGAATAGCTAGACAATTAAACAAATTAAACCCTTGCTGGGACGACGAGAAACTATTCCAAACTGCCAGACAGATCAACATAGCGCAATATCAATTCATATACTACTATGAACTTATACCGCAGATCATAGGTCAGTTGTCAGTTCAAATATGCACAATGTGTACATTAATATCGATTCAGTAATTGAACTTACAATTACAAATAGGATTTGATTACTCATTGACAGAAAAATGTCAATGTTTCGTGACAATAAGCAAAGAATTTCACCTTCTTGAATCCTATAAGGCCATATGCATCAAAATATATAAACTGTTGTGATTCCGTTATGCGCACTGATTGTGGATCACCAGTTTAATAAAGTAGTTGATCAAAAGGCAGATTATTATTTAACAACATGGAGAATTTATTACTTTGTTATTTTCATTATGTCATTTTATAGGTTACAAAAGAGCTTTAGCAGAAGGTATAATCTACGAGACAGCGGGCTATGTAAACGACTTTGATCCTCGATACGAGCCTGGCGTCTATCGCGAGTTTATAGTAGGCACTCGATGGTTCCACGTGTACCAAGAAGGCTCGCTAGAGTAAGAACTTTTTATTTTACCGGTTGCTAAATTAGAGGAGATTAAATTGGAATGTTACCGACATCCACCATGCTCTCCGAAACTTGCTCTAATAAATTATCTGGAAACCCTTAAAATACCTGAAGACCCTCTATTTGGAATTTGGACTTTTCTTGTAAGGAAAAAGTTCTATTTTTTTCCTGCTTTCTTGAACTATGTATAAAATGGCAAAATTTATTCTATCTATCTAGCAAGTTTAGCCTTGCTAATTTACGATTCGCATCAAAATACCTTTATGTAACAATTGTGGTCAATCGCTCGCTTAGAGCAACGTATTTTTGTACAGGCAGAAGACTCATTTCGAAGAACTTGACCTTTAGTGATATAGGAAAATCTCCCTGCATCTGCATTATCAGTTACTTTCACCACGACGATCTATTGCCCTGTCTTGCCTGTTTTTACATAAAACTAACTGGTCCAAGTAGATTTACTACAGAAACACATGAAATATTGTATAATTTGTTATATTGGTCGGTCGTTACCGAAGTTTTAATACTATTGCTCATAACTTTTGTTGTTATTATAACATTTTAATATTTGCCATTTTTATCTATAGTTTATACAGAAACGGTACATATCGAGGCAGTAGACCTACTCCAGATGATGTTCTGAGAAGTGGAATCTTGGGCATCAACAATACAGAGGCAGATCTTACTCAAGGCTCCTTCATACAGCCTTCTGCAAAATTCGACCGCATCTTTGATTACCAGGTATTGTATACGTTTCATAGATCAGCTACAGAGAAATATTAAAAACTATTTGATATAGAAAATTACAAAATTTTCTTTACTTTTGTTTACCAAATTTTAACTTAATCCTGCTTATAGATTCTGAGAAAATAAGTAACAAGTAGGCACAAAATCGCTCGCTGTGGCGGAAATTAGGTGAGGCCTATGTTCAGCAGTGGACGTCATTGGGCGATATGATGATGATGATGATGAAGTAACAAGTAGAAAAATAAACCAGAATTAAACAACCATTTAATAATAAATAGTATCGAAGATGTATTATTCCTTCTGCAGCTCACACATCGTTATGCACCAAATCAGGCGGTTGCCGACCTTGTTGCGACAGACTTCATGAGAGGCCGCGACGCAGGCTTCCCACCCTACAACCAATATCGGAAAGTTTGCAGACTGAACTACGCTAAACATTGGGAAGATTTATATGATACTATTGATAAAGACGTATGTATAAGTATCTCTTTCAATGCATCCATAGAACATCAGGATACTAAAAATCCTTGCGAAACTAAGTATTGATGAGAATTTTTAATTTATTTTTTTATTGACCACGTCAGGGTAGCCTCTATTTTAATACTTGCCGTGATCAAAATGAATCAGATATAAAAATGTGGTTTTCAGAAAGTAGAACAACTGCGGCGCATTTACGACGACGTAGATGATATGGAACTGATGGTAGCTATATACCTTGAGAACTGGTTGCCAGGAGCTTATATTGGTCCTACTTTGAACTGCATCATGACACAAAATTTGGTACAGTGGAGGAAATCTGACAAGTTTTTCTTTGAACACGGGGATCATCCTGCTGCTTTGACGATTCGTAAGTTTTTGAGCTTAGCGGCACAGTTACCTATATCAACAAATCTATTAAATTAACTTTATTATTTTTATTTTCAGCTCAACTCACAGAGATTAGACAGACAAGTATATCTCGTATACTCTGTGACAGTGGCGACAAAGTAACCTGGATACAACCACAGGGTTTCTTTAGAATTGGACCTTGGTAAGATTAAAACTTCAATTAATTCTTATGACTCAAGGCTGATGAGACGTGGCGTCAAGTCTATTTTAAATTTATATTTGTTCTGATAGAAAACCACAACCAAAATGATAGGTAGTCAATTCAACTGATATCAATATCTATTAACGTTTCCAAGACTCCGGAAACACTTAGCGCTCTTGGTCTATATAAAAATTCGTGTTGTTTCTAATACATATGAACTGTGTACATTGCTCCAGAAAAAAAAACCTGTCAGCGACAACGATGCGCGACGTGTCCTGTATTAACGTTCACAAAAATGTTCATAGCTAGATCCGACAAAATTCTTGCTATTACTTCTTGGTGTACATGATGAAATTGGTTTCATATTTAGAAACGACACGAATTCTAACGTAGATCTAGTGATTTTCTAAGTTATGTACAAGAGAATCTAGATTGCCAGTAGTCATTATTTTTTCTTACCAAAAATTACATTATCTTTCTAGGAATAAACCGGTACCATGCAAAGAGATTCCGGGAATAAATCTTAATAAATGGACAGACCGTCAATGTACCAAGAAAACACAAGAAGATACAAGTACCGAACACAACGTTCTCGATATTTTAGGTTATAATTAAGACTTCTTTATAGCCATTGGTGTAGTAAAAAATAATTTTCAAAGGAAATAAAAATGACGAATAATTATTTACTTCTGTTTGATTTAGCCCATAATGTTATTATTTTGGTGTACTTATACTGTGCAGTGTGAATGCCTGTTATAGGTGTACGTAATAATATCAAAACATTAACACTGTATTGGATGCGGGCGGCACAAAGTGGTGAGTGGTGAGGCCTATGTTCAACAGCGGACGTCATTGGGCTGATATGATGAATAACACTGTACTTCTTTTCCGCTGTGGTTTACCTCTCTTATTATCAGAATAATTTTAAATATTGACAATCCAACTAAGTGTATTGTCAAAGAAACAATTATTTTTTCTTTTTGAAAAGAAAAACGCTATCGTTTTACTCAAATCTTTACATCTGTTTCCGAAATCCATATATTTTCCGTGTACATATTAATTAGTAGCTTCCACCCGCGGCTCCGCTTGCGTGGTATGTCGATAAATAGTAGCTGTGCTATTCCAGAATAAGGCAATTTGTGTGCCAAATTTCGGACACATAATTTCTTCCGTTCGTGTGTGTTTGAGTAACAAACATCCATCCATCCATCCTAACTTTTGAATTTATAATATTAGTAAGAAGTAAGAATATTATGCAAGAATTTTGTTGTCATTTGAATTATATAGGATTTCATCATATTAATAACAGCCCAATGGCGTCCACTGTTGGACATAAGCCTCATCTAAATAGATGGTATTGCCTACTATTACCACGCTGGCCAGACGAGTTGGTACAAGGTTTTGTTTCGAGTTTTCCTTCTCTAACGCAGTTTTTATGGCGAAAATCGCCTCTTACGACATCCCGGGAATGAGAGGAAGACACACGTATTCTTTATCTCCGTCACCACAATAAAAATGATGTTAATAAGTACATTATGATGCCAAAGTCAAAGTCAAATCTTTTTATTTAATTTTGATCACATATAAGATACTTATGAACGTCATACAAAGCCAAAAATAAGGTGTCAGCAAATTTGCCTACGACCAATGCACTGATAACGTTGTACCTATATGTACCTATTTCATTTGTACAATCTAACCGAACAATACTGAGTCCAATATCTGTTGCTCTCTTAGTACCTACATAAGTGCAAATTCCAAGTCATACTAATCATGTTAATAACGTGCGCATTTGAAAAGGAAGAGAACCATAAATCTTACTATGTATTAGCGAATTAATTAATCTCGTGATTACTACTAATATACAGCAGCTCAGTAACGTATTGTAGACATGCTATTGTAATAGCTAGGTAATGAGATACAATGCCTAGAATAGCGGAAAGTGGTATCCATATTTAATTGTGTAACTGTACAAAATTTTGCATGTGCAATTATTACCTCCCCTGCTTTAATGACTCTTGCAACAATGTATATAATACTATTGCCTTTGTTTAAGCTAGTGCTGTTTAATGTGTTGTGATCTAACCTATCGTCGAGATGGTCCTCAAATACATTTTTTGTCTGTATCTTGCCCATTTCGTAGTGTCCCAAGTGCTTTATGACGCTTATTTCGGAAAGCCCGTGACAAATGATAGGGAAAATTTGTTGGCATCTTTAAATTTGACGGGGTAAGTATATTTTCAAGACTTTATTATATGAAAGGCTACTTAAGCAATAATGTTTTAATACTCTGCTAGCGAACTGCCTTGATACTAATGAACTTTCATGAAGTGAACTTGAAATCTTTCATTAGTTGTGTGATTTTGTATCTCTACGTGCAATACAGTGTTTGTATTTAATATCTGAAACGGTCCAACCGTTTCCGATAAAAAACACTTTTAGTTTTTCATTTTTTTAGACCATGTACGGTGAGAGTGGAGCCGTGCAACAAGGACGAGGGCCGGCGCATCGACGGCACTTGTGTCAACCCCAAGTACCCCTCGCGGGGAGGCTCGCCCACTCCGCTGCTCAGGATGAGACCCGCCAAGTTTGGACTCGGTTAGTTATACCTTGTTTCGATAGACCAGTTATCATCATCATCGTATCAGTCGCAAGACGTCCACTGTTGGACTTATGCCCAAGATAAAAAAATCAACCATATCACAAAATGTATAATTTTTTTCCAAAAATCTATTGTCATTTCAGGTGAAACTTGATTCTGTTTTGTGGTAGGCCAACAAAATCTTGGATATTATGCACAATGTACTTAGTCCTACATCGAAATATAATTTTCACAGCTAATTTTTCCAAAATTGCCGACATAATTATCATTAATTTAATTAAATTACGAGTTCAAATTAAATTACGATTCAACTATGTTTCAAATAGTTGTTGATTTGGAGAACTCCTATTTTATGACTCACGTTAGATCCGACTCAAACTCGCAGTATGTTCTAGAAGTAAACTATAATAGTAAATATTTCAGGTAACATGTTAAGACCAGCCATGAATGGGTCAATGCTGCCCTCATCACGATTAATCAGGACAAAGATATTGAACGACGGCTTCCCAGAAGACCACGAATTTAACACTTTGGCGACTCACATATTCGTTTTCTCTATCGTTGATGTTGTGGACTTGACTGTTTTGCGTAAGGATTTTTGTTTTATTTATAAAATACACATGCTTATTTATCACATGTCTCTCATTTAAAATCATTAACGGTTTCAATACCAAAAAAATGGTGATAATATTAAACCTGAAAATTATGAAATCTATTGAGATTACTATTCAAATTAACTAAAAATGTACAACAGTATTTTCTCAACAGTCCGCTACGCTATAACTAGCGACTGCTGTTTGGGAAACACACCAAACCGCGTGAACCCTCTATGTATACCAATCCCCGTGCCAAGAGACGATCCTTACCTCAGACGTACTGGCATCAGATGCATGAATCTCACTAGATTCTCTACATATCAAGAAATGGGATGCATACCCAACACTTTACCGGCTGAACGGGTGAGTAATAAAATCTAAATCTAAATCCATCCAGCTGTTTGAAAGAAACATTGGAATAAAGAAATTTACAGACATACAAGATACTTGCGAAAAATAATACCCCTTCCTGGCAGTCGGGTAAAAAGACAAACATGATTAAAGTGGAAGACATACATAAATACCCGACACGTTAACATTAATTTTTTTGTTGTCATTTCAGTACAATCTTCCAACACCGTTAGAAGATCTGTCAATAGTGTACGGTTTCTCGGACTTAAGAGAAAAACAGATTCGAACATATGAAGGTGGTTTATTGAAATCGGAGATGAAGGACGGAGTAGAGCGACCACCGGGCACCGCGCTCATCTGTGTCAATAATAGAAGACCCGTTGAGAACGCTTGCTATGAGTTTGGTAAGTATACTCGACCAGGGGGAAGTTTGACACTCGATTGTTTCATACGGGTACGTGCAATTTGAACGCTGCGGTTTCCGATCCCACTAAGCTTGTAACAGCATATATCGCACATATTTATGGACACTGACATCGTCTCTTTTAAACCCATAATACACAATTTAGAATAAGTACGGTAAACATTTTGAATTTGAAGCCTACATAGTCCGTTTTTTCTTCTTTAAATATTTATGTACCTCGTGGGCTACTGCCTGCCACCATACACACACACATATGGGTCACTTGCACAGTTAAGTTTATTTATTGAAATAAAAGTAGACACAATTAATAGAATCTATAATTTCCAAGTCTATCGTATCACGAGAGATCTATTAGAATAATAACTGTGAAAAGTATAACTACATCATATTTTCATATTTCAGGTGACTTTTATGATGGAAATGTATTGTCAGGTATATATCTAACAGCTATGTGGTTCTATAGAGAACACAATCGATTGGCTCGGAAGCTAGCTCAAATCAATTCATGTTGGGACGACCAGAAACTATTCGAAACGGCACGACAAATCAATATCGCTCAGTGGCAGTATATGCTCTATTACGAACTCATGGCTGAAATATTAGGTAAGATTTACTAACGTCAACGATGAATTTAATGTACACATTTTTTACAGCAATCACCTGAAAGTACCATGCTAAGAATTCTAACAGAATAAATATTTAATTTAGCTATGGTTCACAATTGATTTTGCTAAGTCCTTTGTGGGTACTTTGACGATTATTTTGTAAAATCATCATCATCATTACTAAGTAACAGAATCTTAGAGTTGAAATATAGTAATTGACATTATTAACATCGATTTTGGAACCAAGAATTTACCTTGTTGGAAGCTGTATGGATTAAACCCTGCACACTAAAAAGAATTACGTATGATTTTACATTTACACACACTAATCAACTTCATGACATTATTCAATGTATAACAGGTCCACAAAACGCTTTAGAAGCTGGTGTGATTTACAATACTAACGGCTATGTGAATGACTTTGACCCACACTACAAGCCAGGGGTGTATCATGAATATGTTGTAGGAGCCAGATGGTTTCACACCTTCCAAGATGGAAGAACTGAGTAAGTACAAGTGAAAAAAATATATGAACAATTATATGTGTAGATAAATAAAATTTTAAAAAAAATTGTAGAATCCAACCGTACTCCAGCTTTTTTTCGTAATATAATATTACTTATCTTCAAGTATCACATAAAGAAAAGGCTAAAGAAATTGATAATGTGCACGACATCAATTCGCCAAATAACTTGATGGTAACCGATGGTAACTTTATTCAATATATTTCCATCGCAGCCTGTACAGTAAGAAAGGTGAATACCTCGGCACCCGCACTACTGTAGACGACGAGTTCCGGAGCGGCATCCTCGAAGTGAACAACACCGAGGCTGACCTCACACAAGGAGCGTTTAGACAGAGATCCGCCAAGTTTGATTACACTATTGAGCCTGATGTAAGACTTTGTTTATTTTTAACGTGCTATAATATCGTATGGATGAAAATCTCTCCATTTTCGGTACCGAAAACTAGTTGTAGTACTAGTTATACCTGAACCTGAAATAATTTACTATGCAGTAGCTACACTAAAAAAATTAAGCTATTTAGAATATTTTTTTCAAAAAAATCAAAAATAACTCAGCTAGTTAGCGTGCTGAAAGTTCAATAACCCGCATCTATGGGTCATCGTGTTAAACATGACTAACACTGTCCCTAGTTTTAAGTACTGAGCTCTCTTCTGCTATCCAATATATACCACCGTGCTACATGTAAAAGTACAACAATGTATGGGTACATGTTTCAGTGAAATTGCGAAGCGAAACTTAATTTATGTTTGGAATCACTCAACCAACCATGAAACAAATACGAAAGTTTCTTGGCAATCATTTTTAAATACGTTTGTTGGTTGGCTTCATAATCGGTTTCGGCACAAATCAACTTTGTTTATGTTCCGGATGAAATCTATATCATATCATATATATAATATTATCTTGCCGTAAGTCTGAAATTTCATCCAAATCTTCAAAATTTATTATAACATTTTCTTTCAACAGATTGCAGAACGCATCTTCGGAGAACTACAATCTGCATCTGATCTCAGTGCAATTGACATCATGAGAGGCAGAGATCAGGGGCTAGCTCCTTACAATGAGTATAGGAAACTTTGCGGCTTACCTGAAGCACACACGTTCGAAGACTTCAAGGACACTATATATGCCGATGTAACTAAATTTCTTTATTGTTTGAATTAATCAAACCTTATTCACATCCCCCAACCTCATCAAGAATAAACCAGGAAAAACAGATAAACATGCCATCCTAAACAATGTTACACACTAAAAACCCATCCATCTATAGTATAGACTCTTCCTACCTAAAGTTACTTAACCTCTAAAATATAAAAACTACAATAAGTATATTGAAATGCTACGTGCGCCTCAAATAACAGAAACGTTACTAAAACTACAAAATTTATCATTTATTCTAGAAAGTAGAACAACTTCGTCGAATCTATGATGATGAGGTGGACGATATGGAGGTGATGGTAGCAATATACAGTGAGAAGCTGATGCACGGGGCATGGGTGGGGCCGACGCTGTTCTGCATCATGGTACAGAACCTAGTACAGTGGAGGAAAGCCGATCGTTACTGGTTTGAGCATGGCGACTCTCCTACTGCTCTAACATTACGTAAGTAGTGGTTATTTTATGGTGAAGTAATTGAACTGAAAATAAAAACCTACACACACAAATGATCCAGGTACTTTCTTCAAATCATAAGTCCGGTACCCGGTGCCCTATTGTGTCTACTTATTTACAAATATCAGAATAAAAAAAACCGGATCATACCAGTCATTTCATAACCAGAAACAGAACCATAACCTAACTGAAACAATACCTCCCACAGCACAATTAAATGAGGTAAGAAGTACGAGTGTGGCGCGCCTGCTGTGTGACAACGGTGACAGAGTAGAAGAGATACAACCCAAAGCTTTACTTAACGTTAGCAAGAAGTAAGTACCAAACATAATATTTGTTTTTTTAACTGAGGTATTAGATTTGTCCAGTATTGTTTTGGGTTTAAAACAGAAATGCTTCTACTATCGAACCAAAAAGTTCCTAAAGTGTCAATGTTTAATAATCCGGAAAGCATTTTTATAAAAACATTGCATTTAAATCTGCACAACTGAGGTAATGTTAGGTAAGTATATGTGGCTAATTCCTTATTGGAACTGACAAACATTGTGGATTTTCATCCCCAGAAATAAACGGTTGTCTCACACAATTAAAGAAGTAGTCCTTCTGGGTTAAGCTGTTTTGTATTTCTATCCATGTCCTTCAAATTGTATAAAATTATAGTTTAGTTACGTTATAACCCTCTTTAAATAGTCTTCTGATGACTAAAAATGTTAAATTGTTTTGTAGAAATAAAATTGTGCCGTGCAAGCTCATACCTGGAATGGACCTCACCAAATGGGCGGACCCTAAATGCCACCCAGCAGACAAGCAAACTGATGAAAGCTCTAGAACCAATGCTGAAAATCCACTTTGGAATGAATATAATCCATTTTCATATAAAAAATAGGATAATAATAAGTCAACAAAACAGGCATATTCCTGCAAATCACAATTACATAAATCTTTGAAAACTTATTTTAAATTTGGTTTTGCCAATCATGATTCAGTGGATAAATTAATATGGAACATGTAATCTGTGTTATTAATTATTAAGGTGCTGTGAAGAAGAGGCCAGCAGTGGGTGGATGGGTGCTAATAATGATGACGATGATGATTTATTTATTTAATTCACCAAATCTAAAAGAAAATAATTCCAAAAATGATAATGATCGAGAACAACAGAGATTAATCGGAAACTGAGTTATACAGCTATATCATTTGTGTGTGTACTATAGCCTTCCTTGATAAATGGGCTATCCGAAACTAAAAGATTTTTTTAATTCTAAACAGTAGTTCCGGAGCACGGTCAACTTAATAAACAAACTATTCAGCTTTACAATATTAGTATAGATATGAAAACTCTAGGGACAAATTTGCCTGTGAATTTAAATTTAAGGGACGTATTACATCGATTCAATCAAGTAAAAATATATCGACGTCTAAATAGTAAACGTGATTTGAAATTGATTACTCTGTAAAAGCAAGCACACAAGGTCACTCCAAATCATTCCATAGACCCGAATCGATACTCATTTGAGAAAATAAGTGAAGAAATATAAACAGTAAAGAAGATTGTATATAAAATGTAAGTAAGACAATAATATTTCCAAACAATAACACCTTTTTAGCTGAAATTCTTGCTGAAATGCAAATGAGAAATAAAAGTTTGGAATTATTGACTCTAGCGTTACTAAGAGTTTTTGATGGAAACATTATAGTGAACACGAGTCGAGAACTTTGAATAATTAAAAACGAATCTTTAATAAAAATTTATCTTTAAAAAGGCGCAAAATTATTTAAGTGTCGAATAGTTCATTTATCGAAGAAGGCTATATGTCTTCACGCTATAACCAATAGGAGCTGAGCAGTGGCCAACCAAAGGTCCACGGATGCAAAGGTACCAGCTAGTGTTTAATAAAAAAGGTTATTGTATCTGAAATATATTGTAAATCCCAGCTTGTCTTGTCAGAATTTTTCGAGCGATTTATATAATATAGAAGTTAATCACTTTCATTATTCAAAGCATAACTTTTTGATATCAATATGTAAGTATAAAGTACCTTGTTAGCCTCTCGTTATAAAAAATTAAGGTAAATTAATCTGTAGCATTAAATAGGTCATTTTTTGAAGGAATAGGAACCAATAGTAAGAAACCACAAACAAAATCCTCTTTGAAAGACAAACAGCAGCCATTTTTATTTTTTTATGGAAATTAAACTGGAGTCCCGGTTAATATTGTTTCAGGTCCAAACGCAAAGATACAAAGGCTTATTTGAAAGCCGTTTGAAATTTTTCTATATACCCTACCACTAGATATTTGTTCCCTGAGCAGTATTGTGTTTTAAGTTACTGCTGAGGTAACCAATTTTAGTCTGATTTGATAACAATGCAATCTAACACACATTCATATAATAAGTACAAATATCAACTTCGATCATCATCACCCGAGACCTCTATCTCAGCAGTCGTACACAATGCCACTGCGCCACTGAGGCAGCCAGTACATTTATCATCATATCAGCCCAATGACATAGGCCTCACTTAAATTCTGCCACATCGAGCGACTTTGTGCAGCCTGCATCCAACGGCGACCCGCAACCTTTACTAGATCGTCGGTCCATCTTATGGGGGATCTCTGCGCTTTCCAATACGTGGTCACCACCTTTTCATGCGATTCGGTGTGCTATGAAGCAACTTTAGTTCTCCTGCGGATCTCTTCATTTTTTTTTTTATACCACGACGGTGGCAAACAGACGTACGGTCCGCCTGATGGTAAGCGGTTACCGTAGCCTATGGGCGCCTGCAACACCAGGGGCATCACGAGCGCGTTGCCGACCCTTAAGAAACCTATTCACTCCTTTTTTGAAGATTTTTTTTGCGGATCTCTTCATTTCTGATTCGATCAAACAGACAGATCAGATCAGAGTACTTTATAGACAACATAAATTCAAAATGAACATGTGAATTAAACACTTACATGCATATATTATGTAGTACCTACAGAATAATATCGTTCAAAATACAGCTCTAATTTCTATATTCACATGGCACTATGCCATTACAAAGTACACCGCACACCTCAGTCACGGCATTTACCCTCCCTCACGGAGGCGTCTATCCTCTAATTAGGCGCACTTGAGAAGCTCATCAGCTTGCCTTGCATTGCTCATTATGACACGATGCAAAGCATGACGTTTCCTGTGATGTCTTTAGTTCAATTAAATAAGGGTCAATACAAATAGGTAGATACCTATTGGTATTGGTCCTTATTTAATTGAACTTGATGATTGATTGATGATTAGTGAAATGAAATGAAATGAAATCTCGTTTATTCATCTAGGTTTTAACAGCTTTGCTTTAATTCTAGTGCTGAGGACACTTGGGTTACGTTTGTGTTGGGGTCATCTAAGGTACACATTGGAGTGTTATATTTATGTTAAGAAGGTTATCCGAAAAGTAGTGTCAGCAATAATGCAAAAATATAGATATACTAATATTAGCTGACCCGGTAGTTTTATTGAATCATTATGAAAAATACTACACGACTTTTTCTCACACCTACTAAATTTACAAAAAAAAAACATTAAAATCAGTTAAGCCACTTCGAAGGAATGCGACTACAAACACCTTGACACGAGAATTAAAATGTAGTATTTTATTGCTTAGAGTAGCAAACGAGTAAGCTTCCCACCTAATGGTAACTGGTAACCGGCTCTCATGGACATGACTGTGTTCTATAGTGAAGAATACGAAGGGGATTGAGAGGAGGAAGTAGGCTTTCAGCGTAAAAATCAAATATTATTGCTTGTAATGAAATCATTAATCATTGACACAAAAATTCTTTAACAAATAGTATGCTTATATATATATTGATTCGAATACCACGCAGGCAGAGCGTACAGTAGCGTGTTAATTAAAGAACAGCAAACTGACTTTAACAAATACGATAATATGATTATTGTAGCGACATCCTACTAATTACTTCTTCAAGTCTCCTTAAAATAAGCATAAATAAATCTTTAGATGAACAACATGTGCTAAGATGTTCATAGAATTATATTATCTCACAAGAAACGCTCATCTCTGAGTTCAGATGCAACAAATTGCTGGTATTGAGAAATTAATTTATATTTTACGTGCTTTTCATACCGACACTGATCTGTTCTTCATTTTACACGTGTAGATACTTAATTATAATAATATGTAAGTATAATAATGAATTTAATATCAACTGAAGACGTCAAGCAGACTAATGAACTCGGAGACATTTCCCGCTAAATTATTGGCGAGGTAATTTTAACGCTATATATATACAAATGTACTACGAAATTGACATACATAATTTAAGAACAAAATCAAGTAGTGTGATAAAAATAATTCGGAGCAGCTTCTACCCATCACAATAGAAGATAAGTATTTACGAACGCATCCATAAGACGTTTGTTGTCGTATAGGTACGTATTGCGTTCGACATGAATATCCACAAACATAGCTTTAATGCTAAATCCTATTCCAAGCCGAGATTATATCAGATTGGTAGTATCCAAAGCGTAGACACTGAAGCACGTTTGAATAGAATGTCTTTCGCTTCCTTCAAAAATTCAGAATATTGACTCTATTGGTATATATATATATACATAATAAATATATAGGTAAATAAAAGTTGGATTTGGTAGCAATATGCAGTGGTAGATAAATAAAACATTCTCTCATACACATCATTACAGCGCACTCGTATCACGCAAGCCGACGCCGACACGTAACGCGAGCAGCTCCCTGGAGCACCAGCACTCAATATTAATTGAGCCCCGAGGCGCCGCCATATTTCATTATTTACACCGAACCTAAGGGATTTACACCAGATATAAGAAATAGTTTTTAAAGATTGCCCAGTGCGTTCCGATTTGAAGACTCTTCATTTGAAATTCGAGGATACCGTTCCGATAGAAATATGCATTTAGAATAAAGATAAGGAAAATTTCAATAAGAACTTTTAATTGTTTTTAGCACCTGTTTGGGACGCTGTTTTGGCTTTAACAGCTTAATTTAACTGAAAACTTGGAATCTCCTAATAGATTTTAAATTTAACCTTTGATGCCAGATTCATCGTTTGGTTATATCGTTGAAAAATATATATCTAGTATTATTGCTTCAGTAATTATACTACTCAGTACAAAAAAATCGATTTACTGTGTTTGGATACCTTGGCGAGATTGTGTACATAAACAACAAACTTAAAACCACTTTTTATGCACTAAACAGCTGGCAAAGCCACATACACACCATATATTCAATGATTCTCTAGTAAATATAAAACTGGTGCATTGTACAGAAAACTCGAAGTCGTATGCAACAAGTTTATACCAACCTTAACCCTATTCGGTATGGCTAAAATAGACTTTGATACAACGGGGTAAGATAAAATTCACCGGTACTGTTAAGTTTGTTTCTGGTTAATGGGCTTAGTTCGAATCGCAGATGCACACGCGAGGATTATGTACGGTTTAATATTTTAAAGCTTCGTTCCAGTAAACTTCTACCTATTTTAGAGATACCTAATAGTTATATAATAATAATAATAACTTTATTGTCTAGGCAAGTTATTACCAAAAAGTCAATACGCGGGCCAGTGAAGATGGCGTATTGGAACGTCCACCTTAACATCTTTTATTAAATTGGGGCTATTTTATACCACGATGTTGGCTTACCACGCCAATGACTGAACACACCAGCAGGAAAGCAACAATGTTATTATGGCTGCAGTCTTCTGTAGAGGGAAAGTTATTCCCCAGGCGAGCTGCTCAGTTTGAGCGAGGATCACCCGCTGAGCTCTACTTCTATAAAAACTCTCTTAAATAGCAGAAACGATAAAAAGGTAATCTAGGACCTAGGTCAAGCGACTTTGTGCTTAAAGAGATGTTCTTTTATTACGAAGATGTTACAACTCTAATTGCTTATCCATTAGACAAATGGTCAACCGCAGAGGCAGTTAAGTTAAATTAAATAAAAAAAAAACAAATATAACAACGTATATTGTACATTATGGCCAGTATTACGTCTAGAACGAGTGGCTGCGGTGAATAACGGCGGCCACAGTTGCTCCACACAATTTACGAGACAATAAATTTTAATACTGATGAACATTTTTATATACCATTATGCTATTTTAAATTTAAATGAAAATCTCAGCTACAGTAAGTGATCTGCGTATATATGACCTGCATTTTATGTAAGTAACCTTTTGCAAATTATGTATTTCGACTGTATGAGTATATTATGTATAAAACACTAATAATCCCTTTTCTTAATAGGTAGAGCCCCATTTTAGGGTAACTTAAAGCAGTCGAGACTGACTACGCGAGAGCAGTTGCAGTTGCAGTGCAGCAGTTGTTTTGGTTGGTGAGTCTCGAGCAGTCGAGACTCACTGCTCCCATACCAGAGGAAGCTGCGAGTAGTCGGGGCGAAAAGCTTCAAATTTTAATGTTCCGTGTATGGCGATGTCATTTTTGTATTAAAACTGCAGATCGCGCAACAGCCAACAGCGACCGCTTGAAGCTGGTCGGCACTGACTACTCTAAGCTGTCCGTTTATGGCGGCTCTTACCCTTACTCCAATTTGCCGATTTTAATCGAAACATACAGTCAACAGAAAATACTAAGGTAAAACTAGATTTGCTAGAATTAGAATTATTTGAGAGATATACAACTAATTACTTAACTACCTATTGATAAAGGAAAAATATAAACATTTAATACTTGTTCATGTTTTCTATTTCAACTTAGCAGTGTCGTGTCGCTGTGTGCAAACAGCACACGCCACAATTGCTAGCAATACAAGTCTAATAAACATTGTATGTGTATCGCGTGTGCTGCAGCTAATGTACTTTGTGTAATTTTTCTGTATAATATTATGCTTAAGTGTCATGAATAATGTTGTTGTAGTGATGCTTCTACACCTATGTATGGAAATAGTCCGTTGTAAGTCTGAATTCATTTGAGAATTAAACTTGAAACATTCTCGCCCTACCAGAGGTTCTCACATTACTTCTTACCATTTTGTACTATAATGTAATTATTAATTAAATAAATAAACATACTGGATATTATAGTAAACCTGTAATTCCTCAACTAAGTAGTTAGGTAATTGTTATTTTCATTTTTTGTTCGTTATATCACTCAACAAACAAACTTTAAAACCTCAACCACACCATTAACAATGCTGGCGTCTCAATTTCAAAACGCGACTTGCTCAATAATTCATATTGTTTTCACAAAAACCATTAAAAGCCCCTTGTTTTTCAGTACAGAGCATTTTCTTAAGCTGTTGCGGTCAATAAAAATATGAGAGGCGGACCACTACGTGACACGAATAAAATGTTTTCCGGAATGGCCACTAAGCAAGCGAGCAATTAGGATCAACAAGATTCTTGATTTTTATTAGTTGTAATGATATACGTTACTTCTAAATTCTAAATGTCACTTGTTGACAGAGAATTAATAATTAAAAAGAAACCAACAGTAGCCCATTTTAAAGGGGATGTTTCCTTGTAGTCCTACTAATCGGAGGACCAACAGAAAGCCAAGCTAGCTCGTGGATTTTTCCGTGAAATTAAATCTCGTTTATTCATCTAGGCAGAGTAACTATTATGAAAATCACGATTTAAGAATGTAACAGGTTATCCGAAAGATATTGTTAGCAAATTTGCATACGACCAGTTTGCTGACAAGGTACAAATATACCACTATTTGTTTGCTGTTCTCATTACCTATCAAGTGTAAACTCAATTTTAAGTGCCACACAAACTGAGGTCAGTCCATTAGCCGCGAGGATTCAACGTTACGTAACATTTCATTTCATGTTACAAATGGAAAATAATCGTTCTAGAAATGTTGAGTAGTCGATTTTAATAACAATGGAATTAGATAAAATTGTATTTAACTAATTGACGTATTCATAATAGAAACCATATAAAACTTGTAGCTAATAAGTTCAACTGACTCAAACCGGATTGTCAATTCAACTCCCCGCGGTATTTATGGAGAACATATTTGCTCGTAAAGGGTCTCTTATTTCACCAATTTCAGTGTCGTAATGTATCTCATTACGCACTAGTGCGGTAATGTAAAGTAAAATGCACGGCTTCTCATACTCACATACTAATAATCAAGGGGCTCCGTCTAAAACGAACGGTACCTACTTTTTTAAATCTTAGCAAAGAGTTGTTATGTCAGAAAAGTGGTCAACATTTTATGAATAAAATTAATTTTGGGAGATAAAATAATTATGATATAATTATATAAAATAAACATTTAATTCTTTAATTTAATTAATTTAGACCATAAATTACAACCATTTATCTGTACTAAAACACAAAAATATTAATTTACTTTATTAGTAATACTGGCTGTTTTTGTGTTTTTGCTCTAAAAAAAAGCGCTGATGCGCGCGCATCGATAATTTGTGACAAGTAAAAATTATTCCGCGCGCTTTTTCTTTTCGCTGTATTTGTTTTTCTCTAAGAAAGTCCGAATTTTATTTATTTCCTCGCAAATATGTTATAAAACGTCGTATGACATTCGTGCGCTTCGATAATTACAGCCTCTACTTTCTTGTAGCCCTTGTCTGCGGCTCGGGCTAGCAATATCGGTTCGGCTGTAATTATCAACTTACCGCACTTATATATACATACTGTCAATTCTTGCACTTTATAAACTATTGTTACTAAGTTAAAGCAAATGTTATGTACGCCGTTATTGTGATGCATATCAGAACATGTATTTACATATAATTTAACTGTTGTACTTTTAATATGTATCATGTGCCAGTACTTTAATAAATAAATATTTAAATAAATAAATAAGACAAAAATAATTATTTAATTTGTATCATCATCGTCATAATGAGCCGTAGAAGGTCCACTGTTGGACGTAGGCTTCCCCAAGTGATTTGCTTTTTCGATAACTTTACTAGGTAAAGTTATAGAAAAAGCAAATCACTTGGGGTACTGTATATTATAAAGCTGAAGAGTCTGTCTGTTTGTTGGTTTGGTTGAACGGGCTAATCTCAGTAACTACTGAACCGAATTGAATAATTCTTTTAGTGTGGAATAGCCCATTTATTGAGAACAATTATCCAGACTGTAAGAAATAATACTCCGTTGATAGATAGAATTATATCACTTTAATTCGCACTGATTATATACATATTATTAGTCTACACAACTTTCTAATTTTACAATATTAAGTCTCAGATAACTTTATTCAACCGTAGCCGACAATTGAATGAATGATTTATAACCAACATGCTTTAAAGTAATAATGTTGCCACGATAAGATTAATTAAAACATTAACGTTATAATATTTGAAAAATAATGTTGCTATTCACAAATAAATTATTGAGATTATTTTATGTGTGCTAACACAATGTTGCCACAATTAGAATTAGTATGATTACAAAAACCGTGTTGCTATTAACAAAATTATATTGAGACATTATTTTATGTATGCTAACATTCGCCTAATCCTGACAATAAACGCGTCCTCGCGTTTTAGAATTATGCAAAAAGTAGAAAAATGACTATTAATTTAACTCTAAAATTAAAATTACAAATATTTATCAGTACAAACGTATGTTTTATGATTGTATAATCATACAATATTAGTACAATTATACCTATACAATCACATTCACTTGTAAATCTTGTAATTACTCTCGCTAAAATATTAACAAGCTCTTTCACATACAGTGACTCACACTTATCACTAAGCATCACCTATAAGAACTCTCACTCATAGAGGCTCACTCTTACAACTAAACATCGACTATAAGCACTCTCACTTATAGCGACTCACTCTTACACTAAAAATCAACTATAAGCACTCTCACTTATAGTGACTCACTCTTACAATTAAGCATCAACTATAAGCACTCTCACTTATAGTGACTCACTCTTACAACTAAACATCAACTATAAGCACTCTCACTTATAGTGACTCACTCTTACAACTAAACATCAACTATAAGCACTCTCACTTATAGCGACTCACTCTTACACTAAAAATCAACTATAAGCACTCTCACTTATAGTGACTCACTCTTACAACAGACTAAACATCAACTATAAGCACTCTCACTTATAGTGACTCACTCTTAACTAATTAACTACTAAACATTGATTACAATCAGTCTCACTTATAGCCATTCCCTCTTATCACTAACAATAATATGAAATTGATAATTTAACCAACTTATAACTTTAATGTAATTCTACTGCGTCACAAATAAACAAACTTAACATGTATATTCACTGTGAAACATAACTAACTCTTCTCTATATCATGATTGTTATTAATTAAGTACATAATTATGACTTGTTTACATAACGTAAATATAATTTATTTAAAGACTTCCGACTCTGAATCACTCGACAATACATCCTGATTGAAAACTAGCCACGGGTATAATTTGTCAACTGCATAAATTGATCTATAGGGTTTAGAACCTTCTTTTCTAGTAATAGGGGTGTCTTCTACTTCATAGCGATCATTACCTATTATTTTAGAAATTCTATATGGCCCTACACATTTAGGTATTAATTTACGACTGTGTCCTGGGTCTGTACGTATGTCCTTTACAACGCGCACTAGATCACCTACTTTATATTGAGTTGGTCTTTTATGTGTTTTATCAAACCGTTCTTTTTGTTCCTGTTGAGACTTTTGAATGAGCGATTCTGCATTGGACCTGATTTCCTCACGGTCTAATGGGGTATGGGATTCAGAGACAAGTGAATTCATGAAACTATCCGAAGCGCCGGTAGTTCGTACACCAAATAACATTTCAGAAGGAGTATGACCAGTTGATTTATTTATCGTGTTGTTCAAAGACCATTGTATTTGCGGTAAACAGGAATCCCACTCATTCTCAGGTTTTTTATGATTAGCTGCTGTAACCGCGTCAACTATAGTCCTATTATACCTCTCAACCTGACCATTGGCCCTTGGGGAAGCAACAGCATTTAGAATATGTTTGATTCCTTTGCCATTAATAAAATTCGTAAACTCTTTGCTTGTAAAGCTAGTGCCACGATCCGATATGAGACGACGGGGCACTCCGAAAATGGAGAAATATTCATCAAACACCTGAATAGTAGTACTACTTTTAACATTCTTAACAGGCTTAATAAATATGAACTTTATAAAGCATCAATGATAACTAGAATGTGACAATTTCTTCTTTTGCTAATAGGAAAAGGACCACAGTGGTCGGTGTGAAGTGTATCAAATGGTTTATTTATTTTAGGAATTGGGTGAAGCTCCCCTTCTTTAGCTCCAGCCGGTAACTTATTATGAGCACAATTTAAGCAAGACCTACAATATTTTTTAATAAAATGCCTCATTTTCTTAAACCAATAAATTTGATGTATTCTATCGTAAGTTTTATCGAAACCCAGATGACCGACATCATCGTGATTCATGCGAACTACTTGCCATCTCACTGACTTTGGTACCACCCACTTTAAATTAGTAACACCATTTTTATCAATAGTTTTTCTATACAAGCGACCATTTTTAACAGAATAGTTCTCATGGATATCGACAATGTCTTTAGTTTCGGAATCCTGTAAGATACTGATAATTCTTTGAATTTCTGTGTCATGTTCCTGCACTGTGCGCAACCACGCATCATCATCTATAGCCAAAACATCAACCACTTTTACCTCGTCATGAGTTTCAGACGTATACGGATTACGGGACAGTGCATCAACATGACTCATCTTAGTACCATCGCGATGTTCCACTATGAAATCATATTCCTGCATTAATATGTACCAACGTGCTACTCTCGGTATCAGATCTTTCTTTGTCATGGTGCTACGAAAAGCGGCGCAGTCTGTTATAACTTTAAATGCTTTACCCAAAACATATACCTTAAACCTGTTTAACGCACAAATTACCGCTAAAGTTTCTAGCTCATATGAGTGTAATTTGCTTTCGTCTGTTGTAGTTTGACGAGTATAATACGCTATAGGATGAAATACGTCGTCGACACTAACACGTTGTAACAAGATCGCTCCGATACCGACTTTACTGGCATCTGTATGAATTTCTAATTCAGCCTCAGGGTCATACAGAGCCAAGACGGGTCGTGTGGTTAATTTACTTTTTAATTCATTAAATGCTTTAAGCTGTGGATCGTCAAAACACCAAACAATATTTTTCTTAGTAAGTATCGTTAGAGGCTTTGCTATAATAGAATAATTTTGAATGAATCGTCTGAAATAACTAGTAAGACCTATGAACTGACGTACTTCGTGAACATTTTTAGGGATAGGAAAATCTATCACTGCTTGAATTTTATTAACACCGGGCCGAATGCCATTTGAACTAATCTCATAACCTAAATAATTTATACGAGTCTGAAAGAAATCGCACTTTTTAATATTTAAAGTTAAGTGAGATGATCGTAATAATTGAAAAACTTTTTCCAACTTATCTAAACCGTCTTCAATTGAAATTGATGTGACCAATAAATCATCCATATAGGCCAATGCTAAATTTTGTTTACCCTTAAGCATACAGTTAATTGTTCTTTGGAAAACGCTTGGCGCATTTGCAAGACCAAACGGCATTCTTTCAAATTCATACAAACCATCTGGTGTAACGAATGCAGTAAACCGTTTGCTAGCTTCATCCATGGGTACCTGATAATATCCTGATGTCAGATCAAGGCTTGAAAAATATTTATTTCCCCCCAATCTATCTAGTTGGTCTTCTATACGGGGTAATGGATATTTATCTTTTAACGTTTTTCTATTTAGGGATCTATAATCTATACATAAACGTTTATCACCATTTTTCTTACTCACTAAAATAACGGGACTCGCATAATCTGAACTACTTTCTCGAATAATACCATTTAATAATAATTCTTCAATAATTTTGTTTAAATGAACACGCTCACTGTGTGACATTCTATATGGATTATAAACTACTGGCCTGTGATCTGTCAACACAATATCCATTTTTGATAAATTAGTCCTTCCTAATTCAGCTAAATTCATTGCAAAACAATCTCTGTACTTTTTTAATAAATTAAATAACTTGTCTTTTTGCAAATCTGTCATTTCCGTACTAATTTTGATTTCTGATAAAGGCAAGTCCTCGTAATCCTTAGTTTCTGTTGTTAGACCTATATACTCAGTATTGACTTCTTGATATTGACGACCGCGAACTAACAAAGTATCTTTATTAATATTTAACTCATTGGATGACAGATTCGCAATCATTATATATCCTTTGCCTGTTTTAAACTCATAGAGCCCAGATAAAACCGCATAATCGTTTCGAGGTAAAATTCGAAGACTATATTGTACCAATAAACTCCCATTATACAAGTCATTGGTATAAGCATCTACCGGCATTACGGTTTTAGGTTTTATAATTGTATCAGTATCTGAATATATTTTAATTTTACATTCATTTTCAACAAAATCTGGTGTTTGTATAAAAATTAATTCATCACTTGTTTTTAGAATAATAACGTTTGGCTTTTCTGTAAAAGATTGCCCTACTAGAATTGATGTCTGTAAATAACGATCATCCACAACTAAAACTTCAGTTTCGGTTTTAATCGAATCAATTTCCAAGAGTATTGTGAATTTACCTATAGGCTTTACAGCAGAATTACCAAATCCATGTAAAATGGGTAAATTATTCATATTCCATTCGTTAACTATAAGTTTAGCATTTGATTCCCGTATAAGAGTGCATTTACTACCTAAATCAACATATCCTTGAAACACAACGCCATTTATTTTGACATTTTTATAGTATTTTGAATTCGCAAGGTCACTATTAGTAATACACATGACAGTCTTGTTTTGTTCAGAGGGAACGTTGGTTTTGATCGACTCGTCGTTATTTGTATTTCTTTTGCGACAGTCTTTAGTCTCATGGCCTAATTTAAAACAAAAGTTACATTTTTTAATAGGCTTATTACATTTTAAACTTATGTGCCCTGTTTCGTTGCAATTATAACACCGGATGCTATCATTTGAATTAGGTTTTGTTTGTTCGTTTGATGCTCTATTATCTATTAGTAGTTTTAGATGATGCATTATTCCTATTACGAAAGTTAGCTGTTTGAGCATTATTGTCATGTTGAGATACCGTTCGCAAATAGTTCAAAATCTGTTCCGGTTCACTAAACATACAAGCCCCTGCTCCCATTCGTACAAATTTGTCGTCAATACCATGGATAAGGCAACCAACTGCTTTAACACCGGTAATTTCGCATTATTTATTAGTGCCATCTTGTCATAATAATAGTGCTCTAAAGATTGACCGAATTTACATCTAAGTTTTAACATAGACGTTAACACATCGCCATAATTTTCATTAGAAGGAAAAGCTAGTTTTAATTTTTGGGTCCACTCTCCCCAACTATATAAAACCGATGGTAATCCTTGGTACCATTTTTTAGCTAAACCGTTTAATTTAGGCAGCGCATAATGACATATTTGACGGTCGTTCCAAGAATAAATCTGTGCGCATTCACTGACTTTGTTTATCCAACTTTCTATTGTTTGACTATTATCACTAGGATCGAATTCAGGTACAACACTAAACGCAACAGGGAAATTGTTTTGGGCCCAAAAATTGGAGTTCGGAAAGCCTACAGAATTATTTGTGTCAATTGGAATGCTATTAGGCAATATATTAGGCGTAGATTGATGTATTGTACGCAATTGTAACGACGGAGTCAGCGGAGGAGTTTTAGTTGATTCACGATCATAATTTATATGAGATGTCACTTCACGATGTTTAGAATGAGAAGGCGTTTGTTTCCTACTCTTTTTATTATGTCTTTGGCTACTGTTACGCTTTTTATCACGATGTCGTCGTTTACTATGGCGCCGCGACCTACGAGAATAATCGTCACTATCGCTCGTACTTATAGAGGAACTTTCGCTACTTAAATCACGTCGCCTACGTTTAGAATTACCCATGATTACGATACAACTGTTCGAGTGATTCAAAGTAAGAATAACCAAGTAAAATACACACAAACATGTATACAGTACCAAGAATACAATGATATTTTATAAAATAAGACTTCTAATTCGACGAAACTTCATTTGTAAATTCAAACAATAACTATTTCAGATAGAAGGTACTTGATAATATTATATCTATTTTTATTAATATGAATTAATAACCGATAAAGTAAATCACGTATACACTTTGTATTTGGTTTAATAGTTCATTCTTTAAAACATATGAATAGTTTATAATCACACTATATCACCAATAACATCACTATATTCCGAATATCACCTGTTCAGATCATATTGTTTGTTCCTTTTTAAATTTCTAAGCACATAAAATGAATCGTGCAGACTAACCTTCTTAGTCCTTGCTCAGGAAAACCGCAGCATCAGGCACGTTGAAGCACTTTTACGCCACTTCCGACTTGTAAGAAATAATACTCCGTTGATAGATAGAATTATATCACTTTAATTCGCACTGATTATATACATATTATTAGTCTACACAACTTTCTAATTTTACAATATTAAGTCTCAGATAACTTTATTCAACCGTAGCCGACAATTGAATGAATGATTTATAACCAACATGCTTTAAAGTAATAATGTTGCCACGATAAGATTAATGAAAACATTAACGTTATAATATTTGAAAAATAATGTTGCTATTCACAAATAAATTATTGAGATTATTTTATGTGTGCTAACACAATGTTGCCACAATTAGAATTAGTATGATTACAAAAACCGTGTTGCTATTAACAAAATTATATTGAGACATTATTTTATGTATGCTAACAAGACATATTATAAAAGGCTTTGTCCTGACTGACTGACTGACACAGCACAGCCTAAACCGCTGGTCGTAGCGACTTGAAATTTGGAGGTGTGCTAAGAAAGGGTTTCTTAAAATTCAACCCCTAAAGGGGTGAAAAGGGATAAAAACGATTGTATGAAACTTCTTTGGTTTTTAAGTTATAGATTTGAAAATTTGTTTTAGAGTACTACTATCAAAATAAAAAATACTCTCATGAATATTTTTAACAAGGGTGGCTTTGGAAGGGTGAAATTGGGGATGAAACGTTGTATGAAAAGATCTTTGTTTTGAAGTTAACGTTTTGCAAATTAGTATTGGGGTAGGAACTTAAAATGTTGTTTTTATTATTTTTGATAGGCCCATCCCTTTCAGGGGGTGAAATATGAATGAAATATACAAAAACCTATCTAATATCGAAATCTACGCGGACTTAGTCGCGGGCAAAAGCTAGTTATACTATATGTACAATATTATAGATAAATGGATGTGCGGATATTTATGTTTGTTACCCAATCACCCCAGAACGGCTGAAAGGATCTGTATGAAGTTTAGTCCACGGATAATTATTGTCTGGAATAGCACATGAGCCGAGAAGTGCGATGCCGCGAGCGGATACTAGTAAACATGATTTTTGACATCTATCAAAATTAAATATTACTAAAACAGATCGAATGCTAAATAATAACGACTATTACATTATTTTTCTTTGTCTTTATAATATAATATAATATAATATTCTACTACATTCACACAGCGCCATCTAGTCCCAAAGTAAGCAATTATATTTGCTTGTGTTATGGGTACTAAACAACTGATATACTACTTAAATACATTTTTTTTTGTAAATACATACATATTACAGATAAATTACACCCAGACACAGAACAAACCTTTATGCTCATTACACAAAGATTTGTCCTGGGTGGGGATCGAACCCACGAACTCCGGCTTAGCAGTCAGGGTCACTAACCACTAGACCAACAGGCCAGTCAATTTATATTAACAAAGCATAATAATGAGGGCAAATTGTTAATCCTAATAGATCAGCAGGGGACTTACTATGAATTTCGACATTCGAATTCGGTTTTGATGTCACTGTCAAATGTTTGAATGACAGTGACATCAAAATCGAACATTCGAATCTCGAAATTCATAGTAAGTAAACCCCCTAAATCTTTTTTTTTACGAAGCTTATAGCCATAACCGTTAGTTGTTCGCGACCCAAAAGGATAATAAAATAAGAACTGTAATATGTAGTAAGTAGGTATAATGAGCGCACTAACAAGCAATAAAGAAGCCTTTTTACTCGGAGAATATTTTATCAGACAAAACTATTTAAATGTATTATTCTTTGAACTTCGATATTCCTTGAATCTTTTGAATTTTAATATTTGCTTCATTATAGAGATCTCTTGCATAGTTTTCAGTCTTTAAATGGATTTAGATTTTAAACCTCGGTAAAATAAATAAAACTCCCTCACTTATATTTCGCGTTAGAGCACGAAGTTAAAGTAATTTAGAAAGCTATTACATCCTAATGCAAAAACCTCCATATGTGCTTCACGCAGCCAATTGTCCGTTTTAATGTTCGTCATAGCCACGAAGGGTAGAACCCACAAAAAGGGAGCCCTCATCATCGCTCGAACGTTTTTACCAAACTCTCCATGTTTTTCAATACCACACTCGATTGCGTAAGACGCATAATGGGCTTGAGACTTAAATTGTATGGGAAAATTATAGGTTGAATTATTTATAAGGTTATTCTTGTGACCCTGGCAACACTTATGGGATAAAAAGTACACGTGTATAAAGTTGAACCCTCCATCAAACAGACAAAATGACTTTGAAATTCAAGGATTAATCCTTGTTTTAGTCGCTTTTTCTGTTAGGTAAAGATAATACTTTCAACTAAAAATAACAAACCGTGAAAACAGACAAAACCGGATTACGCGATTATATTAGGACCATAAAACTATAGCTATAAATAAACAATACACATAAAATAAAACCTTGTGCTTTCTGTCTGTTTATTTCTCGTATAAATGGCTATCACGCTTGTAAACATGCGGAAGAATCAAGCGAGAGGGTAACATAAAACTAGTATTGGCGTTTATCGTATCAATATAAGACCCTACAGAAAAACCAGCTACAGACCTATTTGTGCGATTTGAAAATTGTACAAATTTTAATTAATTTTAATTTGTTTAATTTCTAATATCGAAGAAGTACCTACCAAGATACGCAGAATTAAAAGGCATATTCGAGACCGTACACTGACGATCTGGTGAAGGTTCAGAAAACCTTAAATCATTACGGTTGTACTCCCTATTGGAAAAACCTTATTAGAACCGAAAAGACAAATTATACAAAGAAGATTCATCCCACAATTGGTGTTCCAAGCACATGACTCTGTCGTCCAATTTGTATACAAAATGTCTGTACGCAGACATTTTGTCAGAGCCCTTTATTCTTAAATATTGCAAGTAAAATTTATAGATACAAAAGTAACAACTCGTAGATATTTTTCTACACAGCACATAAAGTATCAAACTAATACAACTACATAAAAACTAGCGACACGAGGCGAAAGTTGATTTCATAATAAAAAAACATAAATAAAGGTTTACGACAAACCCTCGGCTCTTACGAGAGTATGAGAGAAAATAATGGTGGCACTACAATCATAACAAGCGGCCGGCGATAAAAGTTTAGCGTTGCTTTCTTATTTCCACGTGTTTGACTGATCGACCTTCAGTGACCTTCGAACAGTAACTACACAATGGCCACCTCCCAAATGGAAAACTCTCTAGCTTCGATATACATCATTTGGTTCCTCTATAGTCATCATCACTACAACTCATAAACGTCCCACTGCTGGGCAAGAGTCTCCTCCAAAGATTGTGGAGGGAATTAAGCCTAGGGAAGGGTTGCTATAGGGTTGTTTCTCGCAATGCTCTTGTCTGAATAAGGTTAGTCACCTTTTACGACACCATTGTGACATTGGTGTCGACATTATGTATTCTTAATCCGTCACTGCGTGATCGAATGATCGAATCAGAAATGAGGAGATCCGCAGGAGAACTAAAGTTGCCGACATAGCTCACCGAATCGCATCGATGAAGTGGCAGTGGGCAGGCCACATAGCCCGCAGAACTGATGGCCGGTGGGGCGGCCCTCCGCCAGATGGACCGACGACCTAGTAAAGGTTGCGGGTGGCCGTTGGATGCGGGCGGCACAAAATCGCTCTCAGTGGCGGAAATTAGGTGAGGCCTATGTCCAACAGTGGTCAGTCATTGGGCTGATATAATGAATCCGTCACTACACGGAATATTTTTATTGTATGGGTAACACAAGTACAATAATTATTTATTTGATTTGATTGACTGCTAACGAGTGATTATGTTAGACTAACGTATTCGCAAGTTCCCCTTCATCTCTGACTCTTTAAAACTAAACCATAAACACCCAATCACCCAAAAGCTGTTCATCCAATCTCTGAATGCTAACACTAAATATTTACTTTGTCTCACAGTTCGTTAGTAACCATCTGTTAACTATACATAATAATAGAGGAAATTAGCGGAAACAGGTAGTCTTCATAAAGCATCCACTATATAAGCAAGTCTAAGTAAATGTATAGGCAAGCTATTATGTGTAGAGCTCACATGATTGATGAAGCCAACGTTCTCGATATAATGCCGACGGAAATTGTGTGCAGCCTGCAGCCGTACTGAATTATATGTAGCATTATACCCACAAGAGCACTGGGTGCGGTCACTTTATTAAAGAAAGTCGATTTTTAACAGTAAAGTGCTAGCTAAGGTTTAAAACGATGATGATGGTTATTTCTCTCTGAAAAACGGCTTCGATACGACAGTATGTAGCTAACCTTTTCGCTTCTATTGTTGTTGTACGTTTGAGAGGGATGGGATGGGACTATTAATAATATCAAAATAGTATATCCTTCCCCAGTGTTACAAAACTATTCAAATACTTAACGAAAATTAGACTGATTGAATGATATTCAATATATACTGATAAACGGCCAAATTTGAAGTACCCAGGTCCGAATGGAAGAAATTTTATGTAGTGCAGTTTTTTATGCAGGTCAGGCATGAGGATATATTTATACTATATGTTTATGTAGTGTCTTTAACGTTTAAAACATTCTGTACATAAAACACGTGCAATATATATCTTCTGAGTAAACATAAAACTTCGAAGTTGACCAAGTCGAAGTATGCAGTGGCGCCGCGGCGTGGTTAATATGCCCAATATTACCAAACGCTTTCATTTCAAACATTCTGAGCATACTATTGATTCCAATACCCACTCGCAGCTACGAAAAAACGAAGGTGGCAAGGTACCAACTATAAAATATCGTTTGTCAGCCTTTTTATGACAACATTAAAATATCTTACATGCTTTTAATCTCTGCTAATTTGGCCAGCTATTAATCCTTTATAATAGTGGATGAGTTTAATTCCATTATCGTTTGACAATATTTCAGCTCGAACCGGGCATCCCGGGACACACTCCCCTACGTAACCGAAGGAGTCCTACATTTTATACACAAGTGTGGCAAACTTTACGAATGGACACTGTTTAATCATCTTTTATAGATGTAAAGAGGCCTATGAATCATCATAGGCCATTTAAATTCTGGTGTCAATTTTTTCTACATATCAATGCAGAACAAATTGACACCAGAATTTAAACCGAATAAAAGGGAATATAAGCTTCAAGTAGTACATAGGGGTTTTGGTAACTCGCTGCAGTGCCACATCGCAGTTTAGTGCTCGATGTTCTCAATATCGCGGCGAGCTGGCTGAAACATTCCTGTGTTTGACTAGCACTACACAGCGCCACAACACACACCTATAGACGCTATGTAGATACTGTCTTGATTCTGCTTTCTGCATATTTGGAAGACTACATTACGTTGTTAAAGCTTTTTACAAAGGTCTCCTGCCATTGAAGAGTGCACGACTGTATGTGCAGACTCTCACATGACTCCCACTTTATAAATAATACACGTGTTCCCAGAGCAGCAGTCGTAAACTCGGCTCAGAGTATTTATATTGGTTGTATAAGTTGGTATTTTTTTGCACATGTACATTACAAGTACCTATATGTAACGATTGATGGAATCAGGCACATGGTAACGAATCACCCCTACAATTGCGTCACTATAATATATTGGAAACCTAGTTAGTCTTCGATGTGAAAAAGCACTAAATTATGTGTAGTGTAGCTCCACTTTCCAAAAGCTATCATATAAATATTGCAGCTTGTATTTAATTATAAAAAGCTAAAATGTAAGTAACAAACATCCATCCAGATATCCATTCACCTATCCTTCAATTCTTACTTTCGCGTTTATAATATTATTAAGATCTGAAAAATGTTGTACAAAGAGATAAATTTAATGAGAATAATATTGGACCCGTCAACCTACGAGCATGCAAGGTCAAACATGTTTACTACAGAATTTGTAAGTAGACTTTACAAATAAACAGGATGTATCTGAGATGATCAGAAAAACAGTATTTTTTACGCACTCCACGAGTTATAGCTTTTCTTGTTATCATCTAAAAAAAGTAAATAATTAATAGGTAAAAAATAGTAAAAAGATAATAGATATAAATGTAATTAGTCAATAACACTTTACATGTAGACGCGTCCCGATCTTAATAAGGTGAACGTTTTTTAAAATTGATATTTATTATAACAATAACCAGATAAACGTCTACTTAGTAGACTACTCTGTAGACATTTATAGGTGTGGTTATTGTTATATTCCAAAATATGAAAATAAAATCGTACAAATTTAGATTCCGACCAGGCGGCACTGCAAATTTAAGTTTGTCGAATTATAATATGTACTATTTAAGATTTAAGTTTGTCGAATTATATGTACTATTCTAGTGACTTACCATCTGCTAACGGTGAAGGAAAACATCGTAAGGAAACCCACATACCCTAGAATAAATTCTAAGGTTGTGTTTGATCCACCTACCCGCACTATGCTAGTGTGTGGATTGTGGCCTAAATCCTCTCAGCTCTCTCTTGGTAGAGGAGAGGAGACTCGAGCCAAGCAGTGACACATAAATAATTGCTGATGAAATAAAAATGCGATAAGCGCGTCTAAAACGTTATTGTAATAATTAATTATTATCAAAAGTAAGAATTATTCAAAGCTTCACTTAAATATCTGGTCAAGAGCCGGACTCGCACATCGACGGTTCCTTACCTTGGCTATGTTATAATTTTATTGTTTAGGGGTCTATTTAAATTTATTTTTTGTATTCGTGAAATTGTCCCAGATATAAAAGTACCTATAGTCGATAGCGTAATGTTTACCTAATACATTTTATATTAAAAAATGGTTCTATATGTTTTGCTTTTATGCATGTACGGCATTTATTTTATTAAACTATATTTTTGACAAAACTTTACAAGAATACCACGTCCTTACATGATGGGGTAGGTTGACGAATAAAAAATTTAATTAATTCGGGGCAACTCGACCCCAGGTGCCCATTTTTCGAGAGCCACAATGACGAATAAGTCGATGTGATAGACGATCGGCTATAGAAAAGACAGAATTTAAGGTTTCCTTTTGTACCAAATATTTAATTTTGGCACGATACCCTATTAATGGAATTGATTTTTGGTAAAACGAGTTTTAACACTTAACTTTATGGACACGGAAGCCTGTTGTGTTTGGACAGCAAGCCTACGGCTTATATTACCTTCAGTATTCATGTTAACATAATAGTCAGTTGTTGTAAAATACTCTAACAGTTGAGTCAAATTTATATTTGTTCGCCAACTGTCATATTTTTTATTCTCTGTTTACGATAATTTTATTATATCTGTTTTAAATGTTGTTCTTGTGCAGTTTACTATTGATTAATAAAGTCATATTCATGACTTGTTATGATTATTAAGTATTTAGTGATATGTTGCTCAAAAGTAGTATACAGAACTATAGTTCTATATCGGTAAGTTGATGCTATTTTTTTAATACTTCATTAAAAGTGACAAATAATAATGAATATAAAAATAGACTATATGTGAAAAAGTTAAGGGAGGAAAGACAAATGTAGAACCCAGTTGGCGATCACGCGGAACCTCAATTATTTAATAAAGCACATAGAGATAACTCCTCGATCCCACCAGCACATGACCGTATCGTACGTAATAGGTATTTAAAAGTATTTCATAATTTTACAATATCAATAAGAATCCAATACTTAGTGGGTACAGTACCTAATGGTTTGCTTAAAAGTAGAAAGTACCTACTTACTTACAAAAACATGAATAGAGATCCCACAACTGAATCACATGAAGTAACGTTCCTATGACTTTACCGACTTCAAAAAGTAGACGATACTCATATCAAGTTTTTCTTCATGACGAAATAAAAAAGATTATATACGTATACGCTAAACCCAAAGAAAAAACTTCACAAAATACTAAAATATATAAACTAAAAATAATGAAGATTGTCACACAGCAATATTGTTATCATTAAGATTAAACGTGCTAATAGTATCAGGAGCTGTCCCAGTCTAATTTGAAAATTCTTGCACGATCGAAAAACCTATACTATTTTCAAGTGACTGAGACTCTTTTTTTATTTACAAATAAGTATCAACACGCTATACATAAGAAGGTCGTCGGTGCCTCTGGTAGGAGCCGTTTTACGTTGCTCTTTGCGATCGGTGGCTGCCACTCGAGAACCTTTTTTCTCCCATCGGCCATCAGTTCTACACGTTATGCTATGTGGCCTACCCACTGCCACTTTAGCGATTCTATTTCGGCCTATGCCCAGCAAACGAAGCAATGGACACTTGCTAAACATACTAATTTAGAAGGTACCCGGCACAATGAGTCTAGGTCTAGGACTTTGTGTCGATTACTATAATCAAAACATTAACAAGATTTATTTATATTTTCAGCATAATCTCCAGCCCAACATTAACTCTCTTTTGCTATTACCGCTGTTCTCCTTGCTACGAGCAGTTTTCCGAGATGATACAAGTCCACGGCGAGACCTAGCTTTCATAGATCTCGCAAAATATGACGGATATACAGCAGAAGAACATTTCGTCACAACTACTGATGGTTACATTTTAGGAGTTTTTCGGATACCTTTGTCAGAAAATTGCACAGAGAATAAAGGACCTATACTATTCATGCATGGACTCTATCTTAGTAGTGACGACTGTCTTATCCCAGGACCGGGAAAAGCACATTGTTACATTTATGCCGATAACTGCTACGATGTGTGGGCCCCTAATGTGAGAGGCAATGTATACAGCAGAAATCACACTTCATACGACCCGGATAAAAATCCAGCATTCTGGGACTACTCTCTTGAAGAGCTGGCCTTGTACGATCTACCAGCTGTTATTGACTATGTTCTAAATACCACAAATAATAATCAGCTAACATATGTGGCACACGCACAAGGGGTAACGATGCTACTGGTTCTTTGCAGCAAACAGCCAGAGTACAATTCCAAGATAAAAGTTGGCTTCGGTTTATCAGTGGTCGCATGGTTGGATCACGCAAAATTTATCGTAGTCCAGCTTCAAAGTGCTCTAGAACCGCTACTGACCTCAGCTAGTGGAGTTAAAGGTGAAATACTGGCTCGCGGTGGATTGACAAACACTGTTGCCGAACTGTTATGCGGAATTTCAACTCTTTCATACCCATTTTGTTCTTATTTTATCTTTGCTGTATTAGGGTATAATAATTACCAAATCACTACTGATGTTCTCCCAGTTGTAGTGGGTCACATACCTTCTGGAACATCAGTGAAGAACTTCAATAGATATGGGCAGATTAAGAATAACGGTTTCAAGGAATATGATTATGGAACGAAAAGAAATATGATTAAATATGGTACATCAAATCCTTCAGCATACAACGTGAGTAAAGTGACTATGAAATGGGTAATAGTAGCCAGTTTAAACGATTATGTGGGGAATGTGACAGACGTACAATTACTCGTTTCGAAGCTACCTAATGTATCGTTATGTGTACTGTCCGATACAACTTTCGGTCACTTAGATTTTGTATATGGTAAAGACGTAAATAATTATATTATAACACCTATTGTTTTGTCTACACTAGAAAATGGTAGATATAGATGTCCATAACTTGTGTTATAATGATATTGGTTTCTTTACCAAAGAGTTATATGAATAGGTAGGTACGACTCTTCTTCTGTTACGTAATAAAATGAACTAAGCATTATTGCACTCGTGATTAAATGAGTAGCTAAAATTCTAAATATGCAGTTGTTCTATACAATCAATTTATTAGTGAGGTTTTCATAGTTCCGTACATAAAAACAGGGCCATTCATTTATACAGGTATGCACCCATATCTTGGTCAGTATCTAAAATTGAAAAGATATTTTAATATAATCAAATATATTTAATAAAGTATATTAAAAAAAAATACATGCGATTAAATGTATCCTTTTTGAGTTATTAACTGTTATTCTACCTTGATTCGCAGTCGCTTACTGCTATTCTGTTTTGGCTTACCACAACAGAATAGCAGTAAGCGCCTTTTTTTCTTTGCGTTGTCTTAACACAGTTCAATAACATCTAATGTAAGCTGATTACAAAATCGTTCAAGTAAACATAAATCCCATTACTAGCTTCGAACCTAAAGTGTACGTAATCAATACCAACCTGACGTGTTACCTTATCCATCATTTGAACAAACAGTATCAAAAAATGAGAGTCATCCTTCAAATCTGTTTATTAATTTACTTGCCAGGAGGTTTGTTTGTCATTTTATTATTATTTAATATAATATAATTATTGTAACTAGATATACTCTATTGAAAAGATATTCTTGACAGACAGACGACGGAGTGATAGTATACAGGTTCTGTCTTTTCCTTTTTGAGGGTCGGAACCCTAAAAATAGACATTTTCAGCCCAAAATGACTAAATGTTCACCAAAATCTGTAACCGTATGATTAAATAAATAAAGTTCTCCAACGTGTATGTGAGCGATTAATCAAAAACTACTAATCAGATTTTCATGCGGTTTTCACCAATAAATAGCGTGATTCAACAAAACAAGGAACTTTTTAGCTTTTAATTATTAGTAGGTATAGATTATCTTGTTTTTATCAGTTATTTTATATATTTCAATCTTTTAATAAGTAAGTCATCATCATCATCATCATATTAGTCCGTCCAATGACGTCCATTGCTGGTTATAGGTCCCACCTAACTTATCAGTGGAATAAAGTATGTAAGTATATAAATAATTATATTTTATTCTCACGTACCTTTCTCTTTATAATGTATAATTATCCACGACATATGAAAACATTATATATACAATACACAAACCGCATGTGGCAACATAAAATACCAATATCAAAAAATATTTGATACAAATTTTTATTTTTACGGGCCTTAATTCTTCTTTTATAGCCGACGTTGTGGCCTTAATGGTTCCACCTTCTGATTTTTGGAAGAAATAATCGTTACGTTTTATGTCACCTCTTCGCGTTGAATGGAAAACTATAATTTTATTTTTAATAAAAACCTTTTATGAGTTTTGGAGTTGCAAATAGTGGTCAATGGATATTCTACACGCATAAAGGTTATGAATATATACGTACTTACCTACTTAGAGGCGGCCAGACAGGTAAGTATAAGGGCAGTAACCCGTACTTTTAGCATTGTGATATCACTAGCGCAGAGTACCTAGATGCATATAAACCTAGTATTTTACACCCATTGGCACGATCCCGAATTCGATTTCTAGGTGGCGTAAATAAAAACTTTTTATTGGTTTAGGCATAGGTCTGTTGAACTTGAACCTCCGGTTAGCAAGAAAGATAAATAATTCTAAATCGTGTTATACTCGTAAGGATATGATTCAGTCTAGTAAAATCTTCAGTATTATAAAAAAATAAAAAATACTCTTTGAAAACTAGCGAAGAATTTGTGTCCGTAAGAAGTTTGTGTATTTTCTGTATACGTTAAAGACAGTGTAACGAGCTCCTATTTATTAAGCCTCGCTGTGTTTGTGGGCCCAGTTACGGCGGATAATATAAAAAAAAATATTGCTATAGAAGTACAAACCTATTTTAATACTTGGCAAATACATTTTTTTCGCTCTGATTAGGTTATTGTAAAACACAAATGATTTGAAAGTTAAACTTTTTCTATAGTTTTACTTTAGCTGTATGGAATTCATTACACGCTATAGGGGTTATATACCTACAGTTTTTCTTTTAAATGTATTGCTTTATATTTTCTGCATTACAAGACTTAATTATGCTTGGCAGTACCTAACTACCTAACTATGGTCAGTACATATTTATTTTAAAATCTGACAAAAAGAACCTATGCCCAGCAGTGGGACGTTTATGAGTTGTAATGATAATGATAGCCTACTAATATCTCATTTCAATCCCGAAAAAAATTTCACACTCGGTTATACGTAACCCTCAGTGCGCGAGTCCGACCCACACTTGGCCGTACCTATTTTGTTTAGGACCTAATTTTTTTGTGTTTTAAAATAGAAAGTAACTTCCAAAAATAATGCTAATTCTATTACCATTCGCCGTTACATAAAACTTATATATTTAGTAGGCGAACGATGTAAGTAAATATTCATTTCCCGCTGTAAGTAAGACCCCGCTGCTTTCCCGAGGTCCGATTTGCCCGGGACTCAAGAGTCCCGGGGGACGGTTATTGAAAAAGTTACCGTCGCGGCCGAGGCCTGGCCGTGAATTAATGTTGCTCAAATACGGGAACTGGGTACATCACGTCACAGGACTCCCTTAAAGAAAGTAAGAGATTTTCTAAGGAGCGATTCGTACTCAAATGTTGTACCTCTCTGGTAAATGGAAATTGTAATCAATTCTATCTAAAGATACTACGATCATATTGGGGAATTATAAATGGTTGTAACTGTTAATGAGTACTGTACTAAGAAATAAATATATAGTTATATCCCAAAAATAGATATCGTTTTATCGCCTAGTTATCGTCTATTAATACAAAAAAAATGTTGCTACATTGAGTTATAATGCAGTTATATTTTTTTAGGCGCTGTCTACTCGTAAAACTGCTAACTCCAAAGGTTCTGTATGAAATTTGTCACACACATAGATTATACTCTGGAATAGCACAAAGGCTACTTTTTTACTGATATACCACGGGTGGAGCTACATGCGGAAGCTAGTAGATTCATTAAAAGGGGTTAATAAAATAAACATGACGTGATTCTATAAAACTAGCAAATGGGATCCAACGTTAAAAATGGGATCTAAAACTGGGATTCGACGAAAATAAATCTTAAAATTCACTAAATTATTAGGTAGGTACTTTGATCATATTCTGATACCTTGTTCCTTTCTTTCTCGGAGTTCTCGAACCTAATTTCACCTGTCCTGTCCCCCCCACACACTCACACTCGAACATGAAGCATAGAGGCAAACTTTATTCCTTAGCTCTTGTTCGAGTGGCTATAACTCGTAACTAGTGCTATAAAACAGTGCTGTTCCCGGCGGCATGTTATGATGAAAGAATTTTATTGGTAAACTAGCTTTAAGATATTAATAGGTATATTTCATTCTTTGAATAAAAATAATGAAAAGATGAGGTACCTATGTCTACCAGCCAAAGTTGACTTTGACTGTGGCTGTACCTACTTGTTGAAGTAGCCTAAGGCTATGTGCAGTTCCAGACTGTAATGTATCTGTGTGCCAAATTTCATAAAGATCGTTTCATTCGTTCTGGCGTGGTTGAGTAACAAACATCCATACCTACATAAATCATCAATTCACCCATCCTAACTTTCGCATTTATAATAGGATTAGTAGCATTAAATTATGTAGTAGACCCAATTTACAGGTAAAAATAGAAAGCCGAAAAATAAAAGATATAGTAAGTAGGTACATAAATAGGGTAAGTACAAGTACCTACCTACATTAATGTATCAACTTATCAAGTATTTAAAAACTCATTTAGAATATGGAAAGAGGTTAACGACCGACGCGACGTGCAAACGTTAGGTGTTTGGTAGGTAAGTAGTAAAGTACCTACGTAAGTACCTATACAATATTCATAGTAGGTAGTTTCATAGTAAGTGTTTACTCACAGATAATATATATAATATGGACAAACCCCCTGATTGTGACTCGGCGGATTGCTCTCGGATCGTAAACTTTTTCGAATCTTAGTACGACGTATTTTTACGGCTTAATTTATTTATTGTTAGAAAATAGCCTACTGTATAGAAAATTAAAAACTAATTAATTTAAGATTTTTCCCTACAACCATAAATTTTTTCTACATTATGTTTTTTAACTTTCATTAAAATGACATTTCCGGCCGAAAATTTTCCGAGAGCTCAGAATCAGGGGGTAGATCACGCAAAAAGTGGTTGTACACTACGTGGTCGTAGTGCACCAAAAAGAAAATTAGAAAGGTACCTTTAATTTTATCACTGTTATCTTGCAAAAATCGATTACGGGATCGATTGGGACGAGGCGAAACGTTTGACGACTTTTTGAATCGTTTACGCGTGGATGGAGAGTTCCCATCACTAATGGCCGATTTCAATAATCTATCTATCTATGGATTTGGCTACTAAAGTTATTTTGTCATAAGCTCCATACAAAATGTGTCAAAATTCTAACTTTAGTAGCCAAATCCATATTTATTTTAGATTATTTAAATCGGCCGTAAATCGCTCATGTGACGTCACAGTAGGTAGAAAAATAATGGCACGCTTGGTTTCTATACAGACGATGAGATTTGCGTGATGTAGTCCATATATCTCTGTGTGTCTACGCCTTAGATTTTTCACGTAATTTTATTCTTTCCATTAAAAATATAGGGACATATCCCAAAAGGCGCGCTGTAGAACGTAAAGAAGGGCGGTGCGGCGTCGTGAGGCGATCCTCTTAAATATTTTTAGCGCCATTGTACCTATTCATTTTGCATTGCTGGTTAGGTTAGAGCGCCGAGACAAAATTCTTAACAAGTACATATTATGTGCGTGCCTCGCGGACTGAAAAAACATTACCCTCTTTTTTGGCAGTCGGGTAAAAAATTGGCAACCCCTTAATTATTCTATGATTTTCTTCATACAACGGTTGATCCAGTTGGCCATGAAGGTAATGGTTGAGTGGATCAAAATATCGCGATATTTAAATCATTTTCTGAAAGTTTTAAAAAGGGCTTAAAATAAATAAATAAATTTTATTTATTATTTATTTAAGCCCCCGTGCGCCGTGGTAGGTTTATTGTAGATACACCAGTCTATAGGCCATGACTCAATACTATAGCAATCGGCTACCGTCAACGCCATCAGCTCGGTCAAAATTCCAATTTCAAATGATTTCTTACCAAAATAAAACGTGATCATACGTGCAAATTAAAAAAAATAATTCCATTTTAAATTCTTGCACGATTTGTTTTTAACGTTCTGAAACGTCTTTCATAATTTTGTCAGTTGTCAATGTTGTCATAGACATCATAGTCACTAGTCAGTTGTCACTTTGTCAATTTTGTCAGTCGTGGACCGTGGTGGCTCGTTCTGTCTGCAATCGTGAGATGATTTAGAAAAATATAGAAATTTTGTGTAAATGGTTCAAAATATCTTAGCTAAAATTTGTCTAATTAAGAACTTATATAATGTCTTAGTCCTTAAGGCATTTTTATTTATAAGCATGTAGTATGTTATAGTAAAGAAATGAAACGTTGAACATCGTACGTAATAAATGTAAAATCATCTTGTAAAAATGTCTCTTAAAAATATATTGATGAGGTAAGTAAGAACTTCAATAAATACGGTGTAATTAAAAAAAAACATACTTTTGTCTTTATAATATAGTCTGATATGTTAAAAATCTATTACTCAAGTTTCAAATATACTATCAGATGTTTATAAACAATAAGTTTCACCTCGGGCTGATAATTATCAGCCCGAGGTGAAACCTATTGGTGGGCCTTAATATTGAACACCTAAATTGCAATTTTGAGTAATTTTTTTTAACATCACAATCCTTTTTTGGCATCCATTGGCAGTTGGGTAAAAACAGAAACACGCTTTATAAAAAATCCGTTACAATTCTGTTCAATATTGCATATAAATAATCATCATCATCATATCAGCCCAATGATGTCCATTACATAGGCCTCGACTATGAACGGCACAAAAGTACATAAATACAAATATTACTATGTTTTATTATTTCAGGACATTGAATCAAAGAAATAAATTTGTGAACTTTGCTGCTATTGCAGTGAGACTGAAACATGGAGAACAAAGCAGTGAACAAAAACAACAACATAGATACTATAGAAATATTATAGGAACAATATGTATAAGTGCAGTTGTTATAAATTATGCAGAGAAAAAAGGTATTTTATATAGAATTTTATTATGCATAACCCACTGTTTGCCCCAAACTGTTATAACTATATACTTCCAAACCTTCCTTTCATACCAATAAAATGTATACTATTGTCAAAGCAACAAGAATACAAATTATGAATTGTACAATATATACAACAGGGACAGACAAAATGTTAATAAGACCCATATTAAGAGGCTTGGGCCAATGGTTTAATATGCCTTCTAAAGCAAACATTAATTTATTATTTTATTATTAATTTTCCTCATTTATTACAATATAAAACAAACAGTATTTTTAATTATAAGGAAAACAAAATATGTTTTACAAGAAACCTGTTGCTGTTTTGACTGAGCGTCAGGTAAATGGCAAGTAATAACTTCTAGGTACTAATACTGAGAAGAGTGGTACAAACTGTACTCCTGACAAAATTAGCTGGTTTTTACTGATTGCTCATATGTATTCATTTAATACTTTTAAAACACTTTTTTTATGTTTTGCTGCCCCAACATATAAAAAATCGAATTTAACATCTGATAAAACTCTGGTAAATAATCATTACTTTCTGCTGTAAATACTCATAATTATGTGCCACAGCAGGTGCTGACTCCGTAGGCACATTGTGTCAAGAATCTCTAGCAATATATCGAGGAATCCGGGATTTTCTTATTGTACCCATACTGCATACATGCACATTCTCATGCAATAGATGCAATTTATTTAATAATATTAGATACAAATAATTAATAATAAATCTAGTGCCAAGTTACCTACTTGTTTATTACATAAATATTTTACTACAATAGGGATAAATAGCGATATAATTAATTAGACATGGTCTAGTTTAATTTAGAGAATGCATAATGAATTCATCATCATCAAACAATAATAGCAATAGGCTGAGATGATGATGATGATAATTAATTATATATGTTTCAGATGACAAGACAAGTGATGAGGTTGTGGACGCTGGAGACAAGATCCCGGGCCTGCCTGTGTACAGAGCTGATGAAGTGAGAAAACATGATACAAAGTAAGTTGGGCTGTCTGTTTTTCAATTCGAATTAGTAGTTTCTGAGTTTAGTGCGTTTAACGAAACAAACTCTTCAGCTTTTTAATATTAATATAGATGTACCTAACATAGATAAAGATGTCATACATTTACATCTTGTATAATCGAATAATAAAGATAAATTGAGCTGTTATCACACACGCAAATAATAATTCGTGTGTGATAAACAATAGCCTATCTTACTTTACTACCTACATTATGTGACCACAAGCCCACAATACAGTTATCACTGTAAACAACTTGCCGCCTTATTGCTTCTCAATCGATTGGTACATCTAAATGTACCGAGCGATCGACTGAGAGAGATGATAGATGTTAAGATATTTACACGTAGTGGTTTCTTTATGTGTCAATCATTCGTTCAATAAATAACCAACAACTCGCACTTCTAATTTTAAACAGAAATAAGTTGAGATATGTCTGTCCAGTAATTTGCATCTTCTATTCTTAGACATAAGATACATTATTTCTTATCTTATAGCTCTTTTACACTGTGCATGCGAACTGTTGAAATAATCTATACTAATATTATAAAGCTGAAGAGTTTGTTAGTTTGATTGGCTGAACACACTAATCTCAGGAACATATATGGCACTTATAATAAATAGACATGCTAACATATATTAAGTAGGTAAGATTTCCCATGCCTCTAGGGACATGTACACTTACAGTACACTTTACCGTACCAATAGGTAGGTATGGTCACTGCTATCTGGTTCTGAGGAAAAAGCATGAATCTATTATTCATAAATCATGTTGTTATATTTTTGAAGGACAACAATATTTAAATTGACCCTGTTACACAAATGTTTTGTACACAATATTATAGTGTCGTCAATGATTACGTCAAATACACGTAGGTATAATTAACAGTATCGCAAGTTTAAAGATCACAAAAACATTGCTCATTCAATATTTATTGCATTTGTTTCATAAAAATATATCTACACTATCTGTAGCGCGGTGCTTCGCTCTCGTGAATTTTTGTTTGGCCAGTACCTCCTATTGGTCGAAGCGTGATATTATTATATTATAGCCTTCCTCGATTAATGGCTATCCAACACTAAAATTCAGTTAGTAGCTCCTGAGATTAGCATGTTCAATCAAACAAGCAAACTCTAAGGGGCAGCGCAGACGGCACACTTTTTGTGCGATCGAGTCTGCGGCGCGCAAATAGTCTGCATGGCGCGCAAAAAGTCGGTCGCGGATTTTTCACAGACTCAACGCACACGACGCACATCTTCGATCATTCTGTCGGCAGAGCTGTAGGGACGTAGACGCTATGGAAATCGTGCAGAGATCGCGAAGTATTATTTTGTATATGAAGTACAGAAAAAGAAGAAGAAATAGAGAGTTTTGGGTACATCCTATACCTTCGGCAAGATTACTGAAGGGACAGTTCCATACTAAACATTCAATTCTGAAACAACATCCGGAATTTTTTTTCAAATTTTATAAAATGTCTGTTACTACATTTGATGAGTTGCTATTTATTTTAAGACGTCATACATGTCCAAACAGGAGCGGAATAAACATTACAGCACACTTCTTCCCACATTTTTCTTTTTAAATGTCTATCATGATATTCTGCCTTAGAAGTATCATAATTAAATTTCTGGTCTGTTTTGTATTTCTTGAATTAACGTCGTTTCATCAACCTCTGGCGCCATGATAATAGATCGCGTGCGTTACGTCCACCCCTAGCAAATGCAGATTGCCGACTAAAGTGTGTGTCGTCAACTGCCGTCTGCGTTAGCGCGCGTTGAAGCAAACGTTCAATTTTTTTCACACACTTTTTGTGCCGAGCGGCGCGGCGCGGCGCGGTGCGGTCTGCCCGTACACGGATTTTCTGTGCGCCGGACTTTTTGCGCGTCGTGTGCGTTACTGCATATAATTGCATAGGTTCTATTTTCACAGACTAAAAAGGGCGTCACGGATAGTCTGTCGTCTGCGCAGCACCTTAAGCTTCTTAATTTAGTGTCCGACCGAAAGTTCGGTTTCGGTTTCGGCCGAGTTTCGGCCAGTTTGCCGAAACCGAAACTGATTTCGGAAGTTGTCGTGCACGCTCGCCTAACTTCGTTTCTCGCGGCAACGCTTTGGCGGCCCTGTTTGGGAATTGTCGTGCGCCGTTCGGATAGCTCTGTAGCAACAAAACTTAGTCAGTGCGTTATCGCCCGACGCAAACATTCTTTAGAGGTTATGCATTGATGGAACTGATTACATGTAAGTTTTTGTTTCGTTTCTGTACTTGAATGATTTATATATAGTTAATTAAATATTCAGTCAGTAACTTTGTTTTGTTGTTATTAACAAATCAAGTCACATGTAAAAAAAAGATTGTAAATGAAAAATGTGAAGTGTTTTATTTGTTAAATTACGTTGTATAGCCAAGTAACAAACTTAATATACTGTGTTTCCATTTCATGTCCTAATTAAAGCAGAATAATGGGTAAAATGCACAAAATTTCATTATTTTAAGGAATTTTATACTTGCCCACGTTAGTTTCGGTTTCGGCCGAAACTGAAGCCACGGTCGAATATTCGGTTTCGGTCGGAAAACCAGTTTCGGTCGGACTCTACTTAATATTAGCACTGGTTTTTATGGTAGTTATTAACATTAGGAAATTACCTATAAATACAACAACTGAGAAAAAAATATTAACCAGATTATTCAAGATACATTAGCCTAAACGATATTCTTGTTATGATGGTACGAAATGAAATGATAAGTAAAGCAAGCTTTGTACATGCTTAATTTAGAAAAAAAATTATTAAAAAAGCCATTTTTTATAAAATTTATGATGTAATATGTATTTACTAAAGTAATGACGTTTTTTTAGTATGTCGCATTTATATGAATCATATTTACATCAATAAACAAACTAAAACAAGTAAATATAATTTAAAAAAATTAATAACCTGACTGCAAAAAATCAACAGAGAGCAACGCACTAAAATACCGTAAAATTATTGTAATATTATTATACCTGATTAAATTTAAATACATAACATATGTATATATTTGTAATCTCCATTTGATTCCCTTTATTTTGATACTCTACTCGATAGGTTTGGTTAAAAAAAAATAATAGAACTACTTCCAATTTGGAACCATTCAATTATGTATAATCTCTTTTTGAATTAGGGTTTATTCCCGGGAATTCTCGAGCCGAGAATTCCCGGGAAATCGTTGGGCTTTGTTCCCGGGAAATCAAGCTCGAGAAAAGTCGAGAACTCGAGAAATCATGTACCTATATAGAAATTAAATCGCCGTTTGTTGTGTTGCGTGGTGACGCGGGCCAAAGCGCAGCGGCACCCTTTGATCTCGCTGCAAGCGCTCTGCGGCGTCGTTTTTACACGTTCTTTCGTGTTTCGACTCTAGCAGAGTATAGTTTACGTATTTTGTTTTAATTTGAAATCAAACAGGTAAGTCTTTTCACTTTTATTGACACATAATGGCTTTATTATTCATATTATTTTTATCAATAATATAATCTAAATATGATCTTATATCTGTTCTTTTCTATTATTTTTTAGTCAAACTTTAATACATAAAATAACTAACGATACATTAATTATACTATTTAGTCTAATTATATATCCTATTTTTGTAAAACAACAACACACAAGCTTCGTTTTTAATTATTCTGATATGTTATTCTTATGTAAGTAATTTGAGGGTCTAGTTCATAATATCGACAGTCACTACATCGAAAACATTCCATCGACGGGCTAATGTATCGACAGTACCCCAAATCGATGGTACGCTACATCGACAGTACACTAAAACGACGGTACGCTACATCGACAGTATACCAAATCGATGGTACGCTACATCGACAGTACACTAAAACGACGGTACGCTACATCGACAGTACACCAAATCGATAGTACGCTGCATCGACAACCGACCCGAGCCAGATTTAAATAAAAAACACAGGATTTTTAAAAGTTTTTGACACACTGTTAAATCTGCAAATTGCTTGATTTTGAACGGAAATGTATGTAATTCCGAAAATCGCACGAAATGTGTGAAATAAATTATGTTAGACCCATTTCCTAAATAGCAATCGGAAAACGTTTGAGATATCAATATTAAACTTAACAACGATTCAGAGCAATCCGACTCGGACTGGTTAGGTTAGGGTTATTTTTTTTTAAACCACCCAGGAGTAGGAGCCCCGCGAAGTGGGGCTCCGGCGACCTATGCGCGGTACCTAAACTTACCACCCCCCGATTCAAAGCAATCTGACTCTGACTGGTTAGGTTAGGGTTATTTTGAAGATATTATATTTTACGGTATGATTGTTACCTGATTTTTTCAACGAGTGCTTTAATAAAAAATATTATTCTCATTTAACAACGTGTTTTACATTACAGAAAGCATTATTTTTATACATTTCCTAATACGATATTGGAATTATATACAATTCCTAGGAAATGTACACATTTCCCAGTATATCTATGTATTAAATAGTTTTTAAAACATTATTTTATACATATCCTAAATAGCTTCGGAATTGTATACATTTCCTAGATTTCATACATTTCCGGTAACATTTATAATAAAAACACTTACAGAAAAATCTAGATCCATACAGGAACCCTGATAAACTCTTTTTGTAAAAATCAAGCAATTTACAGATTTAACAAATTGTGATTAAAAACTTTTAAAAATCTTGTGTTTTTTATTTAAATCTGGCTTGGGTCGGGTAGTCGATGCTACGTACTATCGATTTGGTGTACTGTCGATGTAGCGTACCGTCGTTTTAGTGTACTGTCGATGTAGCGTACCATCGATTTGGTGTACTGTCGATGTAGCGTACTGTCGTTTTAGTGTACGATCGATGGTACGTTACACCATCGATTTGGGGTACTGTCGATACATTAGCCCGTCGATGGAACGTTTTCGATTCAGCGACCATCGATGTAGTGACTGTCGATATTATGAACAAGACCCGTAATTTGAAGTTAATGAATGTGTCATTTTAAATTTGTGAGACGAATATTGCCAGTTGTGTTGTGTGTGTGTGTGTGTATCACATATTACTCCAAGTGCTTATTATTAATTTGAATTGCGTTTGTTATAGATTTTACCCTGACTCCTGCACTCTAACCAGCCAAAAATGGTGCTGTCATTATAATAATGAGTCTAATATTATTTCTGTATTTTGTTAAAAAAAGTTAATTAGCTTATTCATAAGATTAATGTTTTTGAATATATGTAATCAATAAAAGCTTTATAACTAATTTCATACTTTTATTTGTGAGGAAAACCACTGAATTTTTTGACGTTATTGGAACCAAATAATATAAGAAAACGTACGTAAATGTAAATTTCTCGACAACCCGAGAAGACCCGAGAAATTAGCCTCGAGAATTCTCGAGACCCGAGAAATTGAAAAGCTCGAGAAATCATGAACCCTATTTTGAATATATGTAATCTCCTTTTGATTCTCTTTATTTTGATACCAAAATCGATAGGTTTGGTTAAAAAAAAATTGAACTTCTTACAATTTGGTGTCAAAAGCCCGCCGTTTAAGTCTTTTTATTTTTAAAACCGGGTTTTCTAGACGAATCTAACGATACCTACCCTAATTGTCAAAATCCATCCAGCCATTTCGAAGATTCGTGGGAATAAAGAAATTTACAAACATACAAGATACGCGCGAAAAACAATACCCGTCCTGACAGTCGGGTAATAAAAAAACAACAACAAAAAATTATTAAATAATTACTTACATACCTATTATGAAAACAATATAATTTACTTGTAATTACTTATTTTATAACACAAAAATTTGTCCTCAGAGATAGTTTTTGGGTGACATATAAAAATGGCGTTTACGACATGACATCATTCCTCCCCGAACACCCTGGGGGCCACCAGATATTGAACGCAGGTGGTCTCTCCATCGAACCATTTTGGGATGTGTACGGCATTCACAAAACTCCTAAAATCTTTAAACTGCTTGAGAGCCACAGAATAGGTAGGTGTACTAAATATATCATTATTGTATATATTGTGTTTGGGTATCTAACTGCCTCGGTGGCGCAGCGGGAAGTTTATAAGACTGCTGTGCAAGAGGTCCTGGTTTCGATTCTCGGGTCGGGTAAAAATGGTATTGGGTTTTTCTATCAGGAAATTCCAGTATTTAGATTTTCCCAGAGTTTGGTAAACAAATGTTCCCGGTTGATTACTATAGGCTCGCCCCCTATTTCATGGGACCAAACATAGCTGGCGAAATGTGGGTGTGATACACCTCTTCCTACCCCTTCGCGGAAAAAGACGCGAATCTTTACCTATTAGTTTTATAAGTATGTAATTCATATGTTTTATCTAATTGAGAGGTATTCAATACACGGCCCAAGGGCCGCCTGCGACTTGTTTGTGCGGCCCATGACTCGTTTTGATCTACCACAAAATATTAAAATGTTCCTCCTGCTAAATTTATTTGCTACTATTTATGTACCTACTTAGACATTAAGTATATTATTTAAATGACATCCCAAGTAAATGAAATAAATAATTTGTTCGTATGCCACCGTTTTTCATATCAATTAATAATAAATTAAAGAAAGTATCAATTAGTAGATTTGTATCGGCCCAAGATTGTATCTGGTTCGGACAGCCCTGATCTAGATAACCTTAAATGAAACAAGTCTAAACCACAGATATTAATTTGCAACACAACGTTAAAACATCCACAGCACTTTGCAGGGAACCTGCACGATGACGATGTGGTACAACACAGCGATGGAGACTTTTGGGTCCAGGAACCTGACAGAGACAAGCGACTCATAGTCAAGACTACCAAACCGTTCAACGCAGAGATACCTCCCAATCTGATTATGCAAAATTTTGATACGCCCAAGTAAGTTCATGTTCAAATGATCAAATCAGCTGTAGAACATAATTATAACCTCAAAAGATTCCCAATAGGATGATGAAATTATGTAGATAATGAGTGTCTTTTGTATAAGTCTTTATTATTGTTCAAAATAAAGAATACTTACTATAAATGCCACTAAAACACTACACTAGACATAAGAAAACTGTTAGTCGCTTTAAAATTATTCGCTGTGCTGGCCTTAAAGAATCGCTCCTAATGCCAGCACAATAAATTCCTCATTGCAGGATGAGGGCATTTCTCCTTATCGTTTGGTCTTGAGGCAGACTCTGGTATTAGAATTTTATAGTTGCTCAGAAGGCATCACGATTAATGACCACATCAAAAGGTAACCGGGACCAACAGCTTTACATGCCTATCGAGATAAAAATGCCACAAACGTTCACCCATTTAAAACGACCACTGAAACTAAATAACGTTACTTATTCGCTTTCTGTTACCAGTGAACATTTTTTCGTGCGGAATCACATGCCTGTTCCAGAGCTGACAGCTGAGAATCATAAATTAAAGATAGCTATAGAAGATGACAAGAGCAACACATACAAAGAGTTTGACCTCGCAACTCTCCTGAGAACTTTTCCAGCCGGGGAGACGCGAGCTACGCTCATGTGCGCCGGGAATCGACGCTCTGAAATGGGCAAGGTATATTTGTTTTAAAATATCTAAAAAACTTTTGCACACAATTGGATATTGTTAATATTAGTATACTGACTAACTCTTTCGCCTGCCACATAATAGTGTTATTTTGTATTCATAGAAGTTTATATTTATAAAAATACTGATAAGATGTGGTCTTTGTTTCTGCTGCGGTGATCAAACAAATAGGTACAACGAATCTTTTTGCAAGTATAGCGTGATTTTACGTTATTCTAAAATAATCTAACTACCTATTACTACTATTTACTTACCTAATAATTACATCAAAAAGCCTAATACACCTATTGCAATTTATGGTCATCTCTATAAAAAATTTGTTTGCTGTTATACAACATTGTAGTAAAACAAAATAGATGGTGATTCAAGATTCTTAAATACTTACTGTTATTTTACTGACAAAATATTGAATAGAGATTTTACAGAAGAAATGGTGAATAAATTACACTAGAATTTCCAATTACTATTTATTTAAAAAAGTTAATGTGCAGTGTCCAGCAGTGATATGATGACGATGATGATTTGTTTTGTGTGAATTTTTGTAAGTGATAGCTAATGAATCCTATAGGAACAATCGCATGACACTAACCAGGTGAAGCCGGTTAGAGGCATCGACTGGCAGATGGGCGCCATATCCAGCGCGCTGTGGTCCGGCGTCTACCTTCGTGATGTGCTTTTGTTCTGCGGGGTGGATGCAAATGATACCGCTGGGAAACATGTTATTGTTAGTATACAGTTTTATTATTGCTATTAGCCTTTTGACAACCAAAGTCGTGCCAGCTTGGCAATTAAAAATGCAACTTCATTTTCTGCCCATATACGTCCCACTGCTGGGCACGGGTCTCCTCCAAAAAAATTAAATAATTAAAATGCGTTTTTAAATGTCTGCTTGTCGGCTATTGAGTGGGGTAAAAGAGCGTAAAAAGATAGTTGAGAAGTCCTACAATAGAAATGCGTCATAATGTCAAAATAATAGTTTGCAATCCCAACACAAAATATGACGTGACATCTTAAAATATTTTTTATAATCTATCTGTTAGACTTTAGAGGGTTAAAATAATATGATAAACTTTTTGTTCCAGTTCACAGGTTCTGATATGGATGCGACGGGTGAAAACTTCAACACATCAATACCCTTAGACCAAGCATTGAACGTGAACGGCAAGATACTTCTAGCGACGCATATGAACGGAAAAGTACTGCCGAAAGACCACGGGTACCCAATAAGGGTCATAGTGCCTGGTGCCCCCGCTGTTAGAAGCGTCAAGTGGCTACGTAAGCTATTTTATTGTTTTTTAAACATTGTTAACCTTTTACAAACCATGGACATTAGTAACCAGCAATCCGAAAAGTCAAAATACGCTCTTAATATTCTAATACTAGGTTCCACATTTTCGTTTGTTATTGTCTATGGTGGTGAAAAGTGTGATTAGTCAGTAAGCACAGTTGACAGCAATTGTTTGTCTACAGAATCTATCACAATATCTAGTTCTGAGAGTAATTCCCATTGGCACAAGGGAGACTACCGATCTTTCAACTCGTCGACGACATGGGAGACAGCCGACTTTGAGTCGGCGCCTCCTTTATACAGCCTCCCTGTGACGTCAGCGATTTGTCACCCGGTCGACGGAGACACGTGCACTGTAGAGAACGGATTTATTATTGTTAGAGGTGAGTAGAAAATGTGACATAATAAAATGGGACTACAGTATCCTTTAAAAATAGTAGTGAATAAAACACGCTCGTATTGCAGGCGTTCATAGGCTGCGGTAACCACTTACCATCAGGAATCAGGCGAGCAGTATGTCTGTTTGCAATTGTCGTGGTACAAAAAAGACTTTTGCAGAGTATATCTCGTACAAATATACAAAGGACCGACAAAACTGGTGGAAGCTCACTTTAGATGTTAGGACCCATTTTGGAAGGTCATTAAAATAAGCCATTAACCTATTGACCAACAGACCAATGAAGATATATCCTAATTACTTTTGTTTTATGGTACACTTTCATTTGGCAGCTATGGTGGTTAGAGGGTTAATTGTCATTTGTTTTGTGATGTGAGGTTACGCGTACTCGGGCGGCGGCGCTAAGATAGTGCGCGTGGACGTGACCGCGGACGGCGGCGGCAGCTGGCGCCAGGCGCAGCTCGAGCTCGCCGACCCGGCGCCGCCCGCGCAGCACTACGCCTGGACGCTGTGGCGCGCCGAGTTGCCCGCGCCGCAGGGGCTCACTGAGGTACCACTCGTTCTCATACATTTTAACTCGGTCTAAGTCAGTTTAACCTTTGACTGTGGAGGTCATAGGGTTAAACTTTGGCTGTGATAGCCGAAAATGGATAACCATGCGAGCGAAAATTAATTTGTTCACTAGTTTTCTAGATCTTTGTAGACAGGGCAGGACCGACTGTTTCGATCCCTCACTTAAAACCGTAATTTAATAGAACGAGCACGAAAGCGGGAGTGCGATCGCACATCGCACGCGGTGGAATCAATGAGGCGCTCGGAGCTTAATCCCTCTCGCTCTAGTAAATGACGGTTCTAAGTGACAGAAAACGATAAAAGTATAGAAAATTGCAATTCGGTGCGGTAATATATGTGATGCAACCTTTAACCATTTAAAAATATTTTCAATTTTTACTAGAAATCGCGCCAGACTTCCTTTATTTGGCCACTGCTCAGCTCCTATTGGTCGTAGGTAGCGTGATGTCATATAGCCTATCACCTTCCTCGATAAATAAACTATCTAACTTTTAAAGATTTTTTTCAAATCGGACCAGTAGTTCCAGAGATCCTAGGGTTCAACTAAACAAAAAAACTCTTGAGCTTTATAATATTAATATAGATTATCTGATAACGATTTAGTACAAGCTGTAGATAAAAAAATTGTGAGTACCTATATATATAATAATATGTATGTATATGTACTGTTGGTTACACATAATTAATGTTTATTTGCAGATGGAAATTTGGGTGAAAGCGACAGATAGTAACTTCAACACTCAGCCGGAAAGATTCCAAAACATTTGGAACATCCGAGGGTTGCTCAGTAACGCGTACCATAAAATTAAAGTTAACATAAACCATTGATATTCATACACTTACTATAGAAACAGCCACAGGACAATGTTTAGCGAATTAGGTAGGTTATGGTGAACTTAAATATTTGGCTTCAGGTTTAAGTAAGAGAGGTTACTCATTTAGGGTTAAATTCGCTTGTATATGAGCAATGGTAAATACGCCGGCATACAAATTATGCGGTCCGAGTTCGATTCCGACCGTCAGTAGCAATGAGGATTTGACTTTGTGGAATTTCTATGTACTTGTCAAGTAACTTACCATCTGCTAAGGGTGAAGGAAAACATCATAAGGAAACCCACATACTGACTTACCCTAGAAGAAATTCTAAATGTATGTCTGATCCACGAAACCGCACTAGCCTAGCTGGGGTGGAATGTGGCCTAAACCCTCTCAGCTCTCTAGATAGAAGAGGTGAGCCGAGCCCAGCAGTGGGACATTAATAGGTTTCTGATGAAGCCTGTATCTTGAAATGCGCATTGGGTTAAAAGTAAACATTCATAGTGTTCATACCGAAATGCGTAATTCAAGATATGTTCTAGTGTTTTTACGCCAATGTGTTACCGCCCTTAGTTACTTCTGTGGGCTTTGTACATTAATTGATAATTTTGTTAATTAAAGTAACATTAAGATAGATCAAATAGAAACAATATGCTCGACTAGATTAAATATTATAGTTAATAGCAAAGTCGGTACAAAGTACCGCCCTCGGCCATTATGATAGGTTGTGTATTTTTTTTACTTTACTTTTATATTTATAAAAGATGATTAGTCAACGTCCATATGTAAGGTCTGGCTTTTACACCTAAACATTCATAAATAATATACCCATATGTTTGGATGTGGTTTAACTGCGTACCAAATTTAATAAAATTGATACTAAAAAAATACATTTGCATCCCAAAAAAACAGATAAATGTTAATAAAACCCAACCAGTTTGTTCAAACACAGCATCCAATTCTGCATGTGACTGTAAACTAGAAAATAATAAATTTTGTTCAACCATTGTTGGGTAGGTCCTTGATGATGAATGATTAAACAAAATGTATTTTTTTTTCTTTTGTATCACAACTTGAATTTAATTTGAATTTTAGAATTTTATTTAGTTATTGCGGTTTAGTTATAAGCGGAAGGCGGAGGATCGAGTGTTATGGCGCGTGTTGGGAGAGGCCTATGTCCAGCAGTGGACTGCAATAGGCTGAGATGATGATTTAGTTATTAAACTCATGTGTAGATTGTATGTATATATTCATATATATACATACAATCTACTCATCATGGTCTATGTAACCTACTTATTTTGTAAATCATTAACCATTGTATATCAACTATAAAAGTACATTAAATGTTGTAAAAAGAAATGAAATAATTGTTCCGTGAATTTTTTTTTCTTTAGTATGAAATATTATGATGAAATAATAAATTAATTATTTTTATTTTTGCAACCAATTTCTCTGTGTGTAATTTTTTATAAATTATTTAAATGCCTGGGTGGCACAGTTGGAAGTGTATACGGCTGCTGCGCAAAAGCTCTTGAGTTCGATTCAGTGGAAAATCCTTACTTTCTTCCCTTCCAATAGGGATATGTGGAACAGGGGTTATATTATACAAACTTCTCAATAGGTACCTTCATTCATAATTTCTCAAAATATTACGTACCTAGTGTATTCCTGTATTCCAACCTATTATTGCATTATTAGAATAATATAAGTACGTATCTATGATAATTATAAATTATTCTTATACTAACTACATGTGACCCTACTAAATATATTAGTTGTCTCATAATCTTGTTTATAAAAACTGGCCAAGCGCGTGTCGGGCCACGCACATTGTAGGGTTCCGTAGTAGCCCGTTATCACAATGTAGTACAATTCTGTTGAGGTACTCGAATGGTAACGTAACCCGTTTGTACAGCGCCATCTAGCGGCAGTATTGAAAAACTTATGATTTATTATATATACTTGATATTTTGTTTTTAAATACAAGTCTTTACCCGTTATAAACAAGCAACTACTTTATCTTAGTCACTGTAAAGGATTAATGCTAAGGATTTTGTATTTGGTACAATATTATCCAACACCCAAGTTCAACGACTATTACTGCTAAACTAATAAAGTTATCTAAACCGCTATAATTTTCATTTAAAATTCATGAAATGCACTATCATCATGAATTTTTCCAGATTTTTCAAGCCAGCAGTTAAGCTTATAGAGGGGGTGGGGACGCGTACTGAAACAAAAATTTGCTCTTTAAAGTTTAATATTTCGTAAATGGACCATTAAATCGAAAAATAATGTTAGTAACCCCCCAAGTCATTTTAGAAGACCTATTCAACGATACCCCACACGATGGGGTAGACGACATAAAAATTTTACCACTTTGTCGACGTAATTGATATACACACTCCTACAAAATTAGCTAGTACTAATGGTCTCTTAGCAAAATCTCGGACAGACAGACGGACATAACGAAACTATAAGGGTTCCTAGTCAGAACTACGGAACCCTAAAAAGCGAGAATTTATCTTATCAAGTTTAGTTTCTTACCTCTTTGTAGGTCTCACTCATTCCATATAAATTATTATTTGTACGAGATCATGATCACAGAGATAAAAGTCCATTGATCTTCATTTAGAATTCAGTCCTTACCTAGTAAACGACTTAAGTAGATCTATCTAGGTACCTACATATTTACATCTCTAATATAGAAAACTAAAGATAATATTTATAGGCAGCAGTCAACGCATTCAAACTGGTTTCCAGCTTATCGTTATATGACCGCTTAAAATATATTTATCTCAGTTGCCGCTCGCCGGCTCTCGAATCAACATGTTCGCCTTGAAAATAACTAAGGGCATACATAAGTTCATCAATACGGTGACAAAGGCGACGAGACAAATTCACCATCATAATATTTTACGAAAAAAAAATTCTGAAGACTCTTTAAACGTGGTTATTCGTGGCGAAGCCCTGCAGTTCCCCTACGTCTGGTTAAGAGAAAACTGTCAATGTGAACACTGTTATCATATATCAGCGCAAAGCAGAATTCTAGATTGGAGCAAATTCGACCTTAATGTAAAACCTAACGAAGTATCTGAGAGTGAAAATTCTCTGCGCGTCACTTGGAGCGACGGACACACCTCTTTATACAACTTTAACTGGTTGGAATTTAGAAGCTTTACACCGGAAAATCAGAAGAAATACACGGAAACCATATATAAACCTAAGAAAATTACTTGGCATGGGGATGATTTCGGTAAAATATTATACAAACAAGATTACAGTCAGATAGTTAGTTCAGAAGAAGCACTCTACAACTGGTTGCACAATCTTTCAGTCTACGGAGTAGCGTTGATTGAGAATACACCACAGTCTGACACTGCAGTAGATGCTGTTGTGGAAAAAATCGGCTTTACTAAAAGAACCCACTACGGAGTGAAGTTTATCGTACAACACGTACAAAATACGAGTAACGTTGCTTATTTGTCCAGCAATTTACAACTGCACACCGACTTACCATACTACGAGTACTGTCCTGGTACTAATCTTTTACATTATCTAGTCCAAACAGCGAGTGCAGGCGGTGCTAATTTGTTATCCGACTGTCATTATACTGCCAAATACATGCGAATAAGCCATTCTGAACAATATAAAATATTAACTGATGTTGAAGTTGAATGGAGGGATGTTGGTACCGAATTTGGAAAGGATTTTTTCAAGCTTTATCGTGCGCCTGTGATATGTTTAGACCGTCACGGAGAAATAGAAAGAATAAACTTTTCGATTCCTCAGAGAGGGAGTCAATTTCCGGGTGCTATGGAGTTAGTAAAGCCCTGGTATGAAGCTCACGGGTTGTTTTGGGAGCTAAACCACAAGTTTGCAACGAAGTTTAAGGCGAAGGCGGGTGATATCTTGGCGTTTAATAACATAAGGTTACTGCATGGTCGCAATGCGTATGACGACAGTCCTCATAATGTGAGGAAAATAATTGGTGCGTATGTCGACTGGGACGAGATCTACTCAAGATTGAGATGTTTGAAAGTGAAGTTGCATAATGAAGAAGGTATTTGCTGACTTGTAATAAAATAACATAATATTTTAGAGTTTACACATAGGTACTACACAAATAATATAATAATTATGTGATTTGTACAATAATTATATTTTAAATATTTCTCAAATATTACTTTTTGAAATATCTAAATTAAAAATACATTATTATTATGTACCATTTATTTTATTATAATAACACATGTTTTATAATGTTACACAAAAAATTACCTACATATTAATTAAACAAGTCAACTAAGTATAGACAATGTTACAACCATTATTTAACCCTGTAAACCATGTACACAACATGGAATTGTGATGGCTTCTAACCATGCCACTGCACTACTTTCCTTCTCCTTCTTACCTTCTATAGGCAAGGCAAATCTATAGACAGTAAGTCACAAATGCTTCAGAAATATAGGTAATAAATACACAAGTATGACAAATTTTAGTCTTTTATAATATTAGCAGTAGTTCACGGGGCATAAATTAGGAGAGGCCTATGTTTACCAGTGGATTTTGTTGGCCTGATATGATGGGGATAGAAGTATTTTCTTTTATTTCACCGCCACACACATACATTACATACATTTGTAAAAGAATAAACTAGTTGACTCAGTCTCTCAGAGGGTACACTTAATTACCTACTTGGACAATTTCTACTTCAGCTCTACAATAATATCTATAATGTGATTCCCTACAGAAAATCTTTTAAGTGGAATTACTTTATCAGCTTCGTCTGTTTGCTCTTCTACATCGACTAGCGGAAAGTCTTCAAATTCAGGGTTTATAGTCAAGCCAACTGTAGTAGACTTATTTGTGTGAATATAGATCGTGAAACTGGCGTCTTCGGGCAAATCCTTAAAATTGCTGCTGACTGAAGACAATTTCAAACAAAAAGCTCTCAGGTTTTCTTCCAACTGAATTAAATAAGCGTCACTAGTATTATCATAATAATTGTTTGTATCAAATTGGAACGTGAATTTTAGCAAAGGCTTGTATTCATTGTCCGTAACAGCGAATTGTACACAATTCAGTTGATTACCTTTCAAACATTCAGCTATGTTTTTAAGACATAAATCAATGTATTGGTTAACCTCAGGATGAATTGAACGATATACAACGATGTTGTATTTTTTTCTGCTTTCGAAAATGCTTTTCGTATAAACAGAAGTGTAATACAAAATGCTATGAAACGCAACACAAAGAAATTCTATTGTTATATCAACAAAACAATTGTCCATTTTAAATCAAGTTGCAGATATATTGTTATATTTAGTTTTCCCGCCTTGTTTGTTTACTAATAAAATTTTACTTTACAATCATGAGAAAGAGAATTATGACAAAATATGTAATGTTGACAGAAGTGACAGCAGCACAGCTACAGATTTCAATATATATAAATGTACTCTGTGGCTACAGAGACAGAGTATCCCTATTTTATTAGTCTGTGTGCGCCAGTCAGACACTGACCTGTAAATAACTCTGGACAGAGGACTGGCTGTCCTAACGACAGCTAATTTTCTTTGTCTATTTGACCAACTAGCGGAGAAGATAGAAACTATATTTGACGTAATATTTAATATTGACGTATATAATACGTTTTGTAAACAAAGTGTCGATGATGTCCATATCGTCATATCGATAAAATATATGATCATGGTCCGATGTGATCTATAGTTGCAAACAAAATTTTTATTTATTCATAGAAGTAAATGAAATAAAAGCTGACTGCCTATTTTTTTCAGACATTATCTAGGTCCCTAGGTTTTTATAATAATAGATTTTTATTTCATTGTAGATTTCAACCTGATCTAGCGTTTTAAAAATCATGGCTAGCCAACATGAAAGCCCTTAATGGGACTCCAAATGCAAACAGTCGTCTTTGTTCGTAACATTTGACGAATAAGTCATCAAAAAGCTGTTGTTTTGATATTACAAACAGACACTTCAATTTTATTTGAACAGATACTGCAATTAAAATTAGGGCCTTCAAAATCAATTCACGTCACTAATTAACTTCCTAATGAATTATGAAAAAATATTTTCCCTTTTTCAATCTTCTCCGCTAGTTGGTCAAATAGACAAAGAAAATTAGCTGTCGTTTGTATAGGACAGCCAGTCTAGAGGTCAGTGCTCACTGCACTTAATTTTGTTATAATGTTAAGTTTCAGTAGTTTTTTTATTAATATAGGTATAAGATTTTAAAATATGTATTTTATGTAATATTGGTCTAAGCTGATGGCTGTGTTGCCAATACTTTAATTAATTTAAAAAAAAGAAAAGCAGTCACTGCCACTGCCCGTCAGTTATTTGCACAGACGCGAGACCACAGAGTAGATATGGGTTGAACTGACCGCCCGGCTGATGTCATAATCTAGTTCCGGCGGCCGACCCGCTACAGCGAAGAGTCGGTGCACAGAGGGGTTTAGTGGGTATTCCGGTTTCGGCCAGCAAGTCCCACATAACCATACCATATAAATACGTGATCCGAATACCTGTTCCACCAAGTCCACCTAGTCCCAAATAAAATGATCTTGCATACTTTTTAAAATTGATACGGAAGTGAGAACAAATAACTAAATGTTTTTAAATATCTTTTACTTATATTAAATTACTTTAAAACGGGTCTACGTCACGTATATGGAGGAATAGTAAATACCTTATTTACGTCACGTATTATAATATAATACGTGACGTAGACCCGTTTTAAAGTAATTTAATATGTGTACAAGTCGCGAAAGTTTAAAAGTTTTTATCTTTTACTTATATTTTTTGTACCTATGATAAATGAATCTAAACAAAAAAAACACGTAATCCGTATGCAGCACTTCGTTTCTGGATCACGAGACTAGACTGCCTGCCTCGGTGGCGCAGCAGGAAGTGTATACGACTGCTGTGCAAGAGGTCCCGGGTTCGATTCCCGGGTCGGGTGAAAATGGTATTGGGTTTTTCTATCATGAAATTCCAGTATTAAGATTTTCCCGGAGTTTGGTCAACAAATCGCCGTTCCCACCGAATAATACCGTAATCGTAAAATCTAAATTTTACAGGAAAAATAAAATACGGATTTTGGCTTCTAACTTTTTACTAGGTTTACATAGAAAAATCATTTATATACCAAAAGATAGGTGATTTTTTCTTAGATATTGTGATACATTTAAAAAGAAATATTTTTATACTAGATTGAAGTTATGAGCTAAAATGTATATTACCATAATTTGAAATAGAATCTTCATCCGTAAAGCAACAATACGATTTTATTCGGGTAAATTATCGACAGTGAGCTACACATAATAGTTGAATGCGATCTTATTCGCTGTTTTGTCGCAATGTTAACTAACTCAGTAATTAATTGTTACCATAATATTTGGTGATTATACAAATGAGATGACAAGTGTAATATTAATTAACGATAATATTCCATGTCAAATAAAATAAGTTTCACAATTGTAAAAATATAATACCGGATAGTCCATATTACAAAATAAAAGGTAATTAATAATCGAATTCTTAAAATAAACCATGTTCTACATTGTTTTAGGGGTTTTTAATAAATGTATGGAAAAATAACATAAAAGAAACATAATTATAAATTTAATATTCATTTATATTAATATTTCAGTGCCATTTAGGCATCATATAGGTCTGACCCATCAAAATCGTCTGAATTTACTGTTAAAAATGTCTGCAACATACAAGATAGTTCTAAAAACCATGGTAATGATTACGTATAGCTTCACTAGCACACAATGCAAGTAAATCATCATACACAGGTTTAGAAATGGGGATAAGTTGGTGGCATATCTGTGTCAAGTTATCGACCATTGTAAATTCCAGAGGATTTTTCGGTTGCCGCCTACGTTTTGATATTGCAGGATCCGGGTCAGTGTACAAGTCGAAATATTCTTCCACAAAATTACATTTTGATTGTTAGACCACTTTTCCATGAGAAAATTTCTCTATTTTCCTTTGCCCACGAAAATCTTAGGGAACCTAAGTCACAAGCAAAGTCACCTTGTCTTTACCAAGGGAGCTAAGTTTACGAAGGGCCTTGTGTATCTTTATGCCAGTTTTTTCCAGAGATGAGACATTTTAAATCATAGTAGTTTAAATCTTAAGATGTAAATAATAACTTATTCTTTATTGCGCGTTCAACACTATATTCACCCTCACTTGGACTATGGCCCGTAAAAAAAAAACGATATTTGAAGATGGTATATTAGGACTTAAAGGTACATGGCAAAATAAATCTATTTTTGTTTTTTCCAGCACAGACATCAGTATAAAATGATTTGTAATAAACAGCTTCCAATTTCGTTTGCTTTCGTTTTTTGCAAAAGAAAGGTGCCAGACATGTATTGTCAACATCCTGACTTAATAGGTGTGTTAAAAATTGTAAAAGATATTTGCACATTTAATGTAAAATACCTAACTGAGATTAAGTCTTTTCTAAATCAAAAACAGGGATTGTAGTATTTGTTGAATTAACCGCAGCTTTTTCCTTTCTTTTTATCTAACGTTCCAACTTTATTATTATTTTATTACAAAAATAGCTTTTTAGCATCTTCAGCTTGTTCATACAGAGAGTAAATTGTACACAAATCCTTTTTTGGCTTATAAAAGATTAGTTGTATCCCGTTTTATAAATAGTTATAATAATGGAAATTACATTACCAAAATTTGTCTTAATTTTTGTACCCGAATAAGATCGTAATAACAGTTTGCTGTAAAAGCTGAGACATTGAAAAGTGAGTAATACCTATTACGATATAAAACTGTGATTTTATTTTTAGGCGAATAGCATAGGTAAAGTCATTACAAAATGACTATCTCGAGAAGTACTCGTACGAATATTCTGAAAAAAATTCACAAGGTGTAATCAATCCTCTAGAACAATAATTCCCAATAAAAGCACTTCTATAGTAATAGTCGATTACGATATTATTCGGTGGGAACGGCGAAATGTTCCCGGTTGATGACAATAGGCTCGCCCCCTATTTCATGGGACCAAACATAGCTGGCGAAATGTGGGTGTGAAACACCTCTGCCTACCCCTTCGGGGAAAAAGGCGTGATGCTATGTTATGTTATGTTATGAGACTAGATTACACAGTACTCGATATCGTACGCGATCTCAGTTCACAATAAAATACCACGAAACGTTAAATCTAAATCAAATCTGAATGCTCAGAGATTATACGGACTTCATGGGACTTAGTCCTCTGGAGGCTGTGGATTTTGGAACAGGTGCCACCTAGTCTCGTAAAATACCTTGTCTTCAGATCTGTTCTAGTATATACGCCTCACCTCTACCACAGAGTACTTTTTTTATATAGGGTACGCGAGACGTTTATGACGTACCTATATTAAAATTTATAAGTATTCTGTGGACGTTATTTGCATAGATTATACAATAATTTATTTGGCTTAATTTATTCACATATTTGAGTGATTTTAACTCGAGCAGCTTTTTTTCAGATTCAGTTACAAATATTAAAATATTCTTTAAAAATGGACTGAACCTTATGTACTGATAAGGTATTCACCATGGGCATGCAAACAATCGAGTCTTCCGCTTTTTATAACATGATAATGGGGCGAAACTGCTTCTGTAGTTTGTGCTTCAAGACTGTAGCAGACTCAGTAGTTCACATGGATGACAACATATTCATTGCAATACAGGATAATCAAATGGAAGTGGAAGTATCAGAGATAATTACAGAAGTTTTAGGCGTTGAGGTAGTTATCCCATTATTTTATTACCTACAACAGCAGAGCTGTCCAAACTAGGGTCCGTCGCTTTTATTTATGCTGTTGTGACTTTGATCTAAGTACCACTAAATGTGAAACTACAAAAATAACTACCTATTACCTTTATATCTACTCTAACTAGACAATCATGAAGGACTGTCTCTGGATACCACTTCTTCGATATTATAAAAATATTGCTGAATGCCTTGACAGATTGCAATACAAAGAGGAAATAATATCTCTATCTAATATCCCTAAAATAATATCCCTTTTAGTGTCTGTTTTTGTAAAACTAATTTTAAAGTAGATTAATAAAAAAGTTTTTATAAATAAGAAGCTAAAGCACATCAGTCGCCCGAAGCATAATTGTATACCTACTATTTTTATGACTGTTCAAATAATTGAGTGAAATATTTTTTTATTTGGCAGCAAGTTGAAATAAAAGAATAATATTCCTTAAAGAATTTGTTTTTGGGGTCTTCCAATCCAATTCGAATTGGTCCCAAAGTTATTGTATCTGGTTTGGACAGTAGTGATGTAAATTTGGTCATTGTTCTCCCATGATACTGATTGTTTTTGTTACAGCTATATAACGAGTTATCATCTTTTGATCCAATATGTACTGCATGCATAAAAGCAGCAATTAGCTGTTTCAAATTCATAAGAAAGTGTAAAAATAATATTACAGACCTTTGCAAAGTTGTTGACACTTTTACAACTGGTATTAAAGATGCATCCAATAGTCTACCTAAAGGTATGAAATCCGCATTTGTATCCATAGATACCAGAAGATGTAAATGGAACAAGTATTTTTCTAAACTAGTTAGCAGTACCCGACCAAGAGCGTATAGTTCATTTACAAAACTAAAAGACGAAAAGAATTATTTTGAAAAACAAAAGAAGGCTCAAGTGCAGAAAAAATTACTCAAAATAGATTTAACTCGTATTGAAGATGTACTAGGTAAGACATGGTATGATGCTGAAACTAACAAAGATGAAGATAGTTGCACAATAAATAATAAAATTAAAACGAAAAGAAAAAAGTTATGTTCTATACCACGTAAAAGAGGAAAACAAATGGTATCAGATATTACAAATGCAGATAACACTATAATAATAGAAATTAAGTCTGAACCCAAGGAAGTCTCTGATGTAAAGAGTGTTCAATTTAATGGATGTTCTGAATCTTTTGAACAGAGCTCTGAGTTAGAACCTAAGTGGTATGAAATTACACTTAATCCAATAAAGTGTAAGCATTGTTGTGTTACTTGCAAAAATTCAGTGGAATTCTCTAATCATTTAAAAACACATGAACAATTGGTGTTGGCTCCTAGAAAACCACCAAATATCCTGAAACGAAACCATAATACTGTTAAGTATGCAGTCAATAATATTAACAAACAGTAGATATTATTACCTACCTACTAGTTTTATATGTAAGTAATAGGGTTTATTCCCGGGAATTCTCGAGCCGAGAATTCCCGGGAAATCGTTGGGCTTTGTTCCCGGGAAATCAAGCTCGAGAAAAGTCGAGAACTCGAGAAATCATGTACCTATATAGAAATTAAATCGCCGTTTGTTGTGTTGCGTGGTGACGCGGGCCAAAGCGCAGCGGCACCCTTTGATCTCGCTGCAAGCGCTCTGCGGCGTCGTTTTTACACGTTCTTTCGTGTTTCGACTCTAGCAGAGTATAGTTTACGTATTTTGTTTTAATTTGAAATCAAACAGGTAAGTCTTTTCACTTTTATTGACACATAATGGCTTTATTATTCATATTATTTTTATCAATAATATAATCTAAATATGATCTTATATCTGTTCTTTTCTATTATTTTTTAGTCAAACTTTAATACATAAAATAACTAACGATACATTAATTATACTATTTAGTCTAATTATATATCCTATTTTTGTAAAACAACAACACACAAGCTTCGTTTTTAATTATTCTGATATGTTATTCTTATGTAAGTAATTTGAGGGTCTAGTTCATAATATCGACAGTCACTACATCGAAAACATTCCATCGACGGGCTAATGTATCGACAGTACCCCAAATCGATGGTACGCTACATCGACAGTACACTAAAACGACGGTACGCTACATCGACAGTATACCAAATCGATGGTACGCTACATCGACAGTACACTAAAACGACGGTACGCTACATCGACAGTACACCAAATCGATAGTACGCTGCATCGACAACCGACCCGAGCCAGATTTAAATAAAAAACACAGGATTTTTAAAAGTTTTTGACACACTGTTAAATCTGCAAATTGCTTGATTTTGAACGGAAATGTATGTAATTCCGAAAATCGCACGAAATGTGTGAAATAAATTATGTTAGACCCATTTCCTAAATAGCAATCGGAAAACGTTTGAGATATCAATATTAAACTTAACAACGATTCAGAGCAATCCGACTCGGACTGGTTAGGTTAGGGTTATTTTTTTTTAAACCACCCAGGAGTAGGAGCCCCGCGAAGTGGGGCTCCGGCGACCTATGCGCGGTACCTAAACTTACCACCCCCCGATTCAAAGCAATCTGACTCTGACTGGTTAGGTTAGGGTTATTTTGAAGATATTATATTTTACGGTATGATTGTTACCTGATTTTTTCAACGAGTGCTTTAATAAAAAATATTATTCTCATTTAACAACGTGTTTTACATTACAGAAAGCATTATTTTTATACATTTCCTAATACGATATTGGAATTATATACAATTCCTAGGAAATGTACACATTTCCCAGTATATCTATGTATTAAATAGTTTTTAAAACATTATTTTATACATATCCTAAATAGCTTCGGAATTGTATACATTTCCTAGATTTCATACATTTCCGGTAACATTTATAATAAAAACACTTACAGAAAAATCTAGATCCATACAGGAACCCTGATAAACTCTTTTTGTAAAAATCAAGCAATTTACAGATTTAACAAATTGTGATTAAAAACTTTTAAAAATCTTGTGTTTTTTATTTAAATCTGGCTTGGGTCGGGTAGTCGATGCTACGTACTATCGATTTGGTGTACTGTCGATGTAGCGTACCGTCGTTTTAGTGTACTGTCGATGTAGCGTACCATCGATTTGGTGTACTGTCGATGTAGCGTACTGTCGTTTTAGTGTACGATCGATGGTACGTTACACCATCGATTTGGGGTACTGTCGATACATTAGCCCGTCGATGGAACGTTTTCGATTCAGCGACCATCGATGTAGTGACTGTCGATATTATGAACAAGACCCGTAATTTGAAGTTAATGAATGTGTCATTTTAAATTTGTGAGACGAATATTGCCAGTTGTGTTGTGTGTGTGTGTGTGTATCACATATTACTCCAAGTGCTTATTATTAATTTGAATTGCGTTTGTTATAGATTTTACCCTGACTCCTGCACTCTAACCAGCCAAAAATGGTGCTGTCATTATAATAATGAGTCTAATATTATTTCTGTATTTTGTTAAAAAAAGTTAATTAGCTTATTCATAAGATTAATGTTTTTGAATATATGTAATCAATAAAAGCTTTATAACTAATTTCATACTTTTATTTGTGAGGAAAACCACTGAATTTTTTGACGTTATTGGAACCAAATAATATAAGAAAACGTACGTAAATGTAAATTTCTCGACAACCCGAGAAGACCCGAGAAATTAGCCTCGAGAATTCTCGAGACCCGAGAAATTGAAAAGCTCGAGAAATCATGAACCCTAGTAAGTAATAAGGAAAATGAAAACAGGACTACATTTAAACAATTTATTTAAATAAAGAAACATCTAACATATGATTTTTGATTTTATTCATTTAGCAGTTTTCAGTTATTTATTTTTATCTGGGATGCTTTCTAAGCCCTGAAACAAAATATACAATTTTGAATAAAACTGCTATTATACTGTGTTGATTCTAAAGGATACAGATCCTTTAGAATCAACACAGTATAAAAAAATATCTACTAACCCAGTGGTTAAGTGAAGAGGTTACCTCTTGGTGCCAAAACAACATGCAGAGTTACATTACATTAGCATGTGATTGCTTATAGCTACATAAAAAAAATTATATAAAATATATTTTATCCTTTAAATGCAAGGGTGCAGATCCTTACAAGGATCTGATCCTATTAAGATTTGTTTCAATTCACAAGTATAATGACTTAAATGGCAAGGTGTTAAGCTATTTCAGGCATATATTCTTAACTATACTATCCCTTATTATCAGAGGAACTTACAACAGGGTTATAAGGATTGCCATTAATCCTGAGGTCCCTTTGGTATAGCTGGCGATCCCATCGTTCATTTAATGAACGCCGGAAGTGCTGTAAAAAAACAAGTAAATAGTTGATATTTAAGTTTTTGAATGTTTTTAAGATAGTAATATAAGAATCATCATTTGAACCCATAAACATCCCACTGCTGTGCACAGGTCTCCTTTAAAGAATGTGAAGGGTATTTAGCCTACTATACCACGCACAGTTGTAGAGCATAGCTGATATTGCCATTCAAAAGGATACATAGGAATAGATTTTAAAAAAGTAGTTATTTTTATAATGACCTCCTCGCTGAATTTGGGGTGAATATAAATAAACACACACTCGACTTTATTCAGGAAACAGCTGGGTCCATATATAATAATATATGGTCCCAGCTTTTATGCCTGCAAGTTTTACAACACTTCATACACTAAATTAGTATTTATATCATATTAAATGGTTTATGTTTTATTATTATACTATAATTGGGAACCACATGTTTTGTTGATGAGGCTGGTGATAGGCACTACTGGAGTTAAGTGAATTAGTTATAATAATTGTAATCATCAATAAATGTTATGCTGAATAATGTAACTGCAATTTAAAAAGTGGAATTTAACTGAGATGATTGTAAAATTAAATTGAGATTGATAACACCCAGTGATCAATCAGTCCTGAGGAAGATGCAGCACACAGATTTACTGCTAGTCCTGTACTGGATTTTTATTTCGTATTTAATTTCTAATCTGTATTCCAATTTATGATCTATCCATGGAAATGACAGAAGGTAGTTACCTAACATACAAAACAAATTTAACTTACATTGCCTAATACTAAATTGTGAATGTGATAAAGACCCCAGCCTGGCAAACCCAAGCCAACACAAATAATGGCGGCACTGGGAATTATTTCGTACCACATTTTGACAAATTATCGAACAAGTTACAAAATAACTTTACAGTGCGAATAGCCTACGGATGGCAATAAGATTTAAGAATAACATGACAGTACCTAATTTGTTGCCAGAGTTAGCTAGTACAAAATTATTCTTAACTTCTGATAACAGAAGAAAAGTGTTACCAGAGGTGTATGTATAAATTACATTTTCTTAAGAAAAGATCACAGCAATTAGTAAGAATGACTTTAGTTTGATTGCTTATTTTAGTTTTGACTTATATATTATTAGATATGGCAGTTGCCCATTCCCTGAATTTTCGAAATGTCCTTAGTAAACTTAACTAAATAATTGCCATATTGGAGAATAAATAACTGATTCACTGCGCAAAAAAAGGTGGTATATAAGTTTGACCATTGCCCTGATTCTAACTCATCGGATTGCTTCCGGATAGTAATTTTTTTCGAATCTTAACGACATTTTTTTACGGTTTATAATATATGTTATCTAATGTTAGAAAATAGTTTACCGTATAGAGAATTAAAAAAACGTATTAGTACAAGATTTTTTTCTACAATTGTCTATTTCTTATATTAATCAATAAGTTTTATTTCTCTCATTTCCGGCCGAAAATTTTTTGACAGCCCAGAATGAATTAGGAGGCATGTGTGTGTCTGTCTGTGGCACCGTAGCGGTTAAGATAGTCAAATGTATAATATATAAGCACTAAGTCATGAACTTGTACCTATGTCAGACTAAAACTATACACTTAGTAGCAAAACAGGTTTGAGTTTCAATTGTAGTACTTACATAATTATTGTTGGTGAATGTGGTGATGAAAATTAAAGCGAGGAGGCCGATTTGAATAAGCGCTTAGAATGCATATCATGCGGTCCAAGTCCGATTCCAACCGGCAGTACTAATGTTGGTTAAATTTTACTTTGTGGAATCTCTTACCATCTGCTAACGGTGAAGGGAATCATCGTGAAGAAATCCTTAAGCTCCAGAATAAACTTAAAGTTTATGTATGATCCACCATTCACCAACCTGCACTAGGCTTGTGTGTATTAAGTTTGACCTAAATAAACTCTCAGTTCTCTAGATAGAGGAGAGGAGACCCGAACATAGGGACATATTATATGGGTTGCTGATGATTATGTTGGTGACTGTGTCATTTACACAAAGCCAGAGGGTCATGTGCGGCTCAACGCCGCGCCGTATCTAAGGCTAATAGTGTTCTGTGGGCGCAACATAATACTCACGTTTCCCAAAATTAGATAATGTGTCCACCATAAAGCATATCCTGGACCACCTACACCAATGCCAATAATAACAATAGATGGAATAATGTTATACCACATAGTATGAAGCGGCTATTAGTTTAATTTCGTATCTTGGAAACTAATTCTCTTGAAAATCTCAAATCACGACGTCAACGTCAGTTAAACGACACAAAATTTATTGTATTTCCCTCCGTATAGTGTATATCTATGGTTTTTTCTTCTAATTGTTAAATGAGGTTTAACTTATATTAAAAAATAAAATTATGAAAGTGAGTTTGGTATGCTTTTACGAAGGGATAATAAAATTGATATATATTTAATCATTTATTTGGTGCGGCGCGGCGTCATGATAAATAAAAGTATTGCATGATCGGCCGTAAAAATGCCGATATTCAACACCTTGCAGGCCTAAGCTGTTTTTTTGGGGAAAGTCTCAAGATAGTGTGCACTACGAATGATTTAAAATTGGTGTTATGCCGCGACTCTTACTTTTAGACTGTCACTTTTCTCTTTTAGTCCACAGCTGGTCTTCAAACGGAAAAATTTTCAAAAATTCGTGGTGTGTGCATTGACAGTCTGCCAGTCGTTACATGTACAGTTGGTATTTCTGGATGTAACAACGTGTTAGCCCGGTACTGCACTAATTGTGACAAGTAGACTTCCTCTTCTTTTTCTTCGCCACCTTGATGGAGTCAGCATCTTTGTCACATGTATTTATTTCCGGAAACCGGTGTTTTATGATCTTCTCAGTGTATGACTTATCGCAAATCCTCGCTGTGGATGTTGCTACCATCAGGTAAACTCGGTAAGCACGCTTTGGGGTCGCAGTTTGAACTAGAGAACTCCTTGGCACTGCATCTGATTCTGACTGGTCGGATTGCTCTGGGATTGTACTTTTATAAAATCTTAGAACGATGTATTTCACGGCTGATAAATAATATTGGAAAATGTAAATTTAGGATTGATCAAATCTTATAGTTATATTAATTCACTTTTGGTATTTTTTATAGTACCTAGTTTTATACCAAATTATACTATGAATAATTATACTAGCTATGCCTGTGACTTCGTTCGCGTGGAAAACTAATCTGGCATTCTACATAATGTTATCATTGAACCTTAATTTTTTTCACGGATCTCTAATATTTCTTCCAAATTCAAAGTAGCCAACGTTACTCCATATGACATTAGCTATCCCCCAGTAAAAGGCTCGTTGAAATCGGTTCAGTCAGTTCGTTTCGTAGTTTACCTCAAAGTTTTCAAACAAAGACAGACAGACAGAAACATTTTGAAAAGTAGCGTACATGCTTCCATATGAATCCTTCCTTCTTTAAAAAGCCGTTATTTTGATATTTAAAACAGACACTTTATTGTTATTTATTAGTCTCTTAGATAATTATTTTAGTGTTTAGTACATACAACACTAGCAGTCGAAAAGAGATATAAGTTAAAAATCACATGTGGGCTAATTTGAACCTTAAATTAATACATAGAAGGCGGAAATTTCTAGAAAAACATTTCATCTTATGCCTGCTTTACACTGACTTGTATATACCTCTGTTCCATAGACCTAGGATCCACGCGCTACAAGTCTATGGGCTGTTCTATAGAAATGACAGTTAATTTTCTTTGTCTCTTTGACCAACTAGCGGAGAAGATTGAAACTATATTTGACGTAATATTGACGTATATAATACATTTTGTAAACAAAGAGTTGGTGATGTCCATATCGTCATATCGATAAATATGATCATGGTCTGATGTGATCTATGGTGCAAACAAAATTTTAATTTGTTCATAGAAGTAAATTAAATAAAAGCTGACTGCCCATTTTTTTTTCAGACATTATCTAGGTCCAAAAACCTAGGGTTTTTAAAATAACAGATTTTTATTTCATTGTAGATTTCAACCTGATCCAGCGTTTCAAAAAGCATGGCTAGCCAACATAAAAACGCCCCTTAATGGGACTCCAAATTAATGCAAACAGTCGTCTTTGTTCGTAACATTTGACGAATAAGTCAGCTAAAAGCTGTTGTTTTGATATTACAGACACTTCAATTTTATTTATTTGAACAGATACTGCTATTTAAATTAGGGCCTTCAAAATCAATTCACTTCACTAATTAATTTCGTAATGGATTATTCATAATTATTTTCCCTTTTTCAAATAATTATTATTATTAATTATATATTTGTTAATAATTATTTGTGTGATGTTTTTAGATTGTATTTTTTTTATTTCATAATGCAACACTAGTTATCGGGTCATCAAAAATGGCAGACGTTCCGATCGACTGTGATTTCCCTGTTTGGGGATTATTGCCGAAAAAAGAGACGGGGGTTGTTTCATTTCTTAGTAAAAATGCAAACTATGATGGCAGAGATACTATTATTGCTATTTTTGATTCGGGCGTCGATCCTGCAGCTGAAGGACTTAAGGTAAGAAAAGTGTCATGTCACGGTATGTTTAGTTACATTTTGGTGCGTTTTCGGTCGATATTGAATACTGCTGAGATTGCAGGTGACGAGCACCGGTGAAACGAAGGTTATCGAGAGGTTTGACTGTAGTGGTTGCGGCGACGTAGACACCAGCACTGTTATAAAGAAAGTAATCGATGGATGCATTACCGGTCTTACGGGCCGCAAACTTAAGGTAAATTATATCCCTATCAAAATATTAATCTATTGTGTCTGTTAATAGTTAATTTTATTATAGTTTGTAATATAAGTATTTCATTGTTAGATTTATTAATGTTTGTCCGAAGTTTAATAATGGACATTAATTTATGAGACAGTAGAGTCTCCTGTCAAAATGGAGACAGCTGTTTTTGGCAGTATATTACTCTATGAATATTATTATTGGTATGATTTTATTGATCACATAATTGTCTTTTCCATGACCTAATAAATAATAATTTGATATTTAATTACCTAAAATAGTAGATCTAGAGTCTGGCCATCCGTTCTTTGCACAAGAAAAGAGTAGTAAATTCAAAAAAACAAGGGGTGACAACACCGACTATAGACTGAAAAAATGCGTTTGATACTATTATCTCAACTTAAGTAAATATCAACTTTCTAACTACGCCTTTGATAGCTTTCGGCATTATTTTTCAATAATTTCAAAAGAATATTGATTGAAAAACACTAAAAAGACAGTGACATGACAGTTCAAAAATATTGCCATGTATAGATTTTAAAAAACAGTCCAGTGCAGAGAACCTGTAGCCAGACTCTAACACCAAAATTTAATCAACAAATAGTATTAAACAATAACCTAAATATTCAATAATGTAACTTTAAATTCATATAAAAAAAAATCTTTCCTCGAATTATAGGTTCATTACCCTTGGTCCTTATGGGTTGGTTTGAAGCTAGAATTAAATAAGATTATATTTTTTAGATACCAGAGCTATGGAAAAATCCCACAGGAGTGTGGCGTGTTGGGGTACTGCACCCTTACAGCTTGTACCCGACAAAATTAAAGGAGCGAGTGCATGAGCATCGTAAAGAACATGGGTGGGATGTTGGCTATAAGCCAGCTTTTGCTGAAGCTAATAAGCAGCTTCAAGACTTTGAGACTGATGTTGGTTGGTACAACTTTATAATTAATAATGAAAATAGTTGCTATTTTCATTTTATTTTAATTTTAACTGAAACTTGAAATTGACTTTAGTTTTAGTAAATGAGACCTAACTTTTATTTCAGTATCTAAGAACCCTACATTAAGTCCAGAAGATAAAGTTCAGAAAGAAGAGTTAGAAGCGAGAGTGGAGGTGCTGACAAATGCTGAGAAGAAGTATAATGATGTCGGCCCTACATATGATTGTGTGCTGTTCCATGATGGCACTGTTTGGAGGTGGGTTATTGATTTTAAGTGCAAAATCATTAAGGGGTCAATTGGGTTAAGATATTTTATCAATAAATACTTATTTTAAATGAAATATATTAGCATTTTTGTGGGATTGATTATTAACATTATTTTGTATAACATTTATATTAAAATAAGCACTTAGAAAATAAGATAAGTTAGTAACAATTTTACACACCTTTAGTACCGCATACCTAAAAATTGGCCTTCATATATATCATTGTCATATAGCACATACTTACACTACCTTCTCGTCTATACTTAGTTTCTCAGAACATAAGTAACGTCTGGGAGCTCTGGGATCTTGGTCCATAAGAAGTTAATGAAAGTAATCATATTAGATTCAACTGAGCACCCTTTACAGATTCAACTGAACACCCTTTACGGTTATTTATATGCATATTTATGGTCTTTGTTGTTATTTGCAATTTCTGGATTTGTGCTCTATTTAGAGCCAGGATCTAATCCAAATAAAAAAAAAAGAAAAATTATATATAATAATAATTAAAAAAAAGACAAAGAACAATTTAAAAAATAATAATAGGAACATGAGAGAAATAAAAAAAAAATAAACTATTGAATAAATGTGGTGTAGTGATTTAAGGTATGCTGTTCTGCAAGCCCCACCGAAAAAGGCCGCCCTCTCAGCATGGGCTGGGTAAATAGTATCCAGCAATGATTTTCAGTTGGCAACTGCTATAGGTGACGCGATTTCACGATTTCATTGCTCTGTGCCTAAAGTATTGATGCCCTTTAAATAAATGAAACTCATGAGTACATTTTTCCAGAGATGGGTTGGCCCAGTTTTGCTGTCCCTAATTTTGGCTGTTCTGGATATTTGCATGGTTTACCAGCCTCTTTATCAGACCCTGTTTAGGGCATTAGTCATTGCAGGCTCTGTAAAACTACCTAACTCTTTTCTTTTTCAAGAATAACTGGTCTAATATTTTAGAATACTATTTTTTTTGTATATGCCAAAGTGCAGCTTTCTTATGGTATGTGCAGAGCATGTATCGACATATCGGAGAGCGGCGAGCTGTCGTCGGGCCCGGTGCTGGGCGAGTTCAGCGCCACGCGGGAGCACGCGCACCTCACGCCGCTGGACGAGATGACCATCAGCATCAACGTGCACAACGACGGGAACACGCTCGAGGTCGTCGGGATGTGCTGTTAGTACTACATACCTATTATCAATAGTATTTTTTGCAAACACAATTCATAGCGTGACTCAGTTGGCCCCTACATATGCGGGCAGACAAATTTATCCATAACCTGTTAATCTTGTTGTCGTCATGAAGACGTTTGCTATGTATCACTGGCTCGTAACAGATGTTAAACCACAGGAAAGAAAATTAATATTTAATTTTACAAAAAGAACAGTATTAGTGTAATTAAAATGTTTAATGTTTTTAGTAATACAGGTTACAAACCTAGTATAGGAGACAACTAATTGTTAAACAATTATTGTACTTATTGCTAATAAAATTTTATTTATTTATAATTTATTAATTTAAAGAAACTGTTTATGTTTAGCGACCCACGGCACACACGTAGCAGCGATCGCGGCGGGCTACTTCCCGGAGAAACCAGAACGTAATGGCGTGGCGCCCGGCGCCAAGATTATCTCCCTCACTATAGGAGACAGTCGGCTGGGCTCCATGGAGACTGGTACGGCTCTCGTCAGAGCCTGCATCAAGATCATGGAGCTTTCCAAGAATATGAAGATTGATGTTATTAATATGAGCTACGGAGAACATGCACATTGGTCTAATGCTGGGTATGTATATGCAAAAGTGGAGGGATTAGAAAATTATATTATTTATGTAAGTTGGTGTGCAAATGCAATTGTAGAGGCCTAATACAGGCAGCAGTGGACTAATACAGGTTGATGATGAAGATGATGTCGAACCTGTGGGAAAAAAAAATAGAATTTAAAAAAAAAATTACAAAAAAAGAATTAAATACATACCTTGTGATATATAATTATGTATATTCAGATATCTTTCGGAGGGTTGAATATATGAACAAAATAATTTTACGTTGCTTGTACTCATCGTAATTATAATAACCTTTATGGTCTCGCTCTCGTCCGTCTGTCACATTGTATTGTCATTTGTCATTGTCCGGAATTTATATCGACATGAAATTTGGAAGAGTTTTAAACATTGTTGATATTGATATTCTACCATAATCCTTGATACGGAACCCTCGGCGCGCGAGTCTGACTCGCTCTGAACCGGTTTTTTTGGAATAAGTTTGACAGTGTAATGTTTGGTTGCAGACGCATCGGGGACATAATCTGCGAGGTGGTGAACCGCTACAAGGTGTCGTGGGTGGTGTCGGGCGGCAACCACGGGCCCGCGCTCTGCACCGTGGGGGCGCCGCCCGACATCGCACAGCCGATACTTATTGGTACGTGTTTTTTTATACCACGACGATAACTGCATAAGATGTGGTGTGACGTAGACTGTTTGCAGGCGTGGGCGCGTACGTGTCTCCTGAGATGATGTCGGCGGCGTACTCCATGCGCGCGCGCGTTGTGGGCGGCGCCTTCAGCTGGTCGTCGCGCGGGCCCGCGCCCGACGGCGCCGCCGGCCTGGCCGTGTGCGCGCCCGGCGGGGCCGTCGCCGCCGTCGCCAGGTCAGTGCGCACCACTTGCTGTTGCAATGATCTTGATGAACAATTCAACTATTTCAACTGTATAAGTAATTGTCAACAGAAGCGAAACTTAAGCAAATGAAATTCATTATAGAGATTCAACACTTCCAAAGTTCCATATTGCTGATGGTATAGTTTTGGATAACAGAATAAAACAGCCATGTGAGCTACAATTATTCATGAATATGCTAAAATCCAGCTAAGAGGTGCAGAAGCATCATCGGGAGTGTGAATCAAGCAAAATTCAGCAAATTCAGAAAGAAAAAACATCAAATATTAGCAAGTAAGGTGAGGTTAGGCGCACGCACACATTGACAAACTGTGAAACTCAAAGTTTTGACCGTTGTGACATAGTGAACGTCAACGTCAACTGTCAGTTGTCAAACTCAAACTGTCACTGTCATTAGTGTTGCCATACGACATATACTCCAGCTTCCGGTTATATTTATACGTTCCGTTATATGCAATAAAACAACAAGAATGAGTGATAAGATAAATGAGAAGTTGGAAACACTTTTTGAAGATAAGATGAATGAGAAATTAGGAGTACTTTTTGAAAGAATTCAAATAGAAATGCAGAATCAAACTAAAGAAATAACAACTAATGTAGAAGATAAAATAGAAGCGATAGTGAAAGAAACTGATAATTTAAGAAATGAAAACCAAAAATTAAAAGAGAGAATAGAGGTAATGAAAAGAGATAGAAAAAGAAATAATATAATAATTTTTGGATTAAAGGAAGAGGAAAATTCAACAACAGGTTTATTACAAAAAACCATAACAATATTTAAGTCTAACGCACCAGCGTTGGACTTAAATATTGTTATGGTTATTGGTATTGGTACACCAGTACCAATAGAGGAAAACCATATAAATACAATCTATCGCTTAGGAAAGAAAGTAGAAGGTAGTGAGAAGATAAGGCCTGTGCTAGTCTCCTTCGTCAATGCATGGAAAAAAGAGGATTTAATAAAAAACAAAAAGAAACTTACGAATTTGTATATAACTGAAGACTACCCTAAAGATGTCATCATCAAACGGAAGGAATTAAGAGAAAAAATGCAGGAAGAAAGAGACAAGGGAAACTTCGCAATCATCAAATACGATAAATTGATAGTGAAGGAGAATGTAAACAAAGAGAAAAGAAAGCGCGAATCATCATCCTCATCACCGAACAATATACAAGCCCGAAAACAACCATCCACACTAGCAACAAAGGCAAATAGGGTCAATGCCTTCGATAAGATGAGAAATAGAAGCAACTCCTATGGGACAATTCCCATCACAGCCACAATCCCATCACAATTTAGTGCCCAGCCATCGATGCCTCTGCCGTCTACGTCAACAAAATTATAGGAATTAAATATCAACAACCGGAAACCAGAAACAGCAAATAACTCAGAAAAAACAAATAATAGTACAAAACAACCTCCCCTAAGCCGACTGGTCATTGTGGGGGAAAAAGACCAAAACCCTCCAGAGAACCAAACCTCTAACATAAACAGAAAGGAACAACTCTATATTGCAACATTTAACGTAAGAACACTGAAAGATTCCGAAAAAATTACGGAACTAGAAAATGCTGTAGAAAGTCTGAAATGGGACATAATTGGATTATGTGAAACAAGAAGAGTAGGAGAAACTATTGAAGAACACAAAGACTATATCTTCTATTATAAGGGCGAAACACCAGGTGCCCATGGAGTAGGATTTTTGGTGAAAAAGAAATGGTCCAAACAAATTTTAGAATTTAGTGGGATATCGGAAAGAATAGCCACATTAAATATAAAATTTCCAAACCAAAAAGACCCTTGGACTATAATAGAGGCATACGCTCCGACCGAAAACGCTAAAGAAGACCAAATACAAAGTTTTTATGAGGATCTTCAAAACACGATCCAGAAATCACATAAGAACCTCATAGTTATGGGAGATTTCAATGGAAGAATAGGTTTAAGCAAAAGAGGAGAAGAAAGTATAATAGGAAAATATAGCCAGGGTGATAGAAGCAAAAATGGAAAAAAGCTAGTATCTTTAGCGCTACAAAACAAACTAGCAATAGTCAATAAATAAATAATAATAATAATAATAGTTTTTTCAAAAAAAGACCCTCCCGGAAATGGACCTGGCAGCACCCTAATGGCAAAAACTTTAATGAAGTGGATTTTATAATGACAAACAAACCGAAATTGGTGAATAACATCGACGTGATTAACTCTTTGAACTTCTTCTCCGATCACAGAATGGTGAGAATTAGCTTAGTAGCACATACTCCAAAAACAACAAGAAAAGCTTACTCACAAAATATGCAAACATTCCGCTGTAAGGACACAGATACAGTTAAGAACCTCATAACAGAAAATTTAGATCTATGCCAAGAGGAAAACTCTTCAGTCCAGGAAAAATATGATAAAATTATCCTGTCTTTAAATGATGCAGTTAGAAAGGCCATAGTGAATACGAAGTCATTGTCAAAGGAAGCTCATCAACTGCTAGAGGAACGCAAAACATTAATGCAAGAGAAACGAAACAAAGACATACAAAGAAAAATAGCAAATATCAGTAAGGAAATAAATAAACAACTTAGAAAAGACAGAAAAGAGAAAAGAATTTTTACACTTAGAAAACACATAGAAAAAACAGGCGGAATAAAAAAGGCGTATAAAGAACTACAAGAAGGAAAGAAGTGGATACCAATAATGAAACACACAGATGGCACATTTACTAAAAAAAGATCCCAAATTATTGAAGCTGCAACCGACTTCTATCGCGACCTCTACAGTAGCCACACAAAAAAGGATAATACGGAAACTTTGAAAAGTTTAGAAGGAACCAATGAACAAGTACCAAAGATAATACTTAGAGAAACGGAATATGCTATATTAAGCCAGAAAAATGATAAAACTCCGGGCGACGATAGGATATCCAACGAACTGCTTAAATGCTCTATCTCAAGAATAGCACCAATACTAACAGAACTTTTTAACAATGTATTAGAAACGGAAACTATCCCCAAACAATGGAGCGAATCAATTATAATTTTATTACATAAAAAAGGTGATATGAAAGATATAAATAACTATAGACCGATAAGCCTTATGAGTAACATATATAAGATATTTTCAAAAATACTTCTGAATCGTCTTTCTAAAATATTGGATGAAAACCAACCGAAAGAGCAAGCTGGATTCAGAAGTAACTACAGCACTCTTGACCATATACACGTGGTGAAGCAGGTGATAGAGAAATTAAACGAATATGGGGACACTTACTATATGTGCTTTGTAGATTTTAAAAAGGCATTCGACTCTCTTGAACACGATGCTATATGGGAGGCCCTGAGACATCAAGGAATAGACATGAAGTATATCAGAGTAATCAAGAATATATATTCGCAATGCTCAGCAAAAATACGTTTGGATAGAACTGGTGAGTCTTTCCCAATACATCGAGGAGTAAGACAGGGGGACCCTATTTCACCAAAACTGTTCTCGGCAGTCTTGGAACAAGTCTTTAGAAAAAGGGAATGGTCCGAACTAGGACTTAATATTGATGGCGAAATACTTTCCAACCTACGTTTTGCTGACGACATCATTTTGTTCGCTAAACACCCAAAAGAACTACAGAAAATGCTTCAGCAACTAGCAAATGACAGCAAAGACGTGGGGTTACAGATTAACGCGTCGAAAACAAAAGTTCTTACGAACACTACTAGATCTGATATATTGCTAGATGGCAGACACATAGAATACGTCGAAGAATATATATACTTAGGCCAGACAATCTCAGCTAAAGACGACACAGACAAAGAAATACAACGAAGAATAACAAATACCTGGAAAAAATACTGGTCTTTAAAAGAAGTACTTAAAAACAAACATATACCAATGAATGAAAAAAGGAAAGTATTTGATATATGCCTATTGCCTTGTTTAACGTACGGTTGTCAAACATGGTCCCTAACAGAGAAGAATATCAATAAATTAAGAGTGTGCCAAAATAACATAGAAAGAAGCATCATGAACCTCAAATTAAGAGATAAAGTAACATTAGAATATATAAAGAGTAAAACAAGACTAAGAAATGTAGTAAAAACAATAAAGAAGTTGAAATGGATGTGGACAGGCCACATGATCAGAAACAGATACAAGAAGTGGACAAAAATTGTAACAGAGTGGTACCCAAGAAATAGAAAGAGGAAAAGAGGGAGGCCACTTAAACGTTGGAAAGATGATATTATTGTGACAGCGGGACCAATGTGGACAAGAGTGGCCCACAACAGAGAAGGATGGAGGTCTTTGGGGGAGGCCTATGTCAATGGACAAGTTGGGGTAAAAAATACCGATTGTTGATAATACATTTAACCTACTAAATTAACTAATTTAAATATAAATGTAAATTGTTTAATTTGTTAAAAACTCCAGCAATAAAGGCTCATTTTATTTTATTTATTTATTTTATTTATGCTAAAATTAGATAAACATAATCTCAACCCATAAACGTCTCTGGGCACAGGTCTCCTTAAAAAAAATATAAGGGAATTTAGCTTAATAAACTACACTGGCCAGACGGGTTGCTATTGGATTTGTTTCGAATTTTTTTTTGTTTTCTGAAATATTTGAATTTTTACATTATCATCATATCAGCCCAATGACGTCACTGTTGAACATTGGCCTCACCTAATTTCCGCCACAGCGAGCGATTTTGTGCCGCCCGCATTACATTATACATAAATATAATTTTAAAGTTTGTTAATGATTTATAGATATTAGATAATTTTAATGATTGAAACATAATACAAACCAAAGTTTTCATCAATTTAAATGAAACAATTTTAAGCATTATTACCTTGTTCTTTTACAGGTTTACATTAAGAAATAGTCAATTAATGAATGGCACATCTATGGCAGCACCACACGTCGCAGGCGCAGTCAGTAAGTTATTTTGAAATACTTAATATTTTCCAAAAAATCTAGGTCAGATTTATAATTTTTCTTTCTACTACAGGTGCTCTAATATCTGGATTAAAAGCAAAGAATCTACCTTATTCCCCATATTCCTTGAAGCGGGCGCTAGAAAATTCAGCCACATACTTAACACACGTTGAACCTTGGGCACAGGGCTGCGGCTTACTTAATATTGAAAAGGTAAAACTTCATTTATAACATTTCTTTCCAAATGAAGGCAGTAAAATAACCTAAGGCTACCCCTTTGCAGAGGTGTTTCGCACCCACGTTTTACCAGCTATGTTTGGTCCCATGAAATAGGGGGATGAAATAGTTGCGAAAATTATTAGAAATTGATATGGATGTCATTTTCGAGGTTTTCAGGGACACTGATTATATAAATGTTATCTTTAATGACGTAAAATGAAATTCAACTCCTGTAGTGGGGTGTTGTGGAGTTAATGAATTGCACTTAAAACAAAGACCTATGTAATATCGAAATCTACGCGGAAGAAGTCGCGGGCAAAGTATATTTACTAGTACTTTATATTATAAAGCAGACCCGACTTTCTGAGATCTGTGACTTATAAAAACAATTTTTCACTACCAAAACACAACAATGTTTACGGAACAAGAGTAACTCAATACTCGGTACCGTTCTTCATAAACGGGCTCCCAGAAGAGTTACAAGTGTTGTATAGAGAGAATGAAAGAAAGTTTAAGTATAAATGTAAGCATTATTACCTCCAAATTTAATGTACACAAGGATAAAGCGGCTCGCCACGGTCTGATAAACCCCTAGAGGTTTTTGACCAAGGCAAAATATGTATAAAAAGTGTGCTTGTAGTTTATTGTGTAATAAATTTAATAAATAAATTATAAAATAACACAACAATGTTTTTTTTCAGGCTTTTGAGATACTAACAACATACTACGATCAGCCAGAACGTGACGTAACGTTCAGTATACAGTGCGGGTCCAACAACGCCAAAGGCATCCTCCTGCGGCCCAGAATAGACGACCCTCCCAAGGACATCGGCATTACTATTGAGCCACAGTTCTTACAAGACCATAACGATATGGAGAGTGAGTATACTAATACTTACTAATTCGTATGTCGATTAAATATAACCCATGTCCAGCTGTTACACTATTTCAATTTTTATAAACACCTATTCAGGATTGCCGTGATTTTTTTATTTATTTAGGAAAAAATTGTCATATTAAAAAAAATACAAACACATTACAAGATTTATCTACTTCACCATAAAATTTTATAAACATTGGAGTTTTAATTATTGCGAGAACAAAAACAGACTGACAAAAAAAAGATTATGAAAAGACTTACTTATATAGATTGTACCAAATAAACGGTTACTATTATTATTATTAAACGATATGGCCGTGACATATCTATAATGTTAGTAGTTAGTTAATGTAAGTAGAACATTATTTTGTGTACTCTATTCCCAAGAAAGAATACCAGTCTTCTTGACCCGTGTTTTCAATTCGTAGCTCAGAACATACCTAAACTCACGGAAGTAATAAATGGAAGTGAATATAGTCCTTGTTTCTCCGCTAGTGGCGGTACGTTACTATTTATTTGTACCTAGTTATTTTGTACAATAATCCTCACCGATCTTGAGTATTCTGTCAGAAGAGGCATCATTTGCATTATTATTTTTCAGAAAGATTTCAAATCGTTGAAGAGAAAAATTTAGAATTCTGCCTGACGCTCAACATCGGTGTCGGTTTCAATTGTAATTGTAGTTCCACTAGTAGGTCTACTACGAAAAATATAGTGATGTGGCAAAAACCAATATTGGAAAGATCGCCATCTTAATTGAGCTAGTAAGTGTACCCATCAGCAAACAAGTCGATATCGGCAAGCGTATTACAGATGCGTTGATAAACGCTGCGTAATTTGGTGAGCCACGAGCCTCTTACGGATCAGCTACCACAAAAGCTAGCGCTGTGTACATTGCAGACAAGTCGATAATTCCGCGGCAGATCGCGTTCGGCATGCGGCTGGCGCTGGGCGGCGGCGCCGACTGGCTGTCCGCGCCGCTGCACCTCGACATGATGAACGCGCCGCGGCCCCTCAACGTGCGCCTGTCCACCGCCGCCCTGCCGCCCGGCCCCCACTACACCAGGTACCACCACATGCCTATCCGTATCCAAGGATATGCATTTTTAACGATCTGGCACATCACTAATACAGAGTTACAAGCACGTAAATTTGGGGTCAATGCACCTTCTAAATCGCAAATCAGCTGATTTTGTTCACATTTCTCAATGCAATAATATTCATTTTATTTTCATACAACACACGATTTTTCACAGCACTTTTGAATAAAAAAGCTTACATTTTATATATATGATATAGCATCTTTTAGTGCTGTTGTATCTGGTACCGCTCAAACTGAGCAGCCCACCTTGGAAAGTACCTCAACCCTACAAAAGACCACAGCCACATTAACATTGTATTGAATTCCTGCTGGTATATAGCGGTAATCAGAGCTTAATGGGGAGGGAAAGGGTTTTAAAGGATCGGCAAAGTGCATAATGTGATGCTCCTGGTGATGCAGGCGTCCATAGGCGACGGTAACCAACCGCTTACCATCAGGCGAGCCATGAGTTCCTTTGTCATCATGGTAGTTAACCAAATACTGCCTTACTTATATATTTTTCTAAGACAATTGTGTTGTGTTACAGTATAAACGCGTACGATGTGTCGTGCGTTGAGAAAGGCCCCGTGTTCCGAGTGCCCATCACAGTGTTACAGCCGCAGCCGATGTCACCAACCGCACCTTCCATCGTCAACAAACAGGCTAACTTCAAACCGGCCACCATTGTACGCCATTTTGTTATAGGTACGTTCAAATTATAAGTACTTATCTTCAAGGTTATAATGTGAGTTATTCCATATACTCACATAATAGACTATCATGCTTTTTTCCCCGAAGAGGTAGGCAGAGGTGCATCACACCCAAATTTCGCCGGCAATGTTTGGTTGCATGTAATAGGGGCCAATTACCGGGCACATTTCCAGGAGACTTGCGTTGCAGTTGTAAACATTTTTGCTGCGCTACCGAGGCATACCCAAATCCTAATACAAAATGATATTATTGTGTACAGTACCGCCAGAAGCCACGTGGGGTGTGTTAAAGATGTCAACAGCGGACAATGAGAAGACAGGTCGTTTCCTCGTGCACACGATGCAGATGTTGCCTCGCAAGAGTTGTCGCTGTCACGAGACACAGAAGATGATCAACGTGTGCTCTGAAGCGCCTACGTTGTTACCATTCCAAGTTGTTGTGAGTATTCATTATTTGAATTTTTTTTATCTAAATATGCTACGGTATTATTTATTAAAAACTAAATTGCTTTGGCTAAACAAGAATGCTGCCCAGATATGTTAAAATAAATATTTTTAATTGGATTTGAAGTCTAGTGTAATCTCACGTCACACACTGATTACACATGCAGTTTAACAGGTCTCGATTTATTTGTTGTTCGTTCGAGTCTAGTGTACCGGTGAAACGTTACGTTGTTAGTGATTTGATTTTAGTAGCCCCTAATTTTTATAGTGTGATATCATTCAAAGTATTCATTTAAGTTATATAAAATACATAATCAATTAATTTGACTTGGAATGTTGCAGGGTGGTGTAACTCTAGAGGTGGTGATAGCGAAGTACTGGGCGAACCTCGGCGAGCTGACGGTGGACTACCGCGTGGATTTCCACGGACTGAAGGCGGACTGCGGCAGTCGCCTGGTGCTGGGCGCCGCCGACGGAGTCCGCGCCGTGCAGCTGGCGGCGCTGCGCCTGCAGGACGTGCAGCCGCAGGCGCAGCTCAAGTACAGCGAGCCCGCCTACAGGTATACTACTCAACCTGATTTTGTATAGCAGATCTCCTATTAAATAAAATGGTAATACATACTTTCTCCATCGACATTGTTCTGAATAACGAATTTTCCTTTCAGACCTGCAGAAACAAAACTGACACCACTGACACCCCGGGATATAATCCCGCCCTCTAGACAAATATATCAACTAATCAACACATACAACTTCCATATCGCTAAGGCTACTGAGGTAATTTAATAAATAATATTTTCAATACCTTTAAATAGAGCTAGGGCTTAGGTATACGTGGGAAATTCCAACTTGTTCTATGGAATATGACGTCATCGAACACAATGATAAATTTTCTTCTCTATATCTTAGGGTTGCACCACATTTAGTCGCACATAACCGCATTTTCCTATGTTTCTATAAAGACGGAACAGAAAAAAGTCTAGTCGCACGCACACAAACACGGTGCCGAAGTCTGCCGAACTGAAACGACAACAGACGATGCACGGCTTTCAACGCCGCACCGCTGTGCTGTGCCGGTAGGAGTGGGGGGTGTTAGGTTTATTTTCGTTACGGAATTTCTTGATTCGGTCGCCGCGCTCAAAACCCGCGATAAAAGCTATGCAATAGCTCAAAAATAGACTCATAGCAAAGTGCGATTATGTAGGTGAGATGTGGTCCCACCCTATTTCTATTCGATGACGTCATGTTCCATAGAACATAATGAAACCGCATTCGATAGTGTTATATTCGAGTTGGTAAATAGTTGTTGCCACCAGAGTCCAGATACAAAAGGTCCGATAGCTACATCATACTACAATTTCCTGAGTGTTGTGGTGATTATAAAGTTTTTGGAATTTTACTAAATTTCCTATAGTTAAGAAGTAACGATGTTTTCAGGTATCACCGATATTTTCATTGCTGTGCGACATGCTGTATGAGTCTGAGTTTGAGTCCCAGATGTGGATGTTGTACAACAGTTGTAAGCAGCTCATGTCAGTCGGCGATGCTTATCCGTCCAAGGTAACTTATCCACAGATAATATAATTTATCGTAATTAGTATATTATATTCGGAGTAATCGATGAGCTTCTAGCATTGTTAGGCTTATAGCTTAAGAGATATGTGGAACTACTACCAATATGTTGTGTTTTTTTTTATGTCGATGACACTATTTTAATTTCAATTGTAAATTCGTTTATTTTTAATCAATTAAGTAATGCAGAAGTTCGAATTTAATCAGTATTCCTGAGACGAATGTTCGAATCCCACGGCAAGATATCTTTTGTTGGAAGTTTTTAACGTTTTAAATATTATTTTCAGTATTCAGTAAAATTAGAAAAGGGAGATTATACGTTGCGGTTAAACGTTAGACACGAGAACAAATCTCTTTTGGAGAAGTTACAAGAGTTGCCAGCTGTTATACAACAGAGGTTGCAACAACCTATCACGTTAGATGTATATTGTTCACAACCACAGGTGAGGGAACTTGTTTATTGTATTGATCGTTGTTTTAGGAACACGCTGCAGAACACGTTGTGTTGCAACTTATGTTACACAGTAAGGGTTGGAACACATTTAGGCGCACGGAATCGCACTTTCCAATGGTTCTATTCTTTTCTGTCACTTAAGGATCACCTAGACGCGCAAGAGAATCGCAGTGATATTATCGTCGTGCCACATATTTCTATACACTTTTAGAACGTGTATACACACGGCGATATCGCGGTCGATATCGCGGGGGGGGTGTATAGCGGGAGTGTGACCGCACGCGGCGGTAAATGACACTTTTAGGTGACAGAAAAGGATAGAAGCATAAGAAAGTGCGATTCGGTGCGGCTAGTTGTGGTGCAACCCTAATAAGTTGATTTATGTGTATGCTCGGTATCTTTAATGAATATGGTGTATGTAACTAATGTTGTGTTTGCAGGCGTTGACCGGTGGCAAGAAGTTTAGTTCGGCGTCATTAGCTAGTGGAACATTATTACCTATTTATTTCACGCCTGTGCCTTCTGAAAAGTGAGTATTATATTATTGTGGTGTAAACGTGTTTTTTATTTATATTTTAGTTTTGACGTAAGAAAATATCATCCAAACTGTTATTTTGAATATTATAAAATTGAAGAGTTTGTTTTTGTTGGTTGAACGTGCTAATCTCTAAAACTACTGAATCGAATTGAAAATTCTTTTAGTGTTGGATAGTTAGGGCTATATAACATCACGCTGCCACCAATACGAGTTAGTGACCAAACAAAGATCCAAGGGCACGAAGGCCCCGGGCAACAGCTAGAATAAATAAAGAAATTAATCTGTTTAATGAAAGTAATATGATGTACTACAATAGTTTTCGAGTTATATTCGTGCATTTAGTATTAAAAACGAAGCCACACGATGCGTTTAAGAATTCGAGATGCAAAATCCTACATAGGCGGTGCAGCACCGCTCTTACAACGGATCGTGAAGCCTTACTCTGTTTGCATGTATGTGTTGTAAGGGCGGTAGTAGTAGTGAGTACATGTGTGTTGTACAGACTGTCGCGCTCGGCGCTGTCGGTGGGGCAGACGCTGTCGGGCACGGTGACGTTCTGCAAGGACGAGCTGGGGCGCAAGGCGGGCGGCGCCGCGCTGCACTACGTGCCGGTGGAGGCGCCGCGCCGCTCGCCCGCGCGGGGGGGGGGGCGACAAGCGCGCGCCGCACGACGACTACATGGACGCGCTCAAGGACTTCACCACCACGTGGCTCGCCAAACTTGGTACATATCTGCACACTACTACCTTCTAATTTAATATATTTCATTGAGTAATTTGCTTTTGACAAAATTTCAAGAGAAACTAATCCAAAGCTTCGTTTAGAGGGTGACAAGCTGGATCAGGTGTACGAAGAGCTACAAGAGAAGTTCCCCGGGTACCTCGGGGCGCACATCGCGTATCTACACGCGCTCGACGCACCTACTGACGCCAAGAAGTAAACATTTAACTTTATTTTAATTACCTAACTTACGCATAACTCACGTACGGAGCTCGATACTCGTAAGTGTTGCACCACATCTAGCAGCACCGATTCTCATTTTCTTGCTTCTTTACATGGTTGTTACGGATGCAAAAATTTAGACATCTGCGGATGTAGATGCGGATTCGGATTATTAGAAGTTCACATCCGCGGATGCGGATTTTGGGATTTTAAAAGAATAATTATTATTATTCTAAGTGCATAAATAACTGAAAATCAATTTAATTTTAACTTTTTATTTATTTAATCATATTTTTAGAACAAAATTATACAAGTTTTTAGTTTTACTTATGACACATCAGAATTTTAATCTTCGAGTTTCATAATCAAAAATTTTTGTTTAATTATTAAACTTAAAAATTGGTGAATTATATTTAATAAAAATTCATTAAACACGCAAAGAACTATGAAATACACAGTAAACACTCACTGTAACTATAATTTATTGATAATGAGAAAAAACATAACAAACACAACCTGTAGGATCTTGTTACTAATGTGCGCCTTCCTCGTCAGTTACCGAATGAAGTTAGAAATTACCAAAACAAACGTGAAGCACGTGCCACTCTGGCTCCGCCCACTTTCTTTACATGTAGTTACTTGTTCATGTGAATCTGCATTCGTAAAAACTCCGCATTGATTGATGCGGATATGAATGCAGATGCAGATGTCTGAATTAATGCGAATATTCTGCATTTACGGATGCGGATGCGAATATTCGTAACACCGCTGCTTCTTTATGTCACTAAGAAACGTCTTTTCATAGAGCGAAATAGGGCGAGGCGCGTAGGTATGATTCGCGTTCCAACCGTTTGTATGAAGTTACAATTCTGTATGTATGTATTTATACTGTGGCCGAGCGCCCCGTCGATTCCGCCGCGTGCGGTAGCACTCCCACTCTCGTTTTTGCTCTAGTAAATGACTGTTATAAGCGACAGAAAAACTCAGTGCGGCTAGATGTGGGGTAACCCTAAAGCCATTTTCAGGGCGAGTTTGCGAGTTAATTTAACATAACAGTTTCTATAAGATACTTCGAATTATAACAGCAATAATATAACACATGACATGTGTATATATTCAAGTAAAAGTGGAATATGAAAAGAAAACGAAATAACGACGATAGATATTTTTATTTATTTTTTAATATTTAAAAATTTATCCGATTACCAATGATGTAAAGTATTTAGAAATTTTTGAAATATAATATATTATTTTTATGTTTAGATTACCTCATGCTAACGAAGAACCTGATGTAACGACAGCTTGGTGCGAACAACTCATCACTATATCTGATAAGGTACTACTTTTCTTAAATCATTGTATTTTCTCTGTTATTTTCTTCTAAGATAACACTGCTATGTCCATAGGCGGTCATTACCACTTACAATTATGTCAGGTGCCACTTCAAGCTATAAAAAAATTAAGGTCATATTATTATTACTATAAGGGGTTGCGATGTATGTGTCCTTTGAAACTTGGATTACTGTCAGTCCATTAAATGTTTAAGTACGTAAAATATAATATTTGTTTTAGGTGATAAAGGTGATCGATCAGGACAAGTTGCTCGCCTACCTCGGCATGAAAACAGATACTAGAACCGATGCTACTAAAATTAAACAGTAAGTGTTAAATATTAATTTTGTAATTTTTATGTTTTTGTATAGAACTAGAAATAAATTCAAATTTTATTAACATTGTAAATTGTTCATCATCATGACATATTTCTGTAATCTTAATGTCTTTTTTTACCTGACCAAACTGGAACACAAACCCGACTCGGTAGCAAAATCACGTCTCTGCGTCGTTATCACACAGTAAAACCCACTAAACTATATTTACATACTATATTTATATAAAAGAAACATGCACAACATTCAAAACAACGAATTATTCATTAAAATACACCATTTTAAATAAGATTTAAGTTAAAATAGAAATCCAAACTAATTCGATTCAAATCTTTTGACATTGTGATATCTATATAGTTTGTCTATGAACAGTAGTGATGTGATATCCTGATGTATCGATATAATGTAATTTGATGAAATATTTTTATTTGAATTTAGGCAATTTATTGCTTTAACTATTTTATTATTATCACTTTAAAATTTTCCTCACAAATTAATTTAAAGTGACAGAAAGTTTCAACAGACGCCTTAACCAGTTCCTTTTTATCACTACTGAGAAATAATCTGTCGATACTTTTATAAATAAAAATAACGTTTCCCGTCACTAGTCTATGACTGTCCTTGACGCCATATTTGTTTTCCACTTTGGTCACGTAAGACGAGACGGAGTATAGTATAGTTTTAGTTCGATTGCATTTACAACTGTCGGACACAGCCGTTTTCGCTGCGTCACACACATTGCACTGGATCGTGTCGCATTGATGTTCGCTTCGAGCGGCCCATGTAGGATAAAACAGCGGTTAAATCTATTACAAAGAATATTTAACTGTCTGATACGGTACACGTCTGAAGCAGCAGTACGCAGCTGAAAGCGTGGGTTCGTTTCCAGTAGTGTAATGAATGTTGTGGTCAGGGAGCAAGAGAAGCAGCGCGGCTACCTGGTGGAGGCACTGGCGCGCCGCGGCACCGCGCTGTGCCGCCTGCGGGCGCTGGCGCACAGTGGCGCCCCGCACGGCGGCGCCGCCAACGACAAGTTCTGCGAGGCGCTCGCCAACAACCTCACCGACCTGCTCAAGTTCACCGACATCACCGACACCAAGGTACACACCGAACATTCGTGACAATCTCACATTCATTATGTCAAAAAAGTCTGTATTGTACTCCACGCAAGCCATGCTTACATTGTCTTCTATCAGTCACATCAACTCACTGTTGGACTAAGATCGTTTGTCTTCTATGCCTTTCATTTGATAAAGACATCATAATACTGTAAATATACATATTGTTAAAGCTATAGAACAAAAGACATCCTACCATCGAAAAATTTTACGATAGTAGTTTACACATCAATTTATAAATATATCAACCTTCACTCTAGGCGATCCACTACGGAGTTTGGCATTGCTTCACGTTCAAACAATGGGGCCGAGGCATCAAATTGTTGAACAAAATCCAAGAAGAACGACCGTCTAAGGAGGTCGAGGAACGTTTGATAGAAGCGTACAAGGCGCTCGGCTGGGACTTCTACGCGCGGGCGGCGCAGGCCGCGCTGCCGGTCAAGTACCCCAGCGGGTATAGACCGTTCTAGACTTAGTGCGAGAACTATGTAGTATTGACACGGATAGTGTCTCATCATTGTAACTAGTACACTTGAGTTTATTTAGGATTAAATAATTATAAATGAAACGACTCGTATCTGATTTTGAAGCGGAAAAACGCATCTCTAATACCATCTCAACTGTTTTGTCAATATAGATATAATTTCTTCACTACTTCTTAATCTCTTAAGTGAGGAATCACTGATAGAAAGTCCGCTACAAAATAAGATAATCTGTCTGAAACTGTTTTTATATGTTTGGTTCAATGCTTAGCTTTACATTTTATACTTAAAAACTGACGAAATACCGAATCTATATAGGCTGGCCCTACAATACATTAAGTGATAGATTAGAAGTATATTTGCTCACAAATATTGAGGACAAGTTTGCCAGTTTCAATGATAAAACAAAAAATACTGTTATCAGTACTAATGTGGAAAACGCTAAAATAATGTATATGAATTTGGAATGTTTGCTTTAACGGGCGGAGGTATACTTACGTGCAAGTTTACGTGGGGACATTTAGTACTGTATTTACCGCATTATTAAAGTTATATATAGGTACCATGCCGTCCTTTTGTGGTTGGTTATAAATAATAGGACAGCATGAGAAAGTGGTCAAATAGGTACTAAATATTGTTCTTTAGTCCAAAGTTTTTATATCAATGAAATGGAAAGTATAAAATGTAATAATGTTGCTGGAAATGAAATTGTTTGGTGAATCAAAGGTATTATTGTTGTAATATTATAATATTTATATATCAAATAGTACTTATACTTATTTTGTTTTACAATATTTTTTTACGATTATGAGCTAGTTAGCTGTACTTACTGGACAACTGCTGAAACATGAAAAAAATTTCTTTATATACGAGCATGGGCACAAATACAGAATAAAAAACACACTAATAATATTTAATAATAACGTTCGTACTTAGAATTTATTTAAGTACTGCCTCGCCATGGATAAAGATATCTTTGTTAAAATTTTCTCTTTACATTTGCACTGAGAATATGAAATAACTCAGCTGGTTCGTGGTCAAAAGTTTAATGACTCGTGCTTCTCACACTTCAGCTGTGTACTGTGGTCTATAACCTTGCGCATTTATATATTAAGAATATTATGTGCGGTATTACATAAATATAATTATTTTGTCAATGATTATTATATCATCATCATCATCATATCAGTCCAATGACGTCCACTGCTGAACATAGGCCTCACCTAATTTCCGCCACAGCGAGCGATTTTTTGCCGCCCGCATCCAACGGCCACCCGCAACCTTTACCAGGTCTTCGGTCATTAGGAAGCTCACTATCGCTCAGCGAGTCATGGAAAGGGCTATGCTTGAAGTTTCCCTGCTTGATCGAATCAGAAATGAGGAGATCCGCAGGAGAATTAAAGTTGCCGACATAACTCGCAGAACTGATGGTCGATGGGGCAAAAAAGTTCTCGAATGGCGGCCACGTATTGGAAAGCGCAGTGTGGGACGGCCCCCCGCCAGATGGACCGATTATTATATACCTAAATAAAACTAGGACACAACAATGAGTATTTTAATAAATAGTTCTACACTACCAAGCTAGATAATACTGGAGATTTACCATGATAATTAGTCCACAATGTTATTGCAGCCGATGATAATAATTTGTATGGTAATAATAGGTTGTATAAAAGCATTATAAAGTGTTCATTTTACGAGAATTATAATATTATAGTTTATACACACTTTACACTTGTGATACGCGCATTCGTGTACGAGGGAAACACATCGAAAAACATACCATAAGGGACCTAGCACACAGCGTTACTTGTTACGTGTTACGTTATACTGTTTGAGAAAATTTTATCGTTTTTTTATATGGACTACTTTCTTTAGCCACATGGTCTCTATACGATTTCCCTTCTGGTCGACTTATTATTATCATTGAGTTACTAAGTTCCGCGACTAAAATCGTAAGAATACCCACTGCCGGTTTGTATAAGAAAAATAATATTATAAATAATGTTAAGAGATTATTTAGTAATCTATGAAGCTTTGCAGCAGGGGCGTGTTGGCCCACTGTTGGACAAAGCTTGCGTGTTAAATGTACTAAGAGATATTCTATGTATATTTAGTATTTTAAGATTTTTTATACAATGACGCACTGAGCATTTATTTCCTCACTAATGTATTTAATTAATTTTATTTATCTTATTATTGTAATATTAAAACTGAGATGAAAATAACTGGTTTTATCCAGTTTTAATGATCACTTTTCTAATATAATAGAATATCTCTGAGTAAAGTGAATGCTTTTAGTCCATCGTGTTTGTAAGCCATGTTTAGTTAAATACAAAAATATAAATGACAGGGTGCTTTACGTTGTGTGCTCAAATAATAGTTGAATCCCGTGGACACGGCTCTTGCCATCATCTAAATGTACATTGTATTTGTTTATAGTTTGTTATTTTACTTATTTGAAAGATTTATTCCCGATTTTTTGTCAGTTTTTGACGTATTTTTGGTGAACGGGCGAAAGAAATACTTAACATTTTAATTAAAATTAATTACCCAGCTATAATTAATTTTATTTATATTTTTTATTTTCGGCATTATTATAGCTCCTCTACTGTCATATGGCATACACCATAGGCATATGGTGACGAACGAAGCTATAATTTGGTATTTTGTAAAACACCGAAAATCGGAAATAACTCATTTAAACTGTGTGATCAATTGTGGTGTGGCCTTTTAACGGTTTTTAACTATTAGTTAGTGACCGTAATTAACTTATCCTGTTTCTAACAATATTTTAATCCTAAATGTATTATTTGGGCCGTAAGTGCCCGGTTTTAATTACAAGAATGTGTAGCAGTTATTCTTCACTTGACGGCATTGTCGGTATTATGAATATGATAAAAAAGCACTCTATGCCCTCATTGAAGGTGCATTTTCATGTGTTGATTTGTCTGTAGAATTCAAGATGATAACTTAGATTGATTTAATCATATGACGTCTACGTTATATACGAATATAAAATCACTTCAAACCTTTTTTGTTTTTAATATTTTGACGAATTACGTTACACTGTTCGGTTGTGTCAAACTTGTTATTAAGGAAAGGAAAATATCATGTACCCCTTGGCCACAGGTGACCAATCAAGTCCAAAACAGTCAGAGACGTGGTCTAAACATAGCATAGCAGAATGGGTGTAAGGATAGACGTCTTTTTACCGAAAAACGGGATAATTTTAGTGATATACGAAAAGTGCATACCTACAAAAAGTGCTACGAGTGCAACAATTTCGGGTCAAAGACCCAACTAGTAAATCAGCAGATTTTATTTACTTATAATTCCTCTGCTAACGTGAAGAGTAAAATGAAATAAACATATTTCCGCAATAATTTTAATTTTATTCTCATGTTTACACAAGATTTGATAGCACTTTTGAAAAGATAAATAAAATAGGGAAATGATGTGGATAATGTACTAAACACTAACAAATATATTTGACCCACACAACAAAAACAAAAATCAACAGGGGCAAGCTAATAACCGTTTAAAAATCTGCATTTTCTATTGCATTAACACATTTCACACACAGTATCACTGGGATGGCTAGAAAGTGGAAATGCGTTCTATTGTAACTTACAAAGGTATATTTTCATGTCCCTTTTTGTTAGATATTTAAGACGGAAACAGTTTAAAGGGTAACAATGGGAATCATAGTAAGATTGACAGAACGGTCTCTAACAAATTTGACTCAACAAGTACAATTTAATGTAATGTATATTGACCTCACTAGATTTAATGAAACAGTATCATACCACAAGTAAACAAACAATCATAGGAGTTGTAAGAACTTTCGGTGAAGAAATAATATATAAACGAATTAATGTGTTGTATATAAATTGTATATTCTACAGTAATCATTGTGAACCGTATTTTTGTGAACACTAGGTATAAAATCATTGACTTGTTTAAAGTCTTAACAAATAAATGATTTCAAGCGCCAGTACGCACGTTTTACAATGTCCTGTTTTAAGTTTAAAGGCAAATTTTTCTTTGACGAATAATTAATCAATCTCTAAAACTCGAAAGTAAAAAGAAGAGAGCATACGGCAAACCAACAATTCACAATAAAGTCTCTTATTGTTTTACAACAGGTGATATTTTCTTTTGCTAAAAATGTGTTTGTGGTCAAAATCTTCGGTGAAGTACTAACGCATTAAACTTGTAATTAGCTAAACCAGTTCATGAAAAAAATTACTATAACAACCGAAATCTATTTCTATTTTTATCTCCGTACGGTTCAAATTACATACATAAAAATATTATATAAAAAAGTCACTTTAGTTCTTTTAAATATCTATTTTGTGAGCCGATAAAACATGTTTTTTTTTTTACTATAAAAACGTACATGTACTGGCAGCAAAAACAGACAATATTTAACATTAGTTCAAGTTTAATGCGATATCATTAATGCTGTCCGATTTTTGGTAACCTTACATAGTCAATACGGTGCTTACGAATATTCGTTGCCTATGGTGGTTCTAAGGGGCTACATAACTGTTAGATCATGAAAAACAACTCGTTTGAAGTCGTTTTCAGATTATCTTTGGGGTAAAAAGTACTGCTGCTAAAACAGTAGGACGAATTACTGTTTGTGTATTATTTATGCTACAAGCACAGCTATTTCGTTTTAAAATAGATGCTGTGTCTGGCATTATAAAAGGCCCTTGATAGTGGTCTATACTGAATGAAATAATAGTCTTATTAGACTGAATACTTTGTACATAATGTGGGTATAAAATAATCTCCAAATAATAATAACCTATTGACCGCACAGCTAATATAACGGGCAAATCAAAATACGCTCTATTGTGAAAGCTATACAAGTGTATTTCATTTGTTAGCAGAATAAGAAAAAGATACGTGCTCAAGCCGTGTAAGTTCAAATCTATAAGTACATTTGAAGCAATAACAGTGTGTAGATAGGTTCGACTAGAGTTTCATTCGGTATTTTAGTTCCGTACGTATTATTGTAGTGTGTCGGAGCAGCTGTTCAGTGTGCAAGAGCGCTTATTTGACCTGTATACTTGCTTCGATACAGGCGGTTTTATAATGAATTTGTTGATAAGGATGGAAAATAAAATATTATTTGATCATTTTGTGTTTCATTGTTTTCACCTGTCGATTAGAAGTTACTGGTATATAATACGAATAAGTTTTTGAAAGCTCTTCCATCTAGAGCTTGGATAAAAATTGAACGTGTTATATTTTCTAAACTAAGAGCCGACTCTGCCGACCAAATCTGTGACTTGGCGACAAATTACGACTAATTAGCGACTACAAATTTGTGAGAAAATAGATTTTCGCTAGGTGCCCTAGTTTTTTCTGATCTGGAGAGCAGCTTGGACCCTTATAACTTTGGAACCATTGACTAATTCTAATATTTATAGCGACTAATTAGCGTAATTTTTTGTGTTATCAAAATAAAAATCGATAGTGGACTGGCTTAGGACTCGACGTGTGGCTGACACTAAGGTCAGCCACACGTCGAGTGACATGGGTGGTTCGATTGATTTCCACACGAGAGAATTATTCATTTTGGTGCTGACTACAATCTTGAAATTACATACAATACAGGATTTTATGAGCACAAAATTGAGACCGTGAAACTTTTAGATGATTTTTAGAATAAGCAGGCAAAAGCAAGCACCTTCAGCCCTCAGGTAATAAAGTAAACATGTCATTCTGTAGATAACAAAATATGTGAGACAAATAAACTATCGTTGGTACAGCGACACAGCGGCAGCCTGTTAGGTGATACGTGACCACAACTAAACTAGAAAAGTATTACTTTCATACATTGTGTAGGTATGAGACGCGAGCTTTCTATTCTGATCTGCGTGACGAGTAAGGGCCGCTGTGAATATTAAGCATTTCTTATTTTAAAACAATGTAAGTAGACCAGCTGGTGCACCTATAGGTACAATTTTATTTATGATAGGCCTCACAAAATTCTAGATTGACGATCTGATTTAAACGAACGCTTGCAGTCTGGCCTTGTGTAGTTAATATAGGGACAATTAGATTTAATTTTAGTTCGATTCCTTCATGAAGTCACTCGAATTCCTCTCAGTTGGCCTACTCGGCCAATTATTATTCTCCTATATATATATATATATTCCCATTATATAGACAATAGCCATTTACCCTAAAAACAAACACTTAAGCGTTAAATTTATTACTTGGCAACAATAAAACTAAGGGATTCACAGCTGTACCCCCGTAACACATGAGTTAACAACCCGTTGCATATTAAACAGCTATCTGCTAAATTATTAACAGCCACGTCTTGGGGATTCTACGACCAAATTGAGTTTTCCTTTCCTTTTTTTTGGATAGGGGCAAGTGGGTGGTGTTTACTGTATGTAAAGTTTCAGTCCCATAACATATACCATACATATACCCATAATTAAATACCACTCCGGAGAACGGACTGCAATTCGGCAAAATAAATTTTAATTAAAAATCTGAAATAGGTAAACATTTCAGTAAAAACGTAACGTAAAGTGTAAAAACTTCTCAAAAGAGTGGTGATAAACGGGTGATTATAATAATAATATTAATAATAATAATATTCTACCACATTCACACAGCGCCATCTAGTCCCAAAGTAAGCAATTATATTTGCTTGTGTTATGGGTACTAAACAACTGATATAGGTACTACTTAAATACATTTTTTTGTTTTTGTAAATACTTACATATTATAGATAAATTACACCCGGACACAGAACAAACCTTTATGCTCATCACACAAAGATTTGTCCTGGGTGGGGATCGAACCCACGACCTCCGGCTTAGCAGTCAGGGTCACTAACCACTAGACCAACAGTCAATCAGTCAGATCAGTGAATCAATCAAAAAATGTTATTCCGATTAGCACTGCGATGCCTTTACCTCCCCAATAAGTTCTGGAGCCAATTATCACTATAGAGAAAGAACCCTAGAATGATTATTTTGGTTACGACAAACTTTTTAGCAGTAGATACGTAAATCAGAAAAACAAATTTTAATACTAAATCATTAGGTATAGGTCCTATAATATATTCCCGGCATTATAATTTAGCACAATCTAACTTCAGAAGTACTAAATCTAGATATAAAATATAAGAGACTGTTATGTTTTATGTTACGTTACTACAAACTTTTATCGCTGTAATTCCGAGTGCTTTAACAAAATGTTTTCGCGGAATGAGACATTAGTCAGGCCATTACTCGGGCTAGAGCCAACAGATAATACACCTGACGAATGTTTCTGTGAAATGTTTTAAGACCTAAATTCAACTCAAATCGTCTGCGCTCAACTAAATGAACGTCCATTTGTGTTGATAGAGAATTTATGTCGCCTTCATTTTATATAGAATTGGGCTGTAAAGTCATTTATTTGGAACAACTTACCTAATGTAGTAGGCGTGATAGCGATGTAACAAATTATTATAATGATTATTTTATAGAAAGAAATCAAGTTTATTTAAGGTCCGGGCACACTGGATGCTTAAACGTAGACGTGCACATACCACTGAGGGAAATGGGGCTACGCATTACGTCTACGTCACGCAAGCGGTGTGTCATGTCTCATATAGTTCCAAATCTACTGTTACAAATCCGGTGTGTTAATTTATTACCATTCTACACAATATGGGTTTCTATAGCGGTTTAGAACGCCACTTAGGTATAAAAAACTTTTATAGACAAATGTGAATAAAGCAAAATTTAAAATTTTAAGTCCCCCCGAAAGTACCTTGAAACGGCTGCACCAATTTTAATAAAACTTGTCTAACGACAATTACGATCATGTCAGTTTTCAAACAGAAAAAAATGCATCAAATTCGGCGCATTCGTTTAACAGCTACGATGAACTGAAAACTGGCTTTAATGTTACCTACCAAAGGTACTTTTAAAGGTTAAGTACCTTCTTATTTGTAGTAATAGTAGGGATTAAAGCTAGGACAAAAAATATATTAAAATCAATTACATTTACAATAGGTAACTAACGCGATAGTAAATTTGCATTCAGTCAACTTACTTTGAACGAGAATTCCTAATTCAGAGTTTAGTTTGGCCATCTAGCTGCAAAATTCAATCGTCCTATATTACAACTATGTCAAATTTTCAGTGTCCGACAAGCGTCTTCCAGAATGCAAATAGGTTCGTTCGTTGTGACGATTCCTTTAATTAATTCTATTTGATGACTCGACTGCGGCTACTTCGCTGCGCTGCACTTGTTGTAGTTTTAGCACTGAGCAATTGCATGTGCATAGTTAATATTATTTCATGAATTGATTGTCTATATATCTACAATTATATAGATACCTCCGATATATTTTATATCGGATAGATTATTGACTACCAAACGCAATGAAATTCACATTATTCACATATTCTTTGGAGGAGACCCGTGCCCAGTGCCCAGTAGTGGGACGTTTATGGGTTGAAATGATGAAGCGTAATATCTACATGGATAGACTTGACAGACAAAAGGACATAAAAGTATGTACGTACCTAGGTATATAAGTTTTATTGCAATATGCTGTTTAGTTGGATCTATAACTGAAATTCAGTGTAGCTTTTTAGCTTTTATTTTAAAATATGGCTGGGACATGTTTGAATGTTGACTAGGGAGGCGAACATGAGAATGCTCTAAAAGTGCGCTGTCTGTCGGGTACGTGATGAAATGGTTCACTTGCTATCGTTACATAAGTATCTATTAGGTAAGTATATTATATTTTTTATAGTAGCTTTTACCCGCAGTAGTAAATATTTAAATAGGTAATCCGACGGATGTTGTAACAAAAACCAGCTCTATTAGAATTATCATTTTCAGTTTTCATTTTATTAGTTCGCCTGATGTGATTCTGCGGCTTTTCCTCCATGATCAACATTTAAGGATAGCCACGCTCCACACTGGACTTTTACGGATTTACCTTAAAATCCACCAACTCGAAATTTTCATATGTCGGAAGTTCTAATTTATGGCGCTTCAAACTTCAAACTTTCAAACTGTATTTATTTTCTGAACAAAGGTATACATAATAATCCCTCTTTGTCCTACTAGGCATTCAAATTTTTATATTAATTAATTAATTCATCAAAAACTTTCGCTTAACTTGAAGTTTATCTGAAGTTTTACTGTATTAAAATTTTATCTATTTTCAAAGCGACGACTTGAGTAATAACAGTTTCAAATAAAGAGAGCTCATACAAGCCTGTATTAGATTTCCTATTATCGTATACTGATCTCAATACAAACAAATAACTAACATAGAAAACAAAACCGACTCGTTTGTCTAGTGGTACCTGTATAGACAACATATTCCATAACGATCGTGCTAACAATGGTGAAATAATAGAAACTGCTTTATCCGATCATACTGCGCAAATATTAAAATGTAGTGTGAAAAAAACATGCATAATACATTCTTGGCGAACTGAAGTACGAGACTTCTCACCTGAGTATGTTAGGAAGTTCGTGGAGTGTATTGCAAGTATCAGTTTTAGTGATGTTTATGAACAGCGTGACCCTAATCTGGCATACGACACACTGTTAGTTTTATTTAAAGAATTTTATAACCTTTGTTTTCCTATTAAACTTATAACTAGAACAATAAATAAAAAGCAAAAGTGGTTATCCCGTGGCATAAAGACGTGCAGTAAGGTTAAACGACAACTGCTATGGCAATACCGTAGAACAAAATCAGAGGCCAATAAAAACCTCTACATTTCATACACAGCTCGATACAAAAAAATCATAAGGTTAACTAAGTATGCACAAAACAATCATTATGTAACTACGTCCAATAATAAAAGCAAAGCAACTTGGCATATAATAAACAATAACAAAGTCGACTTTCCTCGGGAACCAATATCAAAAATAATTCATAAAAATAAACAAATACATGATATGAAAGATATTTGCAACATATTTAACGACTTTTACGTCGATCAAGTTACTCCAACTTGGAACAATAATCAACCGAAAATAGGCAGACTAACAGATTCGTTTTTTCTTGTACCAACTACACCAAAAGAGGTTTCAAATACTATACAGGCCTTAAAAAACTCTAAAAGTACAGGTAATGATAACTTAAATACCAGCGTAATTAAGAAAGTGCATCATATTATATGTTATCCACTCTCACATATTATAAATTTATGTTTCGAGTCAGGTGTTTTCCCAGATTCTTTAAAAGTGTCGGTCATCAAACCAATATTCAAAAAAGGTGACAAAACCTTAGTCACAAATTATCGTCCGGTAGCATTATTGCCGATATTTTCCAAAATAATAGAAAAAACGATCCAATGTCGTATTTACAACTTTCTGGAAAGTAGGAATGTGTTAGTGGATGAACAAAAGGGATTTAGGAAGAATAAATCTATAAACATTGCCGTCTTTGATTTTTTGCAAAAAATTATGACTAGCGTAGACCTTAGATCCCCCATATGTGCTTTGTATATGGACATGACAAAAGCGTTCGATCACGTAGATTATAATATACTAACAGATAAATTAGAGAGATATGGTATACGAGGTAAGGGTCTGGAACTGATATCGTCATACTTAACTAATCGGCAACAATATACTGAAATCATAAACTTAAACATTAGGACTAAACGAGAAGTCAAATACGTGTCGAGACTAAGAACAGTAAAGTACGGTGTTCCTCAAGGAAGTGTCTTAGGGCCGTTACTGTTCCTAGTTTATATAAACGACCTCCCCAAAAATGTAAATCACCCAACAGTATTGTTCGCCGATGATAGTACAATTATAATAAAACCAGAAGACCCACATACTTATGAGTTGGAGGTTAATAGGACGCTACAGCAAACTATACACTGGCTACATTCTAATAATCTATTGATAAACTTAGAAAAAACAAATATAATGCATTTTTATCAACGAAAGCAACACCAACAATTACATATTTGTTATGATGGAGTATCAATAAAAGAAACCGATAATACTAAATTCTTAGGTTTAATAATTGATAGTAATTTGACTTGGAAACCGCAGGTAAACGCCTTATGCAATAAATTAAATAGTTTTTCTTTCGCACTTCACAAGTTGTCAAAGCATGCAAATCGCGATACTGTACTAACTGCTTACCATGGTTATGTTGAATCCGTTCTGAGATACGGAGTAATTTTCTGGGGAAATTCTGTTGATAAAAATCATGTATTCATAGCCCAAAAAAAGTGTGTTCGAGCAGTATGTAACTTACACCCCAGAGATAGTTGTAAGCCTTATTTCTACTCCTTAAACATACTAACATTTCCGTGTATTTATATATTTGAGGTCGCTGTGTTCGTTAAAGCCAATCCACATCTGTTTGAACTACAAGCTCCACGAAATCCGAGATTGAGAAAAAGAGAATCAAACATTTTATGTGTAAATCCTAGCAATACAGCCCTGCTCCGAAAAAGTATCTACTGCATGGCTCCATTATTATATAATAAAATACCTCGAGAAATAAAGGAACTAGATATGCCAATGTTTAAAAAGCAACTTAAAACTTATTTAATAAAAAATTGTTTCTACTCCACGACTGAATTTATAGATTTTAATAAATAATAATAATTTATGTCTTGGTTTATATTAATTATTAATTCATTTTATGATAGTTTAATCGTAGTAATGTCACTTCAGATAGATGTATGTACCTAATTATGATAAGTGTTTATTTTAGTTTTATTAACGATACATAATAATTTGTATACTCTTGAGTAGAATGTAGCGAACTAATTTATTTGTATAACATCTATTGTAAACGATACCTACATTGACAAATAAACCATATTTCTATTTCTATTTCTATTTCAAGAAATCAGAATCAAAGTTATAACAGAGTCGTGGGTCAAGATTAAGGTGTGGTGCCTCTGCATTAAAATTTAAATTGATTTATATTTGGAACGCGCTATAACTCGTCCAATGTTGGCACTCAACACCAGTGACTCAATTATACAGGATCGCATTATGAACAGGAACAATGCACTTATTTTATAATGTCTGCAGTTTCATCTTTATAAATAGATATCTAGCTTTTGTTTCTTCACTGAGGTCCAAAAATATGACCTATATGTACTTGCTACTCTCAAGTGTGCAAGTACATAATTATATTATGTACTTGTACACTTGAGAGTGTACAAGTACATGTAGTTCATATTTTTTTCGTGAGAGAAGGACTAATCAAATATTTCTCATTTATAATATTAAGTAAGGATTGTAGAGAATACGGCCAACCTGTGACCGTCCACTGATGAATATAGGCTCCAAAGACTTCTACGGCACATGATGTGGGGCCACCGTCTTGGTATCAAATCAGAGCAGAACAAAAACATGACAATAAGAAAAAAAATGTTTCACTTGAAAACAGTGACATCGATTCAGTTACTTTATATGTTCGTACAAAAAGTTCGTAGTTCGTACAAAGCTTTACGTAGAGCAACGTAGATATGCTATTGATCCAATCTCAGTTATCTTAGTTAAGTGCCTGCCTACTAGTAACGTATTACCTAATTCTTGAGTTACAGTCAGACAAATACTTTTACTGTGATCGACAGACAAACACAGAAACACAATCGGAGTTATTAGTGTTCTGAATATTCACCAGCAAAACAGATCTTGTTTTTATGGATTGACATAAACATGGTACCTAGCAATATAGAAAAAAGTTTTCATATATCATATTGTTCTGAGTGCTCTGTATGATTGGCTGGATACTTTTGTACTCATGTACTTTAGGGTTCCGTACATCAAAAGGAAAAAAACGGAACCCTTAAAGGATCACTCCGTTGTCCGTCTGTCTGTCAAAAATATTTTTCTCAAGAACTCGTAGAGGTATTGAAATCCCTTGGTACAATAAAAAATCAGAGTTCTAAGTAAACGCATTAGTACTAAACGCTTTTTATGCTCCATTTTTGTAGCATATCTTGACGATCAAAAAAGTCAAAACATAGGTTTAAACAATTGACAACTTACTACAATAATTTAGATAAGTAAACTGCTGACACGACACAAAGTGTAATTTGATGAATGTACGTAACGTGTGACGAGGCTTGTAGAATTAAAATATTTTAAAAATTTGTACAGAGGATCATGGCTCCTTTGAGCTTTGGTAAGGAATATATTAGCTTACTTAGTAGATAATTATAATTGTGTAAGCATTTACTTGGAAACGTGATTATATATACAGTTAGATAATGTCGCTTATAAACTGTTTAAATACTTGGAAGCAGCGTTATTTCTTGGTACTTTAACTTAGAACGTGCAACTGTTTTAGCAGCAGATGTAAACTTTAATTGTAATTAGGTTTACATAACATAATATAAGCTGTGTGTAAATACCTACGTGTGGGGACTCGGCAAGAGATGAGAGAATTTAATAAAGGAACAATTAGACTACAAATGGGTTCAAAATGAACTAATAATATTAGCTGGACTATTATGCTAATAGTGAAAAAAAAAGTAGATAATTATGTTTTTTCTTCCTCTTGTAATCTCTCTTTAACTCTTGAAATATCTTTAGAAATAATAATAATTTAAAAGTCAAAAACCTTTCCAGTAACCTTAGTTTCCCTTTTTCTAAATTACTTTTGACGCTCGATTGCCATCAATGCTATCATACAAAATATAGGAGTAAGTAGTGTCTGTGTAGTGACGGATAAAGAATACATATTGTCACTATTCCATTTCAACCCGTGAGTGTCGTAACAGGCGACTAAAGGAGTACATCTATGCAGACAAGAGCACTGTAAGAAGAGAAAAATTCGAAACAAAACCCAAAACCAACCAGTCTGGCTAGCGTGCTAAATTCCCTCCACAAACTTTGGAGGAGACCCGTGCCCAGTAGCGGGACCTTTCTGGATTGTAGTGATGATAATGAAATATTAGAGGTATTATGCAGTAAATATTATTTAATAGAAGGCCATTCTTCTTCTGCGGAATATTTAAGGTAGCTACTACATTATCACCCGCTATCACTAAGCCCACACCATTACCCTGTAAACAGCGGCTTATTACTATTCATAAGACGCAACGAGACAGGATTTAATTAATTATTAGATTACTGTCACTGGTTCGCCTTTAGATAACAAAATGCTTTCGTGATAATTCTCAGCTTAAGTAATAGTACGGTGTAAAAACGGCAGAGCGCGGATTTTCTTGAAACTATTTTTCTTAAGCAAAAGTCTTCACAGAAAACGTTATGAATGGAGCGCATGACGTTGTATCACCTTACTGATCCGGGACTTGGTAAATGTTAACTGAGAAAAATGCTCAGAGTTAGTCTTTATAACTGTCGTACGGAAAATAGAGAAAAGTTTTGGATTAATTCTTATAAAGCACTAGCTTTTGTCTTGGGCTTCGCTCCCATGGATCTTTGTTTGGCCACTACTGAGCTCCGATTGGTCGTAGCGTAACGATAAAAACACAAAACAATTTTTCAATTCGGTTCGGTAGTTCCTGAGAGTAGTGCGTTGAACCAAAAAAACAAACGCTTCCACTTATTATTGTAGATTTTATTATTGTAGAAGATAGCTTCAGAACGTGAACAACTGAGCAGTTCACATAGAAGATTTCATTGGTAGTTATGGAGCTTGTGGAAGCTATCTATTGTTTAAGAATAACTCGCATACTGTCTATTAACAGATATAATTAACCTTATCTTGTATTTGAAGACTATATGCGACGTGATGACTAATGAGTTAGCGAGCAATGAAAATGTACCTCAACCCACAAGTGTTGAAATACACAGAGAATATTAGAACAATCCTATGTACCCACATGTTTTCGATCTCAGTTTTTTTACCAATCATCAAACCTGTCTTCAATGTTTGAATCGTAGCAATTAACTTTCTACAGTCACTACGGGGCATGTAGAGCCTTTGTAGAGCAGCACTTGCTGCATTTCAAATAAACGTAACTCTTTCGTTTCCTCTTATTAATCAACCTATTCATGCAAGACTGTTAGATTCAGCCATACATTTTTAAGTCTCTAAACATTTTCTTATCTTTTATATAGTAAAGAATAGTGTTATTTAAGTATGTTGCTTAAGACCTCAAAAAGCTTTCTCACATTTTACAACCGAAACATTTTCTGCAGCAGTGAGTAACATTCCCAAATTCAATTATTAACTCGAGCTCAGTACAGCAGAGCTGATAACTCACCAGACGTGGCCGTTAAATTATCAAAGTGCTATTAAACAGAGTGAAATTAACACTCCCAGAAGGACAAAAGTTAGTTTAAAATTAAAATTGTGGAACAGACACAATTACGTTGGAATATTTTATATTAATTATTTGCCACGACATCTAGTAAGAGGGACTGTATTTGGGATGTACCTAATTAGATTAACTTGTGCTGTAAGAATAATTTAAGTTAGACGCTCTTGCGCGATAGTCGGTGTGAGAACACTTAGCGTATTAACTTAATTAATAAAACTAGTAGATAATATAATTATGTAATATCTTATTCTATTATTAACGAGTGGAATTTTGGCGGGACTTTATTGCATATCTATTGCAATAAGGTAAGATTTGCGGGAGTAATGATCTGTATGAAGAGATACAATCAGCTGGATGCTTAGAAGACACTGTGTCAAGTGGCACTCGTTTGAAGAAGCCTAAGTCCCACTGCGCATTACTATCGCGCCCGGATAATATTAATATCGTTCGCAAAGTTTTTTGTTAGAGATATTTCCAGCATGGTGGAATGAGATTGGAGTCCATACCTTTTATTTTTTTCATAAAGTGCTCTCATCAATTATTTAGTCGAAAAAAATATTAAATGAAAGCCTATTTACAGGGGGGGGACATAAATTTTACCACTTCGGAAGTGTCTCCTGCGCAAACTATTCAGTTTAAAAAAAAATGAACTTAGAAACCTCAATATCATTTTCGAAGACCTATCCATAGATATCCCACACGTATGGGTTTGATTAAAAAAAATTTTGGGTAAGTATGGGAACCCAGGGAAATTAAGAATAAAATATTATCCGGTCGCGATTTAACTAGGCAACCTATTTGCAATAAGACAATGTGAATATTATCTATCATTTATTTCATATCACTAATAAATAATAGATGAGGGTATAATATATATTCCTTAATGGGATCTTAGACCACTATGGCATAATGATGATTACAACTCTATACCGTGCAATTTTGCAGTAAGTTCGTAAGTAGAAATTTAAAAGGATGATTTACTTATCAATGGTATATTAAACACAAAATAACGCAGTGACATCCCTTTTCCCCGAAGGTATAAGCAGGGGTGCATCTGACTCAAATTTTTAGTAGCGAGGCCATTCAATTATCTGCATTTTATAACCAACTACAATGTTTAAAATAATAAGCGCTACAGCTAATTTAGTAGCACAGCATCGCTATCTGCTGTCTCTAATAACTTGTGGTGAGAAGCGTCTCGCGCAAGGCACCGCGGCAGATGGCCACTTTAAAATTTAATTAAACTATTTAATTAAATCCCACACGGCCAGACTGACCTACTATTTTATTTCTATTTTTAACATTAAGCGTTTTCAAACTGGTCGAGAATAGGTGGTGTTTGCAATAAAAATGGAGGCTTAAGGTCAGCCCACATCTGTCGCAAAATACGTCTTACGTTAGTATAGGTAGGTAATCGACGCACTATTGAAATGAAAGTATTGTCTAGTTTTAATTGATTACAAAAAAAGGAGGAGGTTCTTATTTTGTGACAATATTATAATATATTTTATTCGATTACTCGTAGAAAGCTGTATAGTAAAATAAAATAAGATTCATTTCCGATTCCTGTCTCTTGTAGTATTGCAGTTTTAATAATTTGTTCTGTTTGGTTTAATGTACTGAACCATTAGTGCAAAGTAAACAATCTGCTTTTATATTTATTTAATAGCAACAAAGTCTACGAACATAATCTGCGGCCTTATAATAGATTTGCCGTAGACCGTCATAAAATAACTTCTTGAATAATAAACTTACAGTATTCTTCATAAATTGATGTTATTACGCGGCCACCGCTACTTTACGATCGCTGTAAAATGATTGAACGTTTTACACACAGAAATACAACATTTTTATGTTTTCAAGCTTCGTGTCTTGTAGCGGCACTAAGTGAATTTGATGTGCCTCAGTCTATATTTATTTTACGATAAACCTGTTTCAAGAATGACAGATTTTAACTCCCAATATTGTAGACTAGAGTATTGAAGGCAACATTTCAAATGCAATAATATGTAAAAGTATAAACATAAATGCAATAATATGTAAAAGTATATTTGACTAAATAAATAAATACATATTTCAGAATCAGCCCAACATTAAGTATGAAACAAAAGCATTCAAGAAGCAAGGATCCTTTCTTGCGGTTGACAAAACACCGAGCTCAAATTATTACCACTTCTTAGTTATTCTTCTTGCGTCTTTACTAAAGGACAATCGCTTTCACAAGTGAAAATGTAAATTCGTAAATCCCTGCCCATAGAAACTTAATAAAGGTTATTATAGTGGTTCTTGAAAGCTTTTTGTAAGAGGTATATCGAGTTAACTGTACTTAGTGAGCGACTTCTTTCAGTGCAAAGAGCTTACTACTTAAAGTAATTTTACAGCACATCCATTAAAATAATAAGTCAAATTTATATATCAGCATAATATATTATAACATATAATAAGATTTTATATTTAGTTTTAGTAGTAAGTATATACCTAAACTAAAATGTAAGTATTATGTGATTATTGAAAATTTGGTTTATCTCATGCCATATTATATTATGATATATAGAGTGATCATTGTGACAATTTTGAATCTCAATTTCTATTTTTATACATAAACACTAACTGATTATCAGTAGGTAAAAATATATGAAAAGATCTTGTATGTACTCGACTGTATCTAGCAACAAAAACGACCAGATAATATTTCTCCTGTTATGACTTTCTACTCCAAGAAATTAGCTTCCAAAATACACTTACATACAGTAAGTTTTATCTTAGGGAAATATGAAACTGTTTCCAAACAATTTGTATGAATTATTTTTTTACTTGTATCAATAAAGAGAAAGAAGTTGTAATTGTGTTTATGTAGTGGTTGTATAATTTAACTAGGAATTCTATATGTTTGCGCTTCTGAGACATACATATATGCGTAAAAATGCCTATTTTGTTTTTTTTAAAGCAAATGCCCTCATTAATAAGTAAGCCCTGTGTTGCGGGGGACTTAACACACATTATTTATTGTGTGTCGTGTGGGAATCGAACCTATTGGATAAAACCATGTTATTGACGAGACTATCTTGACAGCTATGCCACGGTGATGGTATTTAATTAATATGCAACGTCTACGTAGCTTGTAGAACGTATCTATTAATTAAATAAGGAAATTAATGTTAGAATGCTAGACTGCACACAATAAGAATCTGATTATTACAATATAATTACGAACAATAATCGAACAATATACCTATTCATCTGTTAGTAATATCCGGGTTGATAGCGTTTTGAACACAATGAACTCAATTTACTTTATCCACTTATTAAAACTTCAATAAAGCTGATGCTCTTAGAAATAGTTTGTATAGAAATAGGTAATCTCATAGTGCATGCTGCCTCTCCTTGGAAGTTATATTTTTATATATTATTGTTTGTAAAGTTATAATAATAAATAACGTATATAAAAATGTTATTTTTTATAACTTTTTAGTTATAATTTGGTATACTTTTTCTCCATATCTCAAACTTATGTAGGTACACAGTTCACCGAACACGCAAACCCAAAGCCCGGTTTTCTTAGACTCCATATGTATCAGATGTTAAATGTAAATAATAAGGATAGGTTTGAGATTATTAAATTTTATTTAAGATGTCTATCTTTTTTTTCTTCAGCTGACCACAACTTCTTCAGCTACATAATATTTGTAGTAAACAAACTATCAAAGGTAAGAAACATCGCGGTGTACCGACCCGACATTCAAATGTTTGTCTAAACTTGATGTCAGTAAACTAGGACATAGGTGCAAGTTGTTGCTGACAGGAAACGTGAGTCGACTTACTATATATGAAGTGTGAGTACAGTTCTGCTCGCAATACTATTTTGTATTTCACTGTATGTACCTACTACACGTTGTCCAAAGTCTTTGCATTTTGGGAAAATTATTTTGAGAAAATACACATACCCGTGCAGTCAACGGACACGAGACAAATAGTTGTGGAATTTATAAATATTCGTTTTGAATCTGGTTGTAATTAGCTTTCAAAAAGTATTATAGTTTATTCAGTCAGCTAGTGTTGATTAAGATGTCAAAATCCTTTTTTCTTTTAATAGAGGACAAAAGCTCAGTAGTCAAATAATATGAAAGCTTTTATTGTAATCTTTGTTTTACTTTGTACCATTTAAAGTAATAAAAGAACAACATTAAATTACTGACGATCGAAACATATTTACGATGGTATACGTTTAATATAAATTCTACATCATTGGATAACCTTTAGGTTCTAGATAGTAATAAATTATACTAACCTTCGGTCCAGGCGGCTCTTAATAAAAGTTTTATGACAAATAGTATATTTTTATGTTGTCAAGCATCCATTGATAGATTACTTACTTTTCCCGAAATCTGTAAGCAATTTATATTTCTCGAAATAAAATATATTTACCAGAAAATGTTATTGAATGTTTATTATTTTTTTAATAAGAAACTAAGACTAGAGACATTTCAGATGTGGCTTTGTACCAAAGAACAATAAAAATGTCTGATGGAATCAAAGTAAACACATACATATATTTATGTATATAATTATATAATATTATATTAAATCCGTGTAGTTACGGATTAAGAATACATAATGCCACTACCCCATCTCAACCTGTGGGTGTCGTAAAAGGCGACTAAGGGAGTAACCTCATGCAGACAAGAGCACTGCAAGAAAAGGAAAACTCAAAACAAACCCTATACCAACCCGTCTGGCCAGCGTGGTAGCAGTGGGACGGTTATGGGATGAAATGATGATATATATAAATTAACTTAATAATTTTTCCATTTATGACCCCTGATCACATTTCACGAACATAAAAAGCATACACTTCATTATGATTTCACAATATCATCCAATTCTGAAACTATGCCTCTCCCGTTTCTACAACCTAAATTCATAGGCCTCGACAAAGGTTCTATCCACCTAGTTGTTTAAATATCATTGCTTTTGTTGACATTATTTTGGTACTAAAATAAAATATAGTAATACTTGTTATCTGTAAGTAAAGTCACAAAGTAATACAGTGTAGCTCTGTTTTCGTTAGTTCATTCCCAAGACGTTCCATTCTGTTATCCTCTTCCAGCATTAAATGGTGCTCGTAAACTAAATCGGAGCTTTACTTTTATAAGTAAGTAGATAAGTAATGTAGTCAATCTGTTCGTAGAGAGTGCAACTTTGTGCAACAGTTTGTATATTTAATATCTGTTGTATTTAAACTAGTGTATTGTTTCAAACTTTCGCAATTAGTAGCTATAAATATCAGGCAAATAAATGAGAACTAAAAATATACATAGGTATATATGTTTTATAGTTTATTAGCGCGCTTCTGTAAAACAGAGCTCTTTTCACAGTTAGTTAATTATGAAACGAAGTTTTGCTTTTTGTTAAAAGTATACGAAACTATTCCATCAGTGTCAAGGTAGTTTGAAACAGGAAATTATCCATTAGCAAACTAAAATTAAAGTACTCCTCGTTTGCGCTGTAGCTAGTTTATACTCATTATTTAAAAATGATACTTGTTTGTTTTACGTTTTGGACATAATTTTCAGTAACAAAATTAATTTAATACTTAAATAATTTGCTATCAACAATTCAACATATCGCTATGAAGTAGGTTATGAAGCAGCCTTGTTGAGATTAACAGAAGATGATCATAGTTAGGTTTTGTAGATGCTGCTTTGTAGATGATTTGATGATTCATTTCCGGTGCCTTGATTTTTAAGACTGAGTAGTCTTGAAAATGAAGGCACCGGAAATGTGTTCGATCAGTGGCAATAGTTATTATATGAGACGAAACATGGACTATATGGTGTGATACATCACTGCCTACCCTTTTGGGGAAAAATGCTATGCTATCTATAGTAATATTATAAAACTGAAGAGTTTGATTGTTTGGTCGCTGAGATTTCAGGAAATACTGGTCCGATTTGAAAAATTGTTTTAGTACTGGATAGTCAATTTATCGAGGAAGACTATAGCCATAAGGCTATATAACATCACGCTATGACCAATTAGGCAGATAAAGACCGCCCGGGAGCAAAGCCCTGCGAGACTTCTAGTGCTCCGATATTAATATATACCTACATAATCTGTATATGTATGTTAAAAAGGCACATAATCAATGATTTTGTATGTTAAAATTTTAACATACAATATCATTGCACATAATCGTAGTATAAATCAATATAAATATTCTATAATACTTAATACTTGCGGACACGATGCAAAATTATTTGTTGGGAATACATTCATGCGTAGATACGTTTTTGTTTTATATCTCAATCACGTATATAAAGTATTTTGAATTAATTAAATAAACATGAACTTTTAGAAAATTAGGCGATGCATTGCACGTCATACAAAAACTTGCAAAAGGAACCAAGACACCAATCTGTGTACAAAATCTTAAACAACAAAGTTTGATATTTTCTATTGATGACTTATTTACGCTTCCAATTTGTAAGTTGGCCACACAACCTTTAAGTCGATTATGAAGTAGAACAGTGTTTCGTTGGTATACTTCATTTTCAGTCCTGTCGTTAATTAAAACTTACTTTTCACTAAGCTATTTAAAATTAAGCCCCGCCAACTTTGCGTCTTAATTATATTTCATTTTCAGGTAGTAATGATTTCAGTAATTAGGGTTTGTTTTATATACGGCGTTGAGTACCTGAGTACCTAGTACCTCGTTAAATGTTAAATACAATAAAATCCGGTTTTTTCAAATAAGATATAAAAGATATGTTTAATTTCAGCCTCCTGTTAATACTAAGATAACCTGCACTATATTTTTATTTTATACGTAACTTTCAATTTACAAACTACAGATCGTTTTATAAATCAACATCTGAACACACGGACAGGGAGCGTTTACTGCTTGTCCATTAAGAATGGAATACATATAACTACCATTATAGCTAATAATTTTTATAAGCGTTTATATACAGGATGGAATTTTATAATGCCATCTGGAGGGAAAGTACTTTTAATACTAGGGATAGATATTTTTTTAGAAAAATGTGAATGCAATTTTGTTTTTTTTTTTTAAACAAAGGAATATTTCCTTTTAGTAAAAATATCTAACTCTAGTATTAGGACTACTTTCCCTCCAGGTGGCATCACAAAATTACACCCTGTATATATTATGTCTCGTAAAAATTAGAACGTTGAGGCTGCCTTAATATTTTCGCACAGATATATTTTCGTGTCATGATACTACCCTCATTTCTTATCTAATTTACTTTTCCTTGCTCTATGTTTACTCTAATGCGAAAGTTCTGCAAATAAAACAATGAAATTTTATTTTTGTCCGAAGCTATTCTCGGTCAGGCTGTGGCTGCCAAAGTTGTTCATTTAGCCAAATCCCCCGTTTCCGTCTAATGATTGTGCCGATGGCCGCGCGCGAGGGATTAGAAATACTCATAAAACCGATACAACAATTAATTGGTTTGGAGGGGACAGAGATTGTTAGACTGCTTTTATAAGTTTTATATGGTGCGTAACGTATTTATAGATCGGCAGCAATTACAATGATATTGCAATGACTTCAATATATATTATTATAAAGGCTTTTAAGTGATTATTTATCAGTTTATCCCACTGCTGAGCAAAGGCTTCCTCGTTGGCGTTCAAGTTATTTTGTCAAACCTCGTACCTACTTCACGAGTCTCGTGTCAACTAACTTTATTAGACCTACCTCAGCGACACGATTCTTATATTCAGTCTCTACAAGTGAACTAATTATTTTGACAAAATTTACCTTTCGATGCCCAGGTGAACTAGCGGTTTTACAATTTGGTTATACTTGTGAGAATGATGGCATTTAACAAACCATATCATCAGCAACCAATTAAGTCCTACTGCTGGCCTCGGGTCTTCTCTCCTCTAACTAGAGAGCTGAGTGGGTTTAGGCCATAATCCACCCACGCTGGCCTAGTGCGGGTTGGTGGATGAGATATACTCATAGAATTTCTTCTTGGGGATGTGGGTTTCGATGTTTTCCTTCACCGTTAGCAGATGGTAAGTCACTTGACTAGTACATATAAATTCCATAAAGTGAAATCCACATTGGTACTGCCGGTCGGAATCGAACTCGAACCGCGTGATTTGCACGCGCCGGTCACTTATCCATTCAGCCACCATCGCTTTTTTAGCATACCCTGTAGTGTAGGAATATAGAAAAACAATAGTTGAGTACCAGTGCCCTCCGCGGACGTTACTAGAACGTTATCGGAAACTCACTGGCGTAATGTTATACTTTATTGAGCACGGATTACGGCCAAGCAATTTTGTTATAATAATGGAGGCGATTTGTTTCATACAGTAATCTCGTATAATGAACCGAGGACTGTATAACTGACGATATACGACCCTGTACTTATAACCACGACATTTCGGAGGATTTAGATTATACGTGTTTAATGGTCGCTAATTCGGATTAATAGTTCGTCATTTTCTTCTTGTAATAGAAACATTTACTGATTACGAGAGATGTCCTAAAGTATAATGGTAGTGATTTACAAGGCATTAGGTTTGGATTATGAAGTCTAAAGGTGATAATTGCTTTTGAAGTTTGCTTTTGGAGATAATAGTTTGTTCTAACTATTACTTTGTTTATTTCATTATAAGTACAACCGTTCTAATACATGTATCTCTTATGTATCTCATCTACCTACTAAAATTGTAGGAGTTCTTATGTATTCTGTTTTCGTTTCAGTCCACAACGCGTAGGTAAGACAATAGTCTCGTCCCAAATTATGTAACAAAACTTGGGACCTAATGTAGCTTAGAAAACGTAGGCGTACAAACTTTTACATAGGCCTTTGGGAAAAAGATGTCATGCAAACAGCGACATCAAAGCAACATTGTTTCTAAGTAATTCAAGGTTCAGTGAAACTTATTGGGTAACGTTTGTTCAAAAGGTAATATTTATCGTAGTGTAATAAACAAATAAAGAGTTCAGAAGATAGTCACTTGTGTCAGTGTATGAATCCAAAAGTATCACATAACAGATTTAGAGCGAGCACATTTGAGCGACTGAATAAATTTCACGAGTCACACAGTGCTAACACTCAGGGCTGGCCAATGACCGAATGTCATTCGGTTTGTACTGTCTACTGAAACGTGAATGTTCTGAACTTTCATTCAAATTTTAACTAAAAATAAATACATGCGAACGCGTATTTGTTTCTCATTATTTTACGTCGACACGCAGCGGCAAAATAATGGAATATTTTTCATGTGGAGGAAACATTGTGAGTGAACAGAAGAATAATAATGTAAATCAAAACCAGACTGTTTAAAAAGCAAATAAATGATGGATTTAAGTTAACGCGGGTATATAGAAGAAACATAATGCATTAAAGGTTATATTTCCATGAAACATGATTGTGATTACTTAGTTTTAAGCTAAAATATTTTCTGTAAATTTGGAAATTAGGTGAGGCCCGTGATCAGCAGTGGATATCATTATTTTGATAAAATATGATGATGATGAATTTGGCTATTATCAGTTCGCTGATAAGACATGATATGAACTATTATTATTATTATATAAAAACCATTCAGACTTTTAGTCGCCAGATATATAATAAAATTATATTAACAAGTGCCGCTTAGGTGTACTATTATCAGCCCAACGACGTCCACTGCTAGATATAGGTTGCAGGAGGCACAGAGTCGTTCGTGAGGCATATGCCCACCAGTAGGTTCGCAGGTACTTAATTATTATAATATGTGCTACACGTGTATTCGCTGTTTGCCCAGCTTTCAGTCTCAGGGTACCTATTAACTCGTTGAACGATAACAGCTTTACAGCTATACAGGGAGCTATAACTCTCAGATAAATTGGTCTGGTGAAAGTTTTACGTGTAACACAAGTTAAGGTAAATAATTGAAAAATAATGAAATTATTGTTGATGTGAATTCACACGCAGCAATTATAATATACGTAAAATAATATCAAGTAGCTTTTTCACGGAATTACCTAATTGATTTAAATATTTAAGAAAACATTATTTAAAAGATATTATTTTACAGTTTAATCGTTGGTTTTAATTATATTTTGTTTGCGACTTTTTGCTCTATCAAAGTTTGGTATATACCTACGTATAAACCAAATTGTAAACTAAAAAGTGTGGATCAAGTTATTTCGTGATTTTTTTTACACAAGGTACAATATGGCAGAATGTGAATTAGTTATAGTCGCAATTGGAACTATTATATTATCTATGCTTACGAATAATATACCCATACATTTAGATAATTATGATATGTTAACATTTTATTACAACTAACACGGTTTTGAATGTTTCGACAATTAAATACAAACGATAAATAACATGATTTAGAGATACATGAAAATAGTTTCTTTCTTTATTCTTTCTTCTTCTTACCTTGTTTGTGCGTGGCAGCCCTACAATAGTGGCTCGGTGGGATAATCGCGGGCCCTCTAAAAATGAACGATGACGGTCGTCTGCCCTTATCCAGGTGATACCGGCGTAAATTGGACCCACACTATATTTAGTTCACTAAATAATTCCCACTCAATATTTTTGTTCATATTTTACTATCATATTTTCTTTTATTTTATTCGCGTTGATATAAATATTTTTATCTTATCTTAAGGACATTGTACCGGTTATATTGATTCGCTTTTCTATTCTACCTATACCTAGATATAGTTCGTACGGTGAAAAGTGCAGTCTTCATTATGACGGAGTTTGGTAAAGAAATGTTCCCGGTTGATGACAATAGGCTCGCCCCCTATTTCATGGGATCAAACATAGCTGGCGAAATGTGGGTGTGAAACACCTCTCTCTGCGTACCACTTCGGGGAAAAAGGCGTGATGCTATGTTATGTTCATTATGACATTTATGCGATACCAACAATATTATAAAGTATAATAAACACGTTTAAAGCATAAGATGTATTACTTCAAGTAATAACAAGTCGGTTTATTTTTTGCCATTGACTATTCATAAATCAGTTGATTATATCGTAAGCCATAACAATATTAGACACTCTTTGGTGCAAAATATATCTATTCAAATTCGACGTCAGTCACATAATAACTGAAACAAAAATGTCCTTTATGCAATTGAATGGTTCGAACAATTCGTTCAAATTGCCGACTACAATAATAATATGTACTGCGCTCTATTGATATTGGTTCAATTGAAATTTTTCACACAAAATTTTAAATGGAATATTTTTTGTTAAAATTGAACATTTGAAAGGATTCAAAGGTTCAAAAATTGTATTATGAATAATTAAATAAAAGGAGTAAGAGAAAGAGAAGTTCAAAGATGACAGATTTGATTATTCTGGAATCCCATTTGCAATAAAAAGAACGCAGACTTATAATAGATAACATATCCATACTACTCAGGTACATAAACCAGTTAGACGTACCTAATGGACTGTCTCGGGACTTATGACCATCTATATTGAACAAAAGGCTGATAGGATGTTAAAAGGAATAAGGCCCACTATACACTAGATGCGATGGTGGACGAATGGATAAGTGACCGGCATGCAAATCAGGCGGTCCGTGTTCGATTCCGACCGGCAGTACCGACGTGGATTTAACTTTGTGGAATTTATATGTACTAGGCCAGTTACTTATCAATATCATCTGCTAACGGTGAATCGTGAGGAAACCCACACAACTAAGTATTTACATTAAAATATACAATAAACACACAAGTGTGTCAAAAGAAAAAAAAACAAAGAAAGCGGCTCGTATGTTGTGAATTGCTATGTCATAATGCGTCATATTTACGTAACAAATCTATTGTGAAAATAATTTTCACCATTGCCAAGTTCAGCATAACTTCATTACTTACAGTTTAGCAGTTTCATAGAAAGTGAATACTAAACGGACATACAACTTTCTTTAATTAACACCTGGGTTGGCATTAGGAGTAAAAATTATAGGTGGTGTGGTAGTCAACCATACCATGATTGTTCGATGGGCATAACACACAGAACCTAAACCTAGTACATATAACAAAATTGCCTTTACTTTTTGTTATTAATTACAGTGTTGCCAGTTAAAATGCGTTGGTTGTCAGTGTTGTTGGTGTTTTTGTTTGTCGTATATAGCGAAGGCTTGGAGGAAAATGATGTTGAAGCGAGAGGGAAGAAAAAGAAAATTGCATTATTCAGTAAGTTTTTAAATAAAATATTTCTATTAATCTATTAAATTATTATGATACCGTGACCACGGTCGGTGTAATTCGATCGAAAGGTCGAGCAAATAAACACGGTATTTCATATTCCCTTAATAATAATACGTGACGTAGATCCGTTGCATTATAATTTAATAAGTTTTTAAATTATTCTTTGATTTTGTTTGTTGATTTATTTGTAATCAAATTATTGTAAAAAAAAATAAAAAAATCTTAATTAAGTAGGTTGTTTGTGAATGTTTTATGCACTAAATTACAATGGTTTATCAAATAAATTAACGAACCAAAGAAAACACAAATAAATTGCACCGAATCACCGAAAAAACCGGCGTAATAAAGAAAATATATTTTGTAAATCCCACATTTTAATATGAGTAGTTATGAACTCATTCATTTGAACCGTAAAAGTGGTATTCAATAATCGGTTTTCAATCGCTCGGCGCATTTGAATTTATTGAACATCATTCGTCTATTAGTCTATAAATTTTCCTTTTAAGTTCATAGTTTTGTTTTATAAATTGAATTTCAAAGTTTTGTAATGGACGATTAATTTTGATTGCGAAGTATTATTATAATAAGCGATTTTTTAATGGATAACTTTTGTGAATTTAAATGCTAGTTCTTTAATTTGATTTTAATTTAAAAGCTCGTAAATTTTGTGTGAACTCTAAAATAATGTAGATGACAGATGTTTTATTTTTTAGTAAATACATTAGAGTGTTGACTAATATTCATAGCTGCAATAGGTACTTTCAAATGATTTTAAGACACATATTTGTGATAGGAATTACAATTAACCACAAAAATCTTCTCATTATAGACAATTTTCTTTTACTTAATCAAAGTCATATTAACAAATTTAGGAGCTGTGCTTAGAGTAACATTCTGTGTATGTAACACGTTTTTTTTTGCTTTTCAGTATACTTCTTGGACTTAGTTGTGAAGAAGATATTCATTTTAAAAATCATATACGCATTTGCGTTCTGGTTGCTACTTCACAAGGCTGGGTATTTCTTCGGCTGGTTCGTCAGCTACCTCAAGGAACAGAAGCACGAACACGTGGACCACCATCCTCATCATCATCATTACGAGGAGTATGGGCCTCCGGGACCTTATAGAAGGAAGACACAGAACCAGTACGATAGTTTTAATCCTTATTCGCAGCCAGAGAGGAATGTGAATCCATATTAAGGTGCTGTGATTCTAATGGTTTTGTTGAAGAGTGGAAATATACCGAAGTAGGCTGTACTGTTAGAAAATAAAGAGGAATGCTTTCAATTGGTAACTTATCATGTAATGGAGTACAGTGAGTTTAGTTCCGTTGAGTTTAGTTCTAAAAGTAATCTTCTAAGTCACATTAAAAAACTATGCAATAAGCATAGTTTTTTAATTCAAATCACATAAAATTATGTAAATAATTAATTTTAAAAATATTTATTAAATAACTTTTAATGTAAATTATTCTTAAACGTAGTAACTTATTGTAATTATAAACAAAATAAGAAAAATAAATTGTTTTTAAATATTTACCTAAGATTAATAATAAAATCATATTACACGCTGTGCCATACCACTCTTAATATTGAATTATAAATTTTCTACCTATTTAATAAATTTACAGAATATTATTATATTTATAGTAAGTAGTGTAGTGGCAGTAAAGAGAGAGTTGCCAGTACAAAACAGATGTAGGTTTTATGTGTTCTGTGGTTGCCCGCGGCTGCGAGCACGCTGCCACTTCTCCTGCCAACTTGTGCGTTATATTTACACTATCGCGACATAATAAAATGTAATGAGCACCTTGTGTCTTATTTATTTTCATTTGAAATATATTTTGTGTATTATTTTTGCTGAATATTTAACTTGGCTTTAACAAGTGACAGTTTGCAGTCGAAGTTTGTAACGATAGCACATTTTTAAATACAAAAGTTAAGGGTACACACTATTTATCAAGCTAGGTTATTAAAATTAGCAAATTTAAGCTTTAAGCTAAATGTCATAAAACTTATTTGGCAATATAATTTTCAGTTCGACCAATGGAGCCGGCTCTTTCCAGTTATAACAGTCAGCAACCGGTTTAATATCTTTAGTGCACGTGCACTCAACGGCGATGGTCATTTCAAACTGTTTAAACAGTTTGCTTTTAATTTTAAAGACTGGTAAAGCAAAATCTGACTAATTAGTATTTAATTAAGACGCAGTTTTACAGAAACAGAAATTGAAAAGATTTGAGAGTATTACAACTGTTTTAATTTATAGTGGTGCTATTTGATTCTTTTTTAGTAAAAAATATGGTATTTCACTTTTCAGTCTCAAAAAAAAGAATATCCTTTTGAATTTACTATTCCTGCCACTACCGATATCCCGGTTTATATTAGCTGAATGATAAGATCACCAGCCTCAATTTAAAAACCTCATTAGTGAAAAAGTAATTTATGCTGTACTTACTAGTGTAATTTTGGCTCTACGTGTTAAAGTGTAACGGGTAATTTAGGACAGCACATTTGTTACTGGTTCAGGTTTTGGGTGCAACTATACAGGGATGGAGTCACACTGTACAAATAAATAAGTATATAACTAAGTTGCAATAGTTAGTATTGCAAATTATTAATTACCGACACACCTACATTAAATTCAAGAGGATTGAAGAGATTGGATTTCTGTTTGAATATTTTTTAGGTAATATGGTTGAAAAGTATACAAATTTTGAATGTCATTTACTTGTTGGTACTAATTATATACTTATGTGTAAGTAATTCCGTCTGTCTGTTACACGGGTAAAAGATTGAACGGATTTTAATTAAAAAAAAATTTGATTGCTTAGAAGAATTTAGTATATTAAATAAGGTTTTTTAATAACATACAACACAAAGGTTGCAAAAGTTCGTAGGAATTATAATTCAAATAAGAACGTGCAAGCAATTTTAAGTACGAAATAATCACTAGAAGTTACCTTTATTACAAAACTTCGGGTGCAACACAAGCTTTAGAGGCGACGTGACAAATCTGACGGTGCACAAATGATGTGAAAACTTCGTTAATCTCACTTCTTAAACCGTTTGTTTCCAACGATTATTATTATTTACTCAAGTTTTGAAAGCTAATAAAATAAGTTATCGTGTTCAAAGTTTCCATTTGGGATATCTTTATTGTCATAATAGTGTTAACTTTACAATGTTTTAGGCTTATAACTAAATGGGATTTAGTTTTAAATTTGTAATACTTTAACCTTTTTTCAACGTCTGGAAATCAAGACTATAAGATACTAGTTACGAATAGTCTAAAATAACCTATTTGAAAAAATCAAATTACTCTCAGTTGCGTAGCGGTTTTATAGGTGGTTGCCTCGCCACTTACGTTGTTGTGGGTTCGATTGCCATAGAATATTTGTGTGGTTAATAGATGTTTATCAAGTCTGAGTGTACTTTGTGTCCGTTAATCGCCTGCGACACAGGGCTAGTTGTCTTTGTAAGAAAATGAACTAAGAATTTGTTTCAGTCTGCGTGAAATTATTATAAAGTCTCCCGCAACACAGGAAACTATTTGAAATCACGAGCGGGCGTTGTGTTTTTAAAAAGAAACTAGGGTATTGTATGTATATTCTATGCAACTATGGCGATCACCAAATACCTCCCTGTTCCAAAAATGACTACAAATAATGATCTACGAGTGTCGCAGCACATAAAGTAATATTAAATATAATAATATCTGTATTATAGGATTATAGGCAATCTGTTAAAAGCTTCGCTGTATGAAGCGTGGACATGCCGATAAGGCTCCACATTTCATATCAATATTAAAAATATCGTTGGTCTCCTTATCTCTATTTGCAATGTAAAGTGTGATATATTGGACGTTTTAATGGGTTACATAAATGTTAAAATTCGTTTCACTTTTTTTTTTTAAAGGTTTCACAGTGTTGATACACACACGCTAGTTGATAGTAGCTAATCAAATCGTAGGTTTTGAGTACAATATAGTGTGTATCTATCCAAATAGTGTATAATATAGTGTGTATCTATCCAAGATGTTTCCTAATCGAGATTATTCTTAAATCTTCGAAACAAAATTTCAACTCCCACACAGGATGAACATACGACATAATAAAAATAGTCATTTCGTACTCCCATAAAAAAGGGGTTAACGAATTTGCTATAAATCTGACGCTGCCAGCCGCGATTATAAGCACTTTACGTTCAACATAAAACAACCAACGCAAAGATTAACCATCACTCAGATACTACAATACATTCAAGAAGGAACATTATCTACCCTTGTATTGCCTAGTTACGTTTTGGGCTGATATTACGCTATTGGGAACTTTCAAAAACACTTGTCAAATTGATGTGACAATTGTGAAAAAAAAACACAATTTGTAAAACTTGATGTGTGTACGTGTAATGACGGATTAAGAATACATAATGTCACTACCCCATCTCAACTCGTGGGTAAAAGGCAACTAAGGGAGTAATATGCAGACAAGAGTACTGCACTGCAAAATTCGAAACAAACCCTATGCCAAGCCGTCTGGCCAGCATGGTATAGTAGGCTAATACCCTCCACATTCTTTGGAGGAGACCCGTGCCCAGCAGTGGGACGTTTATGGGTTGAAATGAAGTTGATATTGATCTGTACCGCACGTATAATATGTAATGATTTGTATAAGACTTCGGAACAACGTAACTAGACTGTGTCTACAGGAATTTTCTAAAATCTGTTAGCTTTATCAGCATGTGTAAGTGTATACTTACGACAAGTCAAAGAGTTGTCCACTCTGCACATTTCGTCTCTATGAGATTAATTTAACGATGATTGCTTCAGCGTTTGTAGCCGTTAAGGATGTTATCCCAAGTTATTGTTCAGATATAACGATCACTGCAATCGTTCTGATATTAACTATGACTTTGTTTTGCTTTTGGTTTAAAGCTCGCTGTAAAAATAATGATGACGCTTGTAACGATTCTCTCTTTGTAGATAAATAATGGAATTCACACGAGATGTTCTTGTAACACGAGAAATATAAAAAAACTGTGACCTGAGAATGTCCTCTATGGCATGTCTCTACACAGAATGTATTTCTTTTTGTTGTGGTTTTTGAGGTCAATATATGTTTATTACATGTTGTCTAGATCTCAAGCTTATATTAGCTTACTTTGGGTTAGATGGCGCAGTGTAGAAAAAATAATTCCAAATATTAATTTTGTGCATTTTAAAACACAGACAGAAAAAAAGAAAAGACAGAGAGTGCCTTTTACGACACCCACGGGTTGAAAGGGTAGTGATATTACGTATTCTTAATCCATCACTATACGATCATGGAATGCTAAAATTCACGGTTTTTAATTCTGGTTAAATACGATCTCATAGCAACTTAACCCATCAGTGAAATACATAATTATAACGACCAAAATCTTAATCATTTTGTGTACAACATTGTAATAATCTTGTAAATAAAATGATTAAGTATCTAATATAAGGAGATTATCACTAAGAGAGGTAAATATTAATATTTTGTGCCTTTGATCGTGAGCCCTTCTTCTATTATATTAATTTGTCATACTTCGGAGCTTCGTAATAAATTTGATAGCTTGATATGTCTTATGCACATTTCAATTAATTTGTCTCAAATGTCAAATTTACGACATATATTTATTGTGTATTTTTATGATTTATATATGTATTTTTATTAACTAATAGATTCCATGGTTTCTTTATTTATTAATTATTAACTAATAAATACGTAGGTTATTTTCATATCAGCCCAGTGTGGAGAAGCGCACGGAGCGGCGAGTCTATTAAAAAAATCATCGTTTTAAAAATCGCGCCGTCCACAACAAGGATACGGATCCTTGTTGTGTACGCCGCGGCACGTTGAACCTAATTAAAATTAGGTTGAAGTTACGAAGTTAAGAAGTACCTAATTACAATTGAAATCGTTTGAATATTGTACAAACTAAAAAGTTGAGGGTTCTCAGAAGTGATCAAGATGTAGAAACCGGAATGATGGGCGAGATTATCGAGTTTTATGTTTCAGCGAGCGCACAGAAATTTTATGCTCATTACTGCAAACATCCCGGACTGAGGCGGCGGAAATATGCTTCTACAAGAGAAAATAATTTCAAAGAAATGTAACACACATTTCTTTGAAATTAATTAATCCATGTAGCTTTGTGTCTAGAGCAGAGTTTTATATAAAACTATAAAAATACTTACAGTTGAATTAAGTGATGCCATCGATAAAATTAATTTTGTTTACAGAATCCTACTTACAACTACGAGTATAAATTTAAAGTTCAGCCACAACGGCTGAAAGGATCTGAATGAAATTTAGCATAACCATAGATCTGAAATTGCACATAGACCGCTCGTAATGACATAACACGTTGGCGGAGCCGCGGGCGGTGACAATTAATTTATCATGTTGTAGCTGTACATGATAAATTCATTGTCAACCAACATTTGCCATTTTTTTGTAGAAGCGACTCCTCCACTACGGAACAAATTAAAATCCCTGTGTCACGGGGGACTTTACAAATATACAATTAACGGACACAAAGTACACGAAGGCTCGGAACAAATTTTAATATCTATGAATCACACAAATCTTTGTCTCATGTGGAAATAAACTCACGTCCGCGTCACCCGGCACGGCGATGTTTATATTTACGAGGCGACCAACTTAACCACTACGCCGCGCCCCGGCGATATTCAAACAGAAATATTGATGGCACATATTGGTTTGAAAATGACGATCTTAAAAGCAAAGATAAAAGAAGTAGACAGAACATGAACATGATGAACACAACAACAAGTCATAAATAACGAATAGTAGTAAATATTGTATTTTATTGGGTGAGGTGCGGGCCCTAACATTAAACAAAATTGATCTTATAATGCCTACGTACTTGCACATTATTCTTAAATTTAAATAATAACTATGTATTACCTAACATTTTCTGTTGAAGTTCCTTTTTTCTCTTATTAATATTTTTGTTGGGACCTATATTTTATTCAAAGGATAAGTTCGGTGTCTCGTAGTGAGAGATGAAAACAAAATAACTTGTGCGTGACAGTGGCTTGTTGTCTTGTCGAAGACACTGTTTAATATTTATGTACATAACATCTGGAAATATTTACAAAAATACTTTGGCTATGGAGCTTCAAGAAAGGAACTTCTTTTCAGAGTAAATACAGTTACATGTAAATATGTTGAAGGTAACGTAGTTGACTTATTTCGGGTTAAATTTAAAGTGAAGTGAAAGAAATCTTTAGAAAGAAGGCGCTTTAAAAGGCGCATAATTATATTCTTGAACTATTTAACGTTTTCCATTTTTAGACTAAGTAGGTATATCAGTTTAGTATACAGTCCACTTTGCGTTTATTTACATAAAACAACTAAAGAAAATTATACGAATAAATGAACTGTTAATAAATCACTTGATATTTCAATCCTAATTTCAGTTAAAACGTAGTTTTCATGTTTTTTGTTGTCAAAATAGGATATATACCATTGTGCACGTAGTGTCCTCCTAAGACTAGTGGCAAAATTGTCAGTCTATTTTTTTTATTTCTCGTGTAAATCATTTAATCAAATAATTGAATGTGAAAAAGCCCTCAAGCTTATGTAGATAATTTACATTATGACCATGTAATGCATGCTGGTTGGTGAAACAGACAGTAATTTTAAACGTTAATACGTTAGTTAGTTAAAGATTGTTAGTAATAAATATACTCGTAAAACCATATGAGTAGGTAAGTCTGCAATAATATTCCACATTAACGAAACATGTTTCAGCTCGTTATAATAGAATTTAAAATCGTATTCTTAAATAAATTACAGCATAAATGCATAATGAAACATTTGAACGGTAAGTTAATTAAAATCTAGAAATTTTTAAAATATTACACTTTAAAGTCGTTAACTGAAAATCACAAGTTCCGTAATAAACGCGTTTCGAAATAAGCTCGGAACAAGCTGCAATTGAATAAAAATCTGGAAGCTTTGCACTTGAGACTAGTGTTGGGACATGCCGGGAATATCATGGGGAGATTCCGGATTTGTTATATTTTCTATTCAAAAATTGAAATTAAAGTTAGCTTGCTGAGATATTAATAATGATTATCATAGAATGAAATGAAACTGCAGTTTGGTGAATGTATTATGGTATAGTCAAGCTAGGTAGATATACAATTTTCGAAAAATGCCTGCAGTCATGTGAAAATCCCCCGAGGATTACACTTCATGGCAGTGACAGGTCGTGTCCTTTTCGATGTCAATATGATTTTTTTAAGGAACGGAAAAAAACCCGATATTAATTTAGCTCCTGGAGCTGAATCCCCAACACTCCTTGGGACGCTTACATAATTTATGCTCTCTATTAGCTTCGCTTGCAGTAATATCGCTTCGCTTAGCGTTCAAGTTGCATTGGATGGAGTATTTTGTTTTAAAAGAGTAATCGAATGTTCATACCAGAGTTTGTTTTGAGCTATTGGAACATTTTATGCAAAATGTATATTTACATAATAAATTCAAGCTAACTTTTATTTCGAAACAAACTTTGAATAGATTTATTTGATTGAATCGTGGGAATAGTCTGCGACTCTTAGACACGAGAATGTGGGTTAAAATCCCTTATATTTGCTTAGAATTATGATGAACTTTGTAATTGAACACCTATTCTTAAAATGTAAACAAAAATAAGATCAAAAAGAAATGGCCTAGAACATCTACTATCTTATTGGAGAAGACGTGCCTGTACGGGTTGAAATGATGATGAATACATTAAGATCGGATTCTTTGATGGCATTTTATAACTATTTTTAGGCTTATCGTATATATTGGGTTTAGTATCTTCTCCGAGATTTTTAATCTATTTACTCTCTCCTCTAAAGAATGTAGAGGAAATTGATGATTACCGGTAAAAATTAGTAAAACCGTTGGTCCTGTGACTGATCTCTCTCCGGTCGTATTAGTCACAGTCCAATTGTCTGATGACAGTAAGAGTGTACAAAAGAATAGCGACTGATGACTAACCGTCTCGATGACGTTGCTGCTGTGTACATGTTTAATGGGAAATTGACCCATCAGCAGATAGGTCAGAATTGAGTTACCGACAGAAACAGGCTACCATCGTATACGTTCACAATACAAGTATCCATGATTAATTATTCAGTGTTAATTTTATGCCTCAACAAGTAGGATGAGCCCTCAAAGCAACAACTTCTGTTGCGATGCCCAAAATTGCTTTTTTTAGTTAATTCAGTTTTCATTTAAATAGGTATGCTATAAAAGAGTCCTTATTTTATTGTTCGTAACTCGGTCCATTATTCTGAATCTAAACTAAATAAAACAATTGAATGTATCAACATAATATCAATATCTACTTACAGATGTGCAGGCCTCCCCGGGGGATTGTTGACGTTTGAACAGGTTCTGGTGGCCCACCCCACAGCGAAGTGTTGGTGCTTAGAGGGATTTTAGTGCATACTCCTGCTTTTGCCTATCTTCCCCCAAAGGGACGATATGCATAAACTGCATTTCCTTTCTATAAAAAAAACAAATTATACGTAGTTGAAGTCTAAAATTTACTAATTACGATTATGATATTTACTTCTAAAATTTGTTGAACATAATATTGTGAATTGATATAGTCATGGCTGTATTGAAATAAAGCCAAAGATAAATAATCTCATATCACCTTAACAAAAGAAATTTATAAGTATTATGTTAATATAATACACATTATCATAAGGTACTTACGTATATATTTCACAAATAGATGAAATTTAACATATTCAATACTTCGTACATTCATATGCAAATGGCGGTGAAATTTTTTCAAATAAGCGTAAAAATTTAAATACAAGCAAAACGTACAAAACTTGAAAGTTATACAAAAGAACATAATAATTATTTCCTAACACGTAAATTAGTCACAGAAAGGAAAACTCGACACGGTTTCCTTTAAGTTATGAAAACAATGAACGAACTTTCTTCGAGGAAAGAATTTACTAATACCACAAAGCAAACCAATACTTATTTATTAAGAGGGACGCGACCCGCACTGTTCGCTCTGTCGGAAAATATCAAATATATTTTTTTGCTTACAACTCTTAGTTGGAAACTCAAACAGTGCTGGCAACGTACATACTCGTATATAATCAAACTTTTTGATCCTCGTTTCATTGTGGCCAATTTAATATTTAATAAGTAAAGTGACAGCTGTCAAGAAGCGTGGGTTTGCATACAGATTATAAAATTATTTCTGACATAAAATATCGCACAGATTCAAAGAACATCGACGGTAAAATGTTGAGAAAAATTACGGTTATTTTAACTTTATTGGTGTGCTGTTATTGTTTGGAAAATAACGAACAATTACCGGAGGAGACGAGGGCGAAGAAAAAAAAAGGTTCTTTACGGCTTTTGGGTGAGTAGTTAATTTAATTGGACTGTAGTAACCCAAAAAAATCAAAGGAAGTTTCCCAAATAATTATAGAAGGGAGGTTATTGATATTTTTTACTTTCGGTATAAATATAAATCTTATTCATTTTTACCCGACTGCCAGGAAGGGTATTCTTTTTCGCGCGTATCTTGTATGTTTGTAAATTTCTTTATTCCCACGTTTCTTCCAAATGGCGGGATGGATTTCGACAATTAAGGTATCGATAGATTCTTCTCAAAAACCTGCGTGTGTAAGTGTCTTTAGATAGTTATTAAAAAAAAACAAAACGGCGGACTTTTGGCGCCAAATTGAAGGTAGATAATTGTTTTTTAACCAAACGTATCGAGTACGGTATCAAAATAAAGGGAATCAAATAGAGATTACAAATTAATACATAATGATGTATTTAAATTTAATCAAAACAATAAATACAACTGTTTTTCGATCTTTTTATTGCTTTGCTTATCTGTTGAGTTTTGCATTTGGGTTAAAATTATTTTTGTTTGCTTTATTATTTTGTGGGTTAGTAAATTTGGTAACGATTGTAAGAAACTCAGTAAATTTACTTACTTATGCATAATAAAGTAATTATTATATAATTATTTGGTGCTCTTTATTTTTGGGTGATTTGTTAATTAATAACGTAAACGTGCAAACGTTGATAAGCATTGTCATTCTGGAGGCTAACGTTCCTGTATACCTACAATAAATTGTACACGATGTACAATAATATATAAATTAATTCGAGAACACACAAATAAAACCGGTGTGGGATACAGCGGCTGCCAATAATAAGTAACAGTATCCGTTAATCAAGAGCAAGTAAAGCTTATTCAGTATTAAGATAACATACAACTAGCAGATACCATTAAACTAATGAAAATTAACTCTATTTTTTGGTTAATTTCCTTTCACCGCACAAATTAAGTTCTGTTTACTCTTTCAAAAGGTTAGTTTTCCTTTAGAATTTTGTATTATATTTTGGGAAGGATTATCATGAATCATGTGTGGTTTTTGTTATTCAAACTTAGTGAATCTAGTTGATGACTACCTCGTTAGTTTAGTGGTCGTGGTAAACCACTGCCGAAAGAGGGGATGTTACTGGATGAACCTTATATTATTAGTTTAAAAAAAAAATGATATGTAGGTACATCGGCACTGTAAAAGACAGCACAGTTAAAAGGAGTTTAGTATGGTTCTCCATTGATTTTAACCGATTATTTCTTTTAATCAATTAAAGAACTTCTCATAAACAACAATATTTTAGACTAAATTACGATGTAACCCGCCTGTTGTAAATAGAACTAATTAAGTAATTACACAAAATGGAAGCAGCGAAATGTCTCCGTGAGACTTAAATTTAGTTCAAAACTAATTTACTTCTAACAACTTTTTCAAAGTTTTTATTGCTACAAGTATATTCAAATCGGGGGTGTTAGCGACATTGAACTGTACCACTGGGGCAAGAAAGTGTCTTTACATTGGGTAATCGTATTTCATAAAGTCAATATTTGTGATAAAAAATAAGCGGGCGTATGTAGGGCTGCCACCTACGAGTATGAGGTCTTACGTTGAATCCTGGATCGGGCAAAAAGTTATTAAGTTTTTCTGCCATGAAATTCTCATTAGCAGCCCTGAGTAAGAAAATGTGCCCGCCTTTGAGTCTATTGTTAACGTTCATACTTCCTATCTTCGGGCTGGTCTTACTCCCTATTATGATGCAGCCAACAATTTTGGGAAAAAAGACATGGGGTAACGTTGTGTTATTTTATAAACTTAATATATATATTTGTTAACTTTACGTTGAAAGAATTTTTGTATATTTAAGAAGAGAACGACCACTCTTAGATACAAGCCTTATGTCACGGGTCGAGGGATTCACATACATACAAAGTAAAGGCCCCAAAGTTAGTAGATATTTGTCATAATTATGAGGGTATCAGTCTATATTATGACTATATACTTGACTGGCCTGTTGGTCTATTGGTTAGTGACCCTGACTGCTAAGGTCGTGGGTTCGATCCCCACCCAGGACAAATCTTGTGTGATGAGCATAAAGGTCTGTTCTGTGTCTGGGTGTAATTTATATATAATATGTATGTATTTACAAAAAAAAAAAAGGATTTAAGTAGTATATCAGTTGTTTAGTACCCATAACACAAGCAAATATAATTGCTTACTTTGGGACTATATGGCACTGTGTGAATGTGGTAGAATATTATTATATTATACTACCTCTAGGCGACTACCTATGACGCAGGGGTAGTGTGTATGGTTGTGGTTACTGAGGGCCCGGGTTTGATTTCCAGATGGGAACAAATACTTGTATGATCTGTAAATGTTTGTTTCGTTCCATATCCCATATCACAAGTTTATATTAGATTGATTTAGGCAAGATGACGCTGTGTAAAAAAATAATTATTTATTTATAACCTCGTATTCGACTACCGCATTCAACGACTACAATATCAAAAACAATACCCGTCCTTGCAGTCGGATAAAAAGACAGTCACAGACATTTTCATCTCCAAATCCATATTTGTGATATAATATTCTTTTGTTTCAGCCATTGCCGCGATAATAATCGTCGTAAAACTCATCGTAGCAAAAGTAGCATCATTCTTCTTCCTAGTGGCGTTCTTCCAGAAGATCTTCTACCTCGGGGGTGTACTTCTGACCTACTACATGAAGAACCAGTCGGCTCCAGCGGGTGCCCCTCCTCAAGTCATGTATGGAGGCCCTCAGGATTACAACACTGTTGGGTACAGTTATGATACTCCCGATCATGAACCGTTTCAAGTTCCTGAGTTACCAAGCATAGCTGATTTTAGTAACGGTGTCAAGTGGCTGTTTAGTAAGCAGCAGCAGCAGTGATTTGTGTGTGAGTGTGTGCGTGTGTTCGTGTGGGTAGGCTTTGTTTATAGGGTGTGAAAGTGATAAAGGGTTTTGTTTTACAGCGTAATGTATGTTAGCCCAACATAAGCCATTACGTTCACAGTGTATTTAAATTCAAATAATGAGTATGCAGAAATTGAGAGTAGTTCAATTTAGGAAAGATATTTATTTTTATCCATGCTGTGGCCTATATTGGCTTAAATGGGCCCAAAAGTCTGGCACTGGCCACGACAAGTTCGGAAAACTGCGAAATTAGTTGAGATGACAAAATTAGTCATTAGATAATTATGTTTAGAGGTCAAAATGTATGTTCTATTTACAAAGTGAATGACCGAACAAAGTTTACAAAATAGCATTAAAATTAAATAAACATTATTTATAATTGCTTATAAATAATGGAATCCAATAAACACGAAAGTCTTGACGAATAATATTTATTTAACTCTCTGTAAATCTTGTATTTAATGAATATTCTTCTATGTACAGTTTGATAAAACCTTCGACTGAATGTTATTTAAATGTAATGCGTGTGTGTTATTTAAGATTATTTAATAAATTATTTATTGCTGTTGCTCTGATTTTAATTAACATAAACATTATCGAGGGAAACATAGCTCGTAAGACAAATTAGTTAAATTATTCTTATTACTAGACCTATGCCCAGTAGTGGGACATTTATGGGTTGAAATGATGATGATGATGATGGCACAAAAGGTGGCCCAAGTAATTTCAGTAAAAGCACAAAAATATGTTTGAGACGGCTTCCTCTTTCTCTCTCAATATACAAAGAGATAAATAAACTTAAAACAATTCAAAATAATTTAGTTTAGTTCAAAACCCTCTACAAATTTGAGCACAAACAAAATTTCACGAAAGAGTTAACTCAATTAGGCTAATTCGAAGATATTGTTGTGTTTAAGTAAATTCGGTCTAAATTGTAATTGCAATTAGTGTCTGAATCGCGTACAGACAGTGCTGTCGATTATGTTCGGTAGTTTGACGCTCTGATAGTAGTAATAGTTTGGTAGAATTAAGAGAAAGGCTCTGGGTGGAAAACTGGCTCTTTATTGTTATTTTTTTATAAGGATTTTCCAATTTAAATTAAGAATGACTTTTCAGAAATTGGATTAGAGAAGGACATGACAAAAAAACTTTCTCCAAAATCGAGATTGAGAGGCTTTCCTTTGTCTGTTATATAAATAAAAATAAAAATATATCTGTTCTGAAATTGGTTCTTTTTACTTGATTGCTAAAGGAAATAATATTTTTATGGCTGAAGGCGGCAGATGAGCTAGCGCTAGGCTTTAAAATAATTAAGCTTAGGTATATAATAAAGTCAACGTAAAATTAGAAGCTTAAGGTTTAATTAAAAATATAAATGGAATTGAATCTGTACCTACCATGGATCTATTATTTGTTCCTTACCTTCGCACTAAGAATGTACATGATAATAATAAAATATTTAAATTTGTTTGTCCAGTAATTTTCATATTGAGTATTGAGTTGTTCAGCGGCGTTTCTTTTTTCATAACTCCTCCTCGTTGCATTATATGGTACTATTGTGAATAAAAGTATTGTGGAGTATATGATACTCTGTTTGTTTTTATCTGATGTGACATAAAAGTATAAGAACAGCTTTGCTGACAGCTACTGTACTTAAAACAAACAAATAACTATCATGAACTAAATATTCGATCAGCAGTATGCTACAAAACTAAATTTTGATGATTCCGATGAAGCGTACGTTTCGATGTAATGCGATGGTGTCTGAATGGATAAGGGACCGGCGTGCAAATCACGCGGTCCGAGTTCGATCCCCACCGGCAGTACCAATGTGGATTCCACTTTGTGGAATTTATATGTACTAGTCAAGTGACTTACCATCTGCTAACGGTGAAGGAAAACATCGTGAGGAAACCCACATACCCTAGAAGTAATTCTATGAGTATGTCTGATCCATCAACCCGCACTAGGCCAGCGTGAATGGATTATGGCCTAAACTCTTTCAGCTCTCTAGTTAGAGGAGAGGAGACCCGATCCCAGCAGTGGGACTTAATGGGTTGCTGATGATGATGATGAGTACGTTTCGGGCAACACATTCGTACTGTTAGTATTGACTCATAAACAACAGTAGTTTTGTGTGAGATATTTCAGATTTTGTTTTTCTAAGGGTATGTCTGATCCAACATGCACTAGACCAGCATGTGTGGAGGATACCTTCTTAGCTCTCTAGAAAGAGGAGAGGAGACCGGATCCCAGCAGTGGGATATTAACAGGCTGCTGATGATTCCAGACTTTGTTTCACGGTTGGCAAAGTGTTTTGGTTAATTCCTTATTTTACTTTTGATAGTAATACTACAGTGCTGTTTAACCTAAGCTACGATTCATCTAAAGATTTATACAGTCGTCAGCTTGTAGTATTACCTTAGAAAAGTGTACATAACTCTAAGCCCTAAGCAGATCCAAATTTTCTCTTTCCTTTCCTGAAATTCTTGTAAAACAATAATAAACAAAGTTTTGCATATTTCTTTTTAAGAGTTTTATCGGTTTCATACAATTGGAATGAAAGTTTGAAGCAGGCTGAAGTACCTACTACCAATATGAATGCGCTGCACTTGAATATTTATTGGAATAAGCACTTTAAGTTTCATCAAGCACTTCTTCAAAACTTGTGTTCTTTATGATATTTAAAAAGTTTATATTATTAAGGCTCTCATAATAACCTACCTTAAGTTTAAGAGGCTATTATAAACGTCTCAAGTTAATATTACAGAGAAATTGAGTTCAGATCATTTATGTGGAATTTTTGGGCAAGAGGTAAAAACCGATGAGTGTACTAATTTAAAGCTGCCAGAAGTGGACTTCAATAAGCTGAATTGATTGATTGATACTTAAGAAAAACTAATTTACAAAACGTAGTTCTAAAAATAAATAGTCTTCATTTTAATAGTCTCTTTAAATATTTCATATAATATACAAAGAATATAGGCGGACCTAATGCCTAGACATCTACATTTTTAGGTTCTTTCGTTCCTTCTATATCTAGACATTAAATGTGCCGTTTCAAACAAAGAAATATTTTTTATACCTAGAATTTGACAGGCCGCGTCTGAGCGAATTTTTTTTTTGTTAGTCTGACACGGCACGCGTCTATAAAAATAAACGTAGTTTTATAGTCGGCTTATGACCAGGCCACTGTTTCCTGATGAATCAAACAAAATAAGGCGAATATTGAAAGCAATTCCCGTTATATATTTCAACTATCTCCATTACTGTTCCAAATTCTCTGAATCACTTCCAATAATGAACAGTATGTTATTCCAAAACTTGGATATATCCGAATTTAGGATAGTAAAGTGACAATACACTGGCACATGAGTGAACAATACACGTTTATTGTTATACCCGGTTATTACTAGTTAATATCCGGGTATTCCTAGGATAATACTGCACTATAGTCGGATAACTGGATCGTTATCAGCTAATAGCTGTGTGCGAATTGGTGTTGTTTAGTTCCAAATGAGATGTGATTTGATGACTGTTTTCAACAGTTCGGAAATTCTAGTTAATATGTAATATAATTTCATTAGAGTTACTTTGAAACGTAAGTGTCAACAATAAGGCTGAGCGCAAACGAACGTAATTTTCGTCGCGTAGTTTACGCTATATTCAAATTCATATGAAAAGTCATTTTGTGTCACATGACAACGTAAACTGTCTGTGTTCGAATGTATCGAAGGCTCCGGGTTAGAACCTAGGTAGAGTAAAAATGGTACTGATTTTTCTTGTCTTGAAATTTTTAGTATCAGCTCGGAGGCTGAAAACTTACCTGGTTAATGACAACAAGCGCGCTCTCTATAATAGGTATGGGACCAAATTAATATAGTTGGCAAAATGTGGATATGTTGCACTCCTTTCGACTCCTTTGGGCATAAATGTTTTGTTATGTTGACAATAAGAAAAAGAAGTTGTCCAAGACGTTTATAAATAATATAGCTTTCGCCTGCGGCGTCACCTAAGTGGACTATTCTGGATACAAAGTAGCCTATGTCTTATTCTAGAGTTTGATCTCTTTGCCAAATTCCATACAGAACATTTCAGCCGTTTTCTTAAATTCCTTATATATTCCTTATATATATCTTAAATTTCTCTTTTATCGGTAGGATTACGCGTTGCGTTCAAGAAACGTAAATTACAAAGTGAAGCTTATTTAATTATACCCTAAAGTAAGATTATATTAAGGAAAGTCTCTTAACCTGCTTGACATTTCAGTATAGGTATTATAAATAACTTCTATGAGATTAATAATTAAATACACGACGCGAGCACTCAACCTGTGACCTTTAGCAGTAGCAGGGGTTACAGCGTCTGCACCTGTGCGCAGACGAACACATGTGAGGCTTCAAACTCTGTATAATATTATATTATGTTATTTATAAACATTTTAATGGCATTCCTTATTGTTTAGCTATACAAAGTAGTGTTTAGCTACTCTCTTTATGGTAAACTATTTAAAGATAAGTATTGATTTTAAATGTCATTGGTGTGTGCAAATAAATGTTTATTTCTTTCTTTGGTTTCCTACAAAAGCACAAAATATAAAGGGATATGTTAAAAGCATAGTTCTACAGTAGCATATCAAAGTAAAAGATAATTAACTAGTTAGAACTAGTAGAAAATTACATTAAAATAGTTAATTCATGCATTAATTATAAAATCAAATATAGACTTTTAAATGTTGTATAACGTGCTTATAATATACACAAATTATCACCCGAGCTTCATCATCATATCACCCCAATAACGTCCACTGCTGGACACCTCAACTCACCTAGTTTCTACCATAGCGAGCGATTTTATGGCGCCTGCAACTAACGAAGTAAGTCTATCATCTGCTGATGCTTCCATTATGTATGTTATATAAAATAGGTATGTTAAATATTTAACATATCTATTTTAAATAACATACAAATTAAAATGCAACAGTTTTTATTTTAATAATGTAGAAAGCTATAAAGAAAAGCATAATATAATTGTGCACAATAAAATATAATGGATGGTATCAAATAAACATTGTTTATTTGTACAATAAGATAAAATTAATCTGCTTGTAACTGCCTGCGACACAGGAATGTAGCTAGTGCAGGCACCAAACATTATTATACCTTATCCAATTAGTATTAAGAACTATTATGTGTAATAAAATGTGTACTGTTTATACTGATATACAATTTTCTTATTTAATAATTGTATTATTCACCAGAGCTTAAAGCAAGAAATAAATGCAACAATAACAAACATGTAGGTACTACGAGTACACACGTTTCTTCGTACAAATGTTCATCAAACTCGTCAGTCAGTCCGTCCGTCGTTGTCGCCGTAGAATTAGCATGCTCATGTATTTTCATAAGCACGATGTATGGCTATTGTATACTTGTGCTAACGGCTAGCTGGCCCACTTCACTATAAGATAGTAAGTCAAGTTGCAAACGACATTGGAATATACCTTAGTAGCTTCCGCCCGCTGCTTCACCCGCGTGGGATGTATTTTATACCTATAAACCTTCCTCTTGAATCAGTCTATCTATTAAAAAAACCGCATCAAAATCCGTTGCGTAGTTTTAAAGATTTAAGCATACATAGGGATATAGGGACAGAGAAAGCGACTTTGTTTTATACTAAGTAGTGTTATTTTAAACAGGCATTACGGTAAATAAATTAGGAAATTTGGACATGATCTTTCTAAGAATCTGATATAATATTATGAAAAATAAGTACTTAATACTCATTATGCAAAAGTGTGTGTTGATTGACTTAACACAAGGACTAATGAACAGCTGATGACGATCTACAATTTTAATATCTTCTTCTTCCAACAGAACATTCAATTACGTATAAATCCATACATACTCGTATTATAAAAGGCTTTGTCCTGACTGACTGACTAACTGACTGAGTGACTGACAGACAACGCACAGCCTAAACCGCTGGTCGTAGCGACTTGAAATTTGGAGGGTGTTTTTGTCCTAATGTCTAGAGGTGTACTAAGAAAGGGTTTTTTAAAATTCAAGGGGGTGAAAAGGGATAAAAACGATTGTATGAAACTTCTTTGTTTTTTAACTTATAGATTTGAAAATTTGTTTTGGGGTACCTACTACTACTATCAAATATATTTGCCAAGGGTGGTTTTGGAAGGGTGAAATTGGGGATGAAATGTTGTATGAAAAGATCTTTGTTTTGAAGTTAACCTTTTGCAAATTAGTATTGTGATAGGAACTTAAAATGTCCAGGGGGTGAAATATAATAATACAAACATACCCTAAGGGATGAAATACATACATAGCATCACATCTTTTTCCCGAAGGCTACCCCTTTGCAGAGGTGTTTCGCACCCACATTTCGCCAGCTATGTTTGGTCCCATGAAATAGGGGGATGAAATAGTTGTGAAAATTATTAGAATATGGATGTCATTTTCGAGGTTTTCAGGGACACTGATTATATAAATGTTATCTTTAATGACGTAAAATGAAATTCAACTCCTGTAGTGGGGTGTTGTGGAATTAATGAATTGCCCTTAAAACAAAGACCTATGTAATATCGAAATCTACACGAACTAAGTCGCGGGCAAAAGCTAGTTCTTAATATAAGACTGCTGTTTCTCTGTGCAGTGTCAGTTTAAATCAATGTTTTTACATCATTAAGGCGGCAGCCAGGTGGCGGAGTAAAAAAACGGTGACGTAGTTACCATACACTCTTACGGTGACCATGGGACGAGAATACTTTAAGATTTTATAATGAAGTTTTGGAACAAAAACTTCATAAAAGTAGCAGGGAGCCGTTGGATCCAGACTGTCAAAGAATGGACGCTGTTGAAGTACTCTGAGACCAATTAAGTTATTTTATTTGTTCATACCACGGCAGTGGCAAACAGACGTACGGCCAGTCTGATAGTATCTTTATCATCAGGCAAAAAATGTGTTGATTGAATAAATATTGTAAACACACAATGTTTATTCAATTAACACATTTTTTTGATATGATAAACATTTTTACAGTGGTTATCTACTGTAACACGGTAAAGACCTCATCATCATCATCATTTCAGCCTATTGCAGTCCACTGCTGGACGTAGGCCTCTCCTAACACGCGCCATAGCACGAAAGCATAAAGACCTGAAATGCATAAATCCGTCTTATCTAACTGAAATTTCTCTATCCCTAGTCTACCATTTTATTATTCAAACATTAGAATTATTTTGGAGTATTTGGAAACTGGTAGGTGGAGGCGCGATTTTGACAGTAGAAATTAATGAATGTTAGAATGTGAGCGACACTGACAGCCGTCTGTGTTCACCAAAGAAAATATTTGATTTAATTTTAATTTAAGTGAGTGTATTTATGAAAACATGTTATCCTAGAGTGCACAGAATCGTGGTGCACCGTGAGTGCTGTAGTAAATGGGCTAATAAATTAGCCGTCCACCCAGTGTTTTACTCAGAAGCGGTAAGCAAAACAAAGCTCCTACTTAAGAAAGAAACATACGATGGAATATTATACACTTATACGCCACAAAGAACTTTAAAGAATCACTGCTTTTACGCTAAATAGGCTCCGTTGCATGTAAGAGTGGCTGAGAAATACGTCACGAAAGAAATCTCATTTTTGGATACGGATCTATTCTTGAATTGAGATGCCGTAATTTAAACAAAGGCCCAATAAGAACTCCAACTAGTGAGACTTAGGACCTACCTACATACATATTTACATTCAATGCTCTCAACTCATTATACATTCCATTCATAGCTGACAATTTACATATAAGATTGTGCCCCGGTGTCATTGTTAATTAAAAGCCACATATTAAAGTGTATGAGTAATATAATGAGAATTTACTTATGCTATCGACATGAAATTTCGAATAGTTTTGCTGATCCATAACTACTTAATACGATTTAAAAAATTGAAAAATGTTTTATTTTCTCTGCAGAAGCGGCCAAAATAGGTGGTTGAAATTTTAAATTAAGATACATTACATCAAATTTTTAATCGGGTTTCAAATGAAAGGGCTTTGTTACCCATTCTAAAACCTATTTTTATTTATTATTACACCCCCACAGTTTTTGACTTAGGATTAAAAACATCAAAAAAGTACCATACCAGAGAAAAATATACGGCCAGCATAAAAAGTGCCAGAATTGAATTGACGATGATAATTCAATTCTGGCACCAATCTCGTTCAGTAATGTATGTATGCTATGAAATTATGGATATGTTAAACCACTTTTCATGCCGACTGTATAACTATAGGTTCATTATAAAACTGTCCGTATCTTCTTACATCCCTGGTTGTAAATGAATAAAATAGATAAGACAACGCCTTAATCTCGCGTGGGTTTATTATTATCACAACAATAATTATTCAAGTCTTTAAGTTTAACTAGTTTAAACACTAATTACTTAACATTTAAACTAGCTTTAAGATACTTGTTTACTTTATACATCTTAACTAAGTAGTTTGAAAGTGGCGCGGCGGTTTATTTTGTGTAACAACTTTACTCAGAATTGACTTGATTTTGTAGAGATACGCTGCTCCTATTAATTTTAATTAATAACTTTTTTTAATTATCTATTTATTAGACTACCTGCTGTCACCCGGGGTTATTAATTATTTTATTTTTATTTTTTTTAAATACGAATACCACTGACGGGGTCAGTGCCTTTTTCTATATCAACTCTTTCATACAAGTCTATTCTATTGCGGGTGGATGTATGGTGATGATACATTCAGAATCTTATGTCTACTCTTAACTATGCTTATATTTATGCTTATATATATATATATGCTTATACTTTTGCATGTCACCCGGGGTTTCGCTCTCGTGGATATTTCTTTGGCTATTACTCAGCTACTTTTGGTCGTAGCGTGATGTTATATAGCCTATACCTTCCTTGATAATTGGGCTATCCAATACTAAAATATTTTTTCATATCGGACCAGTGGTTCCTGAGAGACATTTAGAGTTTCTAGCGTTCAAAATAACAAACTCTACAGCTTTATAATATTAGTATAAATTTAAAAATAACTGCCTCGATGGCGCAGCGGAACTGTGTACAACTGCTGCGTAAGTGGTCGCGGGTTCTATTCCCGGGTAAAGCAACAATCATATTGCGTTTATATTTATTTTTAAACTTTCGCGTTGCATGATAATATTTATTGATTTAAAACGGGAATTCACGCGATTATGATTTAGGTATTTACATACCTTATGGTGCTTGACGTTTCGACCAGGTTACACCGGCCGTGGTCACAAGCTGACTATATATTATATTGTATATATACCGATATTGCGTTTATCTGTTTTGAAAGTGTCAGCTCGCTTAATGAGGAAAGACTTATCCAATCATTAGCAACCCATTAATGTCCTACTGCTGGGCTCGGGTCTTCATTCCTCTGTCTAGAGGGTTTAGGCCATAATCTACACACGCTGGCTTAGTGCGGGTTGATGGATCAGACACACACACAACACACACATACAGTTAAAATTTGTTTTAGAGTTTCTCAGGTATGGGTGGGGATGTAGGTTTCCCCACAATATTTTCCTTCACCGTTAGCAGGTGGTAAGTCACTTGAGTGGTATATATAAATGCCTCAAAGTGAAATCCATATTAAATTTAGTACTCGGACCGGATGATTTGCATGCCGGACATATCCATTCAGCCACCATCTCTTATCGCCCATTAGGATACATACTCCTAACATATCTAGCGAAATGTGAATGTGATATACCTCTGCCTACCCTTTCGAGGGTAAACGTGATACTTTTTTGTGTTAACTCCAATTCATATTTTATTTCCTGTGAGATTTTTCATATAAGATATTTATTCCAGTCATTAAAATATAATAATTGGACCCCTTTTCCTATATCAAATTCCACAGTTGCAATATTTCTTGTTGCGCAGCTTTTTTCCTAATGAACCCAATTTCTCACGAATGTACGGTCTAAGTTATTTTAGATGCAAGCTGAACTGAAGCTGTACGCAGCTATCGATACTATTATTTAAAAGCTGAAGAGTCTGTCTGTTTGGTTGAACGCTAGGATATAGGAACTGATCCGATTTAAAAAATAATTTTAGTGTTAGATAGCCCGTTTATCGAGGAAGCCTATAGGCTAATAACATAACGCTCCGGCCAATAGGACCTGAGCAGCCCCAAATAAAGAATAAAGGGAGCGAAGCCCCGTGTGACATCTAGTTTTTATAATTTCATAGAGAACCTGTAGCCTCGGATATCAAATTGGAATATTACACTTTACACTTAAATAAGCGCGACAACATCACAGTCGCTTTGTATGATACCCCGGAGAGAGATGTTCTTAAGCTTTACTAGTTGTCAAGTATTCTATGAAGCAGCCAAGTTTAAGTAGGTACTAAAAGGCGATAACACTGTAATGTTCTGAGAACTACTCTCTAGGGGGCTAGTTGGGATAGTTCAGTCGTCGGGAAGGACACTGCACAAATACTTAACATGCCAATGTAACTTAGCATGACGTCCAGCGAAGTTTCCAGAAGAGGTACTCGATCTCACAAGTTAAAGTGTTGTTGTGTCAAGATACAGTATTGATTCCAATTGATGTAAACTAAGGATCTGTTCACACAGACCGGCTTGGACAGGAAAGCAGATTTTTATTACGTTAAAAAATCATTGTATTATAAGGTTTATTTTTACTTGTCACTTCTTTTATTATAGTGAATGCTTGAGAGCAAACCAAACGTGCTTAGTGCGAAATAATAAAAGGAGCCGACCGGCTGCTACTGATGACGTACTCATACTCTTTCGCATTCACGCAGCCCACCGGGTCCGGCCGGCTCCAAGCGTATAATTCGCGCCGGTCTGTGTGAAAAGAAGAGTTCCAGCCGATGCTCTCCAAACCGGTCGGTGTGAACGGTCCCTAAATCTTACTATTTTATAACGATTAAATGGAAAATGCAAGTTAGACACATGATATTTTTTGTTAATAAATCTGGTAAATGAATGGCGTAGCTTTTAGTGGACATGTTTCCTATTACGTTTGAAAAATTATTTCTATTAATTTGTTATTAAATTGCCTGCTATTAATATTGATGTAACTGTTTAATGGGTACTTGGCTATGAATTTCTCTTTACCTTGGCACTCTTCAACATAGGTATATTTAGAAAAAAAGGCGAAAATGTATTTCTCGGATCGATCAAAGTTAAAAAGTGAACTGTCATCTTTAGAAGCGCTCGGACGTTGTTGAGTGTTTAACATTAATCAACTTAGAACAAAACGTAATTAATCATCTTCTTTATTCAAACTCGAAGAAATTGATCTTAATTAAAATTCAGTTATATTGAAACCTTTTAATTTACTTCACTTGGCATTTTCTTTCGAATTCGAGTTCAAGAAGTTCCATTACCGTACATCAATATGCGATAGGTCAATTTTAATATTATGTTTGTTAAATTTTAATGTTAGAAAATGAAAACGATGATGATGATATTAAAATTTTCAAATATTTGACAGCAATAATATATCGATAGTAATATCGATATTGCAGAATCAAATGTCAAGACTGCGAATAGGCCCTCAGGATCTTTTTAAGTCTTCTTTTTGCATCAGTTTCGTCCATACAAGAATTACGCCAAAAAAAATCGAGTGGTGACATTTTCCAAGGATATCCATCCATATATATCATTTTTTGTACTATATCACTGTTAAAAATGACGCAGCCTTCCAAAAGTTAGGGAGACTTTTTTGCCTCAATGCTTCTCCAAATTGATGGACGTTGTGACGAGTTGTGTCATAAGCCATTAATAAAAATATATCACACGGATGTGGCCAGCGAATATGTTACTTCTGAAATTGTGTTGTTGTAACAAAATATGACACAAATAGGAATAATACATATTATATAAATCGGAAATAAGAAAATACAATTGGATCTTTCTATCATAGAATTCACACACAAACATAATATATATTATGTATATAAACTTAGCTGGAGAAATGTGTGTACCCCTTTGGTAAAAAAAAACCACAACGATAACAAACAGGCATACGGCCCACTTGATGGTAAGCGTTTACCGTAGCCTCTGGACGCCCGCAACACCTGCAACAGATCATGAGCGCGTTGCCTACCATTAAACACGTATTTTACCCCTCATTAGAGAGTTCATCCCACATCCGCTAACCTCGTGATTCGAGACCATTGATTTGTAATGACCATTAAATTACAATTTTAATTAATTTATTTTAATATTTAGGATAACTTATTAAAAAATAAGAATAAGAATATGTTTACCATAAATATTATCATAAAACAATAATAAATACTCGTTAAAAATAATAAAATATACTCGTTTTAAAGTAAATAAAACATATATTTGTTGTATATAATTAGCAAACTATGGCTAACTTTCAGTAATAAAAAGTTACTGAGCAACAAGAGGTAACACTGATGTTTCACTCAGAACAGCTACATTTTCCAAAGTTGAGATAGTCTAAGGTCTAGACATTCTCATTTGTTTATAAGCACTAAATTAGTTTCTGTGGCCGGAGGGGCTCGGGCTTGTGGAGCGTGTTTATTAAAAAGTGTTTACGACACTAGAATACTAATAATTTTTCGTTGTTAGCCGGCTTTGATATTACTTTAATTCTGTTTCTTGGATAAGTTTACTGTTATTAAATGTAAACGTCATAGTTGTGGTATTTTGTTATGTTTACATAATGATAGTCTCTGGGCTTAGGTATGTCACTCATGTTTTCTTTAACAGAACCATATAATTTAACTCCCGATTACCGACTTTCACCATATTAAGCGTATGCATTAAAACTGCACCTATCTGATAAACATTTGTGTTTTAAGACAACGCTTGCACTTTACGGGCCAAATTCACAGTCGTAACTTTACTTTGTAAAATACACTTCCCAAAGTAAATTTTGAATGCCGAAAATTTCTTTACTTTTTTAAATTTACAGACAGTACCTTGCCTTTACTAAGTAACCAGAGGATAGTTTTGGAAAGTAAAGTAAGAGTATGGCAGGATTATGAAACTTCATATTGGTTGAAAGTTGATCTTTCCTTCAAAGTACAGTCAAATTGCAATTTCGGCCTAGGCTTCGCTCACTTTTTAAGAGAACGGGAATAAGTACTGTGTCGCGGGGGACTTTAAAACTATACAATTAACACCACAAAGAACACCTAGACTCCAAATAAATATCTATGAATTACACAAATATTTTATTCTTGTGGGAATCGAAATAATCCTAACCACTACGCCACGGACAGCAGAGTGCGTATATCCCAGCCGCAAACATCGTCAGTCATATATAACAATTTCATAGTGTTTATTTTGTTTAACAATGTGCTGAGTTGAAGTATAATATAGTCGGTGATCAGTCACTAGTGTCGTGCGTCGTGCGCGTCGTGCTAGCTTGTCTACGATGACAAATTGTAGAGGCGAGCTTCGCTAGTTTTTCCTATCATGTAACTAATGGTTGGTATTGATTTTAGGACTTTGAAACAAAACCATTTTTTTAAGAAGGAAAATGACTCGCCTGTCCAAAGAAACCCAAGGATACCCAAAGAATTCTAACGGACTGGAATACCCAATAAAACCCCTCTGTGCACCGTCATACCAACCCATCTAGCCAGCGTGGTATAATAAATTCCCTTCAAAATGTTTGTAGGAGACCCGTGCCCAGCAGTGGGACATTAATTGAGTGTCACAGTGGCGCAGTGGTAAATAATAATAATAATTTTTATTTCGATTCGGTAAAGGTAGTCGCCTCGCCACTACATCGCCGTGCTGGGTGACGTGGGTTCGATTCCCACACGACACAAATATTTGTGTGATTCATTGATATTTGTTTCTAGTCTGGGTGTACTTTGTGTCCGTTAGTTTAATGTTTGTAAAGCTCCCCGCGACACAGGGCTTGTTCCCTAGTGCGGGCGTTGTCTTTTAAAATAGAATAGAATAGAATAGAATTTATGGGTTGTTATTATGACGATGATGAAATTTATTGTGTTAATTTCATCATTCAACAAAAATTGTGTTTTGTAAGTCCAGATTCATTTAAAACAAGGTGTATGTGCATTTTTGCGTGAGTTATTTTTGTAACTGAACCTGACATCGGTAAAACCCAAGTCACATCTAAATTTTGTCCTGTGGGGGAATCCAATCCTCAGAAGATTGATGAGGTTTGGAAGTACAACATTCTAAAATAGGCGTTAAGACAAATTGCAAGTATAATATGTAAGGCTTATAGTCGCTCATAAATTAGCTCATAATGGGTTGCGAGCCTTAGTAATTTAATAACTATATAGTGGTATCGAAGGATCGGGTTTCTAACCGTCGTTATGTAATGATGGATTGCTTTTGGACGTTTTGAGTTAATACCGGTGAGATCAAGCAGATGACATCTGTATACCCTTACTCGTGTTTAAAGACAGATAAGGTTATTATAGATCAGGGTTTCTTAAAGTGGTCTCCATGGACCTCTCAGAGGTCAGTGACAACACTGTGACAAGGGTCCAGCAGCAGTTCAGTTAACTCTTTACGTTTGATTGACCACTCCTTGAGTATTAACTCAGTTTTAGTATGTGTAAGTTTGGTGTCAAATGTACGTCTTACGGCTAATATTATTATCATGATGAAGTGTTAGTTAAATACCAATGAAAAATTTATGAATTATTATCTATTCCATGGAATTTTAGCAAAAGTAAAAGTGGCCCGTTACTGAGAAAATATTTTGTCCTCTAAAAAACCTATCTCTTATCTGTGGTTCAAGTAGTGCTGTGTCCTTCATGAATAACGTCATCTATTTATTGTAGGTCCTAGATTATATTTCTTAGCTTGAATAAGATGATGCCTGAGGTAACAAGTTTTGTATCATGAAGGTCTTTAAATCCTCCAGGGATTCCAAAATATCACCTTGAGAACTATCAAAAGTGCGCACTGGTTTGTTAGGGCAAGTGAGCAACATTAGCGAGAGATACAAAAAAAGACTGGGCAAACACACTAACAACCTGGCAAAAAGCTTACTATATCAATCAATCAATCAATCAATCAATCATCTTTATTTGCGAATATGGGTACAATAGTGATCTTACAAATATATGGTTTCCTCCATACTCCACCAAATAGGCATGCAAACATTTTTGGTTACAATTATAGAATATAAATAATTTAATTAAAAACAATGGAACAAACTTGGGTATATTTATGGTCCCTTCTTTGTCATATATTAATATTGATTGGCATGTCAGATATTCCAAGCTATATAATTTCATTTCATTTTATCAGTCATATATTCATTAACAGAGTAGTAACATCTTGACGTTAGAAAAGTGAATAACAGTTTTTTATATATTTGTAAATTCTCTGCATTACGTATTGTGTTTGGTAAATTATTATATATTTTAGGGGCCATACCCATCACGCTCTTCCCAAACAATGATGTTGTGTGTGGTGTAACGCGAATATCATTTGCTCGCCTTCTAGAACCAAGAGTCTCAAATAGGCTGAAGTTACTTTTGACGAACACTGCCATCTCGTAAATGTACATTGATGGCAGTGTAAGTACCTTTAACTGTTTAAAAAATGGCTTACAGCTGTCTGTTGACTCCAATTTACAAAATGATCGCAGACACTTCTTTTGAGCTCGGAATGCATATTCATTATTGGTTGAGTTGCCCCAGTAGATAATACCATATCTTATGTTAGACGCGACTAAGCATTATAGGCCGCTAAGACGGTAGAGCGGTTTGATATTTTTGACAGCTTATATAGAGCATATGCAAATTGATTTAATTTATTACAAAGCATTTCAATGTGATATTTCCACGTTAGATTGCTGTCTAGATAGAGACCTAGAAGCTTGGCCTTATCGGTCTCAGCTATCCTAGTGTTATTAAAGTTTATGTTCATATTTAGTTTATTTGTTTTATTATAAAATGTCATGATTTTAGTTTTGGTGAGATTTATTTGTAAATTATTAATGTCCAACCAGTTTATTATATCCTTAAGGGCAGAGTTTATGTCATTTTCATATGCATTAATATTATTCCCTGTATAAATAATAGTGCTGTCGTCTGCAAATAAAAGCATTTGATGGGTTGTGGTTTTCGGCATATCATTTATGTATATTATGAATAGGAGAGGTCCTAATATACTGCCTTGTGGAACAGACATTCTGTTTTCCCTAGCTTTGGACATATACGTGGTTTCAGTTTTAGTTTTTGGACATATTCTATTAATGCTAGTTATTTGTATACGATTTGTTAAATAAGATTTAATGAGCTCTAACACATTACCTCGCACTCCATATCTTTCTAACTTATGTAATAGTATTCTGTGGTCCACATAATTAAAAGCTTTCGTCATGTCCATTAGGAGCGCTGCAACCGGCGTTTTTTTATCAACACAACTAATAATTTTGGACATAACCTGATATATTGCCATGTTTATGGTTTTATTTTTTCTGAAGCCATATTGTTCCTTAGAAATAATGTTATTCTTTTCAAAAAACGGGTATAAACTGTTATAAATAACCTTTTCTAAAACCTTCGAAAAGATTGGGATCAATGCTATAGGTCTATAATTAGCTAGCAATTTTTTATCTCCTTTTTTGTGTATGGGTCTTATGATAGTAGTTTTTAATTTTTCTGGAAAAAAACCATGTTCAATACATAGGTTCACTATGTAACTTAAAACTGGTGCAATTATAGGTGTTACCAATTTGATTATTTTTGTATTAATACCATCATGTCCGCAGCTATTAGTATTTTTTAGTGAATTTATTATATTAATAATGTCCATAGGTGATGTAGGTCTCATAAATATAGATTTAGAATTAATGTCAATATTGGAATGAATAGTATTAGGAATAAAATTGTGATTTATAGGTTTAATTTCGTCAATAAAATAGTCATTAAAAGTTTGAGCAATGAGCTGCGGCTCATGTACTTCAATATCATTAACTACAATACTGGTTGCTATATTTCCTTTAGGAAGGTTAAAGGTATTTTGATTTATAATGTTCCAGGTGGCTTTTGACTTATTTTTAGCTGTGTTAACTTTGTATGAGTTTTGTGATAGTTGCGTTAGGTGTATAATTTTTCTTAGTCGCTTTGAGTATTGTGTTAGAACCTGTTTATTTTTAATGTTAGGGCAGTGTCTGAATTGCCATAACATTTCCCTTTTTTTTTTACAACACCTTTGTATGCCCCGTGATATCCAAGTAGGTTTCTTACGGATCGACATTTTTACTTTTTTAAATGGAAAACATAAGTTATAGAACAGCACAAATAAATCGTGAAACTGGTTGAATGCCGCTTCAGGGTGAGAGTTGCTATATACGTTATTAAAGCTAAGTTTTTTGATACAGTTCATGAATTTATCCTTGTTCTCTGAGGAGTAATCTCGTTTAAGTACATACCAATGTTTTATAGTGTAGGTTTTTTTGACTGGACATTTCACCAGTTGAGCAGTGTGATCAGATAAACCCAAATCATGAACTTCGCTCTTACTGCCTCTAATATTATGTATAATATTGTCAATGCAAGTACCACTAATTGGACGTGTTGGCTCTTTTATGCTTAATTTAAGATTATAATTTAGAAGTAAGTTTTTAAAGTCATCTGATATCCTAGTGCTATGTAATATGTTGATGTTAAAGTCACCACATATAACCATTTTGATACTATTTTTTGTAGCATTATACTTTGACAGTATTTTATCCAAAGTATTTTGAAATACACTTAAACTGCCCTTGTCTGTTTTGGGTGGCCTATAAACACAAATAATCACTATTTTATGCAACGTTAACTCAATTGCGCAGCATTCTATGATGTTTGGGATGTTGTATTCAGTAAAGTCAATAGTATTGTATTTATGGGATTTACCAATAAGTATGCATGTTCCTCCGCATCTCGTGTCTCTATTAGAGTATGTTACAATATCATAGTTCGGCAAGCATAAATGTAGTTGGTCCCCATCTTTCATATTATGTTCGGTGATACAAAGAATGTCTATGTTACGTCCCTTACACGAAAACTCTTCTAAATATACGCTTAGTAGATCTGACTTACCCATCAAACCATTAATGTTTTGGTGGAGTATTGTAATATGGTTATACACGAAAAAGATTATTGTCTGTGTCATTATTTATTTCTTTTGAAGTTATTAATGTTTCAGTATCTACGATTATTTCTTGAGGTTCACATGTTTGGGTCGCCTGGTCGAGTTTATGCAAAGTTGATGGGCGTTTTTGATTTGTATACATTTCAAATTTTATTTTATAATTTATACGTAAAATTTCTTTTAATAAATAACGACATATATTAATAGCAAAGTTATATTTAAAAGGTACTAGTTGGCTATATCCGAGGTCAACAAATGTTACATTGAGTTGGAGGCAAATGTGTCGTATTAGATCGTTTAATTTATTCTCATTTAGGTTCTTGTTATAGGGTACCTCTGTAATAATTATATTTACATTCTTGTTCTTTTTTAACCACATACTGCTACATACATAGCTTACTATTTGTGGAGCTTGGTTTACAGATAGTTGCAAGCCGCTATTTAAAAAATACCGAATACTACCACTGGTTTGCATGTACATCAAGGAACTCTGTGTTTTTGTTAAAATGCACCCATATTATTTTGAAAAATATCCAGAAAAAAAAGTCAGAGGTGATAGGAATAAATTCAAACTTAAACGTCCAATGTGCAAATCAGACATACATATACGTAACTCATATATTAAAGCTATAGAAGTGTATAACAAATTACCTAATAGTTTCAAAGACTTGCCTCTTACTATTTTCAAAAAGAGAATAACCTCATGGCTTATTGAGAAATGTTTTTATAATTTGAAAGAATTTATGGAATTTAAAGAAACTCATGACATTTAATTAATTGATGCTGGTAATAATATAATTTAATTCATTAGTATATTAATCACAATTAAATCACTACTATGACATTCGTGACATCAAACTTTGACATATATAATATTGAATGACATTAATTAATTAAGTATCACTGGAACATAACTTTTGACATCTAATTTATAATTTTTGTATCACTAATTGTTTTATCTTTAATTTTAATATTTACGTACCATTGTTATGGTAGAATGTGTTGGAACTATTAATATGTAACACCATTGTAACCACATTTCTCGTAAATAAATGTATTTCTATTTCTATTTCTATTTCTATATCCACAAGGAAATATCAGACATCAAAAAGATGGCACATACTGGATCTGGATCAAAGAACATAATTAAAAACTCAATATGTATATAATAATATACTATACTAATAATATACTCAATAATATACTCCATATGTTGTCATTTAATGGAATGTCAAAAAAACATTACAAACATAATATTAGTAACACGACTATTAATTATGCCATTATGTGCGCTGGCCCTAAAGATTCGGAAAGTTATTTGGTTAATATAATAATAAAAATACATTTAATAAAAAAATACACTTATTTAAAAGTTTGATAAAAAATAATTATGCTAAAATGTATTCAAGCTTTAAAAACAAATAGCATTCTTTTTAAAAGAGTTAGCTGTTTTAGGTTTCCCTTTAAGCCAAAACAACGGGTTGATTACTCATCAACCCTATCTTTGGCTATATACAAGTAAAGATATTTCGAGTTTTAAATAACTGATGTAACAAGAAAAACTTAATAAAAATCGCGCTTTTGTAATATGTGCAAAAAAAACAGAAACTTTGACGTAGCGAGCGAAATATTCTCCGGAAAATCCGAGTTGAACTTCTTCTTAAAGTTTCGGTCAAAAAGTCAACGTAACTTGTCGGTGGTTGGTTCGCGGAATTGGAAAATTACTGACGTAAAACTAATGTAGTTTTGTGGTTCTTTTGGCTGGTGTTCGTCTTTACTGTTACAGAATAATGTCACGTGATGTTTTCAAGCAAAAATTTATTGATTGAATTGTTAATGCTTTCTCATCGTGTAACTTTTAATTATCTCACCGGCAACCCATTAAGTCCCACTGCTGGGCTCGGGTCTCCTCTCCTCTATCTATAGAGCTGGGAGGGTTTAGGCTATAATCCACTCACGCTGGCCTAGTGCGGGTTGGTGGATCAGACATACTCATATAATTTCTTCTAGTGTATGTGGGTTTCCTCACGATGTTTTCCTTCACCGTTAGCAGATGGTAAGTCACTTGACTAGTACATATAAATTCCACAAAGTGGAATCCACATTGGTACTGCCGGTCGGGATCGAACTCGGACCGCGTGATTTGCACGCCGGTTCTTTATCCATTCAGCCACCGTCGCTTTTTTTTAATTATCTATTTACCTCTAAATACACACGTAGCATACGTAGCATTTATATATGTAATTATAAGTTTAACATCAATTTGAAAAAATCTTTGCTTTCAATTCGCATTTACTATTTAGATAATTAAATATCCTACGTTTTGTATCTGGTGCTGCAAACATATAGGCGGGCCGTAGGTAGGTTTACACCTTCATTGTATAAAAAAAGAACCCATCCTGAAAAACTGAACGACTTTAAGCTGACAGCTACTGTATGTCTCATAAAGTTTGCAAAGACAAAGATATTTATTTGTGAAAACATGTGTGGATGATATTAAGTATACATACAAGGATACTACTTATATGATAATTAATATTAGGTGTACAATAATTGTTTGTATCTACATGTTTGACAATTACTGGTGTACAAATATTAGGTAGGTATAGTAATAATATAGTTATATATAGTTTTCTTTAAATTGATTTTTAGGTTATTGTTTTGCCTCCATGAAATAATATGAGTTAATGTATTATTAATGTCAGAGTTAATAATAATAATAATAATATTCTACCACATTCACACAGCGCCATCTAGTCCCACAGTAAGCAATTATATTTGCTTGTGTTATGGGCACTAAACAACTGATATACTACTTAAATACATTATTTTTTTTTTTGTAAATACATACATATTATAGATAAATTACACCCAGACACAGAACAAACCTTTATGCTCATCACACAAAGATTTGTCCTGGGTGGGGATCGAACCCACGACCTCCGGCTTAGCAGTTAGGGTCACTAACCACTAGACCAACAGGCCAGTCAAAAGAGTTGTAATCATTTATGTCTTTGCATGCAATTATAATGGTACTATCATCAGCGAATAATGTCCTAGGGCGAGTTGTTGCGTTATAATAATATAAAATAAACGCAAAAGCTCAAAACTCCAATACGATTTTTCCGAGTTGCTGTAGCAGTTTTCTTGTGTGTCTGATAACATAATTATATATATATACCATCTCTTTTCAAATACATACAATATCACTAAGATAAGCATGATTGGTGCTTACGTAATACATAACATCTTTGATAAGAATACTCTTAAAAAGTAATTGAGGAAAGGACCCATATCGGCGGGATATTACTATGTAATCGATAACAGTGACGCTTGTATTAATATACGTTATCGAGAAGTTAATCACATCTAAACCGATTAGTTCTACGATCGTCAAATGTTACATGCGTTAGTCTAATCATAATACTCCGTCTCTTTCTCATAGGGTTGTACGTTCATTCATCGATAAAATAATAACGTATCTGTCGACTTCGGGATGTTACCCGTTGTGCAACATAAACTGAAGATAGTACTACATCAAAGAAGAGTGTATAATCTCGCGTTTGTTCTACCTAATGTATATATAATTCATATATATGGTAACTTTCAGTCTGAAAAAGGGTCACCTGAGTTTTTTTGAAGTTTTTCTTCAATATTTGTACATAAGAGTACATAATAATATCAATTCACTGATAAGAAGAATCACGAGATAATTATATTTTTTTAGTAATAAATAAAGTAGCTTAAAAATAAAGCAGGTATCGATATGAAAAAGTTCATCACTATCTCATATCGTCGGACTCATAAACGCGAACTGCTCATTATTTCCAAATTTAACGATGATTGCACACACGTACGTACGTATATGGGACAATTTCGTTATACTCGTATTACAGACGTTCTTAATTAGGCTAAATGACGAAAAACTTAAGGTTTTAACACTGAACTTCTTAACTTGATCTTTGGAATAATTTTAATAGGTATAACAGCTTCCTTTGACTACACAATTCTTTTAACACAATCCATAAGTCAAAGTAATTTCAGAAATCGATTATTTTATATCTGAAGGAGTTGCCAGAAGTGTAACACTTTGGCCAGTACACTACTATGACCAGGGTTGAAAATTAAATGATGATGATGATTCTGAACTCCAGGTTTATTCTCAACTGTAAAAGTATTCAGTCAATGATAAGTAGTTAAAAATATAAATAACATTTTAAAAATGCAACTGTTTGTGCGAAACAAATATCGAAATAAAATATTCAGACTGTTTATATGAATGTTCGGATTTCAGTAATCCATAATAAGTACAACATACATAATCCAGTCGCAATAAAATATTATTATGAATATATTTTTCTGTTACTGTATTTTACGTTAGTTACGAGATTAAAATCTTCAAAATATCTTACTACATTAGCCTTTTCATTATTAATATTATTTCCGTACTTTTTAAATTTTAAAAAATATTCATTTCCAGTCGCGATGTACCTAGCAGTTTATATTCAAACTGTTCCCTTTGGTCTTTGCCTTTTGTCTCTCTTCTCCTGTTGTACATAACATAGTTTTCTGGTGCTTTGCTTATGATCAGATCTTCTTCAGGAATAATAATAATAATATTCTACCACATTCACACAGCGCCATCTAGTCCCAAATTAAGCAATTATATTTGCTTGTGTTATGGGTACTAAACAACTGATATTATATAGTACTTAAATACTTTTTTTTTTGTAAATACATACATATTATAGATAAATTACACCCAGACACAGAACAAACCTTCATGCTCATCACACAAAGATTTATCCTGGGTGGGGATCGAACCCACGACCTCCGGTTTAGTAGTCAGGGTCACTAACCACTAGACCAACAGGCCAGTCAAAGAATGTTTAATGTTTGTAAAATTTGAAATTCAATTGTATTTGTATTATCCATCTATATAATTATGCTGTACTAGAAGTCGCGTGGAGCGTCGCTTCCGTCGTTCTTTGTTTGGCCACTGCTCAGCTCTTATTGCCCGTAGCGTGATGTTATGAAGCTTTTAGCCTTTCTCGTTTAATGGGCTATTAAACACTAAAAGTTTTTTTTTAATTGGACCAGTAGTAGCAAACTCTTCAGCTTTATAATATTATAGTAAAGATTAATTTTAAAATTCACAAAGACTTATTAAAGTCACGATATTTTTATTCACGATACAGAATCATTTCTGGTAATAAAACATTTGGGCATTTGCTGATGTTTATATATAGTGACAAAAGCTGTGGAGCTGAGATTTTATGTAACAAATAACTCTGGTCCCCGTCTTTGATGTTGCAATGTCCCATCTATCCCTCATAATGTCCCTCGGGTATCGTAAAACAAAATTAAAGAATTGTTTACAAACCCACATAACTTTTAAAGTTTGACGTCATCTCTAAAGCTCATTCGTTGTCTTATTAAAAGCTTATTTTATATAACAACAATGTTGTTGTTGACAACAAACATTTAATTAAAGACTTGAAATGACAAAGAGTTTTTAGTGTCGTAAAGCCGTAAAATATGAAACTAAATTTAAAAATTCTTCGTCTTCAAGTCGCTTGATATTTTCCTCAAGTTTATCTGCGGCGCTATCTCTTTTGTTCCCAATTTCTTGGGATTTGAGGATCAAAAAATGACTCAATTTAGATTTAAGATCTAATGTGAGTTTTAGACAAAAATAAAGACAAAGTTTCTTTATTGAACAAAAATATTATGGTAGTACAGACGTGTAACAAAATTGTTTGAAATTAGTACATAATAGATCTACCCGTAGAGTTTTTATTTTCATATTACAAACAGACACTAGAATTTAATTTACTTGTCATTTTTTTCATCATTACAACCCATAATTGTCCCACTGTTGGGCGCGGGTCTCCTACAAACATTTTGGAGGGAATTTGGCCTACTATACCACGCTGGCCAGATGGGTTGGTATAGGGTTTTTTGTATCGAATTTTCCTTTTCTGCACTGCGAGAAAAGGAAAATTCGATACAAAAAACCCTCTCTCTCCCTCTTGTCTGCTTAAAGTTACTTCCTTAGTCACCTTATACGATACCTACGAGATGAAATGGGGTATTGACAGTCATATCACTACATAGTATAAAACAAAGTCACTGTCGCTGTCTGTCCCGGATTTAGAAGCGTTTTTTTTTAATAGAGTGATTCAAGTGGAAGACTTATAGGTATAAAATACATTTAACGCGGGTAAAGCAGCGGGCGGAAGCTAACTTTAATATAAAAGAAATCGCTTTAAGATATCCGCTTCAGTGATTAAGATAACCCTTTTTCCAAATTCTTAAGCAATACAAATATTATATCAGATGTAAAAACTCTCGCTATTTATTACATGAAACGAGTGCTAATATATTATAACACTCGGTATATTATACTACATTATACTGTACACTTTCACGTGAACTGTTTATAGAACCTATTAACACTTCACTTGTAAAGCCGACATGTTACCGACGAAAGCCATTTTAAATTACGACTTGGGACTAAACAGTTCCTTTTAAAATATTAAATTCCAAATCAAAAGTATAACAATCGATTTTTGAGTATCATTTTTCCAAAAACAAGTTTGACTTTTTCGAAAAAGGTTGACTTGAATTTGAGTTCGTTTTAGATGTTGAATCATTGATATTAAAATGAAAACTTTAGTAGTAATCGTCGTGATTATGTTATCATGGACTGTAGAAGGTGCTGAAGAAAGAAACGAAGTCGAGCCCAGAGGGAAAGGGTACAAGCTTGCATTGTTAAGTAAGTAATATGTTTTATTTTAAATTTTATCGAATTGTGTTAGTTATTGAAAATTAAAAGATAAATTCAAAAGATTATTTCTTATTGCATTTTTCTTACATTAAATATTTCATAAAAATATACCCGTAAATGACCTAACTAATAAATTATGTGATTGCCTAATTAAAAATAAAATTAATGTACTGTATAGAAAAGTTATTGTTGCGACCTTAATTGCGAGACATTTTATTTAAATTGGCACCGGCTTAATGAAAAGCGAGAAAATCAGTAACAGAAACTTTACACTGCCGTAAAGCCATTCAACAGTTAACTATCCGTTAACTCGTTAAATACAAAGCTTAAAATCAATTGAAACAGTTAATTTTCCACTAAATGAATCCATTAAGTTCTTTACAATCAAACCATTAAGTTCGTTAACTAGGCAGTCCGAGAACTTAACGAACTCAAACAACCATTCATGTTACCTTTGCATTGTTTGCGATCGACATTTTTGTAGACGATGTTATAATCTACACTTATATTATAAAAGTTATTAAGTTTATAGGCTACTTAACATCACGCTACGGCCAATAGGTGCTGAGAAGTGGCCAAATAAAAACGACAGGAGCGAAGCCTCGCACGACTTCTAGTCGCTCATAAAGAAGAGTAGATGAAATCCACGTACCGATTTAAATAAGCTTTAAATAAAATAAACTGCCCTTACTCTACTATTTCTATTAATGCCAATGGCCAAAGTACAAAATCAAGATTCTCGAGCTCATTCTCGATTCCCTCTGCATAGAAGTGGTACACCAACAGAAAAACTCTAGTACGATTTAAATGTGAATCGGAGACAAATTGGATATTTTCTCAAAGAAAAGCTTTTTCTATTATTGAATGCATTAAGTTCAGTAAAAAAGCATCTATCTTATTGTGTCTGCGGTTGGCGAAGTTCTTTTAAATAGAAAAACTGAATTATTCTGCGGATATTGAAAACTCATTGTTATTCAATATCCTTCTTTCATCCATAATAGATGGACTTGTAAAACAACAGATATCATTTGGACCTCATAGTGCTTCTTTATTTGTTATTATAGTATTTTAGAAAGCCAGCCACTCTATTCTCCTAAATTGTTAAATTCCGATATGAAAAATGGCATGCATTTTGCTATTTGTGCATTTTGTGTGTGGTAGTCATTTTGTGTTTTGTACACTTTGCTCCAAAGGGATTATTTGACTTTAGAATCATTTTAGAAAGTAAAGAAGCTGTTTTTAAAGAGTTCCTAAAAAGGTAACAGTTATGCAAAACATGGTGAAGAAGGCTGCGTACCCGGAAAAAATTCTAAGGTTAGGTCTGATCCACTAACTCGCACTAGGCCAGTGTGCGTGGATTACTTATGGCCTAAGTCCTCTCAACGGTTCTGTTGGAAAAGGTGAGATTCGTGCCCGTGTGATATTAAAAGGTTGATATTTTTATTGGATTATTTATATATTTTTACTACCAGCCCGATGGTCAGATGATATCGTCAAGATCATAGGATCTGATTGGACGCGGCTAGCACAGGACCGTGAGAAGTAGCGCTGCAGAGAGGGGCCTTAATACCCAGCAATGGGTGGATGTGGGCTGATGATGATGATGATGATTTTTATAATTTATAGAAAGTTTACATCAAAGTCATATAATGTTTAGACAACAAACATATTTGTAATGAAATCTGATAACTATTGACTGAATCTGTCGAAATTAAAATCGGCCGAAAGCTTTCCAATCAACATTGACACGGTAATTACGCCTCTGTACCTAATGAAATTATATAGGTACAGGTATTCAAATTGTTGTGCCTAATTGAGTTTTTGTTTTCAATTATTGTAATTGTTTCGTTTTTTTTTAAAGTCAACACTCGCGTTTGGGTTGTGTCGCTGGAAAGTTTACAATTATACAACTAAACATACCATAGCGTCACAGCTTTTATAATAAAAATATTTCGATGGCTATATTTGGATGGATTTCAAACAATAGGAGGCGAGCTCCGGGCCTGTACTAAGAATGAAATATCAGAAAACCCCAATACCGCTTTTGACCAACCCCAGAATATAACCCTGGACTGCTGTGTGAGAGGTAGTACAGCAGCAGTTTAGTAGTATTTTAGTAGTATTATATTTGCAGTATATATATTTGCAGTTTGAGTGTACTCAAAGTTTGACTCTAAATAAAAATATGTTGGCGGCAGAAATATCTATTCTACCAAATGTCTGCTGAACAATCTCATATCACCACTAGACCAGTAAGGAAATCGTGTAATAATAATAATTTTAATCCTGAGTAAGGATCTCCTCTCCTCCGTTTACGCCACAATTCACACATGTTGGCTTAGTGCGTGGTAGAATTTCATCTAGGATAATTATGTGGATTTTCGGACGATGTTCTCCTTTATCGTTAGGAAATGGTAATTCACATGACAAATACACATAAGCTACTTAGGAAATTCACATTGTTACTGACTCTCGGAATCAAATTCGAAGCGTATAGTTTGCATGCCAGTCGCTTATGCATTCGACCACCATCGCAATTGTATTTTATTTAAAACAGTAACTATCAAAGGTCTTCTCTTTGTTGCAGCCAACCTCGCGATAGCAATAGCAGCGAAAATTGGCCTGTACAAGATTATTTTAAGCGTAGCTCTGCTTGCCGCCAGCATCAAAATGTTTGTCATACTAGCTTGGGCATTAAGAATATACAAACATGTACCAGATCCTTACTTACATTATAAACATTATGACTATCACGACAAGTTTAGTCACCAAGAGCCTTACGACCCGTATCGTGGTAAATTCAATCATGACAAGATCAAGTCCAGCTATGAGACGCTAGATTTTCTTGCTGATTTGGTTACGAAACACTCTTGAGTATAATTTAAGGTAGGAATCATTTTCTTTTCTCAAAGTGTAGGGTCTCGGATTTTAATCATTTTTGTTAAACGTTTAGCTGTTAAGATTGCCAATTGTAGAGGTAAAATGTGTACAATGTTTTAAATAATTATATCGTGTGCCCATCAAAATTCTTTCCTCACTACATTAAGGAATAATACCACACGAGAAAGGCGGATAGGTTGTAATTATTTGGCAGGCGCTTAGCTGGCTCGGCGCATAGGCAATCATAATAACTTGTGAAAACTAACCCGGGATGTACTTAATTTTTTTAAATAATAATTTAAGAAAAAACTAGCGTTTAATTTAAAATGGACATTCTCGTGTTGAAATTGATATTACTGATTTTTTATTCTATATATTTCTGTTATGCAGCTAAATATTTAAAATACATAATTATAAAAGTACACAAGTGTTAAAATCACACTTACTCTTACACTTACTCTACTTATATTAATGTATTAGTGTGAGTGAGTTATAACATAAAATAAAATACCTAATTAGTTTTAACTTAGTGATGTTTAATTGAAGTTTGCTCTTCTAATTTATATAGGCACTATTACAAGATACATTAATCACGATTTGACTACTTTCGAAAGAAACCCTTTTTTCTTGTCTTTTTATAATTTTAGGCACAAAATGAGTTTAACCAAAAGATTTTTCCACCAATTAAGTACATTAATTGAAGAAAACAGATCTTTACCTAACTTTCCACTCTATTAAGAACTTAAAAAACAATTCTGAAGTTTATTCTTATGAAATAATAATGGAAAGAAAGAAAAAGAAAAGAAACATTTATTGGTACAGCACAGAGACAGAGTAAAAATACAAGGAAATGATGTAAAAGATACACAGAAAAAGTAAAAGGTACAAACAATTAAATATATAAATAAATAAAACAAAATACCACAAATTACTAAATCATAACAAAAACTGTAGTAAATATGTGTCTCGCGGCTGCAACCAAAAGGCGTCCAGTTCAGCATTGAAGCCAGGTCACCAATTATAGGTACCTGGCGCTGGTTTTCGACTGGAACCTTGGCAGTTGACATACACGGATGTCATAAGAGCGGCTTTATATTTAAATTATGTACTTCTAAGTTAATATTTAGGTAGATATAAGTATATTATGCCATCAAATTAAATTTAAATGCGCAATTATGAATGTAAATAAATATTAAATAATAATTCTTAAAGACATTATTGGATTATTAGATATTATATATTATTATTCTTAGATTTATTATTTTCAATTGGGTATCGGACCTTTATTATTATATTATAATATTTTTATAATAATAGCAATAACATTTATTATTATCACTAGATTATTAGATATTATTTTAATTTTTTTATTATTACTATAATTTTCTTTTTTTTTTTTAGAAATTTGATTATCGTAGGATTAAATGAATGACATGTCAATATTGACGTTATTATGTGCCCGCTGTGCCTTCAAAAGGTGTTCCTTTAGATGATGTTTAAAGGTATAAACAGTCCTTAGTTGTCTTAAAGGTGGAGGAATGTTATTCCACACCTTAGATGCAGCGTAACGGAAGCTACCTTTGAAAGCTGCAGATTTGTGTGAATGAGAGGATAGCTGCTGTGAGCACTGCCTACTAGAACACTCCCTCCTGCTTGAAACCCAGCTTAGTTTATTATATAAGTAAGACGGCTCTTGATGTTTAATAATTCCAAACAATAAACAAGCCAAATGCAGTTTACGTCGGGATTTCATTTTAAGGATACCGTGCTGATTTAAAATGGGGGTAATATGTGTTCTAGGGGGAATAGTAAAGCAGAACCGCGCGCATGCATTCTGCACTCTTTGTATAAGTCGCTGTGTTCTAGCGAGGAGTCTAGGACTACAAACTACATCAGCGTAATTTAGTTTCGATAAAACCAAGGATTCTACCAACCGTAACCGCAATTCCGGACATAAATATGGTCTTATTTTATACAAGACTTTCAATCTGTAAAAGCAATTTTGGACTGCTGTAGCTACATGCTTTTCGTACCTAAGTTTAGAGTCCATGACTAAACCCAGGTTTTTAGCCTCAGATACTCTCTCTATTAGTTCGCCTTTAACAGCTACGTTTAGTGTTGAAGGTAACGTATTTAGCTGTTTCTCAGTACCAAATAATATGTACTTGGTTTTTGCAGGATTCAACACTAGACAATTCTCGTGCGACCAAGTAGCAATTCGATCCAAATCAGCGTTTAATTTGTTTATTGCTTCAATATATTGTGACGGTTTAAATGAAATATATAGCTGAACATCGTCCGCATATAAATGGTAATTGCTGTGGTGTATAGATGTTTTCATGTCGGCACAGTACAAAATAAATAAAATGGGTCCCAGAATTGAGCCTTGAGGTACTCCCCTTTTAAGTGACGTCATACTTGAGCACAGAGGGCTTCCATCGCTTTTTCGTAGTTCCACCATCTGTTTACGTTTACTAAGGTAGCTATCAAACCACTGCAATGACCCCCGCTCAAACCCGTAGTAGCTTAACTTAGAAAGAAGTAGTGGCACACTGATACAGTCAAAAGCGCGGGAATAATCTAACAGCACCAGCAGTGTGCACATACCCTGGTCCTGAGCAGACAGAATGTTGTCAGTCACGTCCATAAGAGCGGTGCACGTACCACGACCCTTCCTGAATCCTGACTGGAACGCAGGTAATATTTCATTTTTCTCAAGGTACGCTGTTAGCTGTTGGCACACCACTTTTTCCATTACCTTGGAAAGGCAGGGTAAGATACTTATGGGACGAAGATCTTTAATATCGCGGGGATTCGCTATTTTAGGGATGGGCTTAACGGTTGCAACTTTCCAAACTTCAGGATAGGTGGATGAAGCTATTGATAGATTAATAATACCTGTTATTGAGCGTAAAGTATGTGGTAGGGTTAGAAGAAGCATTTTTAAACTAATTTTGTCACATCCTTCAGCATTAGATTTCAGGCTTAAAAGAAATCGAGATATTGTGTCCTCAGTGACTGGTGAAATGGAAAAAGTAGCTGTGTTATATCTATGAAACTCGTAAAAAGATAAAAGCGAAATAGAGGTCAACTCATTGCCGGGAACATTTAAAAAATGTTGATTTACGTCATCAGGATTACTGAAGTGTGAAGGGAGATTCATGTTGTCCTTTTTAAACGGGAATATCGTACCTTTCAAATTTTTCCATAGTAAATTTGGCTTATGTATATGATTATTAATATTATGTTTAAAATAGGCTGTCTTCTCATTAAAAAGTGAAGTAGTCACTAGTGATTTTAATTCCTTGTAATAAAGCTTATGTTGTTCTAGTCTAGTTTTGCGATATTTGACTAACGCATCATCTCTCAAACTCATCATTACTTTAATGGTATCAGTAATCCATGGATATGATGCATCCCTAATAATACAGGTTTTAAGCGGCGCGTATGTATCAAAGAGTGACAAAATATAATGGTTAAAATTATTCAATTTTTCATGGTTCATTTTTAATGGTGCTCATTCTCTACGAAACCTAACTGTTAAATTCCGAGTATGCCAAAATACGAAGTAGCGAGATTCTGCGAATTACCATATATGTTATTGGGATATTATATTTCTTACCAATATAATTTTCTTTTGTCCACAGGTCATTTCTTGTACGTGGTTGCAACTAAAGTTATCGTTCTAAAGATAATCTACGGAGGTCTCTTCTTCGCTTTAATATACAAGGGCTGGAACTTCATTCTTTGGTTCATTCACTATCTGAAAAAGAAGGAAAAGCACTACGAATACATTGAAGATCATCACTTCGATCACGGACACTATGATCACGGGCACTTCGATCACGGGCACTTCGATCACGGCCACTTCGATCACGACGACAGTTATGACTATCAACCATATAGTTATAAGAAGTATGGGTTTGGAAGTGATTCTAAAAAACCAATTTATGATGCTGATGGTTCTTATGCTGTACAAGGACAATAGTTTTATTGTGTTAAATGTAAGAATTAAGAAATTGGTATAGTCTATTAATATCAGATCGTGTAGGTAAATGAAGTAAAGTGATTTATTTTTTCATTTTAGCTCTTGGGATATTTAAATACTATTAAAATCAGGATCCACTATAAGTTCACTTGATTATTAAGATTGGAAGAGTTTTTATCATCATCATAATTTCAACCCATAAACGTCTCACTACTAGGCACGGGCCTCCTCCAAATATTGTGAAGGAAATTTAGACTACTATACCACGCAGGCCAGACAGGTTGGGGCTATAGGGCTTACTTCGAATTTTCCTTTTCTCGCAGTGCTCCTATAAAAACATAGAACAGCTTTTAGTATAGTGCCATAATTATACATTATTTAGATATATTATGTCTTATAATAAACCGTTTTTAATGTATTTATTAAACATCCTATTATTATAAGTGCATAAGTATGAGAGGATTATTGTATAAGTGTTTATTAGTGTTTTATAAGACTAGTGAAGCTATATAAAGGCTTTAATTTGACTCGGTAATGCAATTCTATTATATAAAATTATTTCAAGCAATAATTTATTAGTGTTTCGGAAGTATTTTTTTTACAGTTTCACTAGAATTAAGTTAGAGCGTTTGCAACCAATTCAACTACAAGGCTGTAATTTTTTTAAATTATGTTATTTATTGTAATATGTAAGTTAACTGTAAAACAAAATTAGTTGTAAATACACTACTGTTTTTGATTAATTGTGTTTTAATCTATAAGTATTTTTAGAAGTAGTGGTTGTTTCAGAACTGTTCTGAAACAATCTTATCAGGCGATACCAAATACAATACGTGTAGGTATTGTTTTCACAAACGAGGGACGTTTCCAATTTTCTGTTTGAAATTAGTACTCCAATAAGTAGAAGGTTCTAGAACATTTAGAACATACGAGTATCTATTAGAATAGATTACACAAGTTCTGTGTACTCGTTAGTCTAGTCTGTGGAGAGCATAATATCTACCTATCAAAACTTAATGATTAGCTAGGGTTGTCTCTTCGTTGTTAAACAAACACACTCTTAGCTTTATAATATTAGTATCATCATCTGCAACCCATTAATGAAAGCAAAACTACAAGAAAAAGGAGATTATAAATTATCATAACATCAAGCTTTATTTCTCCAAAGTAGGCAAGTCTCCAGGTATGGCACAGGTACCTCATACTCATATGTCGCCAACTCTGTAAGGTCCTATGTGATAGGGGCGAGACTATTTTCATTAACCGGACACATTTTCAAAATTTCGGGTGGATATTGAAATGATGTACTTTATCGACGCGGGGATCGAACCCCGAAAATTCAATATTTTTTTCTTTTCATTTCATTGCGTTACGCAATGAAAACTTATCATAATTTTTTGAAATAAGCTTTATTTTTTTATTAAAAATCCTTGGAGCTCTTATAATAAATGTATGGAAAAAATAATTTTGGAGAACAATAGATTGAGGTGCACGCGAATAAGTCGCATGTTGGCTTCATGATCATCATCATCTCAACCCATAAACGACCTACTGCTCGGCACTCGTCTCCTGCAAATAATATAGAGGGAAGTATGTTGGCTTACCTAAACTTAAATTATGTACCTACTTATGTAATTATTATCTTATATATATTACCACCTAAATTAGGGTTATAATTGCACTAATACCCGATACGGGACGAACCTACGTACATCGTACATTTCCTTTAAACTAGCAAGTAGGTAATTGTGCGAAGAGTTGAACTGTGTAAATTGTACGAGCGAAAGTTTCCGCTCTTCACACTTTCTGTTAATATAAAATTTCATTGTTATTTCAACGGGTTGTTAAGTTAGACGGTCATGCCACCTGTTGAGCTAAGAGTGAACTAAGTTGTAGGCTAGCCTACAATCTATATCCTAAAAAATTATACAAAGTCTTGCTGTTACGAGGTACGACATTCCGATGCAACGTGCCACGATACGACCCGAAGTCGCTTGGCGTGTGCTACATATGATTCGGCATGCAGGCAGAGTATTCTTTCTTTCTTTCTTCTTCTTAATGGATAGAAAGTACACCCAAAATTCTACACATGAATCACACAAATATTTGTCCCGTGTGGGTATCGAACCTGTCACTCGGCACGACGATGTTAGTGGCGAGGCGACTACAAACAAAATACTGACCAAGGCATGTAAAAATGTTGAACCACAATTTATTTTTGCTCAAAGATGACCTTGCTTCACATGCAGTGGTTGGTGATAACCCTAATAATATGTGTATATCCGTTGGGACAGGGGAGTGGTGGATGGCACACAAGGGCATCTAAATTTGGAGCTGCCTGTAATGGAGTATCGTCTGTGGGTGCGCTGTTGCTAAATGGAGGAAGTTGATCGAGGGGAGTATAAGAGGTCCGTTTGTCTTATAAAAATATCATGGTTGACCAATTGCTATAATTATTCAATAAAATATTTATAGCTTTATATCCTATGACGGTTGCAAGCACGGCCCGTCTGTTGGTAAGTGGTTGAGTTAGTTCGTAAGTGGTTACGGTTAGCCTATGAACCTTTGTAACGACAAGGGCATCACGAGCGTGTTGTCAACCCGTCTAACCCCTTCTCTACAATAAATTCTGGATACCACTATTCACAAATACAACACCTTACACCAGCGTTGTCATGACTACGGCTTTCTATAGCTAAATATAAAATTTTAAATTTGAGATATCATCATGTTAACATATAGATATATAAATCACGAAATATAAAGTTACAGTTTTACATACATTGTGATCTAATATAAACATTAATTCAATAAAATATTTACATATAACTTAAAAATATACACAGCTAACCTATTAAGAAAAAAAACCAGATACTTACTCTATTTACAGGAAATTCCTATAAATAGAATATCTGATTAAGATCAGATTCCTGAGGAAACGTATCCGAAAGGCTAGCCACATTACCGCGTTGGATAGCAAGGCTAATATGCGTTGCCTCAGGTAGAGGCTAGCCCTTGGGTCATGTGATACCTCAGAAACACGCTTACAAATTTCACGATATCATTTTTTAGCGTTTGGCCCCCAAGGTCCAAGAGTTTCAAAACTAAACTAACTAAACTACTTAGGAGGGCTTGATATAAACAGCTAAACTTAAAAAAATATCAAGTATTCTCTTCTTATGGTTTATTTGTAAATAGACCAACAAATTGAGATCTGTCTGCTGATAAAATGTTGACCAAAAGATGAGTCAACATTGCCACTATTTATTTGAATTACCACAATATTTAGCCACTGATAGATAAGTATCGAAATCATGGGGAGAGTTAGGTAAAGGCATGATCATGATTTCCACTTTTGGATAAAGTTCCAGCAAAGGATGAACTAGGCTGAGAGTTTGAGAGAGCTGAGAGAGAGAGTTTATTAATAAGTAACAGTAAATATCAATTTCTTTATAAATATGTCATTGTTCAGTGTCTAGTCCTCGTTCTAAGTAGTTGAACGTTTCTGACACACTAAGGTTCTTGGTTCTAATTCCCGTTTAAAAACTTGCATGTATGCCTTGCATTGATTAGGTGCTTCAATCTGTAATGTGTATGTTTTAACAAAAACAAAGAGTTCTTGTTTTTAAAACCCAAAGTACAAGCTATAATATTCCTTTTAAAATAATATGTCTAAATTAACCGATACAGTTCTCGAGTTGTAATGATACAAACATAATATACACCTCTAGTTTTACATTCGACAAAGAAGTGAGCAATAAAATAAATCGCGTACAAAAGCGATCACTCTCCCCAACAGTAGTGTCGACAGCTATAAACGTCGGGCGCGGTAGGTGCCGACTTTACAAAATGTATTTTTATTGTTCCAACGTGATTTTAAACGATGAGGTTTTAACTGGGGCTTATTTATAGTCAGGATAAAATTACAGATTCTAACTCCTCCATTTTACTTCTTATTATATTCGTTCTGGATACTAAGACAGTCGGCTAGATTTTCCCTGGGACGCCCGAGTTTCATAACTATACTTACTTACTTGACTCGTTAACAGTTCGTCATTGTTGATTCTGACTTAGAAGAGTGACAGGAGTTTCAGGAGGACAGACAGGAATGTCTTATATAGTTAGTATGTATAAACCTTAAAAATTCTAATTACTGTCTTTATAACAGGATTATACCCTACTGTCACCTTGGTGCAGGTGTCAATTCGAGTTTTCCTTTTAAAGCTTAGGTTTACTGTGATTTAATTTTATTTCCTTAGTTGACTGTTACGACCTAGATATAAAAAGCCTTGGAAGATACGTGGTTGAAAGTACCTCCAAATCTAGCTTAGGCAAATATGAAATAAAATATATTTGTGAATAAAAACATATCTTTTTAAAATAAAAAACATTAACTATGAATATTGTCCTCGCTAACGGCATAGAGGGAGTGTGTCCCGTCCCCAGTGCGCGGGGCCGCGATGCCAGCTCACATCCTATTTGCGCAGTCGTAATGTTTTACATCTTGAGCAATAACGCCAGTTGGGTCTCCGTCTGATACCTTCGTCTGGACACTTTTATTGCTGCGGGTCAAATGGTCAATTCTCTTGTTAGAATAAAACTTAAAAAAATTGTAAAAAATTGTTCTAGGCTTTGCTTGTTTAATTTAAAAACATTGGAAAAACGACGTATTTATTTTGATTTAGTTTACCTACCGCTTACCATCAGGCGGACCGTACGTCTGTTTGCCACCGTCGTGGTATAAAAAAAAAAAAGTTTACCTCTACAAAATCATACATTCTGTCATAGATTCACCATAGTTGCTGTCTCAAATAAATTTTTATATTAAATTCAGTGCTCGTAGGTCTAACTCAACCAACCTGTTTTCACTTTTAATATATAAAAATAATGTATCATACTTTAACCTACTAACAAGGATGGCTCGTCAATATAATGATTTGGCTAGAAACAATAATGCAGTTATTGATATATATGATGATAACTTTAATAAAATCTGGACAACATTGAAAGACATCCTCCATAAAGATTAATTTATAAAAAAATGTAACGTCAAGACAGTCCTTCTAGATAATTTAATATATACGTAGCACTAAGTAATATAAATAATATTGTCACTTATATATATTTACTTTGCAATCCAGCTCTGTATTCTACTGCTTTTAATATTTTAGTGTATTTACGATCGTAATGTGCTATGTGCATCCTATATAAATAAATAAATATGACGGAATTACTTCTAAGTTGCTGGCCGCAAAATTTGAGTGACATTAGTATTTTCAGTTTTTTCGTCTCAAGTAAATAATAAGAAAACAAATATATACTTCTATAATTTAGACTTTTATCAATTAGCTAAATCATAGTCTAACGTAGGATGGCTTGTATGTGGTAGAATCATACACTAATAAAATTTTATAAAAGTCAAGTCTTGAAACAATTTAACAACGCCCAAACTTTGCCAATAAACACAAATTTAACAAATGACACAAAAAAGTAAATTATGTAATTTTATAAACAAGACGTGTAATGAATGACATACTTACGTAGAATTTGCCGGGACACTTCACACTTACATTGTTCAAGTAAGCAAAAAAGTGTTTTGTAAACAAACAGAACATTATTTAACTTTTCCGTTCAAGTAACAAGAGCTTCCTTCCTGCGATGATATTGGAGCATCCTGCGAACTACGGGATATTACCAAACAAACTACAAAGTGAATATACACATTATAGTCGAGGAAATACAAGATTTATAATGACTTGTTATGTTAATGCATGTAATCATGCTTGAATGTTCGTTACTAATCATTGAGGAGGAAAGCGGGCTCAAAGGTTGGCAACTCGCTCGCTATGTCTTTGGTGTCGCAGGTGTCTATAGGCTGCGATAAACGCTTACCATCGGGTGAGCCGTCTGTTTCCAACTGTCGTGGTATAAAAAAAATTGCAATGCAGCAATTATAAAAGGAGACTCCGTCACTCCGATGTCTACTAACAACTCTTCTGATTTACGATGTTTTTTTTTGTGTTTTATTCTTTTAAAAAGCAATGCCCACACTAAGGAAGAAGCCCTGTGTCACTGGGGTTTTCATGGACACAAAGTACACCCATGTTTGTAGTTGCATTTGATTGAAAGAAAAATATTGGTAAATCATTAAAATAATCCAGAATTATATGTTTTTTTATTTAGTAATAATAATAATATGAAATATTGTCCGACTTTTTCCCGATCAAAAGTGACACTATTCTATGTTCCTTTTCATATTAACGTATAAAATTCAAAACGACTTTTAAATGCAGAAACTGTATTTGTCAATCTCAGGACGTAATGCTTATTAGAGAATGCCCATGGTAAAAAAACAGTCCACACCTGTGCTGAATTGAAAATCACGTATCTTTTTCCAACAGGAACGAGGTTACAACACATACAAAAGTAGCTCGCAATAATTGTTTTTTATTTGTGTCCCGATTATGAAGTCCGGTGTAGTGAATAGGCTAACTTATATGAGTATACCTTTAGAGATATCTATGAAGATCTATGAAGAATCCCAAGGAGGCATATTGAACAGAGATCTTATGGCTGATATGTTTTATTTATTAAAGTTAAATATAGGTCCTCTAATTGTCTACCATTTGTCATATAAATAAATTATTATAGTGACAGTGATTGTATTTTTTCTAGATAGATACCTTCAATATAATTCCTAGAATGGTATGTCAATTAGGTAATGTTTGCTATGTGCTTTCTCAATTTATTGTTTAGGCCTAATTTTTATATGAGTAAAAGTACTTTTATAAGCAATGATGTATTAAGAATTAGAAACTTATCGATGTGTCTTTTACTTCATTTCTTTATTTATCGCCAATTAAGTTGATTCTACGGTCTTTCAAAGGGCTAGTGGTAAGAAATGCCAGTACCATAGCTAAACTATATATACTTATATAAGACAGTGCTCTTAAAACAAGATGTGTTCAATGGCTCAAGACTGTGAAAATGAAAATTTCACCTATCTCTGTTCATACCTGACCTGATAGATTTTTATTTGTATTCTATTGAGTTCTATTAGTTATTTAATATATTTCTTTGATAAACATTACCTGCATATCTTAAATAAATACCTTAACAGGGCTCTTAAAAGTGAATAGCTTTGTATTGTTTATTTTTCTGATCCAACGTCGGTTAATCAACGTGATATTACAATGCCGGTCGCATAAACAATTTTATCATCTTATGAAAAGAAAAAAGTACGTTCTTGTTTATCCCCTAATCAGAGGGAATGACCATCCATCAAGCTTAACAAATAATTCACGTGGAAGTTTCCCGTCTATGCAAATGAGGCCTTAAAAGACATTACGGCGGAATTTCATCCCCTTCAAGTGTGTTGCCCAGATTTACACACAACATTAACATAAAGAACGGTCTTATAAAACAGAAATATTACCTCAAGGAGACTCAGTGTGAAAGACAAACACATCGCTAAATAAATAACACTTTTATTCATGGCGCGAAACTCTCAAACGAATACAATAGTAGTTAACAACATTACTCCATCACCCACTTCTCGAACGAAATAATTCTCATGACCCTACATTAAGACATTTTGTAATAAATAATACTTTGACTGCCATAAATTATCGTTGTTTCGCGTTTGAACAGTTCTGTTTCAACTGCTGTAGCCAGCTTAAAGCTTATTTCAGTCTTAACTCACATAACAAAGTCTATATTCACTCATCGGTCTCCACTAGCGCGTAGTCTAAACCATTGGTGTCAACCCCTTTCGTCACTTCGTTGTCCTTTGCTGTTTTTGTGGTGGTTTTCAATTCCTTCTTTCTAATTTTACCAACATGTGTCGTGGCCTCAACTAAATCCAAGTGTTCTAGAGGAGTAGCTGATGAAGATTGTACTGGTAGAGAATGAAACTCCTTTTTGTCTGTGCTAATTTCAACATTTTCTTCTGATTCTGGTTTATGCTCAGGCTTTTCCGTTTTCTCAGGTACTTTCACTGGTAATCTCACCTCGATGGGCACTTCTCTTTCTGGCAGCGGGGGTGGCAATTGATGTTTTGGCACAGAAATACAAAGAACACCGTTCTCCTTAAGGACTGCTGTTACTTCCTCTTGTTTACTACCAGGCGGCATTACGAATCGCTGAACAAAATGGTTCGCCAATAAGTGCTGTTCCTCATTCTTGTCCTTGTGCCTTCCCTCTACGATGATGTATCGGTTCTTCACTTTGATCCTTAGCTCATCGGGTTTGAATTTTTTTACATTTAGATTTACTAGGAACTTTTCGTTGTCTGACAATATTTGAGGTTCTTCTAAAGCTTCTTCTACTTCCAAAGCTGCTGCTGCTCTAATTAGTTGACTCCAAGGCCACATATAATGGTATGCCAGGGTGTGAGTAAGGTGTTTGTCTATCATAGCGAATGGATCGTCAACCCTGTGTCTTCTGCTCTCATGGCAGCTCGCGGTGGCGAGAAATGCGAGGAGTAAAATATATTTCTGCATCGTTCTTGTTGCTTTCGCTTCGTGTTACTATGCCGGCTGCAGCGAAGCTCGGGGCTTATATAGGCTTGGTCGTCTTTCGAGAATGTACGACCGTCCATTGATAACCACAGCGGTAAAAATCAGTTGTTGAAAACAGTTGGAAAGTTAGCACGAATGTGGGCTTGGATAATATTGATGTTATAATATTGTGAATAATTGTCTGACATTGAATTAGTTCGTAGTTTTATTTGTAGAAGTGTTGTTAATATTGTTTAATTAGAGCGTCGGCGACATATTGCTTTCTCGATCATTCGAGCATGTCATTCGACCTTTATAATATTATTATGATTAATTGAGAACACCTTGAGATTTCTATCATAAATTAGAAATTAAAATTGCTTCGTCAGTTGAATTTGTTAATATATAAAAATATTGTGCTAAACTTAAAATATTAAAGGTTATGTTGGGTACTCTTATATTTTACACAATGGATTTTTTAAATACTTATAAATAACGACAATTCTTATTTACAAGTGAGATTTTTTTTATGTAAATAATTTATTTATTCAGAATCTAGGTTACTAAGTATTTTTATAATAATGTTATTACATATTTTAAAACTACATAAAAACTATCTACTTACATATCTACAAATACTATTTACAATACTATAAATAAATAATAAAGTGAGATTGAAATTATAATTTTTATCTATAATATGTATGTATTTACAAAAAAAAAAATGTATTTAAGTAGTATATCAGTTGTTTAGTACCCATAGCACAAGCAAATATAATTGCTTAATTTGGGGCTAGATGGCGCTGTGTGAATGTGGTAGAATATTAATATTATAATAATAAAATAATAATTATTTTAAAATAATGTGAACCCTGCTAATTAAATGAAACTAATTGTAGTGAACTTTTTCACTAGGAAGTTGAACTTTAAATACCACAAGGGTAGTAGGCCAAGTTCATCATTGCCAATAATAAAAGGAACCTTGCCATTGACATTAATATTACAAATTTTGACGATTTTTTTAAAAGTATTATGAATAATTATGAATGTTTACCATACCTATCTAACATTTACAAACTAAAATGCATCTGTCTATTTTATAAGATCAACATTATTTTCTAGTACCTATGAAAGTTCTCTCAAAATATATTCAATAGTAATAAATACTCTCATCGTTCTCAGAATATCATCTTCAGTCGATTGCGGGACAGTCATTCTTAATAAGCCTCACTTACAACTATTCATATTTACACGATACAAGTAAAAGTTTTCATTACATAACGAAAATATAATTATGTCCTTCCAATTGACACAATGTTTTAAACTCCTGCGCAACTTGTTTAGAGCGCACACATACACACACGTAGTGAGCGGGCAATGACCGCATCTGTGTGCGCGGTACCGTTAACAGAACAAAGATGCACTTATAATTTGTGGGTCAACTTTTACTCTTAATACTAAACTATAAACACTTTCCTAAGTTTACTTGTAGTTTTTATTAAGTTCCTATTCAATTTTATTTTATTTATTTTACAAAATATTCAACAGGTTGTATTGAAGAAGATAATAATGTTTTTGCTGTCGCTACATCAGTAATGTTACTTTGGTATAAATTTGGACAGAAATTCATTTTCGTTAAGTGTGTTACCAGGTTTCTTAAATTACGTGTAATTGAAGAGATTGCCTTAAGCTAGAACTTTGTCAAATTAAGTTTAGTCAATGTTTTCATAGAGAAATTGGACACGGTTCTATGTATTGTTTGTGGAGTTTTTTAGAACGTGAATCACCGTAATTTCTTTTTAATTTTTTCCTCTTGCATAGGTTAATGTGTTGTGTAAAACTGTCACTTCCGCCTGACGTCATTTAACGGCATGGGTTTGGAAAACAAGAAACCTCCATCAAAGCTGTAGTTAATTTATCTTAACATCTTTTATTGCTGATAAAAGGAACAGAAAGCTGAACGGTGCTGACATTGACGAATGCAAGTCGTTCAAAATCGGCAACGCACTTATTGAATCAAAAACATCAAGGTTGAACAACTTTCTTCACGATTTATCTTTGTCTAAGAACACACATTTCTAAACTAGGCTTAGTTTGTTTTTATTCGATACTAAATATTTTTTTTAGCTTTATCTCCACTTCTATGAGTCACAGTATAACATTTCATTCCAAAATCTACTTCAATAGGCTGTTTACCGCAAAAAAATTTTTAACTGGACTTCCGAAATTGAACAATCTTTTTACTTTTTTATTTTGTTTGATTGGTTTAAAATCCACTTACATCAGATGTTTTTAAATTACCATCGGGAAATATTCAAAGTATTGTTAAAAGCATTTTAGAAATTCTTATTGAGAGGCTACCAGGAAAATGATCTCATCAAATATTTACAATAAGCAATTTCTATCTGGAATGTTATATTTGAAGTATAAGTATTATATGTGTTAGCCATTTACCTTATTAGTTTAGAAAACACTTCCATAGTACAAATAGGTGTACAAATCTTACATCAATTTCATCTTAATGTTATTTTTATTTTGAAGGAATCTCTCTTAGTTAGTACAACCAATTATAATTAAATGCATGTTTATGTGCTATCGATTTAAATTATAATAAAGGTATTTATAGTTTAATTCAATTTAAACCGAAAGTTACAATACTCTGAGTCATTAAATGATACTGAGTGATCTACAACGATAGTTTATGAGGCAAGTTCAAAAAATTTATCGTTTAAGACATCTCTAGGGAATTGTCGATTTCTTTAAAAGAGTTTCTTGCCAAGTTCTTCTGAGAGCTCAATCTTGTCAGTGAACTAGGCCTTAGGCAAATTGGCTGACACATATTTTTAGCTTTGTATGACGTTCACAAGTTTTATGTATTTGATCTAAATCAATTAGAGATTATGACTATGACTAAAAAATGGCCTAAAGATTAAGTTTCCACTACTGTTAATTTCCAAAGAACATTTAAAACTATCTTTATAATGGCATGTGATACAAGAGTAGAGTACAGACACTGTAAACTGTAGTGCTATTTTATTTATAGTATGCCCTTTGAACAATTTGTTTTTTTAATACTAACAGTTTATTTTTAAAACCTCACATATATGCATTATTATCACAATTAAGATACACTTTTGATCATTAACTTGACGTAAAAGCTCGAATTCAAACATTGTATAATCGATATGTGAATCATTATAATATATGAATAACAAATTGTTACGTTACAGGCAAATTCTCTCTCCCTTTTGTATTTTATGCGTCATTATTCATAAGCAATAATATCGACGCTAAAAATACATATCGTTTACGTCCATATCTGTTATTTTTCCTGTTCAAAGTCATAAGCGAAACGAACGTGCTTGTAAAGCTGACAATATGCGTGTTTACTTCGCAAGAGAAAATGCATGGCGCAATGTCGTAATACGTATGGGAGCCAGGTCGTTGCCTTCGGTGACTCAATTATTGAGTAGCTTGCGTTGGTTGCGTGGGCGGTAGTTTGATTTTTTGTCTGTTGATAAACAAGAGGAATATTAGACAAAACTTGGTGAAAGTAGTCCAGATACATATATTGTCATGGAATGTTCCATAATGTTCTATGATTACGTAGGTATTTTATGTGCCTTTAAAGTTAATCTCTCTGTGGTCGGTCTCTCGTGGTTGAGGATCGTGGTAGTCATTCGATGTGGATGGTTTGCCCCTATTTTGTATGATCCTCCGGCGTCTATGGCGTTTTCGACAGCCGAGCAAAAGTTGGTTGTTAATAGGCCTATTAAAGTTATAAAGAAAATAAAGATTTTAAAAAGGAAGTTTTAAATGATGGTGATGAAAAATCACTGCAAAGTTTAATAGCTTATCTTTTACTTTAAAAAGTCTATTTATTAGTTACAACATGTAAGGCAAAGTTGTAGTTGTTGTGCCCACTGTGTATGTTATGTGGAATGCAGTGTTATAGAAACATACTTTGATTTTATTAGCAACTTTGTATATTATTGAGATTCAATGTTTATCAATTGAAATTGAAACGTCGGTAATACGTAGTGTTAAACAAGAAATTAATTAATTAAAATTGTAAAAAATCTAATTCATCAATATAAAGAGTGACGGTTCACCAAACCGGTATATTTGTTTGCTGACGCTACAGTTGCGTGATCGGTATTCCTTCGTTTGCGTCATTGGGCCTCATATTCCATACTTTACTGTTCAAGTTTACACTTTCATCCGTAAAACTTAAAGCTCAAATTTCCCTGGCAGTTGTTAATGATATTCGTCCGTTTAGTTTCTAGAAACAGTTGTGTCATATTATGTCCATACTTCTATCTATGTCTACAATATAATCACACGATTTTGAACTCTCGCCATAAAGACACAAGTCAAGTTTTAGTTTGAAAAAATGTAAGTAATTACGTTGTTTTCGAGTTTGTTCGACCCGTTTCGGGTAATATAGTAAACAAACAAATATGCAACAGGTCTAGTGTCGGTAGGGACCTTTTGAGGACGCTAGGGAAGAGACACAGGGTAGTATAATGTGAAATAAAATAGCGTCATGATTTGTTTCCCGAAAAGGGTAGGTAAAGCATCATATCCGCGTTATGCAGCTTTATTTGTCCTAGGCCTATATAGCTTGTATAGGCCTAGGGCGTGAGCTTATTGTCATTAACGGGGCACATTTCTAAAGAATGGGCTGATATTAAGAATCTTATGAGGGAACGGATATACCGTCTTAGCTACGATTCAGACCAACCGGCTCGCATCGGCCCGCGCCGGGCGGCATTTGACAATGCGTTAAAGAACATTGAAATGTATCAACAGTAATTACAGTTTTGAGGACGCTAGGGAAGAGACACAGGGTAGTATAATGTGAAATAAAATAGTTTCATGATTTGTTTCCCGAAAAGGGTAGGTAAAGCATCATATCCGCGTTATGCAGCTTTATTTGTCCTAGGCCTATATAGCTTGTATAGGCCTAGGGCGTGAGCTTATTGTCATTAACGGGGCACATTTCTAAAGAATGGGCTGATATTAAGAATCTTATGAGGGAACGGATATACCGTCTTAGCTACGATTCAGACCAACCGGCTCGCATCGGCCCGCGCCGGGCGGCATTTGACAATGCGTTAAAGAACATTGAAATGTATCAACAGTAATTACAGTTCATATTTGCATGCAACTTACGCATAGTTACCTCCGTCGGCATCCCGCGACGCGTCGCGACGGCCGACCGGCTCCGACCGTAAGTTGCATTCCTCTTACGCAGCAGTTTTTTAAACAACCTGTGCAGGATATATTTTAATTTCGATTTCCTCGATATGTGTACATACGTGTCGTAGATTACTATACAAAAAATTGTGGATTTGCTGACAGGAAAAACATTTGTGCGTAAACATACATTATACATTCCCTGGAGGAGACCCGTGTCCAGCAGTCAGACGTTTATGGGTTGAAATGGTAATGATGATGATAAAGTTAGATACATCAACATCATTATCAGAAGACCATCTTATTTGGGCGATGACCTCCTGAATCTATCGTTGCGTAGTGGACAGACTGAACCACTAATGCTAGTTCATGCTGATGACAGCAATAACTATGTAGTTCGACAGGCGAAAAAATCAACACAAGCTCACCGACTTACACTAATGTGTTAAGTAGACTAATATGATAAAATGGTGAATAAAAAACGTTATTGTTATTGTTATATCTGTGACCTCGAAAACCAAACTTTTATGCACTACTTACTACGTACTCGTATGTATAAATAAAGAAAAAATTATGCAAATTTTTATGTAAATGTCATTTGTAATATGTTTGTTACTTTGTTAATGAATATAGCCTCTTTTATTAGAATAATTATGTAGATTTAGTTTTTGAGCTTGGTTACAGACTGTTTTTAAGACGCCTTTATTGTGATCTTTAAACGATTTCACCCATTTCAGAACATCAGAATAATACTTATCAAAAAGTGATACCTAATATACAATATCATAAATTTATAGAATTTTCTGTGAGGAATTTTGGTTGTGAGGCGACTATACTGTTATATATAGTTACTTGTTAAACTAGAGATATCAACTTTAAACACACTATCAACAACTGTTCAATATGGTCATATTAAGCGAAAATTGGGTATGAAAAGTGATTTGAAACTTGATTCACCTCAAATCATTTTCCATACTCCATTTCATTTTCCATAATATAAGTACATTGATAACTTGGAACTCGAAGGATTTTTAAGTTAAAATAATAAATAAAGCCCTTAGGAATAATTTTATAAAATAATAATAATACTTTGGAGGTTTGAAGTTTTGGAGCTAAATCGTGGAGCGGGCGGGAATAAGACCTTTAATCATCATCATCATCATTCGCCTCTACTTGTCCACTGAGCATGATTGGTAATAACTCTCATTCAGCACTTCTTTAATACCTCTATATAGTTATATTTTAGATCACAATGATCGTCATTTCCTCGCGTCATTTTTGTACTCTCCCCAAACAGGGGAAAATAATGACATGATTGCGAAGCCGAGGTTATATTAGTTCTAGTAACGTCCATAGACATCCGTGTGAATTACACACATGGGAAAATTGCTTGGTTGTAAGCACTGTATAACAACAATCACGTAATAACTGTGGGATCCGTATTGAAAATCGTAGAGTTAATAGATATTTATTTAGAAAATAAATTGATATTTCTGTTGAGAACGGAGCGATAGATTTTATTATATCTTTTGTTGTATACCTACGTAAACGTGTTGACCCTGTTGGTATGAAAGATAAAAATGAATGGTATTTTTTAATTGATAGAACGTCTGGGAAGCAAAAGATTAATTGGAACAACATCCAAAATTGAGTAACACAAATATTAATTCGCTTATCGGGAATAAATATTGTGTCATTTGTAAACAGTCTCGTTAATAGTTTGACAGTAAAAATGCGCTGCGCTTCGTTTTATACGTTGGTTTCCATGGACAAGAGAAATTCGCTCTATTATAAGGATTTCAGTTTTATTTAAAGGGCAGCAATTTAACTATCTGGCTCTGTTGACAAAACTACTCACTATTTCCGGTTACAATAGAGGTCAAATATTAAACAGATTAATTAAATAAAAAAATATACATCTTTGTTTTATTACAGATAAATGGTCCTTTAATTATTTACAACGATAATAAACTATATTTAACTATATTACTATTTTCTTTAAATTGAACAAATTCAGCGAATTCGTGAGTTAGGAGTTTGATGACCCGCATTTTTTGCGCCCTATATTTTACGTTTTATAGCGGTCGGTGATCCCGAGAAATATGTTAGGAAACCATGCTTTTTCTACTTAGTATGGAACTGCATGGCTATTTATTTTGTTACATACATTATTCTACATACAAATGAATGAATGAATGGTCCATTTATATCCTGCCATGCATCAAGACGTACAAATTTGTTTGTTATTGTTAATATTTACATTATTCGCAGCGTGGGACTGCCCCCCACCAGATGGACCGACGACCTGGTCAGGGTGGCGGGCGGCCGTTGTTGGTTGCAGGCGGCACAGGACCGTTTGCAGTGGCGTAAATTAGGTGAGGCCTATGTTCAGCAGTGGACGTCCTTGGGCTGCTATGATGATTGATGATGATACATTATTCTCAGAGAGTCACTAAACTTTGATCATATTTGGCAATTTCAGCAATATCGATTTATATTAGATTGGACTTTTAATGATTCCGTGTGAAAAGTAATAAAAGTATGTTGTACAATGGCTTACAAAAGTGTTTGTTGTGATTGAATTATATTATAGTGCCTAATCACGCACTCAACTTTTATCTAAACACTTCACTCATACAATTTGAATTTTAATGAATTATCATAAAGTTGATTTTCATTTATTTCACATTAGTTTAAAGGCAAAGTTTGCATGCATTAAACACTTGTGTCTTCAGCAGTACTGTGAGTCACTTTATACGTCATGGATGTGAAAGTAAATATAGTGAAAGCTATCGCCTATAGACACAGATATTATAAACTCAGATGAAAGCAACCAGCTTATATTGGCTAGGTTTACGGCTGTTCTTTTTCTATGGTTATCTCTCTTTTCTTGAGTTTCCTTCCTTCGACTTGATAATCCTAATGAATATGCATTCTACTTTAAGTTTAAATTAAAATGAACAATTCTAGTATTTATTAATTATGTAATCAAGATAATTTAGATTGAGGAGGGAGACCCGAGCCCGGTGAGACCCGGTGGGACCCCCGGTGGTGGAGTGAGACTTAATGGGTTGTGATGATGATGATGATAATGTAATCCTGGAATGTCGGGTACATTTCTAGTGATTCGAATTATTTTTTTAATAATTAAAGTGATTATTATCAAGACTGTGTCTGCGGGTCTTAATTATAAAATACAAATTCAAATTATTTATTTGTTGAACATAATTATGTAAAATAGTTGTCATTATAAAAATTGTCGGTCCATTTATATCCTGCCATGCATCAAGGCGTACAAATTTGTTTGTTATTGTTAATATTTACATTTAAATAACAAGTAGGTAATATACAGAACATTTACAGAAACAAAAATGCTCTAGCGGGTGAAAAAATCACGTTTATTGGTTTCTCTATCTATTGTAATAAGAACAAACAAAAAAATAAATGCACTTATAACATTCGTTCAGGGTAACAGTCTTTTACAGACATTTTCTTACTATTTTTCAATTAAAAGCAAACTGTAAGTCACAAAATTCAATCAAGAATATTTCATTCATTATTCGAACGGTTCTGTTTTCATTCCGATATGAATTGGTCTGGCTGTAAAACCGCAGGCAACGCTGGGGGTCATTGTTCACTCGCGTATTTACCGATATTGGAACCTCCACATCACATGCCACATTCAATACAGTGAGTTAACTTAGCTAAAATCCTTTTTAATTTGTTTATTATTTTTTAAATTAACAACGGGTGCAACGAATCAACGCTGCGTTGGCTTGTTTATATTAAATTGTAAGAAGGTACTATACTTAATTTATGTCAATATAATGCATTGATACAGGATTTCATTGATATACCTATCACAGTTCCTTTATTTATTTGAACTGTTTTTAGTGTACAATGAAGACCTGCCCCCTGATTCTAAGCTGTCGGAAAATTTTCGGACGGAAAAGGCAGTTTAATTAAAGTTAAAAAACATAATGTTTAAAAAATTGAAGGTTGTAGGAACAAATCTTATATTAATCAGTTTTTAATTTTCTATACGGTAGACTATTTTCTAACATTAAATAACTTAAAGCCGTAAAAATACGTCGTACTAAGATTCGTAAAAGTTTACGATCCGAGAGCAATCCGACGAGTCAGAATCAGGGGGCTGCTGGTAAATTAATGGAAAATTTGTTGAGCGACATTATGTGGAATTACGACATAATTAAGTCTCTTCTGTCTGACAATTGCCTAGATTATTCTTGATTTATTTCATCTATAAGTTCAAAAGCCTTTATCCTGTATACACCATGCACCTTCTTAAAAACTTTGTCTAGGTCATAGTAATCAGATATAGAATGTACACAAAATAAGGGTTCAATTTCATCCTTTTGAGGTAAGTACTGAACCCTATTTATATATATATAAGGTGGAATTTTGTAATGCCACCTGGAGGGAAAGTACTTTAAATACTTGAGATAGATCATTTTATTCAAAAGAAACATTCCTTTATTTATAAAAAGAAACAGAACTGCATTTAACGATTTCCGGAAATTCGCTTGTGGTTATGGTTTTGTTCTTATTTAATTAACCATGTTTGTTAATAAGATTCGATCCTTATGGTAACTCTATCGATCAATGCCATAAAAGTACAGGATGTTATTTTTTTGGATTTTAGGTGGTTCAATTCCCGGGTGTGGTAAGCGAATTTCCGAAAAATATTGAATGCAGTTTTGTTTCTTTTTAAAAATAAAGGAATGTTTCCTTTGAATAAAATTATCTATTTCTAGTATTAAGAGTATTTTCCCTATAGGTGGCATTACAAAATTCCACCCTGTATATTAATTTTCGGCTTGTGTTTCTATATAAATTCTTGGTACCATATTGATTCACCATTTCAACCCATAAACGTGTTTGTATGTAACGAATAAACTTTAAAAACTACTGAACCGATTTCAAAAATTCTTTTGCTGTTAGAAAGATAAATTATCACTGAGTAACATAGGTATAACACCTTGCTACAGCCAATAGGAGCTGAGCAGTGGCCAAATAAAGAATGACGGGAGCGAAGCCCCGCGCTACTTCTTGTTATTATTATTTATTGTGGTTGGATATATTGGCTATATCGGAAAAGCGTGGCCTAGATAAAGTTTGGTAGACAATTAAAAGTACACGGTATACCTATATGTAGTATGTAGGTAATTAATTTAATGATTACCTAATGTTTACTTAGACTTCGGCCGCGTGTCTGTTCTGTGAACGTGCATTCGTCCGCAAGTGGCCACCCGGTGAGGCGTCAATATCCGACGGTCGGAACTCGGAACTCAAGCAGATTGAAAGCACATAACTATCTTTCAATCTCATAAACGATTTGTCTTCAGATTTTCTTGTTTGATTAGCTACTTAGCTACTTAGGATTTATTATAAGTAGTGAAAGCAATTGTAAGTATAAATAGATGTTATATAATTAGTAACCGGTTAGTTACTATCAATCAATCAATCAATCAAATCGTTTATTTGTTAAAACACAGGTGATAAGGATGGTTAAAATATTAACTGTTGTACATTTCTGTGTTTTGCCAATGTTGGCGTAAAAATTTTAAACACTTAAAAATAAAATCTAAAACAAAATGAACAGAAAACCCATAAAAAAAATCTCGGAAAACAATAATAAAATAAAGAAAATAATCACTTCCATTTTTAAATTCTGTCGCTTAGGAAGTCTGTGATAGAATAGTAGCATTTTTCCATCAATAATATTCGCAATTTCTTTCTAAATAGGGTAGTATTTAGTGTCTTTATATATATATTTTCTGGCAACTTATTAAATATTTTTGGTGCCAAACAAAATACACTCTTCCATACGAGTACTGTATTTACTCTACCGATGCATAAATTATTTTTACGCCTATTACGTACGACGACATCTGATAAACTATCAAATAGGTGTGGATTCGTTTTTACAAATACCACCACTTCAAAAATAAATAATGACGAGAGTGTCAAAATCTTTTATACTCAATAAAATATGGTTTACAGCTGTCCGCTACTTCTAGAACGAACATAGCCCTAACGCATCTGTTTTGGAATTTAAAAGCAATTTCTTTATTCGTAGAGTTGCCCCAAAATATTATGCCGTATCTAAGAACGGGTGCAACCATACCATGGTACGCCGTTAATATCTCGACTTTGATAACTTTACAGGATACAGAAAATACGTATTTGCGTCAAGTAAACGACAAAGCGACTAAGGGACTAAACCTTAAGCAACAAGAGCACTGCGAGAAAATGAAAATTCGAAACAAAACTCATCTACCCAGCTTGGTATAGTAGGCTAAATCCCCTCCAAAATGTTTAGAGGAAACCCGTGCCCAGCAATGGGACATAATAATTTAATAGTTGAATGAAGTGAATTTCGCCGCTAAAGTCGAATCTATCTGAGGAAGGACTTATTATATATTGATACACCGCGGAGCACGAAATAGTATAGAATGATATTCAAAAATGAAATGTATTTTTATGCATTTCATTTCAAATCAAATCATATCAATCATATGTATATTTTAATAATTAACTCATGTAGTCTCTCCTAAGCAAATATTTAACAATTAGAACACACGCGGGGCTTCCCTCCCGTCGTTCTTTATTTGGCCACTGCTCAGCTCCTATTGGCCGTTGCTTGATGTTATTATAGTCTATAGCCTTCCTCGATATAATTAAATGGGATAACCAACACTAAATCAATTTTTCAAATCGGACCAGTAGTTCCTGAGATCCTAGCGTTCAACCAACCAAACAAACAAACTCTTCAGTTTTATAATATTAGTGTAGATTGATTTATCAGAAACTAAAGATGCGCTGAATTGAATTTGAATTTCTTATTGTTTTCAATAAGATAGGACATGTTGGAGTTCACTTCACACGCGATATTTATCATCAAGTTTGTTTGTGTTTATGGCAATCAGACACAATTCGGATCAACAACACCCAGAACCTTAAGATAAATCCCAATATTATATTATATACCTGGGAATTAAACACGTGTGCTAATTGCGGGAATTAAACAAACAATTAATAAAAATAATAAAATAAAAATAATTTATTAACCAAAAGAGTACACCATCACACATAGTATCCATTGGCCCCACACTAGGCAAACCTGTCCTGTGGGTGCCTTAATACGTTTAGAATTAAATCGAAAATACAATTTTGGCTCGGTTGAAATCAACATAAATACTTTTATTCTATATGTAACTAAAAATTAATAATATAATTAAACAAATATATATAATATATATATATCTTATTATATAATTGCGCTGCATTCATACACACACCCGCTGCTTCTTCACTATTAGTGAAGAAGCAGTGGGTGTGTGTCAACACCGAGACGCCTGATAATCGGTATTTAAAATTTATTCGACTTGAGGGTTGCTATTTGCAATCATTGCAATCATCAATTATTTTCAAATTTCAAATTATCTAACCTGAGATTCTCAGTGAATTCTAATGTTGATAACACCGAACCAAGCTTTATAGCGTTTTATAAAAATGTGTGAGTATACTAATCATGTGATCCTGTTTTCCTCATACAAATTGTAATCATATATTTCTATATAAACACATTATATTTCATATATTATGCACAAGCTCTCAGGAATTCAATTATATATATATAATAATAATACAGGACTTGGAGTTTCACATTTGTGTACGTATATATCAACAGAGTTATATAGAGTGCCGCAGGGCATCTCACTGTGTCATATTAAACGTTGAATATAAACAAAAATAAACAATATGGTATTCTTATAAAAACATATCTCATGATTAAATTAGAAGAACGACTTCGTTAAGGAGCTTACTTTTATTACTTTGGTTGTTAATATGTTTTCAATTTGCATACTTTTGTTATGTGGAATATACGGAATGGGTATACAAATTATTTTAAGCATCAATGGGAAAATATTTTCAGCATACACATTAATTTTTCGCCACAAGCGGAAGCTAGTATATATGTAGTTACGATTGTAGCAAGGTCATTAAGATCAGTACTAGTGTGATAGCGGCTGAAGGCCGAGCACTGTTCCCAACAGCTCAGCGGTGCAAATGTCGCGGAAAGGTCAGGTCCTCCCTCCGTAACGATGTTGTCATTGTCATCACAACCACTCTCTAGCCATAGACACATTGGATATGGTATTATTTTACTAAGAAAACTCAAAATTTGTTTATGCTTTTATAAATACGACATAATTTAGTAATAATAATAATAATTCTACATCCAGCAGTTGACTGCAATAGGCTGAAATGATGACGATGATGATGATTATGATGATGAATATATGAACAATCAGCAATAATTACAATATTAATTTAAGTACATCAACATTCTCAGTAGAACAGTAACTGCGAGAGGACTGGTGATTAGAAAAAAAAAAATAGTGATATAGCATTATAGGTATACCTGTGTGCATGCCCAGCACATGCATACTGAAAAAGGTCACCATCTCAGCATAGACTGAAAGACAGAATAGAAATAAATAGCATAAATACTGAAATTTGAGTACGATGCACTTCTGCCTACCCCATCGACGATAAAATGTGACTCTATGTGTGAGCAGAATAATAATACAGGATTATCCATGCAATATTTATTTTACTAGCTCCACGTCGACCACCGAAACTAGATTGTTACGATTCTAATAGACCCTCCAGCGCCTCGATATACAGAAATGAATAAAAAATAACACCGCACTTGACATTCTGTCGGTGACCTCACCACCCTCCTTGTGGCGCCATTATCTACAACATACCAACATGTTGGATAAGAAAGTGTTGCTTGGACAAATATAAATGACAATTGAAGTGTCTGGAATTATTTGGGATGTAGTTTCTATCTGTGGCGTTACAGAGGTTTGTATGTCCAAATGGACCGTTTCTTTTAGGCAATGAAAGTTTCCAAGAACGAATGTTAAAGTTATGTAGAAATTTCAGCAGTTAAATCATAGGCTATCCGGTCTACTTAGGACTTGTCATTGTAGTGACAGATGAATACATAATGTTACTAACCCATCTCATCCATCTTTTGACTGGCTTGTTGGTCTAGTAGTTAGTGACCCTGACTGCTAAGCCGGAGGTCGTGGGTTCGATCCCCACCCAGGACAAATCTTTCTGTGATGAGCGTTAAGGTTTGTTCTGTGTCTGGGTGTAATTTATCATTAATATGTATGTATTTACATAAAAAAAATGTATTTAAGTAGTATATCAGTTGTTTAATACCCATAACACAAGCAAAATATAATTGCTTACTTTGGGACTAGATGGCGCTGTGTGAATGTGGTAGAATGTTATGTTATTATCTCAACCCGTAGTATACACCTTATGTAGACAAGAGCATTGCAAGAAAAGGAAAATTCGAAACAAATCCTATGCCAAACAGACTGGCTAGTGTGGTATAGTAGGCTAAATTCCCTCCACACTCTTTGGAGGAGACCTGTGCCCAGCAGTGGGTTGTTTATGGGTTGAAATGATGATATCCGGTCCTTTAATTAAACAAAATCGAATAGGCTCTACCTATTCTAAAAACTTTACAAATTAATTTACATAGATATATAAATGATAATCGCGTTTTAAATCAATAAATATAGATACACTAGCTTTTGCCCGCGACTTCGTCCGCGTAGATTTTGATATTACATAGATCTTTGTTTTAAGTGCAACTCATGAATTCCACAACACCCCACTACAGGAATTGTATTTCATTTTACGGCAATATAGATAACATTTTCGTAATCAGCGTCTCTGAAAACCTTGAAAACGACATCCATATAAATTTCTAATAATTCACACCTATTTCATCCCTTAGGGTAAGTTTTTCAAACACCAAAAATAACCCATCAACTCACTTCTTAACTGAAGTTCACATATAACTTGAAAAACAAAGAATTGTCTATTTAATATTTCACCCCCTGAACCCATCCCTATAAAAAAATATTAAAAACAACATTTTAAATTGCTATCCCAATACTAATTTGCAAAACGTTAACTTCAAAACAAAGATCTTTTCATACAACGTTTCATCCCCAATTACACCCTTCCAAAGCCACCCTTGTCAAAAATATTGATGAGCGTATATTTATTTTGATAGTACGAGTAGTACCCCAAAACAAATTTTTAAATCTTTAAATTAAAAAACAAAGAAGTTTCACACAATCGTTTTTATCCCTTTTCACCCCCTTAGGGGTTGAATTTTAAAAAAACCCTTTCTTAGTACACCTCTAGACATTAGAAAAACACACCCTCCAAATTTCAAGTCGCTACGACCAGCGGTTTAGGCTGTGCGTAGTCTGTCAGTCAGTCAGTCAGTCAGTCAGTCAGTCAGTCAGTCAGTCAGTCAGTCAGTCAGTCAGTCGGTCAGTCAGTCAGTACAAAGCCTTTTATAATATGTATATAGATAGATAGATAATACTGCTGTGACATAAAAACCATGAAGTTAATCCAAGCTTCAACTAATTCCACATACCTACCTATTACTTTTACAAGACATTTCCCGCCGGATGTGGAGGCTTTATAGCGCCACTTCCGACCGGAAGTGCCCTAATGTGACGCAGTGCATTCGGGAAGTCGTTCCCGTGAGCATTGGGGTTTGTGTAATCTTCTTGGTTACTTTAATGTTTGTAGCGATTCGTGGGTGAGCAGAATTCTAAGTGGAAAGATTTAATGTTTTAGAAGTTGATAAAATATTTTTTATGCTTTTTTTTTAATACTTCAATGTTGGCAAAGAAGCTCTACCTAATGGTAAGCGGTAACCGTAGCTTATTAACTGGACTGGACAGCAGATATGTGAATCACTGCAGTGCAGTTTCTCAAGGAATGGTACTGCGGTGATTAGCAATATCAATAGACTGCTGGCGTTCTTCGGCGAGCTAGGGTGGATCGAGTGAGCTATCCACCCTCACGCAAAAACCGCGCATTGACGTGGAGTTGCGGATAACAGGCCGCCAAACCTAACTTTTTTTTTTTTTTTTTTTTTTAACCTAACCTACTGCGGTGATTCGTGATGCAGCTTATTCAAAGTTTGTAAGTAGGTACATAATTAAACTAACATAGTTTTTAAGTTGTACTAATACCTATGAGTCAATGTTGTTGTGTTGTCAAATTGTTTTATGAAATAAAAAAATAAATGAAAATGGTCACTTCATTAAAAAATTATATAATTTAATTTATTTAAGTCATTTTTCCGCCCAACGAGCGATTTTGTGCCGCCCGCATCCAACGGCCACCCGCAACCTTTACTAGGTCGTTGGTTCATCTGGCGGGGGGCCGTCCCACGCTGCGCTTTCCAATACGTGAAAATAGGAAAAATATATATACGGAAATTAGGTGAGGCCTATTTTCAACAGTGGACATGATGATGAATTCAAATTCAAATTCAAAATATTTATTTTGCAAATATGGGTAAATACCAATTCGGTGTGCAACTATTACATTAAAATTATTAGGTATAAGTATTAAATTAGAATGTCAAAAGATTTAATTCACATGTCAACAAATAATTATAATACAATTTACATTAAATACATGCATATTAATTTATCCAATATGTTACTATGACATTCTAATTATTTAATTTATTATACACTTAGTATTTAAACTAAATTTAAAAATAATATTTACAAATAAAAACTAACTAAATGTATCATTAAAATAAAAAAGGGGGGAGGAAATTACAAATTAAAATACGGCATCATAAAATTCCTCCGCATCGCTGCCATTGTCTGTGGGAAAAGTGCCCAACAGACTGGCAGCATTGCCACGCTGGATGGCAATGCTTATTCTTTGTGCAAGAAAATAGCCAGCCTGTCGGTCACGGGAAGCGTCGGACAATCGCTTTGAAAGCTCTTTAAATAGAGTGCGAGCACCTGAACCCCACGGCCCAAGTGTTTCGACTCCAAACGGCACAAATAGATAATCTCCAGCGAGGTTGGTATATTTGCGCCGCTTGGAAGTTTCAGCAGATGCAGCAGCAGCGCCGGCGGAAACTGTTGTATTTGGAAGATGAGATGGCGCAAGGGTATCGACGCAAGTCGCGTCCCACACCAATGGCCTACCCATCTTCCAAGGCAATAATGACATACCATCAGGTCTCTTACCATCGTCACGTGCCAGGCCATTTGGTTCTAAAACGGCTGGCACTCCAGCGGTGGCAAGAGCCCGACGAAGTATGTCATTGAGGTTAGCATGCCGCGAGATTCGGCCAGCACTTCTACTGCATGAGAGGCCATGGTGTCCAAGGCTCCCGACACTTTCTCCACAGCAGCAACGGTGCGGAGAGACAGATGGTGCTCCTAAGCGTAAGCAGGTAGCGAGGCGGAAACTCGTATCGTCAATAAAAGTGCCTACAGTGGACGATGGAAGCGCCTGAAGCCACAGTCCCGATTCCCATTCCCCCACAGCCAGCAAACGAGCACGATCAGCAGGATTAGGGGACGAAGCAAGAAGATTGTCCCTAACCTGTCTGCATAGCGGCTCGTCCCACTGTCTCTGAGAGGAAAGGTCAGTAGGTAAAACGGCGTTGGGTACGGTCATTTTCCAAGCATTTAAGGCGTCAGTCTTACACGGCACTTCAGAATTAACTAGTGTAGATACTAGAATTTTCCTTGTTAATTCTTCCGAACCGTGGACTGAAGACAAAAATGCTGGTATACTGACGTCAGAAATTTTGCGAACGCCGAGCCCACCAAAGCGAACTGGTAAAGATGCTTGGAGCCAGGCTCGATCGTTCAAGGCCACATTAAGAATTTTGCTGATAGTATCATGAATAATTTGGTCAATTTTATCTAAAAGTGATAAATGTTTGAAAAAAGGGGATGATCTAATGGCATGTGTGAATTTAGGTACAAAAAGGCAATGACGAATAATGGTAAAAGCCGATTGAATGTTTATTTTGTTTAAACGATCTGAAACATCACAAAAATTTTGAATTTTTTCGTCTATAAAAGAATTAAAAGCGTCATCCAAAATTGGGGACCCAAGAAGGCGAAGGGACGATTTTTCTAAAATTTTTATATGAGGTGCCAAACAAAGAAATTGGGAAATAGCCGATATTTTATCATGGTCATTAATTTGGTCACAAAAATAAATTTCGCATTTGCTGGTATTCAGTTCCAGACCGATTGAAGAAAATTCTTGTTTTAATAAAGCCAAATCTTGCAATACTGTACTAACTTCACCTCCCAAGGTCCCATCATCCAAATACCAAACGTTAAATTTTGAATTAATTTTTTTAATGATGGGGTGTATTGCTAGACTGAAAATGACCGGCCCAAGAGGGTCACCTTGTTGGCAGCCTACGGCAGATTCTAAAAGGTGTTCTTTGTACAATAATTTGGAAGGGTGTCTATAGCACTGCCAAAGAAATTTGAATATTTGAGGGGTTTCTAATTTAGCTTGAGTCAACAAGGTGTCCCTATTCACCGAGTTAAAAGCGTTCTTCAAGTCAACCTTAAGGATGACCTCACCTTCACCACAGCCAAGAAACGTTTGCAGCGCATGTACGGCAGCCTCGCAACCCCCCTTTGAACCAAAACCCAATTGGAGGGGTTGAAACTTTTGTGATAGCTCATGGCTATACAGGTTGCAGCAAAGTTTGGCTGCCATACGTCTGTAAGTACACCCAATGGCAATGGGACGAATGCCACCATCTTTTTTCTTTAGGGCGCAGAGGTTAGCACCATAAAGAATGTCGATGATGCCCTCGTCCACATTGCCAGAGAGCATAAGATTCATTAGTGCCGTAAGCTCCCTCAGAAGTGCATCTCCGGCTTCCCCGGCGCCTGAACACAAGAGATCTTTCAGGTGCTGAGGTGTTAAGCCGTCGAGGCCGCCAGCAGATCCCCTCTTGAAGGAGCAAACGGCATCAAAAACGTTCTTAGCTGCCACACTGAAACAATCAAAGTTAGAGTCAGGTGGATCGGGGAAAGAGAGGTCATCCTTAGGCGCAGGATGCTTGCTCTGTAGACCGGCAACTGTGTCTGGAGAGCAAGGCGCCACTACATCACTGCTAAATAGAATACGCGATGCTCCTCGTATATCACCTTCACTCAATTTGGATTCCACATATTGAAAGATTGAATTTTGGCGACCTAATGAAAAATCTGAAGTGTTTAAAGGAATTGCATTATGGCAATTATGTTTAATTTGACAAGTTAAGGATTTTTGGGGGGCCTGGACTTTGGACACATGTAGAATACGAAAAGGGAAGGTGAGTAGTTGTTCCCAAGCTGAAGTAGAGTTCTCCCGGACAACAAGACTGACACAGCGTGCCAAACTTTGGGCCACAGTGGGTCTTGCGCCGCGGGGAACTCTTTTAAGGATCGGAACTGAATTTTTTAACTTTGAAAGTTGTTGCCAAAAGGGAATTTCATCACAGACTGCCTCGCTTGTTAATGAAAATGTTGTGGGGCAAGAAAGTGCACCTTGGGATTTGTGTACTTTACCACAGTGCACTTTCAGACCCCGCAAACCCTTAAAAAAGCGAGGCTGGGAACAAAGAGAGCATCGCACTAGGCCATCCAGCGATGAAGAAGGTTGACTGGCACTTACCTCAGCATCGCTACCTCCACGCTGCCCATGCTGGTCTTTTAGCATATAGTATTTACAAAATATTTACAATAAAACAAAGGGATAAAAACACAAAACACAATAAAATATAACGTTTGACGTTTCCACTGCACAAACAAAAATGTCAAAATTTTCCATGGCGACGGCACGGGGCGTCGCCCTGGTACCGGGGACGCAGCGTCCTGTCACATCATGTTGTTTGGTTCATATTATTGTTTCTGAAGATTACAAACAGTGGTCTGAGGTGCTTGCTAGTCCTTCACGTGGCTCTATCTAGTCAACAAATTTTGACGGTATCTTTACGGATTATCAGAATAATAACATAAAGTTCATAATCTCGTTCAAGGTAGAATATATTAAAATCTCTTTATATATTATTTTATTCGTGTTATTGTTTCAATGAGCGCGATGTCACTTTATGAGACAGGTTTATAGTAAAGTTTTGGCGATACAATCGAAATATTAATATTAATATTTTATATTTGTTGTTTTAAAGACATATCAGTTTTTTTTTATGTTGAAATAATTTTATTCATAATAAACTAATAAACATTCATTTTTTATTCTATTAGACAACTCAACAGACAATATCAGAAGTCGAAAATTCATTTAAATGTCTCATCATCAAAATAATAATATAATAATAATAATAATATTCTACCACATTCACACAGCGCCATCTAGTCCCAAATTAAGCAATTATATATATATATATTTTTTTATTAAGTATAAAAGACAACGCCCGCACTAGGGAACAAGCCCTGTGTCGCGGGGAGCTTTACAAACATGAAACTAACGGACACATAGTACATCCAGACTAGAAACAAATATCTATGAATCACACAAATATTTGTCTCGTGTGGGAATCGAACCCACGTCACCCAGCACGGCGATGTAGTGGCGAGGCGACCACCTTAACCACTGCGCCACGGTGACAGTCAGATTTGCTTGTGTTATGGGTACTAAACAACTGGTATACTACTTAAATACATTTTTTTTTGTAAATACATACACATTATAGATAAATTACACCCAGACACAGAAAAAACCTTTATGCTCATCACACAAAGATTTGTCCTGGGTGGGGATCGAACCCACGACCTCCGGCTTAGCAGTCAGGGTCACTAACCACTAGACCAACAGGCCAGTCGAAATATTTTTGGACCGAGTAATAACATTTGCATGCATGATGAAGTCATGTTTAGTTGCAGGCGGCACAAAATCTCTCGCAGGTGTGGTGCAGGTGTCAGTAAAAGGCGACTAAGAAACCTTAAGCAGACAAGAGTACTGCGAGTAAAAGTAAATACGAAACAAACCCTATACCAACCCGTCTGGCCAGTATAGTATACTAGGCTAAATTCCCTCCACAATATTTGGAGGAGACCCGTGCCTAGCAGTGGGACGTTTATGGGTTGAAATGATAATAAATATCACATTTATGTACGTCAGATTACTAACTCATAGGTAGTCTGGAAAAGATGGCTTTTAACGTTCATACCGCCTACTGAGCCTTAATGTTCAGAATGTGTCACTTTCATATTATTTATGGACAACACAAATAGCCATTGTATTATATTCTCCTGACCAATGATATACGAAAAATTCTTGTATTCAAAATACTAGTTTCTATCTTGGAAAAGAAAAAGGGATTGGATCAGCATTTGCTTTTAATAAAGTGTTTCTTTTCAACTTTATATCTGTAGGTGCCTTATTGGAAAAACGAGAAAATTCACAGCAAATATAATATTTTGCACGTCTATAACATCTCAAGGATTTTAAGACTTCCGCGAGGTATCTGTATCACCACAAAAACTTTCTGCTAAACGAAGCTAGTACTTCCAATAATAATTATTTACAGTCTATTAACTAGTTTTTTACAGAAGATTTTTTAATATCTCATTACTTACATATAATCAATACTTATGCAGTAGGTACTATAGTCAAATATACTTAAACCAAGGAAATAATATACCTCAGCCACAATTGCCATTCCCGGAAAGAACAAAACAATTTTCCTCCACCATAATAAAGTTAAACAACTGCTTATCAAGCTAGAACAGCGGCATAATGCTGCTTTGAACATAATTTCCAAGATGGCGACGTTAATATTGAAATTCGTGCAGCAGAGACGTGCATCATTATATACAGTTACAGAAAATTGCTAACAAAATAATAATACTATTACTTAAGGCCACGAAAACAACGACTACTGGATTTGTTTGTTTGTTTAGTTGGACGCACTAAACTCATGAAATACTGGTACCATTAGAAAAAGTCTTTTAGTGATAGATAGCTCATTTATAGAGGAAGGCTATAACAATAAATCAATTTCTAGCAAAGGTAAACAAACGAACTTTATAATCTAGATTAATTGTTCAAGAGCAGGTCATATAAAATGTAATTTGTGAGTAAAAATGATGTACTACCAATTATTGTTAATGGCCGACAGATTGAGCTGTTACGCTTAATTTGCTCATAAATTTTATACATTTTACGAGTCTGTAAGATGTGAAGAGGTTAAATTATTATTAGCTTCGAGCCGTCAGCTCTCAAAGCGCTTGATGAATTTTAATAAATAAAGACAAAGAACAAGGATTTTGAACTCTCTATTCACTATAGAGTGCAATTATTTATTGTGACATTTGTATTTTCACACAAAATGGACTGCCAAAACTGCGGCTTTTTTTAAATTCTCCAATTTGTTTCATGTTTTAATCTTACGTTCTGCTAAAGTTAGGAAGACAAATCAAAGGATTGATTTTTTCATATGATATGTCTAACAGAAGCATACGTTATAGCGAAATTTCGCTTTATTTTTATCCTACACATATTTAAAATGTCAAACTTTGAATGGATGGATGTTTGTTACTCCATCACACAGAGCGGCTGAAAGGATTCGTATGAAATTTAGAACACATAAAGATTAAAGTCTGGAATAGTACAAAACCTCCTTTTTACAGTCATACATCACGGGCGTAGACTGGAGCTAGTAATCTGTATTGAAGGAATACATTTCACTATCCAACTCAAAATATAATTGTATCTGTATAAACTACTATGTTCCCTCGTGTCAATGAAGGTTTCCAAAGTTGTTTTAGCTGAAGTGAAACTTGTAGCTAGCTTACGTAGCTTTGCAAGTTATGATAATTACTTAGCATCAGTTAAGCTGATCTTTTGCCACATTTTAAGGGATTTGGTGCCCTCAACACAAGTTATAAACTTGTCCTTTTTAATAGTTATCGAAGTGGAAAAAGAATTTATTCATTGATCTGTAAAAACGTAGGGCTTAACCGTGTATTTGTTAGGCTAACCTATATAACAGTGGGAGCTTCCGCATGAGTGATTCAACAATATCACAAAGATGGCAAAGGTACTGAGGCATTAAACTTAACATAAGTAGTGATAGCGACGCGTGCGAATTTGATGCCAGCCTATACGTTTCAGTACACCGACACCGTTGAGGTGAGTGTTCACTGTGGAATTGAATGTTACAATAATTTAATTGATTAAAAAAGATACATAGATAAATCATTTATAATAATAAAAATAACAATTACAATTTTAATTAATATTATTAATATTTTTTATCTTATGCTAGATATCTAGACGAATTTCACGCATCCGCGCCGTTTTTAGATGAAATAATGATGGATTTGGATACAGCAGAATAAAAGTAATTAGTAAAATAAGTTTTTTTAATTTTCATTCCTTTCAAAAAAGTAGAAAAATATTAAGTTTTGAATTTTATTTATATTCATTTTCTCGTTATTCCCATAACTCACAGAAATGCGACTTATACCATTGCAATTTAGATGTAATTACCTATCTTTCTGATCTAATTTTACTTTTGTTCGGCGTGGGTAATCGTTCCATACAAAATGCCCAATGTCTTTTATGATTTGTTAATTTTGCCGTGACATAGGTTACGTAGTGTTCTGGCAGTGGGCATTGGGAGAAACAGTATATGGAAAATAATTTGAATTGTCTGAAAATTAATGTTTCGCTATTTCTAAGGTCGTTCAAACATAATTAACATGTATAAAGATGTAGAGAGATGTTTGAAGATTGACGTGCATATTTATCTCTCCGTCAACACTAATTGTACTATGTGTACACGTCCTAACCATACCTTAAGCTCCAAAGCCTTGGCTTTGCGCTAATTTGGATTCGCTCCAGTTAAGGCCTGTACAAATGCTACAGTTAACAACCTTTTTTTTCGTCTTCTAGGAATATTGAATAGAAATAATTTAAGAGTTAATTCGAAAACGAAATAAAGTTTTTTAGGTTAATTTTACCTTTTTACATTTCAGAAAAAGTTATTGAAAATTGGGTGGGTTTTAGGGCCGGTAATGATACAGGCGTTGGGTTACTGTTGGAGTAGTAAAAGACCCTACTTTTACTCGTCAACCTAATTTTGGCACGCGTTAAAGTAAGCCATGATAAATACAAATTAAGCAATTATTTTACTTGTGTTATGGGTACTAAACAACTGATAAGTATACTACTTAAATATGTTTTTTTTTGTAAATACATACATTAAGATTAGTCCTGGGTGGGGATCGAACCTACGACCTCCGGTTTAACAGTCAGGGTCACTAACCACTAGACCAACAGGCTATTATAAAATAATAGATAATAAATATAAAGCTGAAGTTTGTTTGTTTAGTTGAACGCTAGGATCTCAGGAACTTCGGGTCCGTTTTGTAAAATTCTTTTAGTGTTGGATAGCCCATTTATCGAGGAGGGTTATAAGCTATATAACATCACGCTATGGCAAATAAGAGCCGAGCATTGGTCAAATGAAGAACGACGAGAGCGAAGCCCCACGCGACTTCTAGTAGTTTTATATAGAGGAAAGCTCGTTAATTTTGTAGCTTACAGTTGTTGTCCATTTTTGTTTTAAACCGGTTCCTAACAGATAAAAAATAAAAATAGGCAAGTAACTAGAAAACTGAAATATAATATAAGTGCTTATAGGAAAACTTGTTGTTAAAAGCCTAAAACAACATCACCTTAACATTCCGTGTCAACCCGCCGATACGTTGATAATTAGTCGAGCACAAAGGTACCGTTGACAAATTGCCCTCAATTTGGGAGGTCGCCAATTCGACGTCGACTCGGCAACTAGTTACCTGAGCGTACAATTAATCTTATTGTATTTAATTCTACTATTAATCTCAGTCACGGGTGGAAATTTTGAAGGTGAAACGAGGATAGTTAGAATAAATTGTGTCTAGGCATCACTTTAACAGAATGAACAAAATTGGCACACAAATAACATTCAATTTATCCTGTAATAGCTTCCGCCCCTTGCTTCGCCCGCGTGGTATATATTTTATACCTATAAACATTCCTCTTGAATCAGTCTATCTATTAAAAAAAACCGCATCAAAATCCGTTGCGTAGTTTTAAAGATTTAAGCATACATAGGGATATAGGGACAGAGAAAGCGACTTTGTTTTATACTAAGTAGTGACTAGAAGTCGCGCGGGGCTTCAATCTCGTCGTTCTTTATTTGGTCACTGCTCAGCTCCTATTGGCCTAATGGCCGTGATGTTCTGAGTTTTAAGCTAGATAAATGGGCTATACCACACTAAAAGAATTTTGAAAATCGGTTCAGTAGGTCTCGAGTTTAACCCCACAAACTTTACCTGTTTATAGTTTTAGTATACTTAGATTCAATTTCAAAATTTGGTGCTATTAACTATGTTCTAGAGTAAACTTTTTGTGAAACATAAGACAGTATACAAATCAGAGCATAAGTCCCGAACTCCGACAAGAACTAAGAGGATATGTAATGCATTGAATTTTTTACGAACGAAATTAATCAGAAGTTAATAGAGTCTATTAACTTGTGATTAATTTCATCTGGGTTCCAAGACAGTACGTTAGGCATTCCCCGAGACTCCTGAGAGTCATAACTCGTTGTTTTACCAGACTATCGCTGTTATACTGATTTGCAAGAGTTGCAAATTTTGTTTGCCGTAAATGGAACGCATACAAGAATAAGTCGTGGTGCCTCTAATCTAATACAAAAACAAAAGAAGCGCCTGCTAAAATACTGCGAGCAACACATATTGCTCTTACATGTTGCTAAGCTTAAACGGTGTTTGCGTTGCAGCTGGCATTAAGATTTTGTTATAAAGATAATGGAAAAAAGGTGTTTACATTTTCCATTTAGTTTGGCCTTTTGTGGCTTTTAAGACGAGATGCATCCACTTAAGGGTAATACAAAGTAATTTTATGTTTCAGTCGCGCATTTCGATATGTGGGATTAAAGGCAATTAATATAAGATGCTTTGATATTAAAATACACCATTAATCAAAACAAAGTGGTTAATAAATCAAATCAAGAATTATTTTGAGGGTCACACGCAAAATAAATATTAGGATTCAAGCAACGAGAAAATGGAGTGTATAGATTACAGATTATAAAATTAAATTGTATTATTAACAATGATAATGACGCACAATGTTCAGTTCTGTTTACTTGTTGCGGCCATATTGTTAACAATATTACACACTAAAATTCAGCGTAATAATTAAAATTTAAATTCAATTTAGGGGTACTGAAATTTTACAAGCAAAAGTGTGACATTTGTTTCAAATTATGTCTTAATTTATATCTGAATTTGTTTTTGGGGAGTAAGTAACGATACTTTGATAGATATAGCTATTTGTTTCTTTATTTTTTTAAGTGCAGAATTTGAGACTAGCATTCCAAGGACTGTTGCCGTAATATACGTGTTAAAGGCAGTTATTGTATATATTTTTTAATTTTAAAAGAGTCGTTCGATTTCACATTGTGACGAAAAATAATTTATCGACGTGCAATGTTATCAGGATTGTAAACATCAATCAAAACGTCCCCAACATCAAAGGGTAACGTTTGGTCTGAATAATGACCCGTAAAATTTTAGGCTCGGTGCCCACTTATGTGGGTACAAAGCAGATAGGAGTAACAGCAATTTTCATCTCATCTCTGACGATATAGTGTTTTGATATGCATATATAAATGATGGAGGAAGGCGTGCTCGAGGCAGAGACTAGCATCTCTAAAAGAACTTATTGAAGCCTATTTTTAGGGAAAATGCGGTTTATTATTGCCACTCTTTTCGGGGTACGGATTTACAGATACAGATTTTTTTATATTTTGTTTGAAACCTATATTATAATTAAAACTACTTTTGGTAGACATAGGAAATTGTAGTTAGGTATCTGGATTACCCACTCTGTCAGCGAACTGCTCGTAAGCAAATTGCCTGTCACAATTGTTTCGGATAACCGCTCCTGTCTTTCATTAGAGTTACCTACTTTGTAACCTTGATGGGTCTGGATCTTTTGTTGTGCATTATAACAAAAATATCGTGAATGATGGCGCTTTAGCTTTTTCAACGTTTGTATTACGTATTTATTTGTTATTTGAATTGTATTCTGTTAAAATAGCATTCGTAGTTTGAAAGTCGTATTTTATATGAAGTTTGGCTATAAAAACGATGTCTCTGCTGTCTAAACGAACCTTTATATCAGACACACACACTCGCCAATTTATAACCCCAATATATTTTCTGTTTGCACGTTGAGGCATAAATTTAAAAACTTAATATTTGCTCTTCGAAATCAATTACCAATCACCATATTTTATGTATTTAACAAATAAAATTCAATAAACAATATTTGTACAATAACATTTGAAAAATCATTCGCTTTGATCCAGAAATGAATTAATGACATTGAAGTTTGTATAGGTTTGACTGTTTTAATGTTGGAGTGATTCAGCAAGCTAGTGTATGAATATGGCGCAGTCACTGTCTATGAAAAGCTACGTGTTGAATCCTCATGGCGCGATGGCAGTGTGGCATTTGAAAGATCTTCAGAAAACCTAGGTATTGCCATCGCGCTTCCCCCTACTTCAAGTCTGTAACCGTAGTGTGAGATAAACACAGACTGATTATAAGATTAAATTTTTGACGAGATTGACATTTCGTATTGCCCTGTTTTCTTCTCGCAACTGCGTTCCCTCTTAACTAGTACATTTAATTCCACAAAATGAAATCCACAATGGTACTGGAATCGAACTGGGACCGCATGATTTGCATGCCGGTCACTTATCTATTTGGTCACCATCGCTTCATCGTATAAACTGTTTTGCGTTTGTTAGCGTTTGAGCTCCGCGCGCCCACACTTTAGCATATTCATGGCAAAACCAACTGTGAAAAATTATCTAGATAATATAAACAGACAATTCTCTGAAAACAATTACCAGCAATTTTTGTTTTCAGGGGTATTACCTACCTATAACAAACACGTGAAAAAATTCTAGTAAATAAACCATAACATAAAGTTCAATGTTCTGGGCACTACATAGAAGATAGTTATTTTTTATTAACGGACGCACATTATTCCGAATATCCTATAGGAGCGAACAAAAGTTTCACTGAACGCTCCATTGAACACTTACTATGACTTCATTAGTGAAACTCATCGAAATGGTTATTGGAAAAATGCAATGGAATATGAAATCAAATGTTCATTGTTAATGACTTGGAGGCTAGGAGCTTTAAAGCTTTTAAACAAGCGTGTGCTATTTTTATGGACTTAACTAAAGCCTTCGACTGTGTAGATCATTTATTACTGCTCAAAAAGCTGTATGCCTATGGTGTCAGGGGAAATGTTTATGAACTAGTTAAATCATACCTAGAAAATAGAACACAGATGACAAAAATAACTAGGATATGCCCTGTTGCAAAAAAAGAAATACAATATGCATCGGAATGCAGAAAATTTCAATTAGGTGTGCCCCAAGGCAGCGTGCTCGGCCCACTGCTGTTTATTATATATTTAAATGATTTCCCTAAAGTAACAAAGTACAATACAGTTTTGTTTGCCGATGATAGTACTATTATATTCACAGGTTATGACAAACTCCAAATAGAGCAAGAAATAAATATGACATTGAATGAAGTTATTAATTGGTTGACATTAAATAATTTAAATATTAATCTAAGTAAAACTCATGTAATGACATTTAGAAACAAAGTAAATAAGCTGTCTAACATTGACATTCGCTATTTGGACACAAAGATTGAAACAGTGGAAACAACGCGATTTTTAGGATTAAATATAGACAATAATTTAAACTGGAAACACCATGTAGAGACACTGTGCTCTAGACTAAACTCCTTCTCGTATGCCCTATACAACCTAAGGAAAACAGTAAGCAAAACGGCAATCCTAACAGCTTATCACGGGTATGTTTCGTCTATAATTAGGTATGGTATTATATTTTGGGGCGTATCTGCAGATAGAGAGGCTGCATTTAGGGCGCAAAAGAAATGTATTCGAGCTATATGCAACATAAAACCAACAGATAGCTGTAAACCATTTTTTAAAGAATTTAAAATTTTAACATTACCATGTCTATATATATTGGAGGTGGCACTATTTGTACACAAAAATATGAATTTATTTCAGAAACCGAATAGCACAAGACGAAATCAGGACATATGTATGCCTAAAAACAAAACAGCTCTGCTAAACAAAAGTGTGTTATGCATGGCTATTCGAATCCATAACCATTTACCCAAAACTGTGCTCGAGACCTCAAATAATACATTATTATTTAAGAATGAAATTAAATCCTTGCTAATTCAAAAATGTTATTATTCCGTCAATGAATATTTGAATGACAAATTTTATGATATGACTTAACTATTGGCAAATTTAATATTAAGATTATGTTATTTAGATTGACATTTTCATTTATTTGTTGACATTTGTAATCTGACACTGTGTATGAATTAGTATTATTATTATTTTGTTTGACTCCTACTGAATTATATCCATTTGACATATTATTATATTCTAGATACCTACTTAATTAATGTATTTATGCAGTATTCCACATCTGCTCTCTTTTTTTGCACACCGCTGTGACGGTAGAATATGGTGAAACTTAAATATAAAACTAATAACTACCAATTTACTGTACACCCATATTTCGCAAAATAAATATTTGATTTTGATTTTGATTTTGATGGGTTGCTGATGAATGAATGAAAAAAATAAGTTCATTGAATACTTCAGAGATAAAAAATTAAAGTAGGTAAGTATATATACATCGAAATTACAATCTTTTTGGATATTCAAAATGATTTATGACACAAATTAAAAATAGAAAAATAGATTTTTTTTTTATTTTATGACACTGACACTTCATTATCGTCACTTTGGAAACAATTTGGAAAAAAAATTTAACTAACTAAAGTAATGAAAAATTGTATATGATGGACGAAAATGAAGTCACAACTTTGGACTTAGAATATAAGAGATATCTACAACTACTGAGGCCTTTTTTAAGTCAGTTAATTGATGACGATGTAATTAAAATCTGCGATGACTGGATTCAGAGGCTTTCAAGTTGTGAGGACAGCGAGAAACCCCATAGAAACAATTATGTATTTCGCCTATGCTACCAGCTCTCTAGAGGAATATTAGAAATGCCATTCTTAATGAAGCCTCCCGCAAAGCTGCAACCTCTATCTTACGATATCAACAGCGATGACTCTGCGACAGAAATTGAATTGTACACCATTAACTCAAATGACCCTAAAACTCAAGTCTTGTTCAATAGTAGGAAGATAATAGTTTCTGAGACAGAAAGTATGTCTCAAGACGAAATAACGTGGAGCGGAAGTGTTGCAATGAAAAATAGTGAGAGTGCACCGAGATATAAAGAATATATTCCTGGTCGCCCTACAATACAATGTTATAATTGCCCAAAGTTGGAAAACAGTTACAAACATACACAAGATGAAGGTTTTGAGCACAGGGCAAACAATCTAGTTATGAAGCTCCGAGAAATTAAAATGCAGAATATATTACTTCATAAAGAACTTTTAGCTCTGAAAGAAGGGACTAAATGTAATCCTAATAATTATGATAAAGTTGATAACTGTACAAGCCCTTTATTACAAGATACTGAAAGCAACGCGACTCTAAAATCATTAAAAGTTCGGCTTCAAGATATACAAGACTCAAGAAATGTTTTGATTGAAACCATAAGTAACTTACAAGATCAATTAGAAAACTTTAACGAACTTAAGAAAAATCAAATTGCGGATATTGAAACTAAGCACAAATTGGAGATAATTAAAGTTAAAACAGATGCTAGAGAAGAGACTAAAGCAATATATGAAAATAAATTCGAAGAACTCAAACAAACTTACGAAATCACTATTTCAAAAATTCAAGAATCTGCAAACAGTGAAATAAGAACAGTGACTGGATTCAAAGATGAAATTGTTAATGAGAAAAATAAAATAATCGAAGCTAAAAATATGGAAATCATTAGGTTGAAGGAACAGATGGAAAATGAAAAGAATAACGTACATGCTATGTTAAGCAAATTTATTTCAAAATCTACTGAAGATACGTCGTGTGAAAGTTTGAAGATGAAAAATCAATTATTAGAGAAAAAAATGAATAAAATAGAGAAAGCAAAGATTAAATGTGCAAAAATATACGAGGCTAAAATAGCGCAACTGCAACGAGAAAAACATTTGACGGAATGTTCGTTACAACTTCAATTGGTGAGACAAAGAGCTCAAGTTGTAGGTGAAATGACTAACGAAAATCAAACAGAATTGAGTTCATCTTTAGATAAACTTGAATATAAATATAAGGAAATTGTCGCTAATGTCCAAGCAACTGCAATACAAAGGAGAATACAAGACCAAAAGACACTAGAATCTATACTTCAGGCAGCCTGTGGTGTCGATAGTAAAAATCGAAATCAACACTCAAATTCAGCACGAAATAATAATCTCAGTTTAGATACGGAAAATTCATCCATTGGACGCCTCAATCGTGTTAGAAATATAGAATTGGGTATGTCGTTCGGTGAAGACAGTTTGGTCGGTTATTGCCTCAATAGTGAAAAAATGGGTGAGTTATTTGAGAAAGTGTGTGTACCTCAAAGAGATGAGTGTATAGGGAGGGGAAAATAAAAAAGGTGATTAATGACTCAAAACACGCTTTGATCGCGAAATAAATTGTCCTTATCTATTAGCACTATAATTAATAATAATAATAATATAATATTATATTAGTATATTCTACCACATTCACACAACGCCAACTAGTCCCAAATTAAGCAATTATATTTGCTTGTGTTATGGTTACTAAACAACTGATATCATCATCATCATCATCAGCAACCCATTTTAGTCCCACTGCTGGGCTCGGGTCTCTTCTCCTCTAACTAGAGAGCTGAGAGGGTTTAGGCCATAATCCACTCACGCTGGCCTAGTGTGGGTTGGTGGATCAGACATTCTCATAGAATTTCTTCTAGGGTATGTGGGTTTCCTCACGATGTTTTCCTTCACCGTTAGCAGATGGTAAGTCACTTGACTAGTACTTATAAATTTCACAAAGTGGAATCCACATTGGTACTGCCGGTCGGGATCGAACTTGGACCGCGTGATTTGCACGCCAGTCCCATATCCATTCAGCCACCATCGCTTATCGCTTAAAATAATATTAGTATAGGTCTATTTGAAAAATCGACACGACAGGGGTCGGGCCGTATCGTATGTCGTATTAGAGCGGCGTATCATGATTCGTCCAGATAGATCATGAGACGCATCGACCATTCGGATACGGTGTGTGACCGGGCAAGTGATAGGTACATAATCTACACCTGCATTTACATAGTAATTTTATATATAATATTAGGCAGTAAATAGTAATCTTAAAGCAGAAACTCTCATTCTTACTCCTTTCATTTTTTCATTATTGTCATTTTTATATTAATATCCCACTGCTGCCACGGGTCTCTTCCAAACATTTTGGAGGGAAATTTAGCTTACTACACCACGCTGGCTAGACGGGTTGGTATAGGGTTTGTTTCGAACTTTATTTTTCTTGCAGTGGTCTTGTCTGAATATGTATACGAATGCTTTATTTTCCACAAGAGTAATCAAAATGATACCTATTTTGATTACTCTTGTGGAAAATAAAGCATTCGTATTAAAATGTAAAATCTACTTTATGATCATTTCAAATGTCAAGTGGCAACCCTAAATCCATTGTAACTTTAAAGCGGGACGCGTTGTTGTTCTCAAACATTTATGCTAGATCCAAGCTCTGACCAAAATACTTAGGAGTTTCAATTGACTGTCACTGTTGTATACCAGACACCGGTTAAGGTGACCGCCTCGCCACTAATCACCGTGCCAAGTGTCGTGACAAATATTGTGTGAAAGAATGTGTTTTGAGTCTGCGTGTACTTTGAGTCCGTTGATTAAATGCTTGTAAAGTCCTTCATGAAACAGGCTTGTTCCCTGGTGCGAAATAATTGTCTTTTGAAACTCTTCCTACTACAAATGGCTCTAAATGACCGTAGTATGCTTATTGATAATAAATGCTGAAACAGCATCAATCTATGTAAATCCAGTATGAAACTGTTTTGTGTGCGAGGCCGTATACTGCTGGTTAGGATTGCGTGATACAGCAGTTTCCGTCGATGTATCAATAATGTGGATGGTCCAAGTCATAAACAGGACCACGATCGAGTTTCGTTAGGATTTGTTTATAGTACTCATTTCTTTTAAACACATGAAATACTGGCTCCGGTAAAACAATCAAGATACCAGTATTTTTTTTTTAGGCAACCTACATACTAAATTTTAATTAAAATATAGGTACATATATTTTCATCTATTATACAGATGGGTGCAGATCTGTCTTAAACGGATCTTAGACTACTGGTTCATATGCCAATACATAATGGTTCAAAACATTCAGAAGAGAAATTCACATTGGTTCTGTTGCCCAGTCGGAATCACTTGGACCTCATCTCACCTCAATTTTAAGCCGTATTTTTATGTTTTTTTTTAACATTATTAGCTAAAAAGAGTGTACTTATTATAAAAGTCCGACCCTAACTTCTGTAACTTGGTACACCCCCAGTAATACATCAAGTATCTAAGTCAAACATTACACTAACGGCTATGACCGTTGCCTCGTGCCTCATCGTAAATTAAACCTTAATCCTTCGAAACACGATCACATATTGATAAAATGTTTTAGTGATAAAATATCATTTGAACTTTGAAAGTCAGGATTTGAGTATGATTTTATATAATATTGCACAGATTTTCTCGCTTCAGTGAGTACTATGTCAACGTTTACGTTGGATGGTTACAAAAGCGTATTTAATATTGATATTATGTCCCTCATGTGAACGTATGAAAAACATGGCGTCTAGCTTTTTGTGTCCAGGGCTAGACAAGCTAGTTACTAACAGGGAACATTTCCAAACTCCAGGCTGATACTTGAGAATTTTATACCAGATAAATAATACTCTTTTCGTTGGCGCAATACACCTTCAAATTTTGTTTAGAGGCTCGATAGACGTCAAACTTATAGCACTTAACCGCCTTTTTTTCAACCGGCGCGGCGTCAACACGTGTTTTGGGAGTACTTACCTATTGGTTGTCTTAACATCGCCTTTGCAGCGTGTTAAGGGCGGGTCAACGGCTCGGTGGCGCCTGAAAAATACGTCATGTGTAAGAGCTTTTAGAGCAACCTTGCTTTTGCAACGATAGTCAATAAATTCAAGTTATTATCCAAAGAGTTTCCCAGAAGCATTTCTATGACAAACGAGTGACTTTGTAAAACTCAAAAGGTAAATGTACCTTTGTTCGTCATTTCAAAGGAGAATAAATTGCCCTTAACAGCTGAGGTGAATCCGGGGAGCGTGTGTAGACATCAATCTTTTTTAAGGTACTTGCACTTATAAGAAGGTATGTTGAATGTCGTACTCATAATAGTATATTATGTAACTTGGTAGTGATGGGCTTATTTTCACGAAAAAATTGTTGTCTATGTATTTATTTATTGGCTCCAAGAGTTCTTTGCGTAGATGGTACGCCTTGGTGTCAGGTGGTTTACTTCAGCTTGTTATCATTTCCTGAATCGGAATTCAAATTCCGATAATAATAATAATAGAATAGAAAGAATAGAATATTTTCTAAAACTGACGTGGCAATGCATCGGGACGTCGTAGCGGTTGATAACGGACTAACCCAGCTCGGTCTAGCTAAGGAGAACTGGCGCAAACCGGCAATACTCAGTCTTGATGACCGGAAGGAAGTGTGGAAGGGCAAAGAACTGCATGGACGATTTTACCGGGCTCTACATGGGCCCGATGTCGATTCACTATCATCCGTATCCTGGCTGCGTTTCGGTGACGTATTTAGGGAAACCAAAGGTTTTGTCTGTGCAATTATGGACGAAGTTATCATGACGAACAACTACGGGAGACATATACTAAAGGACGGTACGGTTGACATTTGTCGGGCATGCCACCGTCCCGGAGAATCTCTTAGACATATTGTCTCTGGCTGTTCTCGTCATGCAAACGGCGAGTATTTGCATAGGCACAACCAAGTAGCCAGGATTGTCCATCAGCAACTTGCCCTGAAGTACGGCCTTGTGGACTCAGAGGTGCCGTATTACATGTATGTGCCCGACCCAGTTCTCGAAAATCACCATGCCACAATGTACTGGGATCGATCTATCATCACTGATCGGACTATTGTTGCCAATAAACCTGATATAATGGTGATAGATCGATTAGAGCGCCTTGCAGTGATCATCGATGTCACCGTTCCTCATGACGAGAATCTCGTGAAAGCAGAAAAAGATAAACAAGTAAAATACTTGGACCTTACTCACGAGATTGTCGACATGTGGGATGTGGATTCGGCGATCATTGTTCCGATAGTCGTCTCAGTCAATGGACTGATTGCCAAGAGCCTCCATCGACACCTGAAGAGGCTCGCGTTAGGTGGATGGGTCGTGGGCCAGATGCAGAAGGCAGTACTTCTGGACACGGCACGCATTGTGAGGAGGTTCCTCTCTCTGGAGCCCTAACCACCGCACCGGTAGCTTGGTCCCTGTACCCGATACCGGTGGGTCTCCAAATTTTTATATTTTTAAATGTTCTTTTTATATATAAAAATGTAATTTTTTGTGAATCTATTTTAATAAAGAGGATAATAATAATAATAATAATAATTATTATTATTATTATTATTATTTATAGTCGTTATCTTCTCATAAGATTAACGCAAACTTGGAGGGCAGATTAGTGTGGCTTTTCAAACACTTGCCATATAAACAAAAAAATGTACTGCAAGTTTAAATGAAGAGCCCACAAACCGCAGGGCAGCTAGTGGCGAGCTGAATGTGAGTGGCGACACTGCGGTCCTGAATGCCCCTGAGAGTCGGTCTAGGCCTCGTCTCCAGCACGTCTTTGTTGGCTGGCTGGAGTGGATCTCCAAGAGCGACCACACGACTCTCAACTCTGGCTTGCCTTAACCAGCTGACCAGAGAGGGGTCGCCAGAGCTATATGCTCGGGGGTGGAAGTGTCATTTTTCAATGGCATAATTACGAGGAAACCCGCTCCGGGTCTCCGCTTGGGACCCGCGATGGCGAAATCGGCGCCGCACCGCTCGACACCCCTAGCCGCGCACTACGGTGTTGCCCTGAGACCCGTGGACTTCGGCCCATGTCGGTTGTGGAAGGGGCCCATCTAGTGTAAGGCGAGTCACCGTCTGCCCCAATCCTCATTTAACAACATATATTCACCGCTGGAGGAGGCAAGCAGGCGACGTAGTTCCCGTATGCCATATATCACCATTCCACCGAACACCCAAACCCATAGCCCAATTTTATTTGACTCCATAACATCATTCAATAGCTTTACACTTATCAGTGACAAATCATAGCTGTACTACAATAGTGCAGCTGTGATATGGCAGCGGTAAGTGTCTCATCCCATTCTAAATTAAAATTCTTTAAGGGCCTCTGCGTGTTGGACCTGTGTCCCCGCGTAAGCCTTCCAAAAAGACCGGGTATACTTCTCACCTTAGAGAGAAGTATAGCTGTGAAAAAAGAGACATAATAATAATAATATTCTTTATTGTACACACCAAAAAAATTTATAAAAACAGTAGGTATACACACTTAGTGGAAATAAAAGATAATAAGTTAATACAATGGGCGGTCTTATCACTAATAACGATCTCTTCCAGACAACCTTAGGATGGATTTAGATGTCAGAATAACGACAGTTGTTGGTGTGCTATAAATACATTTAATAATGCTAATACATAGATAAAATACATAGTTAATATAAATAATATATATATTTAGATATATAATATATATATACACACTTATACAGGGAGAGAAGTAAATAAAAATAAAAAAGAGTTTTCTATTACAGTGATAGATAATAATTCTTGACCATAGCTTTAAAGGTAACAAGAGACTGTGCACGTTTGATTTGTAGAGGGAGAGCATTCCACAGACGTATAGCAAGCACTGTGAAAGACTTATCATAAAAAACTGTGGAATGTGAGGGCATTTTTAACTGAAAATTTTCCGATGATCGTAAGGACCTCGCATGTGTACCATGAAGGAACTCAAAACGTCCTTTAAGATAGGAAGGTGTAGAAGGGTTAAACAATATACTGTATAATAGAGAGAGGATATAGGAGGAATAATATAATATTTTATTTTTATTTTTGCTTGCGTTATAGGTACTATACTAAATAAATGATATAATACTTAAATACATGTTTTTGTAAATACATACATATTATAGATAAATTACACCCAGACAGAACAGACAGAACAAACAATCATGCTTATCACACAAAGATTTGTCCCTAATATCCTGGCTGGGAATCGAACCCACGAACTCCGGCTTAGGAGTCAGGATCACTAACTACTAGGCCAACAGGATAACTATCCCGTAGCAACTGCTAAGCTCGCCTGACATACAAAATATTCTTGTAGGTATTAAGTACATTAAGGTTGCTGAATTTCAAACTAAGTATCATATTATGAACTTGCAATAGGAAATATTAAGGCTTTACGATAAAGCCTGTTTAAAAGAGCTTTAAAATAAATAAATAAAACTAAAATTATTGAGTTTATGTTACAAAAATAATACATGTTGGTTTTGTAACATCTCATCACTAGTAAGTACTAGTCTACCATTTGCCAAAAATGTAACGTGGAAGGCTTATAAAGGTATTGTGAATGTTCTTTGTATCTCACGACAAGAGATTATGGTCTGATGTAAGAAATTATTCTTTTTGGCGAAGCAAGCCTATTTGAGTCAGATTTTACGTAGGTAGCTTTCAGTGAAAGAGAAATTCCCTATTTTACGGAAACTGGAGTTGGTGTTGGTGAATTCTGTAAATTTATAATAATTTATGAATGGCATTAATGCTTTTAAATAATTTGTTTTATTAAAATTACATTATGCGCCTCAGAAAATAAATATAAAATTAACTTAATATTTAACAATTGCTATAATTATTCTTGTAGGCGCTTACACAATCGTGAGTATTTTGACCATTTTTCCACTCGAACGTTTAACGTTGATAAGTTTTTAATGCACTGAACTATTTCATAGACTACACTATACACTAGATTCTATAATCTTGGAGGAAAATTGAAGGTTATGTTACGAATTTAATTAATGGACATGAAAACATAGATAATATTTTTTTATATATAAAAGACAACGGCCTAGGGAACGATCCCTGTGTCGAGGGGGACTTTACAAACATACAATTAAGGGACACAAAGTACACTCAGACTCAAAACAAATATTTATGAATCACACAAATATTTGTCTCGTTTAGGAATCGAACCCACGTCATTTGGTGCAGGGCGACGCAGAGATGTTAGTGGCGAGGTTCCACCATAACCGCTACTTCACGGAGACATTCATAATAGACGCAAGAGAATTGTAAATTTGTATATTATGTGTACCTTAACTTTGAATCAAGTTATTTATTATGTGCCATTTTTATTTACTTCTTATTTGTTAAACCTCTTGCACACACTTACAATGGCGATAATGCCAGAGGCATTCTGTACCAGCCAACTATGCTGATGCGGAGATGATCGAAGTATGTACAGTCGAGTTCATTAATATATTGGCACCATCAAGGATTCAAAATATTGTGAGCGTTGAAAAGCTCAATAAATACTATACCTAGAACCTATGGATCAAATTTATGTCCTCATGTGAATGGTTCAAATAAAATATGCTGTACATTATGCAATAAGTCGTAGTCACCCTTTTCAACAAAAATATCTAATGATGGTGCCAATATATTAATGAACTCGACTGTACAATTAGTGAAAAACATAATATTATCAAAATTAAACTACACATTTTGTCTTTAGGGAGCTATTAACACAAGAACGATTTTGTTTTTTACATTTCCTTTTTATCCAATATAACGATGTAAATTAAGATGGGATTTACATCGAATAGAAGGAACGCACATACATACATTCATGAATCCTTAAAAACATATAACACTCCTTTTAGGCAGTCGTGTTAAACTCACGAATGAAAAGTAGTTACTTAATCAATAAATAAATTTAGTATATTTTTATAACCCATTAAAGCCACTTCATTATATCGACTTCAGTAACTTCCGTATTTCTTCAAGTTATTTGTGTATTAACGTTCATTACTTACACTTACTTATTTACATAGTTTTGTAAATTGCAAAGGTACAATGTTATTGCGCACTTATGTAGGCCTGAAACGTATTAAAGGTTCTTTCGTCGATTTGTACCTATTCCCCCCACGGAATTTGGAAGGATCCTTATTAATGATCTTTGTTTTATCATATCATTCGACCCATAAGCGTCCCACTGCTGGGCACGGGTCTCCTCCAAAGAATGTGGAGGGAATTTAGCCTACTATAATACTTTAGCCAGACGGGTTGGTATAGGACTGGGTTCGAATTTTCCATTTCTCGCAGTGCTCTTGTCTGCATAAGCTAGGTACCTACTTCCTTAGTTGCTTTTTACGACTCCCACGGGTTGAGATGTGGTAGTGACATTATGTATTCTTAATCCGTCACTACATGGATCGTTTGTTTTATACCAGTGCAAAATGGAAAATGGTTCAAAACGCAGACTTCAAAAAGGATCATTCCCAAAACTTTTCCCCACAAATGCAATTCCGGAACGGACAGCCTGCAAAACTTTTTCCGAGTAAATCAAAATGGAGTTCTTCAAAAGAAAAGTAAGTTAATCGACATTTGATGATCTTAGTCCTGCACGTGTCCAATGTCCATGGGCTGTACTAGCCCATGGAACCTTACCACTTGGCAGTCGTGAGCTTGTTTCGATAGTGTTATATGTATATGTATGAATTTATAATAATATGTATATAAATCAATTACCATTTGCTAACGGTGAAGAAAATTATCGTGAGGAAACCCACATACCCTAGAAGAAATTCTAAGTGTATGTCTGATCCATCAACCCGCACTAGGTCAGCGTGTGTAGATTTTGGCCTAAACCCTTTTAACTCTCTAGATAGACAAGAAGAGGAGACCCGAGCCCAGCACTGGGACATTAATGGATTGCTGATGATGATTATGAATAAGCTTGTTTGCCATTGACGTGGTAAAAAAAATGTGGATGCTTACCATGATAATGGGTTTTAAGTGCATTCTACTAACAATACCCGTCCTGACAGTCGGGTAAAAAAATAGTCTGACTAGATGTGAGTACTGGTACATGTAATAGTTAAGTAGTCAAGTCACGTATCTCAACAATATTGTTATCTTCGCGGTGATTTCATGCCACGAACAAAAATACTTTTTCTAGATGTAAAAATGACTAATATGAGTAACTTTATTTCGCTCTGTCTTCACCCGCATTACGAGTAAGAACTAACTTAGTTCAAAATATTATAACTTGAATAATCTTAAAGTTCAGAGGTTGAAATGAAATAAAATCTCGTTTATTCATCCAGGTTACAAAGTAACTCTTATGAAAGTAAGAAGTTACCCAAAATAAGCGCCCCCTCCCGGTGGTGCGGCTTGGTGCCCTGGTACGTCGCAGAAAATAATTAGGGGTGCCACTTTGAGGCGATTCTCTACAATATTATTAGTGCAAACCTATAGGTTAGGGCATCCAGACAAAATCTATATACAGAATATAATCAAATTGTGATATTATAAAAACTCAATAAACAGGCTAGAAACGCAAGAAGGTTTTTCAATATCAGATTGTCAGTTTTTGATGACGTGTTCAAACAAACATACACTTTACAGTTTTATTTGTAGTGAACTAATATAATGAAATGTCCAGAACTAAACACTGAAGACGTGTATTCTTCCGGAGCTAATTAAACAACAGCGAGACAAGAATTGTTTTTCAAAACTCTTTTGCTATAAACATATCTATTACATTAGAATAGAGTAGTGTATTGCGTGGCCAAATATTGTATCCTCTTTGAGACCCACATGTTAAAGAATATGACTTTAAAAACAAGATTCAAGGTCTCTTCGCTATGGAGCGATGATTTTCGCTGAATGGCTGAGAGCTATAGTGTCAAGTGATGTCAGAAATGTCTATGTTCAGCATAATATGCGATAGAATGACAATAAAATAAAAAAATAAAAACAAAAAACATCTCACTCAATGGTGAACCTTTTTTTTTTTTTTACTTAGGGAAATGCCTGACGTATACCCCTCGGTCTTGGGGAAAGAACCGAGGGGTTATGTGGGGCTCGCACCCACTAAAACCCCAAGGTGTCCCTCTCGTCGCGCTCTACTGTGGCCACAGGAGCGCAGGAACATTCGTCCGCGACCACAGCGACGCGACACTCAATGGTGAACCTAGATCATCTGAGGCCTATGGCAAATTCATTAAATTGAGGCTTGAGGTTGTTTTTGTTTGCTGACACTATTTTTCCGATAACCTGTTACATTCTTAACTTGTGGCAATCATAAGTGTTACTTTGTAACCTAGATGAATAAACGAGAATTCTTATTATTTCATTTTACTGATTACTGGGTGGAAGAAAGACCGAATTTGAACATAAAACTACAGGATCCTATTATAATGTGAAATAAACAAGTAATATTAGTAGGTATGTTACACAAAATAACATATTATTTACATTAAGTAGGTACCTATTCACGATGCACGTTAATTAAATAAATCACGACTTTCTGAGTGAAGATGTAACATAATTGATTTAGTTTTCAATAAATATCACGTTTTTACTAATTGCGACGTAAGCAGAAGTTTGACGTGTATTCACATTATCACGTTTTACATTCCTGTAATATAATTCGTGTTTTAAACAATAAAATTACTAAATGAAACTTTGTACTCTGGCTTCCAGAGCTCATTAGGGGGCAATGGGGACTAGGAAAGAATTAATGTCTTAAACAGCGCAGCAATAATAATAATATAATAATATTCTATCACATTCACACAGCGCCATCTAGCCCCAAATTAAGCAATTATATTTGCTTGTGCTATGGGTACTAAACAACTGATATACTACTTAAATACATTTTTTTTTGTAAATACATACATATTATAGATAAATTACACCCAGACACAGAACAAACCTTTATGCTCATCACACAAAGATTTGTCCTGGGTGGGGATCGAACCCACGATCCTCCTCCGGCTTAGCAGTCAGGGTCACTAACCACTAGACCAACAGGCCAGTCAATTCTGGCACTGGCACCTGCCTGTTATTGTCCGTCTTATTTGCAATGTTATTGTACCTACTGGATTGTTAATACAATAGTGAAACAGCGATTCAAATAATTTTCAAAATACAATGTCCAATAAAATCGCTAAGTATTCGTAAATATTGTACGTGGAAAAGCAGCAAATATGTTAAAACAATCATTATAGTTTTGTCTGGGTATACCAACACGCCAATAGTTGTGAATACTAATGTACTAAGTTTACAATACAATTATTCTTTGTGCGATTAATATAGATTGAAATTCCATTCGTTCCATTCTGAGTAGAACTTTCGAGTATTATTTAGATTTCGCATTGTCACATCGTTTATGCGATGCCAGTTTTTACAGCAATTGTGTAGTTATCTCTGTCTAACGAGCTGAGAAGAACAAAGATAGCTACACAATGGCCTTACAAATCTTGCATTGTGTTAGGATCTAACTGGACTCGCATCGTCCAGTTTCAGAAAAAAATCCTCTCAAGAACTCACAAGATGTGGAATGAATTTCCTAACCAGGTTTTTCAAAGGGACTGCAGTATGGGGTTCTAAAAAGGAGTGAATAGGTTTCAGTGTCAGCGTCGTGATGCCCCTGGTATTGCAACATACATAGCATCACGCTTTTTTTTCCGAAGGAGTAGGTAGAGGTGTTTCACATACAAATTTCGCTAGCTATGTTTGGTACCATGAAATAGGGGGTGAGGCTATTGTCATCAATCGGAAACAATTTTGTTTACCAAAACTGCGGGAAAATCTCAATACTGAAATTTCATGATAGAGCAACCCAATACCATTTTCACCCGACTTGGGAATCGAACCCGGTACCTCTTGCACCACAGTCGTATGGTATTGCAAAAACGTGCAAAAACGAAGTAAGGTTCTTGTGTCATTAAAATCACAACAATGGAGTTTGAGAATGTGTCCGGTTAATGACACTAGGTTAGACGTAAAATTACAATAGATTGCAAAATGTGGGTTTCGTGTACCTCTACCTACCACTTAAGCATAGAAAGCGTAAACCTCTGCAAAATTATGACAGATAAAATTATATTATGGAATATATATAAATGTTTTAGGTGCATATTCCGCATCGTTTATTTAAGTATGTTTTTAAACTATTTTTATTGCGCACAAAATATTTGTTGGTGGGTTTTTCCTGCGACTATTTAAGTACTATAATAACACGTAAACGTGTCGAGTTTGTATTTACGAGCTGAAGGTTATAATACCTCAATTAATAGTAGAAACAAATACAATTTACGTACTATTAAGATTTTTCAGGCGTTTCCTTTGTGTAACAAACCAATAAATCAGTCTGTTGTTAATCGTGTTTAACCCTTAATTTGGCATTGTATGACCGGTTGGTATGGACTTTCGATATTACATAGATCTTTGTTTTAACACCCCACTACAGGAGTGTTATTTCATTTAACGTCAATACAGAAAACATTTTTGTAATCAGCGTCCCTGAAAACCTTGAAAATGACATCCATATCAATTTCTAATAATTTTCACACACATTTCATCCCTCAGGGTAAGTTTCTCAAACACCAAAAAGTACCCTTTAACTCAATTCTTAAATGAAGTTCTAATTGCGTATTATCCGTGCATAAAAACCGAAAAAATAGTATTATTAAGTTCTACTATTAATAAATACTTAATTTTCAAACGTCTTTATCACAATTTCATCCCTTTTGGGATAGAATTTAAGAATCGCAGAGGTGACAATCACAGAGGACGAGGCGAGTAGCAGGTTTTATTTTTCAAGGTAACGTTTTTAAAAGCTACCGTTATATTGACATGGAAGAATATGAAAAACAGATGTCAACGTATTTTGTGCTATAGCAATTCTTAATATTCGTATTTAAAATACAAAGTGCCAAAGACTAATGAAATGCCAACAATAATATAGTTTACCCTATTTCAAAATGGAACATGCCAAATTTTGAAATTTTTAGTAACCATAGTTGCAAAAACTGTACTACGTAAAATGAAAATCCTGATTTTTCCCTATACTGTGGGATTTTTAAATGTATTTCAATAAAATACGAAACACGTTCTCCATAAATTCTGTTAAAGAATGTTTATGCAAAATTTGATGTAGATTGGACCTAGGAAACACGTTGTCCCATACAAACTTTGCCCTCTATTTTCACCCCCTTAGGGGTAGAATTTTGGAAAATCCTTTCTTATCGGATGCCTACGTCAAACAAAGAACACACCCTGCAAATTTCAGATTTCTACGATCAGTGGTTTAGGCTGTGCCTTGATCCGTCATTCATTCAATCAGTCAGTCATTCAGGACAAAGCATTTTATATGTTTGGATGTTACTGTAGATAACATAAAAATTACCAGCATTATATTGATTATTGTCAAAAATCGTTATAGTTCCCACCACAAAGGTTTGGAAGTCCGAAGTCAGAAATACTGGTAAATCTATTTTTAATCAAGACATTACAAACAAACATAAGTGTCAAATTTAATTCAAGTCCCGTCCAAGCTAAGCAGTTGAGTTGGGGAACACTCTACAGGAGACTGCATTAATTTTAAGTGTTTAAGTGCAAAGCTGCAAGCTACAGCTAATTTGAAATATTATTCTGAATTATTCTAGCAACGTTTATTATTACAGAATCAAGTAAGTTAATTAAATACGAAAGCTAATTTGGATTTAAACTCGTGTAATTAAAATTTATTGTTATTATTATTTGTCAAACACAGACTCAGTTCAACGTCATCATTGATAACAGACTTGACAAGTAATCTAAAGTTTTGATGAGCAAATATGCATTATTTTAATAATAATCATATTTGGCTGTTTATCTTGTTCGTAATCAGGGGTTGTAGTAAATTAGTACATTAATAAATGTTATCATTTAGTGTAATATGTTATAATATCGGGGTTTAAACAAGCACATGATATTTATGACAAATGATATGACCTGCGCATTGATCTCACAGTCAAACAGTACTAAAATACATTTTTGTGAGACAAGATTTCATAGATCGTATCCTGTATCTTTTAATAATCAATAAACAACATTGCCATGCTATACATGACTATTCTATTTTTGTATAGTTTATACATGACAATTGTGTTAATTATATATTGAAAATCTTGTCTGATACATATCCAACGATAGTTAATTTAACAGGACCTTTGGTGATCTTTAAATTTTTTAGATAAAAGAAAATAAACTAAAAATAAATAATTGATAACAATATTCTCTTGCAACAATCTATATACAAATAAATAAAATTGGAGTGTTTATTTGTAATACTAAAATAGCCGCTTTTTACAACATGCATAATGAAGGCAGAGTGTTCTTTCTTTCTTATTATGAATGTATATACGGTACATATACAAAAATATATTTTTTTTAAATTTTTGTCTGTCTGTCTGTTTGTTTGTTCCGGCTAATCTCTGAAACGGCTGAACCGATTTCAACGGGACTTCACTTTACTCACTGGCAGATAACTGATGAAATAAGGAGTAACTTAGGCTCCTTGTATTTAAGAAAAAATCTAGTTATTATAAAAAAAGAAATGTTGCATTTGTTAAACTCCATGCGGACGAAGTTGTAGGCATAGTTAGTAATAAATATAGTTGTTTGCTAAACAATATTTTTTCAGAGTAAAGTTCCTAAAATTGGCGTAACAATCTACCTGTATCGATCACTGTCGTTTCAGTCTTTTGACAGCGACAGCAACGTCGCGCGTCGACCTATCATATCGACGAGATTGCCAGTAGGTATCCAGGTACTTTTCAAACGGATTTATTTCTCGTTTGTCCCGATATTTTGTGACATACGGCTAAAGTGACATATTATTTATTTTATTGTAATAATTATTTTATAATATATTATGTCTGCTCCCTCTAAAATAACTATTCGGCAACTACATACCTAATTTTAAGTGAGCTTGCTAAACTGATTATCTATGTTATAATAAGTCTTTTCGGAGCCACTGCCTCTTTCACTGCGATAGCTCATAATTATGTAATATATTTTTGTGGATAAATAATAAAGTGTTAACTTTCATTATTATTTTGTTTTAATTTATATAGGGATAGCCTCCAGTTGGTTGGGTTTCATTAGACATATTGCACTGGTTAAATTTGTTTGTAGTTTCGGGTACTTCTTGTAGTTTTGATTGCTTTTCTTTCTGTGCTTTTAATAAGTTTTTTATATTCTTCTTAACCAAACGTGACTTGTCAGTATTTTGAGTGATTTCTGGAAGATAGAATTGATCATTTTAGTCGATTCTAAATATATTTTTTGTTTCATATTGACTTATGTACATACAAATTATTTTGAAGGCTTAGATTTGAAGTGCTATTACCTACGTACTATGTACAATTTTTTTTAAAATTGAATAGTAACATATATTTTATCCATGTTTTTTTTTTATTTTCTCAAGTAGTTTTTTTTATGTGTGTTAAACATTTTGTATCGTCTAGCACAGTATTTTATTAAAAAATAGTCATTCTAATTAAAACTGCATTCTATGTCTGCAGAACTACTTCAATTTAAAAAAAAAAGAAAATTAAATTTGACATTTATGATACAATACAAAGAAATAAAAGTAGTCACATTATGTGACTGATTCTGGTCCCCAATCAATTATTTAATAATAATTCATCAACAATCTTACCATCAATTAATTTTGCCGCATTTTCCGAATCCTTTTCATTTATTTCATAGATAAATTCTTCTTTCTTATTTTGTCTGTATTCTACTCTGATTTGTTTCTGTTGCTCTATTTTATTAACAGGAGGTTTCTCTTTTGTTAATTTCGGATACACTGTTCGCAAAGGTTCTACTACAGAATGAACACATTTGCCATAAGTAGGGTCTTCGGCCATGCACAAATATTTGATAGCACCTCTGTACCCGTGAAGTTGATCTTGTATTCCATTATTTTTGAACACAGATACAGGCAGTCTGCCTTGACGATGAGGGACATATCGTTCTAATTTGTATTCCCTATGACTGTTTGATGGTAGACTTTCTCTCTTTTTTGCTCTGTAGGATCTCTCACTTGTAGTTGTAGTGCTGTCGTCTAAAGGATTTTCGTGTTTATCTTCCAAACTATAAGTTTCAGAAGTCAACATTATAAATAATAATTTTCTCACAGTGTGAATGGTAAAGCCTAAAATGTTATGTTTTTGTAGTACATCTAGTTGGTTATGTTATTTTTGTGAGGCTTTGTTGTTATATTGTCAAATTTATATAATTATAATATTTCTCCTCATCGTTTTCGATGACGGCAACCCAGAGTATGATTATGTTTATTTATTATAATAATATATCGTTCGCAGTGGCGTAAATTAGATGAGGCCTATGTTCAACAGTGGACGTCGTTGGGCTGATATGATGATGATGATGACAATAATAATATATATATATATATATATATATATATATATATATATATATATTATTATTATCATCATCATCATCATATCAGCCCAAGGTTTTAATAATGATAAAAACAGTTAAAAAAAAGAATATTTAAAAAATCTTTTACCGTTAGAAAGCTACAATACACTGAGTAACATATAATCCTCAGATCTAATCAGATGTAAACGAAGCGTCACAAAAATCTCGGAACCGTCATCGGCTTGACCGATTAATCGGCCGATTAGTTGGCCTTCTTACAACTGACTAATAGGCTAGTCTTCGGCACATCCAATTTTGTGAGTAACAAAGTTGACTGTCGCGCGGCTATGATATTGTGATGATGAGTGAGATGATAGACATGTTTTTCCTTAGCAACCCTTGGTCTAGCACGTATCGGCATTTGACGTCATCCAATATTTATGTACGTGTAAAATTGTATATATCGAGACGTGATTTGCTCGTATTGTGATAATTTCGAACAGTTCGTGACAAATTATAGATTTATTGACTAGCTGACTTGGCGAACTTCGTACCACCTTAGAATCAATTCACTTATATACTTATGTTAACTTCGCTATCGCAATAGGTTAAACTTGTAGTGATAGTATGTAAGTTAAATGAGTAAACTTATTAGATACCTAAATTAAATTAACATAGAATTTTATAATTTGTTGTTTCCATTTTGCTTTCGCCAAGCAGCATTGAGATAAGATTATTCAGCCTTTTTTATGTCCATAGCTGGATGTAGGCCTCAACTAATTTACTCCACAGCACGCTGCTCTAGACCACTTGTAGCCAACATTCTGTATCACAATCTGCGTATGACATCTTTAAGTTTTGATATGCAATCTACACCAGTTTTCCAAATTTCTCCTGCTTACTAAACTAAGACGATGTTTATCTTTCTTTTACTTTCGAAGGTATTTGTAGGTTACTCTTATATGGAAAAAAATGACTGACTTAAATAATATTTTACCACATTCACACAACGCCATCTAGTCCCAAATTAAGTAAATACATACAAATTATAGATAAATTACACCTAGACACGGAACAAACAATCATGCTCATCACACAAAAAATTGTCCTGGGTGGGAGTCGAACCCACGACCACTGACTTAGCAGTCAGGGTCACTAACCACTAAGTTAACAGGCAAGTCATTAGAAAAACGGTTAAAACCGTAACTTTATGTAAACAATTATACAACATTGATTGACATGACACAATTCTAGAATTTTAAAACGAGTGTGAGTTTCTCTTATACTTTGCACTATCCGAAAATTTAAAGCCAGTTTTGACAAATTTTATATAGGGCCTCAGTGTAACAACGAAACTTTACTTTTCGGACACTTTTAAACCAACAAAAACACTAACTAACTGTTCTAACACAAATCAAGGTCGCATAGATCCGTAGCCATTACGTCATCACAACAAAGAAAGCCTTGAACTTCACATTGAGATTAACACTACTATTGTTTTGATCATTTTCTATTTAATTTGTTGTGCATTGCTAAATTATTGCATGATAGGCATATAATATCTTGTCGTGTGATTTGCACTAGTTAACTAGCTATTAAATTAGCAATTTAATTAAGCATATCATCTAAATTTATGGTGTTACTACCCCATCTCAATCTGTGGGTGTCGTAAAGCAGTAACCTTATGCAGACAAGAGCTTTGCGAGAAAAGGAAAGTTCGGAACAATCCCTATACCAACCAGTCTGGCCAGCGTGGTACCTATAGTAGGCTAAATTGCTTCCACATTCTTTGGAGGAGACCCGTGCCCAGCAGAGGGACGTGTATGGGTTGAAATGATATGTTGATGATCTTAATTTCTTATTTTGCCGATGGGCTAAAAATCTTTTCAACAAATCTAACTTAATCAAAGACCGACTAGTATTTTCTAGTTATCATCATCATCATCATCATATCAGCCCAATGACGTCCATATTTATTATTGTTTATTATTTTCTAGTTATGATCTCTTGTAATATTATGCGACGTTTTTCTATACTTATCTGAAGAGTTTGTATGTTTGTTTGAACGCTAGGATCTCAGGAACTACTGGTCCGTTTTCAAAATTCTTTAGAAGTTAGATAGCCCATTTATCGAGGAAGGTTATAGGCTATATAACATAACGCTATGGTCACTGGGAGCTGAACAGTGGCCAATACAGAACGACGGAAGCGAAGCCCCGCGCAACTTCTAGTAGGTATTATAAAGCTGAATAATTTGTTTGTTTGAACGCGCTAATCTCAGGAACTACAAAACTGAATTTAAAAAAATATTTAGTTTTGGATAGCTCATTTAATAAGGTACACTATAGGCTATATAACATTACACTACGACCAAAAGGAGCTGAGTAGAGACCAAACAAAGATCCACGGGAGCGAGACCCCGTGCAACTGCCAGTTTATATAATAATAAATAACATGTAAGGCTTGTACAAACAATAGAAATGGTCTCCAACCACCGTAACGGTAAACAATATAATATAACTGCGCAAAAAGCCACAGTGGCACTAAAATGATAAATAGTTTATGTTGTTCTTCATTATTTCAACCCATGAACGGGTTCACTGCTGGACAAGAGTGTTCTCCAAAGAATGTGAAGGGAATTTAGCCTATACCACGGTGGCCAGAAGGGTTAGTATATGAGTTTGTTTCGAATTTTCCTTTTCTCGCAGTGCTCTTGTCTGCTTAGGGTTACTTCCTTAGTCGCCTTGTACGACACCCACGGGTAGAAATGGAGTATTGACATTATGTATTCTAAATCCCATATTACACGGATAGTTCATAATAAATAAATAATAATACATGATAATGAACTACATGCTATAGCTCGAAATACGTTAGAAGATACCCTAGGTTTTCAAATTCCTTTTGATGTTATAACAACTATTCTACAATTAAATTTTATTTCTTAATTTTTTTTGTAAGCTATTTCCTTATAATTATGTATACCTATCGCTCGCTGTGGCGGAAATTAGGTGAGGCCTAAGTTCAACAGTGACGTCATTGGGCTGATATGATGATGATGATGATGATAAGGCTTATTTCCTTTATTATATGGCACAGGTGTACATAAACGTAAATACGAGTTAGTGGGACGTTTATGGGTTGTAATAATAATAATAATAATAAATAGCTTTACACTTACCAGTGACAAATCATAGCTGTAGTACAATAGTGCAGCTGTGATATGGCAGTGGTAAGTGTCTCATCCCATTTTAAATTAAAATTCTTTAAGGGCCTCTAAGTGTTGGACCTGTGTCCCCGCGTAAGCCTTCCAAAAATACCGGGTATACTTCTCACCTTACCAGAGAGAAGTATAGCCGTGAAAAAAGAGACATAATAATAATAATAAATGATGATGAACATTTTGTCAATGGTTGCAGCTCTTTACTTATAAATCGCAGCGACAGATTTCATTATCCAAAACCTTCTCTAGATCAAAGTTTTGTTTCTAGATAAATTAACTGAGTTGTACTTGACGTTAGCGCATTATAAATACTTTACATACAATAAGTATTATTACAAATTGTTCACATCAGATCCACAATGAGTAACCGTTCACTAAACACCTTTATAAACAATCGACAAAAATAATAATCATTGTTATGTATTCTTAGAAATATCTATGAGTATCAGCTAATTATACAGGACAAGTAATGAATCACAAAATTATTGTTTTTTGATTTCGTTTTTGTTCATATATATTATGCTTAATTTATCATCATCACCATCATATCAGCCCAATGACGTCCACTGCTCGACATCGGCCTCAGCATTAAGTCGGCGTGTCTGGATTAAACTCTCTTAACTTTCTATATAGAGGAGAGAAAACTGTGCCCAGTAGTGAGACATTAATGGGTTGCTATTTATTATTTATAAATTCCAGATACCCTTGTGCAAGAGCAAGAAATAAAGGCAAAATGTTTGGCCAAAATAGACTAATATCTAAGTCTTAATGTCTCTAAAGATGTATGATGATTTATAGCTAACTAGATTGTTTGCTTGTTTATTATTAGAATTTATAACTTTTATTTTTCTGACAATATTTAGTTTTTGTTTTTATTTTAAAGTTTATTATGTGGTTCATGTGCAACTTACCGTCGAGTGCAATTTAATTTTTAGTAACTTAATTGGTGGAATTGCTAGCACTATTGTTTCTTCTCCTATTGTAATCATAGTACTGTATGTTTCTTATACCGGAATAAATAAATAAATAATATATCCGTGACATTTTTAGGGTAACATACCAACGAAAGGTTCAAAAGGAACACTTATAGTCTCACTATGCCCGCCCGTCTGTCTGTCCGTCTGTCACAGTGATATTTCTCGGAATCTACGTATGAGAAATAGTTTTAAACGCTGCTGATCCAACACTAATAAAATTGAGAAAATGTTATAGTTTCTACCAAAACAATTACGACCAAAAGAAGTAGAGTAATGTCCAAACAAAGCCCCATGTGAGCCCACATTTGTAATTGTTGAAGTATAAATAATTAGAAGTGACTTCAATAACATACCTACATAACAATATAGTTACGTAAAATATCGATTGTTTTTTCTATTCTCTAGGTCTAAGGTAACTGTGGTGTCATTACAAAAATGAATAATAATACGTGTGAATCATTGATTATGACTACGATTGACTCATACAAGAAAATTCTAGTAGTGTGCTATTATAAACGTAAAATTTTCCACAAAAGGTTAAAGACGTCGTGGATATTTGTGTGTGTACCGTCTGTTCAATTCCCGGGTGAAGCAGGCCGTTATTCGTGCAATTTTGAGAATAAAATAGACTACGACTTTCACTGGCAGATATCTGATGTAATAAGAAGTAACTTAGGCTACTTTTATTTTAGACAAAATCTATAAATTCCACGCGGAGGAAGACACAGGCTCAGCTAGTGTTAAAATAAATGTATGACAGCAGCCTTTCGGCAGAATTATTATTTACTAGCCAAGCCATATAAAGCATTCGTGGCTGAATTGAGTTCGATTCCGACTAGCAGTGTGGATTTCATTTTATGGATTTTTTAAAATAATATTCTCATTATTGACACAGCGCAATCTAGTCCCAAATTAAGGAATTATATTTGCTTGTGTTATGGGCCCTAAACAACTGACATACTATTTAAATACATCTTTTTTTTTAAATACATAGATCATATTATAGATAAATTACACCCAGACACGAAACAAACATCAATCATGCTCATCACACAAAGATTTGTCCTGGGTGAGAATCGAACCTATGACCTCCAGCTTAGCAATTAGGGTCACTAGCCACTAGGCCAACAGGTCCACTAGTATAATTTATATCGAGGTACTAGTCATGTGAGTTACCATCTGCTAAAGGTGAAGGAAAACATCGTGAGGTAACCCACATACACTAAAAGAAATTCTAAGTAAACCATATACGCTGGCCTATTGTGGGTTTCTGGATCATCAAAGAGCTGAGAAGGTTTATAAACCTATAAGCCCTCTCAGCTCTCTTGACAGAGGAGAGGAGACCCGAGCCCAGCAGTGGAACATTAATGGGTTGCTGATGATGAAGATATGGAGACGAAATCTTGGTAGATACATTCAGTAATACGCACTACTATACCATTAGTGATAAGAGCAGACAAAGAGGAAGAGACAACACATCGTAATATAAAATAAGTTAATTTTGCCAAGGATTGGTCTAGAAGCTGGCCTTACAAGGTCGACCGATATGGATCAAAGAATTGCTTGTTTTGTTACGAAACAGATGCGTCATTTCATTTTTTGGTATTATGCCTACAACTATAATGCATTTTATTTGGTTGTAGCAAGTACACTAAATTTTTAATAAATATTGTGATTTGCACATTTTTTGTTGTGTTGTTTCCATATCATGATACCTAATTTAAAAAAGTATTATAAAAAAATTAAAAAATGTGTAACGTAAGTATATACCGATACATGAAGTATAACTTTAATAATATACTAGAAGTCGCGCGGGGCTTCGCTCTTGTCGTTCTTTATTTGGCCACTGCACAGCTCCTATTGGCTATAGCGTGGTGTTATATAGCCTATGTTACTCTGTGATATTGTAGCTTTACATCGACAAAAGATTTTTTGAAATCGGTCCCTTAATTTTAAAGTTTATTCGTTACATACAAAAATACTAATATTTCCTGTTTATAATATTAGTATACATTATTCAAAATCATAATCTTTTCTCATTTAGATCAAATACATGATACTTATGAACATCATACAAAGTCAAAAAAGGTGCAAATTAGCTTCAAAACAGGTAAGTAAATAATAAATTAATTTTTGTATTAATAACAAATACTCAAATTTTGGAACTAAAAACAGGCAATAAAACAAAAATTCGAGAAAAACTTTAAATTTTTTCTTTGGTTATTAATATTATAGAAAATACCATACATACATATTTTTATTTTGAAAATTATATATTACTACATGCTATCCTGGGCTTCGCCAACGTGGTATGTAGGTAGGGCAATTATATAACCAAACCTTACTTATTGGTAAAAACCACATAAAATCTGTTATGAAGTTTAGAAGATCTAAGTGTTTTAAAGAAGGAAGCGACTTTATTTTGTAGACTGCAATACGCTGAAATGAGATGAGATGATAAAAGAGTTGTGTAAATGTCGTAAAAATTTGGTTTAGCCAAAAACACGTAAAAAAGATGTAGCTAGAAACATTTTTTTGTCTTATGAACCCTCTGCCATTGTAGAGTTAATCGTCTAACGGAATAAAATGCCGGTAGGAATGTCTATTAAGATAAAAAACGACGCACGTTATTTCTATCGAAATGTAAGTAAGAGTACCATCTACTTATCTTACCTAAATAACGATACAATCGTTAAAATAATCATATTTTATTGATTGTATATACCTAATCGTATTGATGGAAAATATTAGTTTAAATCTTTTCCTCAATTTAGGAGTAATAACTTGAATGAATCATGAATTTACCAGTTTGTACCTAATGTCATGTTTATATTATAATTCTATCGCAGCATCGTCAGCGATGCGCTTACGCACCTCTCTGCCCCCCGCCACCTGTATAAAGCCTTCGCAAGCCACGCCCGCCTCAGTTCTCGTTACATCACCATCGAGTGCACACGCTAAACAAGCTAAACATGTTCTCGTCGCGAATGTTAGCGGCCTTCGCCGTACTGGCGGTAACCGTAGTAACCGCCCTCCCGACCACTGAACCTTCCGGTCCACGACCCATTACCAATTTAACCGATGAAGACTTCGAAGATTCAGGCCCATGGTTCAGTTTCCCTCTGTTCGGAAATCTCTTTGCTCCGCTATGGAAACTATTCCCCAGCTTCGTCGACATCGGTCCCAGGATAAGCGCAGATGACACTAAATTCGAAGTAGTTGTTAACGTGAAGGATTACAAGAAAGAAGACCTAAAAGTCAAGGTAAAGGGAGACTTTATCTTCATTCAGGGCTCACATGAGGCGAAACAGGATGGTCATGACATTTTCGCGAGCCAGTTCTTCCATACGTACACGTTACCGGCGAATTGCAGTGCCGCTGATGTCAAAGCTCTGCTGTCAAGCGACGCACACCTGATCGTCACGGCTCCAGTTACCGGACAAGTGAGCAAGAATAAGGAGGCTGACAGGGAAGTGCCTATTGAAGAGACAGGAAAGCCATTTGTCAAAGAAGACAATGACAAGCCGCTAACTACCACACCCGCAGCACACTCACACTCCCCTGTGGAAACCACAACTATACTTACTACTGTAGCGGATGAAAAGAGACCAACACCGACAACAGTTGCCGATAAAGAAGAAGTGACCGAAAAAGACAACGTAATCCCACATGGAAACGAACCTATATTGTAAAGTGATATAAAACATAAGTATTTAATTATAAATCAGTATTTTAATAAATATTTTTGTATTTATTTGTAGTGTTTTGATTAGTATGTGTTAGGCAAAACTTTTAATGATGTCGTCGTGGTATGAATTACAATGTGAAGACGTGTCCAGTGTATTTTACAAGACAATGCAATGGAGGTTTGTCTTTGTTTATTTTTTGGTTCTAAGCTATGTGACAAAGGCTTAACCCTCACCTGTCGAGTATCTGATACAAGGTACAATACACAGGCGTCCTTATAAAGCAACAATGAGATGATTTGTATTCGTGCATGACATGATAAGTATTGTTTAGACAATCGACTTTATGTTATGATGAATTATTTATAGACTATTTAGCGATTCTGTGTAACAAGGGGCAGAGAACTTCGAGAAATTTTAAGGTAAGAAATTAAAGGGAAAAAATAAATGGACAATACTTTCCAGTGTCAAAAGTTCAGTCAAGCAATTTTCTAAACTTTTCTAACTAATTTCTAAGGATCAATTTATTTCTGCTAATTTCGCTGATATTTAAACAAAGTATCAATAAAATAACTAAATCTTCAAAGACATATATCATCACCGCGTCTTTATTTATTTTGACTGTGTGAGTTGTAATTCTAGAGTTTGATCGAACATTCTAGTAATCTCTAGTTGCCTGACTACATTACCCAAGAACTTCAACTTGCTATAAATCATAACTCACATGTTAGATTTTTTATTTATTATGTATATTACGTACTTACATTTTTTGAAAAAAATAAAATTGCACTGTGGTATTTTGCTGGCATGGGTATCACGCCAAATTTTTATTAGTTATTCTTAATTATTAGTAATTCTTCTTTAATTATTTTAGTTTAGATATGCCGATTCTAAAATAATTAAGTATTAATTGTATTTTAATTAAAAATATAAACATGGAGTACTTAGTGTAAATTTAAAGTTCTTAAAAGAGACGATACTTAAAATTATAATTGAATAACTAAGTGAAAACAACAACTTTTTGATGGCTAAAAATGGCAGTAAGTTGACAGTAGAAAGGAAAAACAGTTCTGTGTTCTGTTTCGGTGGCGCAGCTGAAGTGAGAACGACAAGTGTGCCTGCTTTGCAAGAGATTCTAGGTTCAATTTTCTATAGCGACTCATCTGGCCAGCGTGGGACAATTATGGGTTGTAATAAAAGAAATGTAAATAAAGAATTTCAATTTCAAATTTCAATGATAAAATAAATTTCGAACATTTTTTGATGGAAAGGGAGATCTTTTGGTATTCAGAATTGGGGATTGTGTTAGTTATTCTTATGACAATGGTACGTGGCCCCCGTAGTACATACCTACCACATCAGGAGGAATTCACTTTTTACTTTTATTTTACTCAGAATCATCAGCAATCCATTAATTTCCCATTGCTGGACTCGGGTCTCCTCTCCTCTATCTATAAAGAGCTGAGAGGGTTTAAACCATAATCCGCACACATGGCCTAGTGCGGGTTGGTGGATTAGACATACCCTTAGAAAGAAAAGGCTCTAGGGTATGTGGGTTCCCTCACAATATTTTCCTTCACCGTTAGCAGATGGTAAGTCACTTGAATAGTACTGCCGCCAGTCGGAATCGAACTCGGACCGCAAGAATTACATGCCGGTCAAATCCATTCGGCCGCCTTTCTCTGTTTTTACTCACAATAATATTCAATAACAAGCATACGTGCTGGCTATATTCCTGTTGCAGTGAAAGCCGGTACGTACCGTGCGTACAATAGAAGTAGTAGACAACATACGAACATATTTGATGACAATCATAACGAGTACGTGTACACCGTGACTATCGCTCTAATATTGATAACAGCTAGATAACGACGTGCAGTGTGTGAGTGTTACCTCGATGGTGTGGCAGGAGTATGACTACATGTAAGTGGTTTTAGATTCAATCTAGATCTGGTAAAATGAAATGAAATTTCAGAATCTGGGATTGTCCCCGGTTAGTGGCAAATGGGCCCTCTATTATAACTGTAGGTGAAATATTCTGTTTGGTCTATCGAGGACATTAAGGAGCGCCCGGTTACGTTTAACCGGTTCATCGTCATCATTATCATCAGGAACCCATCAATGTCCCATTTCTGATAGGCTCTGGTTTCTTCTGACCCGAGAGGGTTTTCATTAACTGGTTATCATGTCTGAAAAACCTATGGGATGGAACTGTAGCGAGGCGTTACCGCAAATATATACAATCCATTCCCATTTACCGTATTAGTCGTATATACTGGGAGTATAATATAAATACGTAAGAACTATAAAATACAGTAACTTCATGTTGTGATTGAGAAAAAATACAATGTTTTACAACTCTTTTCATTCTCATGACATCATAAAAATCTCCACAAAACAATTCATTGCATAAGGAGAAAATACTAATAAAACTCTACCAACCCGCCTTACTTGGTTAATTCTTCTTTTGTAACCACGTGACAAGTTGTTGCATATGGCTGTTGATTGCTCTAGTAACCTTCTGATCGTATTGAATCATAAAAGTTTTCAAAATATACCAATGTTTTTGGTTATGCTGACCAGTTTAAATTGATCTTTTTACACTACAAACTGCTTAATACTAAGGGGTCAGCGGATTTGGAGAGGTTTATCGCCAGTTTCAAGGACTTTTCCTTAAAGCATTTGGCTAATCAGATCTTCGTTTTAAGCAAGGCTTTGTAGATGTTTTAAAAAATAATTAGGACTTACTAACCGTAGTATAATGACGGCCTCTTGTCAGGAAAATGGACGAGCTAGAAAAGGCTGCGTATGATTTCATAACTAAGTCGCCAAAACGAAATATGTTATTTTAAACAGCTTACTTATAACTTTTACCATCAGTTAACGGTGAAAGAGAAAATAAACTCATTTTTATAGGAGCCAATTTTTAGGATATGTCTGATTCAGCTATCCACTTTAGGCCAGCATTTGATGATAATTTGAACATAATGTTTAGAAACAATTCCATTTCTTTTATATAACATAGCATTACACCTCTTTTCCCGAAGAGGTAGGCAGTAGTGAGATCTTAAATATAGAATAAAGGAATGGCCAGTATTAAACAGATTCATCACACCTGTGTTTACATTTGAAATCCGTCAATACAAAATATATAAGTAATTTATATTAGTTCCGTGTAGTGACGGATTAAGAATACATAATGTCAATACCCCATTTCAAACCGTGGGTGTCGTAAAAGGCGACTAATGGAGTAACCTTAAGAGGGTTCATACATTTTCAAGTTGCTCGCAAATAGGTTTTTAAATCACGCACACAGAGCCGAAACATGCACACTTCTCTAATGCTGTGTGGTACAACAATATAGCGCGTACTAGTGAGTTTGGTATTTTTTAACCTCGTATTTTGTTAAAGGTGGATAAGATAAAATTTCAAATTAAATTAATCAATAATTAATTGTAATTAATCGTATTGTATTCTATAAACAATTAAAATACAATTTTATTAGAAAGAAAGAAAAATAGAATTAATTTTATATTAGACTAACAATTAATTTCTCAATAATAACTGCGGCTGATATGATGATGATGATGATGATGATGAATATGACTATTTGAGGTCAAAGTGGTGAATATGTCCGCCATTTTGAACTTTGTTGTTTTTGGGCTGATCGACTCCAAAATCGATATCTGACAATCTCACTGATCATTGGGCATAGTTCTGAAGTCAAAATTGTAAAAATGCCCGCCATCTTGAACCTTGTTGTTTTTGGGCTGAGTGATACCAAAATCGATATCTGACGATCCCATTGGTCACTGGGCATAGTTCTGAAATCAAAATTATAGAAATGCCCGCCATCTTGAACTTTGTTGTTTTTGGGTTGGGTGATACCAAAATCGACATCTGACGATCCCATTGGTCAATGGGCCTAGTTCTGAAGTCAAAATTGTAAAAATGTCCGCCATCTTGAATTTTGCTGTTTTTGGGCTGATTGACTCCAAAATGGATATCTGATAATCCCATTGGTCACTGGGCATAGTTCTGAAGTCAAAATTGTAAAAATGCTCGCCATCTTGAACTTTGTTGTTTTTGGCCTGATTTACACCAAAATCGATATCTGACGATCCCATTGGTCACTGCGCATAGTTTTGAAGTCAAAATTTTAAAAATGCCCACCATCTTGAACTTTGTTGTTTTTGGGCTGAGTGATACCAAAATCAATATCTGATGATCCCATTGGTCACTGGGCATAGTTCTGAAGTCAAAATTGTAAAAATGCTCGCCATCTTGAACTTTGCTGTTTTTGGCCTGATTGACACCAAAATCGATATCTGACTATCCCATTGGTCACTGGGCATAGTTTTGAAGTCAAAATTTTAAAAATGCCCACCATCTTGTACCTTGTTGTTTTTGGGCTGAGTGATACCAAAATCGATATCTGACGATCCCATTGGTCACTGGGCATAGTTCTGAAGTCAAAATTGTAAAAATGCTCGCCATCTTGAACTTTGTTGTTTTTGGCCTGATTGACACCAAAATCGATATCTGACTATCCCATTGGTCACTGGGCATAGTTTTGAAGTCAAAATTTTAAAAATGCCCACCATCTTGTACCTTGTTGTTTTTGAGCTGAGTGATACCAAAATCGATATCTGACGATCCCATTGGTCACTGGGCATAGTTCTGAAGTCAAAATTATAGAAATGCCCGCCATCTTGAACTTTGTTGTTTTTGGGCTGAGTGATACCAAAATCAATATCTGACGATCCCATTGGTCACTGAGCATAGTTCTGAAGTCAAAATTATAGAAATGCCCGCCATCTTGAACTTTGTTGTTTTTGAGCTGAGTGATACCAAAATCGATATCTGACGATCCCATTGGTCACTGGGCATAGTTCTGAAGTCAAAATTATAGAAATGCCCGCCATCTTGAACTTTGTTGTTTTTGGGCTGAGTGATACCAAAATTGATATCTGACGATCCCATTGGTCACTGGGCATAGTTCTGAAGTCAAAATTGTGAAAATGCCCACCATCTTGAACTTTGTTGCTTTTGGGCTGATTGATACCATAATCGATATCTGACGATCCCATTGGTCACTGGGCATGGTTCTGGAGTCAAAATTATAAAAATGCCCGCCACCTTTAACTTTGTTGTTTTTGGGCTGAGTGATACCAAAATCAATATTTGACGATCCCATTGGTCACTGGGCATAGTTCTGAAGTCAAAATTGTAAAAATGCCCGCCATCTTGAACTTTGTTATTTTTGGGCTGAGTGATACCAAAATCGATTCTGACTATCCCATTGGTCACTGCCCACTGGTCATCTCAGCCCAAAAACAACAAAGTTCAAGATGGCGGACATTTTTACAATTTTAACTTTGGAACTATGCCCAGTGACCAATGGGATAGTCAGATATATGATTTTGGAATCACTCAGCCCAAAAACAACAAAGTTCAAGATGCCGGGCATTTTTACAATTTTGACTTCAAAACTATGCCCAATTAACAATGGGATAGTCAGATATCGATTTCGGTATCACTCAGCCCAAAAACAACAAAGTTCAAGATGGTGGGCGTTTTTACTATTTAAACTTCAGAACTATGCCCGGTGACCAATGGGATCGTCAAATATCGATTTTGGTATCACTCAGCCGATAAACAACAAAGTTCAAGATGGCGGGCATTTTTACAATTTTGACTTCAGAAATATGGCAAGTGACCAATGGGATCGTCAAATATCGATTATGGTATCACTCAGCCCAAAAACAACAAAGTTCAAGATGGCGGGCTATTTTACAATTTTGACTTCAAAACTATGCGCAGTGACCAATGGGATCGTCAAATATCGATTTTGGTATCACTCAGCCCAAAAACAACAAAGTTGAAGATGGCGGGCGTTTTTACTATTTTGACTTCAGAACTATGCCCAGTGACCAATGGGATCGTCAAATATCGATTTTGGTATCACTCAGCCCAAAAACAACAAAGTTCAAGATGGCGGGCATTTTTACAATTTTGACTTCAGAACTATGCCCAATGAGCAATGGGATAGTCAGATATCGATTTTGGTATCACTCAGCCCAAAAACAACAAAGTTCAAGATGGTGGGCATTTTTACTATTTTGACTTCAGAACTATGCCCAGTGACCAATGGGATCGTCAAATATCGATTTTGGTATCACTCAGCCCAAAAACAACAAAGTTCAAGATGGCGGGCATTTTTACAATTTTGACTTCAGAACTATGCCCAATGAGCAATGGGATAGTCAGATATCGATTTTGGTATCACTCAGCCCAAAAACAACAAAGTTCAAGATGGCGGGCATTTTTACAATTTTGACTTCAGAACTATGCCAAGTGACCAATGGGATCGTCAGATATCGATTTTCGAGCCCATCAGCCCAAAAACAGCAAAGTAAATAATTTGATCTTTAATTAAAAAAAAATTCCATAACAAAGTATCAACTGGTATTGAACTCTCTTGAAATATACAAATATTACGTAAACATCGGACCGGGAGCGCGGGAAGCAAAGCGTTACGTCCTCTCTCTAGAAGGCCTCAGCCGGTACTGATTTCTCACGGCCTGTGCGCCGAAATATAAGGCGTTTTTAGGCTCTTTTCAAAAATCATTTTAAAATATTTCTAAAGGGATTTCGAAAATATTATGGACATTTATGAATGACCACATCTTGCTTAATAATTAAATGTATAAAAATCGACTTTTTAAACACATATAGTGTACCAAAATTGTCATCAAACTTGATCAAAGTTCAACGTTTTAGAGAATTTTAGTTTTTAAGTTTTAGTTATAAAAAAATTAATATTTCTAATATTTTTTCAATACACTAACTAAAGGACTATATGTAGACCTTAAAACAAGCTTTTTTTTCTATGAATTTCAATTACTTTAGTCCCTGGCGAATCAGAAAGTAGGCTTGTTTCGTAGAATTTCTTAAAACGCTGTGCGAAAGAACTGTTCTAACTAAAATACTAATAATAAATAGTCTGTTTTTCTTAATACACTTTTTAGACAAGAAAACTGTTGTTTATGTATGCCAAAAATTACTTCGCTACATATAAAGACATAGTCTGTAGCGAACGTGGAAATCTCTTGATTTCATCGATTTCTGTATGAACCCTCTTAAGCAGACAAGAGTACTGCGAGAAAAGGAAAATTCGAAACAAACCCTATACCAAGCCATCTGGCTAGCGTGGTATAATCAACTAAATTCCCCTCACATTCTTTGGAGGAGACTCGTGCTCAATGGTCCCACTATCAATCAATCAATCAATCAAATCATTTATTTTAAAACATGTGTTACATACATTTTAAGACATGCAAGTTGGAATAATAATAATAATGATCAGACATGTTTTAGCCTTTATCAAGGGCATACAAATATTTAATATAGTGTCCATAATAAAATATAAAAATTTAAAAATTTAACATAATTTACAATAACTGAACAACACAGAAACTTGAAAAATTTGAATAAATAAAAAATAAAAACAATGTCAGAAAATAATAATTATTGATGTCAGAAGAATTATTAAACTTCATCAATGTCAAAATTCAATATTAATATTTTGAGTAATAACTATATTTAACAACAATAATAATAATTTAAATGTCAAACTTACATATGTGTATCGTGAAACAAATTTTCAGATAAATATATCTATAGGGTTTGTTTCTAATCATTTCAACCCATAAATCCGTTTATGGGTTGAAATGATTAGAATCTAGATTGCATTGTGAATATTATATAATTCTACGATTGACTACATTATTATAATACTGAAGCAAAATTAATCAGAAGTAATTTACATACAAATTAGGTATTATTATAATATATTAATTTGCGACGCCTAATCTTAATGGGACTGACCATAACATTAAACTACTCTTTGTTAAGTTTCAAGGTTAGTATAACATACGAGATATCGTCAACATACGTGATCAGACTAATAATATCCTGTTGATTGCTCTTAATCCCATTGACGTATAGCATATAGTAAATTTTGAGACATCATGACATATAACGAATATTTAAAATCTCTACCAAATGAATTTTATGGCCAGTAATTAGTTCTAACGATTAGTGATTGCATAAATTTTAAACATTATGAGTACTAATTTATTACTTCCAAACAGAAATATTGACTCAAAAGTGAATTAAAATTATTATTAACCTAATCAGTAGAGTAAATTAAAAAGATTTTTCTAGATCGAACTTTAAATTGAACAGGTTTAAAAAATAAAAGAATTCAATAAAACTAGTTCTATAGCTTCATTATTTATATTTTTAATCAATGTTATCAATAGTTTAAGATTAGGTCATCCATATTCATCACTGGATAATAATATGCGGCATTGCCCTTTTTAAACGGTTTTATTCGTAATGAACCCATTGCGAAGTGTTACATAAACTATCTCATCTGGCGAACGACCTTGTGACCATTGACATAAGATTATTTTTTGAATACACGTATTGTAGAAATGATTCATGATACAGGTACAGGTGTTCAACTTGTTGTTGTAAACGAGTTCTCGAGGACGTCGTCCTGTCAGATGCGTGATGAACTGCGACAGGCTATCGGTAGTCAAAAGGGATCTGCTCTGCAGTGAAATTTTATTTGCTTAAAATGCAGGTATCTAAAATAATAATATAAAATACATAGATCCATCAATTTTGTTGTTTGCAAATTACAGTCACTACTAGTGTCCACAGATTACTTAATTAATTTCGATATGATTATTTAACGATTTTTCCAACTTCTAAAACCTTTAAAAAATATCTTTTATAAAAATCTCTTTGGCCTTTTTAAATAGATGAGAGTGCCATTTTACAAGCTCTGTAGTACAGCAGTCTACTAAAATACTACTAAAATTAACCTGATGATCATAATGGAATAACACCACCAGTAACCCATTAGGATTTTACCGTAGTATGGTGGTATAAATTAGGTGACGCCTATGTTCAGCAGTGGACGTCGTTGGGCTGATATGATGATGGTGATGGGGGCTTAAGTGGATGCCTCGCCACTAACATCGCGTTGACGTGGGTTCGATTCCTATCCGAGACAAAATATTTGTGTGATCTATAGATATTTGTTTCGCGGATTGGGTGTATTTGTGTACGTTAATTATGTTTGTAAAGTCCCACGCGACAGGGCTTCGCTTGGGCAGGCATTGTTTTCAAAAAATAAAATTCATTCTTGTGTTGAATGTCGAGTTTAACATTGATGAAAAATATTGTTAATTAATTGATAAATGAAAGATGAGTATATTCTCACAAAGGCAACAAAAAATGTGCCCTACGTAATGACAGCCCACATGCGTCAAGCATCGTCGAGTATGTCTCGAGGCCACGGGAAGACAATTGTCCTGTATTTGTACATACTACTGACTTATCTACCTCTTTCCGTATTATATCCGTATTATATATAATATCATTGTTTTAGGTAGATAACTTACTAAGCCGTTTTACCTTATTCACTGTTAGTCAACGAAACAGGCAAAGAACTTAGTATTAATATTATGACAAAGTATAAGTTATATATTCATTATAACTTACGCTGCATATTACATTATATAAAGGTAAGCTTATAATATTTTTGCTATCTTTAGATAACAAAAAATCATGTCATTTTATTTATATTCATCTAGTACTTACATAATATAATACATTGAATACCAGTTTACCTTTATTTCTTGTTATTTTAATAATCATTTTTCACTTCACTTGTGCTTATTATCTTCCTTTTCACGAAATATCATGTTTAAATCTCATTCGAAACAGCATTCCATCGATTAATAAATACTCGATAAAACGTTCAGTCGAAGTTGCGTTTGTCGATAAAAGGTTCTTTCGAAATAGCAATATTCGAACAAACGTTCTGTCGACTTTCCCTTATTCGAACATCAAACATCATCAATGGATTTGAATACCTGAGAAACAGCTTACAGTTGCTTTCTTTTAACCCTTTAACCACTTACGTCGGATTAATCCCACAGATATTGTGGTGTCCATTTTAGCCAGAGTACTAATTATGTTTCCGACCAAATACCCCGGCTCGTTTTGTTGCTTTTGTTATTTAATTACGCTACATTCTAGATCCTCTTGTTTTTTAGTTACGATAGATGGAAAGTAGTTCATTAACATTTACAATTTAATAAACTTATTCTTAATAAGTCCAGCGGTTAAAAAGTTAAATTTAATTTTTCCTTCTGTCTGAAGAGATTCATCATCAGATTGCACCACTTAGTTTGTACTTAAAATTTTCATTGATGTCTACTCAGAGGCTAATTATAATACCAACTCAACCATCTGCAAGACTTTTTGGAAACTGACCCTGTATACCTATTCGTGTTACTGGACTGCCAGAGAAGGGTTTTTTTTATTATCCTATATTGTTAAAGTCTATCGAATTGAAACGGGTCTATAGTCGATTCATACCATGAGCTATTCTGTTGTGTATTTTTGAAGTTCTCGTTTATACCTGTGAACAATGGAAAATGGCACTCAATTAAAAAAAAATTTGTTAAACGTAACGCTCACAGAGAATATGCTCGCCTGCAGCTCTCCTTTCTAACAACCAGCTCAATGTTATGTTATAAGTGAATGTTTTAATCTCTACTAGCTTTTAGGTTTTACGACGTATTTATCGGTAAAACTACACATAATTTATACAATAAACAGAACGTTACTACTCAATATATAGCTTTGTGAACAAATTGTGCGTTACTAAAAGGTATTGTTTTGTTCAGCTAAATTTGAATCCCTTTGGGCGAGCGTATCTAACCGTTCTCAAGGCTGAGGAGACTACAAAATGTTACTTTTATTGTATTTACGGGCTGTATTTTTGTCTGGTTGATTATGTTATCAATATGCCTTCTTGTTAATTGTATTATTTTGACCAAAAGACATTGGAATCTCGACTCTGTGTCGTCAGGCTAAAAGACAGTTTCAGCATATCGTTAAGTTTTATTTTATTCCTCCTTAATGAGGGCTAGAAAAGTTTTATTATATCTATATTATAAGAGCTCTGAATTAGTTATGTAACGGTTGTGTTTTTTTATACCACGACTGTGGCGACGCTTCATGGTAAGCGGTTACCGTAGCCTATGAACGCCTGCAACACCAGGGGCATCACGAACGCGTTGCCGACTCCTCAAAACTTCTTTACTGCTTTTTAGTATTGCTGTTAAAGATTTCTGTGTTTAAAGGTCTCTATTTCATAACCTTACCATATCGAGTCACGTTCACTAATGACAGAGTAGTCGATACCAAACATCTCATAAAATAAGTACAAATACAAACTGATTATAAGAGCATTCGAGAAGCATAGAGGTTAAATGATGTTAGACTTAGAACTCAATATTAAAAACATACATTAGATAAGTAATTTTGAATTAAACACAATGATCCAATTTTAAAGTTCAAGAGTGATCTAGTACTTACAAGGTATGTACATTATAAATACCTAACGACAATCAAGTGTTTATTTATTATGACTAAACGATCCCTGTGATTATTGCCATAGCAATTGTTGTGACGTCAAAAAGCAAACAAAGTCCTTGATTTTCTCCAATAATCCGTCTCAGGCGTAGGTAGCCAGTCAAAATTAGTGCAACAACTTTTTTTGGTGATTATAGATATTGTAGAATCGAAATCTATATCCAAATTATACATGACCTAATAAAAAAAATAATATTACAGTAATTCGACATACTTAGATTAATTATTATGCATATCTTGAATGGAGCAAATTCGAGATTCTGTAGACCATTAATACGGAAGGCAGTCGGATCCGTTGGTCGGTACAGATTGGCTCTCATTTCCATGTATCTGCAATTTAGATTATACTAGGAACCGGAATGGGCGTGTAATAAATAAGACTAACTCAAGGTGACAAGGTGAATCAGCGGCCAAGTTGCCGTACCCCACTTTTGTTGGAATTCACACAAGTACGTTTAGGAAAAACGAAATTTGCCGTATCTATTCGTAGCCTGAAGTTGTTCTTAGTCCATGCTAAAGCATTGATAGCCTAATGGATAAGTGACCGGCATGCAAATCATGCGGTCCGAGTTTTATACCGGCCAGTACCAATGTAGAATTTATATATACCTACTAGTCAAGTGACTTACCATCTGCTAAAGGTGAAGGAAAATATCGTGAGGAAACACACATATCCTAGAAGAAATTCTGAGTGTATGTCTGATACACCACCCGCACTAAGCCAGCGTGTGTGGATGGCCTAAATTCTCTCAGCTCTCTAGATAGAGGAGACGAGACCCGAGCCCAGCAGTGGGAAATTAAAGGGTTGCTGATGATGATGATGAAGGATTGGCTTATCACCTCAGGATATAGTACCTATAGCTGGTAAAAAATATATTTTTTAAACTTATTATCTGCCTACTTACATTGCTGTGAACATAAAAAAGCCTAGAGGAATGCAGAACACCTATACAAATGAAATATTTGGTTGAAAGATGTAAAAATATCGAAAAATTGCCTAAATTTATTGGATATAACTTTGTTATTAACTAGTTTTCGTCCCCGTCTCTGCCTACATAAAATTGTCGATCAAAAGTAGCCTATCTGAATAATAGGCGAGTGTCATAAAACACTTTACAATTTCCTTGTTATCAATAAATTACAGTCACATTCAATTTAATTTCATTTGAACATAAAAATGGAATTGTTTTTATTACTAGAGTTACGGAGAATTAAGATTACAGTACGTTATATTCAGTTGTGTAACATTTAATGTAAATGTTGACATAATTTCATATTATTGAAACATTCTTTCAAATATACACCTTTATACAGCTATACATTCTTTGAATACTCCTTATCAGCGTTAGTTGGTGTACGCAATGGCCATGGCAGTGCAAAAGGTCTCGGATTCAATCCTCGGCTCGGCCGGGTAAAATAGTATATGGATTTCTGATTAAAAAATCTCAGTGTTATCAAGAGTCTCTCTGTGTAGTGATGGATTAAGAATACATAATGTCGCTACTTCATCTCAAAGTGACTCAGGGAGTTAACCTTATGCAGACAAGAGAACTGCGAGAAAAGGAAAATCTGAAATTCGTGCCCTGCAGTGGAACTTTTATGGGTTACAACGATGAACCAGAGTCTGGAAATTTGGTCGGTTAGTGGTAATAGACTCATCCCCTTTTACATGAGACCAGACATAAAATATATGTACCATCGTTATCAGACTGTACTAGACCACTGCTGGACATGTGTCACACCAAGTTTATGGCTATTCTCTTCGAGCTATATAAGAAGCTGAGTACCGCGCTCAGTGGCGTGCAATTGGAGAAGCCTGAATATGTATTTAGTGGTTAAATCGTGCACTCTGATATTCCGCTTGGAAGGTTATCTAATGAAATTATATAGATAAAATTGTGTTGATTTTTTAATTGTGGCCAATGTGTGTGTAATTGGTAATGCTACTGGTGTTGTAAGCGGCACTCAGTAATGGTTACCATTTAGTTAAACCATCAATAACTAGATATAAAAACAATTATATCTACTAATTCGAGAATTATCCGTGTAGTGACGGATTAAGAATACATAATGTCACTATCCCATTTCAACCCGCGACTAAGGGAGTTGACCTTATTATGAACACAAGAAAACTGCGAGAAAAGAAAAATTCGAAACAAACCCTATACTAACCCGTCTGACAGCGTGGTATAGTAGGCTAAATTCCCTCCACATTATTTGGATGACCCGTGGCCAGCAATGGGACGTTTATGGGTTGAAATGTAATGAATTCCAGAGTGGGTAGTCAGTAATATGGACGAGATATCTACTTCAAATTACAACCCAACTACCTACAAAAGTACCTTCTCTCTACAGAAAACAGCGTCCATATGTGACACGTGACTGACTTCAGACTGACTAATTTAAAGCTTTTAATCAAGGATTATCAATCATTGTTATCAGAATGACGTGTTTTCGTACGTATAGTTGTAGATTAAAAGTGGTTCGAATGAAATTTCTCATGGTCTGCAAGTTTATTAATAACAACACGTAAGGTTTAATTATTATTTCACGTTTGTAATCCATTTTTGGACTGAGGTAATGTGCGTGAAGCAAGCATTGTGACGTCAACGACGTGACAAATAAAAAGAAGTAATGATTAATTGGTTGGGAAAATAGTCTTTACCACCCTTATAAGATGAAGTAAGTTCCTTTGGCCTAAACATTTTAGATGACAACAAAAAGTCATCTCTATTGCTGATTCCGTGGGTTTTTTGGATAGAGTTTGCTACGTCACTAACCTGGTCCATCGTTTCATTTAAAAAAATAACTAATATTCAAATTTTAATATTATAAAGTCTGGGTGTACTCTGTGTCTGTTTATTGTATGTTTGTTAAGTTCTCCGCGACATAGGGCTTGTTACAAACAGCGGGCGTTGTCTTTAAAAAAATACTAGCCAAGTGCCAGTCGGACTCGCGCACCGAGGGTTCTGTACAATTAATTTAAATGCTGAAGGTTGACATAACGTAAAGCTGCATAGGTGCAACATTGTTGTATTTTGCTGACAACATATTTTTGAATTGCCTCTGCACCGGTCGCCCGTACAATACAAAAATATGTTGTCAGCAAAATATATAACAAGTACATACACATGGGTCAAGGACAACTCCCTTAGTCGCCTTTTACGACACCCACGAGTTGAGATGGAATAGTGACATTATAATAAATAAATATAAATAAATAAATATTCTATCACATTCACACAGCGCCATCTAGTTCCAAATTAAGCAATTCTATTTGCTTGTGTTATGGGTACTAAACAACTGATATACTACATACACTGCGATGATAGCTAGTAAGAAAAAAAAATCAGTTGACTAATGAAATCAAACTTGTTGACTTAATAACGGTAGCGAACATTGTTCTATATACACACGCAACACTTGGCTGCGTCTGTCTTGTCCAGTGGTTCTCAACCGGTTCGCAAGAGCTACAGTTTAATAATAATTACGACTTATTAATGTTCATCATTTCAACCCATAAACGTCTCACTGCTGGGCACGGATCTTCTCCAAACAATGTGGAAGGAATTTACCCAATTTCGAATTTTCCTTTTTTTATAGTGCTCTTGTGTGCTTGAGGTTACTTTACTTTACTTTTTACGTCTTTAGTCGCCTTTTACGACACCCATGGGTTGAGATGGGGTAGTGACATTGTGTGTGTATGTATTCGTAATCCGTCACTACACTGATTACTTATTAATGTTATCTCTTCTTTATCCAATAATTGACTTCCTATGGTTGATGTGATGATAGTAAAAATGATTGAACATAACATTTTTGTAATAAAAAAAGTATACTGTTTATCTGTTGAGGAGCGGAGTTTTCTACTACAGGCATTGTATGCTTGTTAGAATAATATTCCAAAATCAATTTTTTGAAAACGAATGTTGGACATATTGAATTTTATTTTATTTATTTTTAGGGTTCCGCACCTCAAAAGGAAATAACAAAACCCTTATAGGATCACTTCGTTGTCCGTCTGTCTCTCTGATTGTCCGTCTGTCAAGAATATTAAACTTAAGAACGCGTATAGGCATTAAGCTGAAATTAATATCAAATACTCGCGTCTGCAATCCCTTGGTGCCATAAAAATAAAATCAGAGTTTTTCTCTCATACCTTAACGATCAAAAAAGTTAAAATCTATAGAGAAATTCCATTATATTTAACAGAGCTTTTTTCAAAGTAGTTAAATTCCTCTTTTATATTACATTCGAAACTTTGTCACAAATAGTTTGAAAACCACTGAGATAGAGGATGTCTATTGAGAATTGCACTTGTTGCAATGCGGTGAAACGTCACGCATGGCGGATAACTGCTGTATCTACTTATAGTCTAGTAGTATGAGTGGATCACTCGATATTGAAACCACTCGTTGTATTGCGGGTTTGAGTACCTTTCGGATAAAAATGGTGTTTCATTGTTTTCTCTACTTTTACATAAGTCTCTATTTAAAAAATAAAATATATTCTACCACATTCACACAGCGCCATCTAGTCCCACAGTAAGCAATTATATTTGCTTGTGTTATGGGTACTTAACAACTGATATACTACTTAAATACTTTTTTTTTAAATACATACATATTATAGATAAATTACACCCAGACACAGAACAAACCTTTATGCTTATCACACAAACATTAATTGTCCTGGGTGGGGATCGAACCCACGACCTCCGGCTTAGCAGTCAGGTTCACTAACCACTAGACCAACAGGCCAGTAAAAAATTAATTACTCCCTATTTGATACTGCAATAAAATCATCATCATCATCATATTATTATCAGCCCAATGACGTCCACTGTTGAACTTAGGCCTCACCTAATTTCTGCCACAGCGAGTGAAATAAAATAATTATAGAAAATAGCATTGAGATTTTCTTTTGAATCTGTATAAATGTGTCATGTGTAATATTTATGAATCACAACAGAGGAATTGGTATCGAATCCACGTCACTCGACGATTGTCAAATTTAGCGTAGAATTTGAAAATAAAAACAGGAGATTGAAGATCTAATATCTTCAATTGTTTTGTAAGTTTATTAATCTATCGGATTTCTAAACAACCTTCTTTATTAGAAAGTCTATTTCTGTACGAAATTCAAAATGAGGTAATCCATGGAATTAACATAATATTACAAGTATTCATGTTTAGTTAATTACCAAATCAGAATGTGCAGCAAATAGCTATTTACCCACGCGATATATTAGGTGCTTAACTACAATTACATCTATTACGGCACCTATTTAGATTATACTATTCGGTTCACCAGTGGATTAATGATGCTCAACTGATCAATTATTATATGTACATTAAGTAAATATAATTATTAGAATTTGGTTATAAACATGACTAATGAAACGTTAGATAATGTGTTTTATCAGATTTACTGACTGAACAGAAGGGTCTGCAGAATTGTGGAAAGAATCAGCAAGAAACTAAGAGCCTACTAGTAAGGTTTAACAGTATTTTATAAACAATTCTTATACGTGTTTGTAATTATGTTACCAAACTTCTTGAAAAATAAAAGATCACTTCAGAATAACTTTTGATGGACCACACGAAATATTAATTCCTATTTGGAGATCGGCCATATATAATATATGTATATTATCTTCATTATACTAAAGCTATGAGGTAGTAGAAATCTCGAAATACTGCGTCCTATTCTGTCAGTTTCGTTAAAATGTTTTCGAACTTATTTCCTTATAGAGTGAGTACTATTGTGTGTGGCTTGACGCGTGCAGTGTGCCATACGAAACAATAGAGTAACGGTAGCAACTATGAATATTTCATCATAGTCATAGTGCTGCGAACACGGCACATAGTCTGCATGTAACTGTAGGTGGTGAAAGATTTTCTTTGTTGTATTATTTTAGGTGTTTCAAAATTTATTTTTTATTGACGACTGTGATTGAGGATTGAGACCTCTATTGGATTGTATGGAACGCTCAGTAGGGCTGAGCTCGATGAGAGTTTCTGATCGAAGAGATCCATTTGTATTTTCCCTTTATAGTGCATAGTTTAACTTCAACGTCCTTGCCATTCATACATATGAACCCCATTGTATTTAACTTGTGTGTATAAATCCCATATTATAAATCTTACATTGACGTAGCCGGTCATCAAACTCACACGTATCACAAGTGAGCTTCTTTCCAACTGTCACGTTTATACGTACACTCAAAATGAATCGTGTCAAATTGCACGGTTACAATACAGCTGACTCAGATTACGCGACTCAAAACAGGAAACGTAGCAACAAAGCGGTATTGGTTTGTGTAAACAGGCACTAACAAGAAAGAGCTCCCACGTTCCGTGCGTATAGTTGAACACAAAAATATTTACTGAAAGAAAGAAAAAGAAAAAAAAAGATTTTGGTCTCACTTAAACATAATTATGGTAAAGACGAAATTACTTTTACTATTTGTGGACTTAGTTCTACACCGTTAGTTTACTGTTATGAAATTTTGTTACTATTACAAACGCGAAAGATTGTTTTTATGTTGCTTGGCACACGCAAACTAATTATTATGAATATTAAAAATAAATAACGGTAGGTAATTGTCAAAAGCTGACTAAATGAATGATTTCAGAAAATAAATGAAAAACATAGGAAAAGCCTATTATTATATTTGAAGGGTGTCCTTGATTTTTCCAGGATCCCACCAGTAGATTCTGACGTGATGGCAATGGGACCAGCGGGAAATTAAACCATTTCAAACAAAAAATAATTTTCCAAATCAGTCGGTTGTCTTCGAGTAATTGAGGTAATATAAAAAGAATATGTCCAGCAGTGGACTGCAATAGGCTGACATGATGATGATGAAAAAGAATATTGTTTGAAAATTGAGAACCTCTTCTGTTTTTGACATTAGTTAGAGATGCATATTATTATTATAAATCTATACTAATACTAGCGGACCCGACAGATTTTGTACTGCATGATATACCAATCGATTGCATTCTTTTTTTTTTGTTTTATTTGTGAACCTTAACCATCCTCGAATCCACTTGAACACATACACAAAAATTCATTTAAATCGGTTCAACCGTTTAGGAGGAGTTCACTGTCAACACACGTACAGAAGAATTTTAAATATAAAAATTATAAAGCTGTAGAGTTTGTTTGTTTGAACGCTAGAATCTCAGGAACTACTGGTCAGATTTGAAAAAACCTTTTAGTGTTGGATAGCCCATTTATCGAGGAAGGTTATAGGCTATATAATATTACGCTACGCTACAATAGAAGCTCAGCAGGGCTAAATAAAAAACGACGGGAGCGAAGCCCCGCGCGACTTTTAGTATAATAAAAATAATAATAAATATAATAAAGTTCTATAAAAAAAGCATTGTCAGAGGCAGACCTTTGACTAGCACAGAAATTATAAACACAACAAAAAAACGTCAACGTATAATCATGACGTCACCATGCTCGCCAACATGAGTGAGATAAACAAATAATTATTTTTACTTCACTCAATTATGTATTGTAACTTATAGTAATTAGCGTTTATGCTTTTGTGATACGCTTATCAAAACATTTGTGTAGTTATGTAGTTCAATGAGCGAGACTACATCGTTTACGTAAACTGCAGTTATTCAAACAGCATTACAGTAACAATGGTGTAGCTTTCATTCAATGTTTTCAGTTCTCTCTCAGATATAACATCGCAATCACCAGGATGGATGACAGTCAACAATAGTGTAATTTCAAGGAACTTCTTGCCTAAATCGACAGCTCCGTGGAAACAACTTGATAAGGCAGTATTTCCGGACAAATACGACTTAGGTACCTTCAAGGAATAAGCATATCTCTTTTTAAAAGGCCGATAACGCATCTGTGACCCCCTGATGTTGCGGATGTGAATGGAGAGCGTAGATCGCTTACCATCAGGTGACCGGCTTGCTCGTTTGCCAATTTTAGTTACGTTTCAGCCGTTATAGCGCGATTGAATTACAGAGTACATCCATTTATAAGATTGTCACTTACACTGAGTGTATATATAAATGTTACTCTATTTCTAACTTTCAGGAGTCTTCTGTCCTGATAAGCAACATAGTAAAAAACAAGTCAAAGTCCACCGCCGTGTATGTGCGCGATAAAAATTAAAAAACCACTGAACTGATTTTCATGCGGTTTTCAACAATAGATAGAGTGACCCGTAAGAAAGGTTAAATGTATAAGTGGGCAAATCCGCAGACAAAAGCTAGTAATAGAATACAATACATAAACCGCCCTTAATCCCAGTATAAATCTTAGAGATACAAAGTAACAATATTTGTCAATACGTTCTCTTGCAACAATGCATTTCTGGCTGTAGGCCAAAGTCTCCTTTGTACATACACCACTCCATTACCTAGACAACAGCTGGCCGTGATAAACGGACTGACTGAGGTAGTTCCAAGACCTTAGGTATCTTCTTAAATTATTTAGAAAATATTACTTTTTAGAAAAAACTCGGCGCCTGAGTTCAATATTCGTCTCGAACTAACGTGTCCGTAACACGGATAGTGAAAGGTAAGCATAGTACATACATATACACGGGGATGGGATCTCTTAAATCAACTCCTAGAATCACAAGTCCCAGACACTGCCCGATTTCCTCACCTTACTCCACGAGGAACCCGGTACCCGCGCGGTGAATCCATGTAATGCTAAGATATTCGTCTCTTCATTAAGGATAACCAGCAAAGCATACACTTATAAATAAAAAAAAGAGTGGCAAACAGTATAAATTGTTGCCTTAATTAAAGGCTGCTACAGCATGCATTTAAAAATATTAATAAAGTAGATTGCGTTAGCTTCAGGTACAGAATCAAAATTTTTATTTGCGAGAAAAGTTGTACAATGTTTTGCAAACAATATGCAAAAACTTTGTATTTAAACAACACAATATTAGAGAAAAGGTGTACACTTTGTTCTATGTCGAATGTTACTCTGATTAATTTGGAATGTACTAATATCTTTTATTTTCAAGGAAAATAATGTTATTAATATTCACATTTTCATCGCAAATTTTGAAGAGTAGAAGTAATGTTTCGTCATTAATTAAAACGTAATTTAACAACCAGTGTGATAACTCTGAACATAAAGTAAATATGTGGATTTTACTTTATGAAATTTATATACCTATAATATATGATACACAGTATATTATAGGTATATAAATTGTATACTATAATTGGCGTTAAACACTAAAAAAAGTTGGCAAGGTTTCTTAGTACCTTTAGTACTAAGATAGAGCGAACCTTTTTTTTTTTTTTTTTAAGGTACCCCGACGAGCCTCGAGCCTAGCAGTGGAATTTCAGAGATTGGCGTCATACATAAAAAATGTGTAAATGAAAATTCTTATTGTAAAACTACGAGATTGAATAACCAAGCGATCAACAATGTTGTTTACATTTTGATTAACCGATGAAGCGATGTTATTGCTAAAAGTTTATCGCGCATTATTATTATTAATGTTCAAAGTGTTGACACAAAATAACGATAGTATTACCGCAATACACCTAAAAACAAAGACTAGACAAAAACTTTTCCAATTTGTTCATCCAATGGAACTTTTTGAACGTATGCGGTTCGATAATATATTAATAAACAATTTCCATTCGGCGGGTTCGCAAAAAAATATGTTTTCTTAGGATATTTGTGAACATGTTTATTGAATTTGAACGATATTGGATGGCCAGCTACCTTACATAACAGTTCATAGAACCGCAACATATTAAGGAATAAACAAACAAACTTGGACTGTAAGTTTGAGGGGTATACTTGAGAATCCCATGGCAAGTTTTGGCAGGAGCAAAGCGTGTTATAGTTTGTATCTTCACACGAAATTTTGGCAAACACCTATCTTGTTTGTGGGTTGAAAGTTGATCCCAAGAAGTCGCCTGTTCGGGATAAATAGGAAACTTAGGTAGGGTCGCATTAAAGTTTTCGTACATTTGTAAAGATCCGAAATTCCTAACATTACCGGAGCGACGGAGATCGTTGGGTTATCCCTTCGAGTTTATTTAGAAATACCAAGCTGTGCTTTGTTTGGAATTCTTGCGTTTGTATTATTGGTATAATAACGTATATAATACAACTATATTGATACACTATCTGCCATTGAAAATAAAAACAATTGAATTGCTTACACTGTTTATAGGGTCAGACAAATTAATGGTCTAAGTGCCAAAAGCCGTATATGGAATACACGCAATAAAATAGATAATAATATGACAAAGTCTTTAGTACAACTAGTTCCGGTACAGTACTTTTTTCTTCCTTGCAATGGACCTTATCCTCACTCAGCAGCAGAACATAATGACCTCATAAATATTGTGTTAATAAATTTAATTCGAGTGAGAAAACCTGCTGTGCCGTGCCTCCTATACATCTTTAATATCTAGGAGAGCTTAGGCTCCCTGACATAGGTATCTTATGCCCTATAAAATAAGAGGCTCGGCAGGCGGTACTAGAATAATTTTCTCAAAGTTTTACAAGATGTTGATTAGTGAACGCTGGAAATTCTGTCCTAAAAATATCGTTATCATAAAAATATCCACGATAAGAAAAACTTAATACATATACATAGCGTCTAGCCTTGTTTCCCCGAAGGAAGGTAGGTAGAGGTAAGTGGTAACAGGAGCGAGCCTATTGTCATTAACCAGGCTCTTTACTAATACCGTTTTCTTTTGACCCGGGATTCGAACCCAAGGTCTTACTTCCATTGCTATCGCAATAGTCAGAAAAACATTATTTTTATTTTTGCAATAATTGTTCTACTAATAATAATATTTTAATTACAAAAGTTTAGATGTTGGTTGGATGATTTTTTGTTATGGAGATGCTGCTGATGATGATGATGCTGAAGCGCGGGAGGAAGCTAGTATTAGATAAAAAGAACTATACTACCGTGCTAAACAAAAACTAAATAAATGCACTGTACAAGTTTTGAAAAAATGGTATCTAAAATTGATGATTTCAGACATCTAAACTGTTATTAATTATGCAGTGTAATGAAGTACATATAAATAATACTACGTATAAAATAACAGTAGTTCAAAGTGTGTATTACGACATAAAACCCGTAGTTCGTCCCTTGTTGATAAAGCCCGCACGTCACGGTACAGTTGTTCAACAATTGATAAAAGCCTATTTGACTAGGTTAGGTTTTAGCTCCGCTTCCAACAATGCACGTTGCGAATGGATGCGAGTTTATACTGTACAAAAAATCTAGGGTAACGATTTTAGTATTGTTTGCAGAGTATAATTGGAAAGGATTTGATTCTAGTGGTGTAGTACTTAAGATGCTTAGACTTTGCCACTGAACTTTGCAGACATGTGGTGTTTTGTTTCAATTTATTGTCAGTTGGGTTTGTTACTGGCTGCTAGTAGGATTTATATTTATCTATTATTTTTAGAAGGATTGACCCTAGAATTTGTCAACCTCTAATGTTCGTCATTTCGTGTATCAATTTTTTTTATTACAGAGATGTGTCGGATAGCCTATTTATCGAGAAAGGTATATTATCAGACCAATAAATAAATAATTGACTGGCCTGTTGGTCTGGTGGTTAGTGACCCTGACTGCTAAGCCGGAGGTCATGGGTTCGATCCCCACCCAGGACAAATCTTTGTGTGATGAGTAGAAGATTTGCTCTGTGTCTGGGTTTAATTTATCTATAATATGTACGTACGAGTATTTACAAAAAAAAAGTATTTAAGTAGTTTATCAGTTGTTTAGTACCTATAACACAAGCAAATTTGTTTACTTTGGGAGTTGATGGCGCTGTGTGAATGTGGTAGAATATTATTATTATATTATTAAATAAGAATTGAGTAGTGCTTAAAAAGAACCACAAGAGTGAAGAACTGGACAAGAGTTACTTCTAACTAACTCTTGTCCAGGTTACTTATTTAATTTTAGATTTACGACAACCACAAATTAAGTTTATTGCTTTTCAAAGTTTCATTGTTTATTTGTTATTAGTATACTTAGTTAAAATGGTAAGCAACGGCTGTAAATTGTCACGAAACCATTGTACCAAATTCATTGTAAAAATCGGTTTTGGATGCCCATCATAGAGGCTTAGTTTGAGGCCAACAGTAAGTGTAATTATATCAATGCTCTTCTGTAGAAAATTGGCAATAAACGATAGTATACCTATATTTATAAACAAGATACAGATATAGTACACGAACCAGTCCACACAGTACGCAAGCCAAACATCACAAATCTGGAGGCACGACACAGTATTATGTTTCCGTTAACCGTTGAACACATAACAAGTGGGTCACCGACTGTTTGTTTTGACACGGGGCTGGTCAAATCAATTGTTGACTTGTTAACATTGTACCAGAGCATGAGTAATTCTGTCATCAATCTAGCGGTGTAAGTTAGAAGTTGCTCTGGTTCAAAATATTTGTGCCAAAAATTTTATAAAAATTGTTCTGAAGTCAAATAAAGCAAAGAAAAGATGTCAGGAAAAGAGTTCCGATCTCGGCAACACGCAGCAAACCGCTCCCCATACATTCTCTATAGATTTGACTGGCCTGTTGGTCTAGAGGTTAGTGACCCTGACTGCTAAACCGGAGGTCGTGGGTTAGATCCCCACCCAGGACAAATCTTTGTGTGATGAGCATAAAGGTTTGTTCTGTGTCTCGGTGTAATTTATATAAAATAATAATAATATAATATAATATAATATAATAAAATGTATTTAAGTAGTATATCAGTTGTTTAGTACCCATAACACAAGCAAATATAATTGCTTAATTTGGGACTAGATGGCGCTGTGTAAATGTGGTAGAATATTATTATTATTATTATATGAGATTACAACTTCACCACAACAGACCAGGGGCCTTTTTTGTTTTTTCAGTCTTGCAAGTGAACAACCGCGTTCGATCACGCTCAACAAGCTTATTCAAGAGTGAAGTTTTAAATGGTTGGCAACGGAGTTTTGATGTTCCTAGTGTTGCAGGCGTTCAAAGGTTACGGTAACCACTTACCATCAAACAAATGAGAATCTTGTTTGCCACAATCGCTATAAAAATGTGCTTTGTATAGGTAGCGATCAGAGAATATCTCGATTGTGATTTAACTAAGTCATAATATCCGATAATTTTGTAAGAGTCAGTTTTAATGAGTTTACGTAGTATTTTTATCGAACACTAAAATAAAACAAGTAAATATAATTAAAAAAAAAATAATAAATTAAAAAATCAACAGAGAGCAACGCACTAAAAAGACCGTAAAATTATTGTAATATTATTATACCTGATTAAATTTAAATACATAACTTATGTAGATATTGGTAATCTCCAATTGATTCCCTTTATTTTGATACTCTACTCGATAGGTTTGGTTAAAAAAAAATTGAACTTCTTACAATTTGGCGTCAAAAGCCCGCCTTTTAAGTCTTTTTATTCTTAAAACCTATCTAAGGACACTTGGGTTTTCTAGATGAATCTAACGATACTTTAATTGTCAAAATCCAGCCGTTTGGAAGATTCGTGGAAATAAAGAAATTTACAAACATACAAGATACGCGCGAAAAACAATACCCTTCCTGACAGTCGGGTAAAAATAAATAGAATATAGTTATCACTTTAACTTAAAATGAACCAGGATTAATATACCTGTATTATTTGCAGAAAGAAAAACAACAGGACCTTTTACAAAAACAACAACACATAGTTTCATTTCGATACGACAATTAGTAACGTTAAAATGAGTGTGTTAAAATTAGGCTCTTGGTGGCATTTACACATACTCGTATTACACACAATACTATCATATAACTGTATTTTCAGAAAGTAAACCTCTCAACTGTATACAGGTATAGATTTCTAAAATAAATAGAAACTCTCTTTAGTTTGCGACTGTAGTGTTAGACGATGTATTGTTAGCTCAAATCAATAGTGTATTTACTTTCATCCAGATAAGTTTCTAAATCACTTGCTGCCGCCAACTGTTCCTTGCACCTAACACAATGACGTGCCTTTTTCTGTTCTGTGGTTCCTTACGTTAAAATCTCGATACCATTAACAACACTCAGGGGAGTGTCTTTTGATAGTATACCGTGAACATTTTTCAAAATTACAATTACGATTACGGATTACGAATACATAATATCACTACCTCATTTCAACCCGTGTGTGTCGTACAAGGCGACTAAAGGGAGTAACCTTACGCAGACAAGTGCACTGAATGAAAAATCCCTATACCAACCCGTCTAGCCAACGAGATATAGTAGACTATATTCCCTCTAAAAAGATTAATTTATGAGTTGTAACGACGATGTAACAAAAACACTAACAAATTCAATTAGGCTCCATGCCACATTTTATTTTAAAGTGTAAAATTAAATTTTGTTGAACAAAGCCTTTGCTGACAACTATATTCAATTAGCTACCGTCAGCAAAAAATAATTTTCCGTCCTCCAAAACAGTTCTGGATATTAAACATGAAACTCACGCTCAATTTGAAACAATTTCCGTACGACCGTGATGTTTTTGCTGACCATCCGCGGTCGGTATTGTGTTATCGATTAAAATCGAGTCGGCCATTCGATTCGGAGACTCGAAACAATCGTTATGTTATAAACATCATACGGAGGGTTTTGGTTTCTGGAAATATTTTGCCTAAGTTTATGTTCGATATCTGTTGTTTGAGATGTTGATGATATTGGGAAATAACATTGAAATGCATGGTACAGTCAGTATAATCGAAATTTTGTGTTGGCTATCCATAGCTTTCTTAACACAGTAAATTATAATATTGTGTAGTAAGGTAATAATTTAATGATTTATATAATGTTTATATGACAGGTGTAACTACAAGGGGAAGACCTAGAAGAACGTTTCATGACCAAATCGAGGACGTTCTAAAGAAAGGACAGATCATAGTCACAATATTTGTTTCATTCGGATCAAATACAAGATACTTATAAACGTCACGAACGTCAAAAAAGGTTTCAGCAAATTTGCCTAAGGCCAGTTCACTGACAAGGTTGAGCTCTGAGAAGAACTTGGCAAGAAACTCGGGCCACTCTTTTTAATCTAAATCTTAAATGATCAGGAGTACTCCAAACCAGCGAGAATGTATGAAAAGATTGATTGTTGAAGAAGTGAAAGATGTGGTCTATAATATGTAACCACAACATATGAATCGATTAACATAATCGAAATGGATTAAAATTTATTTTATCGGTTTAAAAAAAAACTATATAAAAACATACAGGATGGACATTTCCTCTATTATATTAAATAAAATAAAATAGATCTCATTCAAAGGCGAGGCTTTAGCCAGCATAACTTTTCTGCCATTAGTCAATTTTGATTAATATCAACAAGATTAATAACCAATTTAGGAACTGATATTTATCAAAAACACGACATGTCAATCAGGAAATCGAATTTAATATTGTCAAACCAAATGTTATTTGAACATAAAATTTCAATATCGCTTGGTAGGGTGAATTTACTAATTGGCAGCTGTTTTATAATTCGCAGTTAATTTAGGTCTATAAATTGCGTGTGTTGAATTTCAAAGCACATTAAAACTAATGAACTTTTCGCCAATAGATCGTTAAAATACACAATGGACGTAATAATAGTATAAGTAATATACAGTATAATTTGTTATCAAATGCAGACATATTTTGATATAATCTAAAATTATTAGGCAAAATTTGGAAATAGCTTTGGAAAGGATAATTATTAGTTTATTTAATAATGGGGCTCATGCAATGACTACAAAATTTCAAAAAAGTGTTTTCAATAATTCTCTTAATGTTAAAAAGTACGGCATTGATGTCATAACAAACTCTCCCGGTGAAATTAATTGGTGAAACGATATTGAGGTCCAACAATTGTTAATTTCACCCTATATTGTAAAGTTTATTCTCCATCCACGAAGGCCGTGAACTTTTGTTACAAAATGAACTAGTTCATTTGGGACCAGATAATGAGGTTTTATTGTAATATTAATAATAGTAACCTATTTATGTCTTATTATAAAGCTAGAGGCCTGGTAAAGGTTGCGGGTAGTCGTTCGATGCAAGTGAGACCTATGTCCAGCTGTGGACGTCATTGGGCTCATATGATGATGATGATAAGGCTAGAGCTTGCCTTTCTTCCATCAAGAGTAAAAAAATGGCTGGCTGACTCAGTCATGTTGCATTAAATATCTCTTTTTGTAAGTATTTTGTTGTTTTTTTTGTAACACGACGGTTGCAAACAGGCCTAGTTACTGTAACCTATGGATGAGTACAACACCACGGGCATTACGAATGCGTTACCGAAAGTATAAAGATTATTATATTATATTATTGACTGGCCTGTTGGTCTAGTGGTTAGTGTCCCTGACTGCTAAGCCGGAGGTCGTGGGTTCGATCCCCACCCAGGACAAATCTTTGTGTGATGAGCATAAAGGTTTGTTCTATGTCTGGGTGTAATTTATCTATAATATATGTATGTATTTACAAAAAAAATAAAAAATGTATTTAAGTAGTATATCAGTTCTTTAGTACCCATAACACAAGCAAATACAATTGCTTACTTTGGGACTAGATGGCGTTGTGTGAATGTGGTAGAATATTATTATTATATTATTATTATTATTATATACCTTTAAAAAGAATACAACCTCGGATTTTCGACTGAGAAGATAGAGGCAATTACAAAACACAGTATAAAAAATTAATTTTAACTATTTTGGCACCAACGTCGACTATACTAGACTAGCGCAAGCATGCCCTGATCGCCGATGTCGGCTATAGTCGACAAAAGTCAAGTCAATCATTACTTGTTTTTATTACTAAATTTTTATGTCTTAGAGCTACGAGCATGGAATGGCGATTTGACGTGACGGTTAAAAGGTTAAAAAAGTGGCCAAAAAATTGCTGACCCCTTTTATGCTTTGTGTATGTAAATGAAATAAAATTATTTTAACACACAGCAGATTGTATTATAAAACAATATCTGTTCTGTTCACAACCGCGTGAATCGTGATGAGATAATATTTGTTAATTAGTCGTGTGTATTCGGAACTGCAAATTATAATAAACCGCAGATCTAAACGTATTGCATTCACCTGTGTTACATTTATTTGTTTAGCTGTAAACTATAATAATGAAAGCTCGACAGAAATTGTTAATTTTCTATCATACTAGTATTGTGAAATTTATTTTATACTAGCATTGCCCGCGACTTCGTTCGCGTGTCATTTAATTCATTTTTCACGGAACACAGATTTTTTTTCCAAAATCAAGCCCACATGTTACTCCTTGTAACAGTAATTCTCCGCCAGTCAGTCACGTTAAAATAGGTTCAGTAGTTTCCGAGTTTACCTCAAATAAACATATAGACAAAAATTTTACAAAGTATATTTTTGAAATATTTTATATTTGTATAGATAATTATATATGTATTTATTGATATCTACATAGATAAGTGGGCTCTCTTTTCTTTTGCAATGATGAATGTATAATTAGGGACTCACATTTACTGGGGGATACGGAGGACTAAAAACCGTGACAAATAAAGTACCTCTATAAAATACCCATTAGAAAGTCATCACTCAGCAGTCATTAACAATTTTATGGTTAAATGGTATGTACTGGCATTTATTTAAGGCCTGAATCAGAATATTGAATAATTTTGAATAGATTTATTTATATTTAAATGTTTGAAATTAAAGACATGAGCAAACATTTATTCTGATCTTAATTAACATGCGAAAATAAAGAAAGTTAAATGAATTGGTTACATTGTGTTTTAATTTTCAATAGGGCAAAGTTACAGATTTATAATAAATAGAGTTAAAAAAACAAAATGTCTTTACTACATATCTTCATCCCGGGGTACACAGAAGCGAACGTATAACAGTAGCCATTGATAGACTTTTTAAACAGTCCGAGGGTCCAGCGGAACTGTAAAAGACTGCTGGGAAAGAGGTCGTGGGTTCAATTCCTGGGTTGGTTTAATTCAAAAATGGGTTTCTCTGTCATAAAATTCTCAGTATGTCCGGTTAATGGGACTTAAAAATATAACAAATAAAATTAGTACATATGGATGTTTGCAAACCCTTTTGAAGAATAAAAGGCATTTAGCTATTGTACATTTAGAGCAATTTAATATGTAGAGATACTTTGGAACTATTCTAAAAACGCGTAGCCTTTTTATTATTAGACAATGCGGGAAAAGCCCCCAACAAAACCTAGTCTATAGAACAATGTTTTGTTTAATAAAATCATCATCGTCATCATTTCAACCATAAGCGTCCCACTACTGGGCATGGGTTTCCTCCAAAGAATGTGGAGGGAATTTAGCCTACTATACGGGTTTGTTTCGAATTTTCCTTTTCTCGCAGTGCTCTTGTCTGCATATTATAGTTACTCCCTTAGTCACTTCTTACGACACCTTCAGGTTGAAATGGGGTAAGTAACATTATATATTCTTAATCTACAAGGAAAGTTTAATAAAATATTAATCTTAAATACAATTTTCCTCCGCTTATAGAATAAATAGAAAAAGGTCGTTAAACTATTGTCACGAAGTGTTACCGTCAGTTCGTTCACTTTTCAATTTATTCATATTTTCTTAGCCATTTAATATTCATGTTGTACATATTTGCAGATAATATTAGAATCTGCTAAACAGATGACATGTTTGAACATGATACGTTAAATCTTGAAATAAATCGTATCATTGCAGGTAAAGCAGTCAATATTATGATTTGCTTTATAAGACATATAATTATTACCTGATGGCAAGCGGTTACCGTAACTTCTCGACGCTGGTAACATCAGGAAGCATCAGAAGCGAGCTGCTGACTGTTGAAATCCTGTTCACTTCCTGTTTAAAGAACGCTATACTGTAGTCCCTTGGAAAAGCCTCGTTAGATGATCCTCCCAAGAATTCTGAAGATGTGAAAGAAACTCTCGTACGAGATTTCTCGTGGAGTTACAAAGCACTTAGCAAGATTTAAACTTAAACACAACTCTGCAACCGTCGACCATTATTAACTATACGAGAACTATTTAAAATATAATTAAAGTACACATTATTAGCACGTCGTAAGCAGTAGGTACCTGTTGCTTGTTTAATTGCAAATTGTTCGTGAATTAACTTTACTGTTTGTGAGTGACGCTGGTAGTGCTAAGAAGCAATAGTTTTCCAACTTAAAAAATGCACATTACAGTTTAAATTACTGGAAAATTTATTTAGTAAACATTTTAGTATCAATAAATCTAAATTGAGTTTTAAAGATATAAATACTACGCAGACAGAGCCGGAGCAAGAGCTAGTCTTAAGTGCTTAATAAGAAGGATTGTAACTTTGCCTTTTACAGTGGCGGTGCGGTTAAGATTGCCTGCCCACTAACATCAACGTGCTGAGTATCGTGGGTTCGATTCCCATCCGAGATAAGTATTTGTTTGAATCATAGATATTTAATTTCACATGGCACACATGTACATTGCGTGAGTTTATTCCATGTTTGTATAGTCCTCTGCAACATATTATATTGGCTCGTAGCAAATTTCTTGCTTTCAAAAATACAGTTTTCTATACTTTAAAACAACATTAACAACATGCTGTATTTAAATAAATACAAGTCTATTGAGAGATAAATTTAGACAGAACTTATTATAATTATTAAATTGTCTTTTGCTAAAAATAACTAAGTAAACAAATTATGAAACACTGAGTTTTAATTAAGTAATTAACATTACAACCAAAGCAAATACTTCGTATATAAACTAGCTATTTACGAAAGTTAAAAACTTTACAGCTATTAAGACGCACGTGTGCCCAGTTATAAAATAAAAAAGTAAACCTGTATCATTTTGTAGAACAAAAACGTGTGAACATAGTAAGTGGCTGTCATAATGGAAAAATAATTTTTTATTAAGCTATTTTAGACTTCGCACGCAGTCGTTTTTTTGTTATTATACGTAAAAATAGGAGCGAAACTCCAAATGAGTTTCCGTCAACACGAAATGGTAATGATCAACATAAGTATGACGATGGTGTTTCGGAACACGCATTATCGTTTTAGGAGTTTTGTCGGTGTGTTATGATATGCCCGATTTTAAACTGCGACGACAACATACTGAACAAAGCTCGGGTTAAAAAAAAGTGATGATAGAGCTTGGGGGCCCTGGTGCAATGCTATAAACACCATTATTATGGAACGTGTCAGCTGGTTTACAACGTATTTATTATAATTTAATTTTTTCTTCTTTGTTTGCCCACTACTTAGCTCCTATTGGACGTAGCGTGATAGTTATAGCTTTCCTCGATAAATGGACTATCCAACACTTTCATCCTAACCATAATATTCAGTGTAAATATAAGTTAAAAAAAATTCTACATATTTAATTTTGAATCATCATCATTATCATCATTTCAACCCATAAATGTTTTAGGCGCGGGTCTCCTCCAAAGATTTTGGAGCGAATTTAGCCTACTATTCTACGCTGGCCAGGCGAGTTGGTATAGGGTTTATAAATTTAAATAATTCATTTATTTTAATTTGTTGATGACAATATTTCCATAGGATGAGATGGGTGGACAGATGTCCTGATCCGGGCCGCAGGATCGCGCTGGTCTCTTGGAGAGGTATATAGTGATGATGTTCCATTATTATAGACTCCTATGTTCTCTCTTCTTTTATCTCCTCTTTTATTAAAGTGTCAGCTTTTATAACTTAAGTAGTACTTATATAATCAGCCCAACGACATCCACTGCTGAACATAGGCCTCACTTAATTTACACCACTGCGAGCGGTCCTGTGCCGCCTGCAACCAATATATAATAATAGACAGTGTTTTTATAAAATTCCTGCAATGTTCTGGCAAAATATCAACACGTCGCCATCGTCGTCGGTTCTAATAAAAACACAATTGCTCATAGAAAATACATTATTAACTTAATGATGGAAGTAATTAAAATTGATTGCTCTTCGACTGTTTACGTTATAAGTGGCATCATAATAAAAAAAACTAAGTTGTTGATGTTACAGTTAAAATTCTTAACCAGTCAAAAGCAGTTTTGACTGGCTATATCAGTCAAAACTCTTAAAAACGTAGAAGTCGGTACCTAGTTAACAAATTTTCAAAACTGGTTGTGTTAGTTTAAGTTAGGTTAGTTTTTATAAATATTATAAAAACCTCCAAGATACTTCCAACCACCTTACTTTCTTATGAGTTTTGACTGATATAGCCAGTCAAAACTACTTTTGACTGGTTAAGAGTTTTGACTGTAACATATACAAAGTGACAGAATTATGTAGTTTTATCTCTTTGTAACATGAATTAGGTACCTATTTAGTATTCTTTAGATACCTATTTGGTACCGAAAACAGATGTTAGTGATGCCGGTGCCCACGTATCGGTCTCATTGAACCAGTTCTATGAGACAAAAAATGCGATGGAAAATTTAGCTGTTATTGCTTCCTCTAAAATATATGAGAATCTAGTTAGACGAGAGGAGACCCGAGCCTAGCAGTGGGACTTAATGGGTTGCTTGACAAGAGATGCCTAATGCCTATGCCCAGCTGTCGGCTAAAATAATAATAAATTATTATATTATTATTATTTTTTTATATATATATATTTAATAATAATATTCTACCAGATTCACACAGCGCCATCTAGTCCCAAAGTAAGCAATTATATTTGCTTGTGTTATGGGTACTAAACAACTGATATACTACTTAAATACATTTTTTTTTGTAAATACATACATAAATTAGTGATAAATTACACCCAGACACAGAACAAACCTTTATGCTCATCACACAAAGATTTGTGGTGGGATCGAACCAACGACCTCCGGCTTAGCAGTCAGGGTCACTAACCACTAGACCAACAGGCCAGTAAAATGTAAACGAAATAAAAATTATGTAAGAAATTGACAGCTTTCAGAAATCTGTCGAAACTCAGTTTGTTCATCAGTTAAAAGGCCAATCAATGAACAGTCTTAATAAATTTGCTGACTCCTTTTTAGATTAGTATGACGTTCATAAGTGTCATGTGTGTGCTGAATAAACAACTTCTGACTTCTTGACCGTGACGTGACGTAACGACACAGAAGAACAAAGATAATAATAATTGTGAACGTAAATTAACAAGATGATAAATGTTGGCTTCAAAGCTATAAATCTTTGGCAAGATAATCATTTGACTTTTCCTAGTACTTCTAATCTCGCTATATTTCTTGACTTTAAGTACTTAAATGATAATTTTGCTTAAGCCACGCTTATTTTATGACAATACTGGAGGTAAGTTAAATTAAAAGGTAATCTTTGGGTGCTAGGCCGAGATCTTCATAATTCAGTCTTTAATTAAGCTCCTAGAGATTTTTTCAGTTGAATTTCAATGAAACTCGTTAGGCAAATGAATTCTAAAATACAATTTGTAGTTAGAAAGATATATAATTAAGAATACTTTTTATTTTGTCGTCACTTTTATTTTGTGTAACATTCTGAGGCACAGCTTAAAGTAAGCACAATAAATTAATATTTTTTAGTGATGGAATGATGTTACTAATTATCTCAAACATAATAATTTGACTGTCACCGTGGCGCAGTGGTTAAGGTGGTCGCCTCGCCACTACTTTGCCGTGCTGGGTGACGTGGGTTCGATTCCCACACGAGACAAATATTTGTGTGATTCATAGATATTTGTTTCTAGTCTGGGTGTACTTTGTGTCCGTTAGTTTCATGTTTGTAAAGCTCCCCGCGACACAGGGCTTGTTCATTAGTGTGGGCGTTGTCTTTTTAAAAAATAGAAAATAAAATAGAAAAAAAATAGAATAATACATATCAAATTAAATTAAATTAAAACTTAAATAAACACAGTGTTAGTCAAATAGCCTACCCCTTGTTGCTCCTGGCTCAAAGGTGCCCATAACGTTAAGTTTCGTACATACTAATATTATTTTTTGGAAGGACGGAAGCGCCAGGCGAACGCCTGAGTCTTATGCGTGTGTTAGGTGAGGTCTATGAACAGCAGTGGACTGCAATAGGCTAAAATGATTGATTGATTGTTTCTGTTTGCTCTTCTCTGACTGGCCTGTTGGTCTAGTGGTTAGTGATCCTGAATGCTAAGCCGGAGGTCGTGGGTTCATCCCCACCCAGGACAAATCTTTGTGTGATGAGCATAAAGGTTTGTTCTATGTCTGGGTGTAATTTATCTATAATATGTATGTATTTACAAAAAAAAATGTATTTAAGTAGTACAATCAATTGTTTAGTACCCATAACACAAGCAAATATAATTGCTTACTTTGGGACTAGATGGCGCTGTGTGAATGTGGTAAAAAAAAAAAAATCTTACATGTAAGCGTCATGGGTTACTTTATTTTATCCAATATAGTGGACTAGCAAAGTATTTAGGATTTTTGCTGTGCACGGTAGAAAAGTTAACGAGTTTAAACATTTTTTTTTACCTAATTGACAAATATAGTCATAGCTTAGCCAATTTGCATGTTAAATTTATGAATCATAAAAATAAATTTTTCGTCATTAATCATTCCGTTCATTAGTAAAATTAATTAGGCATTTTTTATAGCTTTCGAGTTAATCGCATGCAGACAGATAGACCGACACTGCGGGGGAGAAGAGGGGCTAATTTTTTAAAATAAATGATTCACCATAAAGTTTACTAGCTTAACCATATAGTAACTAACCATAAACTTGTCTAAAAGCTCTCGTGCCATTTATTCTTTTTACTTAGCTTATTTATCTGAAATGTACACTTTGAGTTCTCAGAAGCAAAGGTGTATCCTGTTTTTTAACCGATTTCTAGATAGAGATCCGTTTCGTAATTATGAAAGCATAACAAACTAATTTTCTTATATATTATTAGTTTCAGAAGAATTTCCTTCCACTAACTATCAGTTTGTGGAATGAACTTTCAAACGAAGTTTTCCCAAGGGACGTGGGTGGATTCTTCAACAAAGGAGTGAATAGGTTTCTTAAAGGTTGGCAACGCGGTCGTGATGCCCTGGAGTTGTACGAGTTCATGGACTACGGTTACCCCTTGCCATCGGGCCGTATGTATATTTGCCACCGTCGTGGTATAAAAAAGTAATGGGAAGCGAAATTAAATTACTTAAAATATTATACCCATTTATTCGTGTTCTAAGCAACGCCTTTGACTGTCTATCCTTAGATGTATATCAAAATTGAATAAAAAGGGCTACGCATTTTTAGATTCGGGTTTAATTCAAAGAAATCATTACTTTGGTTTCATATTGTACTCTGGATATAGTAACAGAGGAGATATTTCTAAAGGAAATTGAAAAACCCTTGAGGAATAAAATCTTCGTTCAATCATAATTGATTTATTTAATTGAGACTGGAAAAAAACTTATGAAGGCCATAACGACTAAAAAGGTACAGCTAACTAGTCTAACGTATCAACTTTTACTGTATACAATTTAAAACATCTTAAAAAACATCGTAAAAATCTTAGTTTTAAGACATATAATCATCATCGACCTTACCAATGTTTTAGCTCTACAAATATATGAAAAAATTAAACTAAAAAAAAAAACAATACTTAACATAAAATAATAAGAATAATAATAATGTTTGGACATTTACACACAGCGCTATCTAGACCCAAAATAAGCTAATGCTTGTTATATTGATACTAGACAGCAGCAGCAAAAATATGCCACAATTTTTTAATTTCATAATAGAAACACCCAAAATAGTTTTTGTCCGATCAGGGTATTAGACCGAAAACCTTTCGACAATCATACAGACTCTAGTTGTGTCACTGACGCAGTTTTAAAAACCTCTTTTGAAGGATATAAAATAATAATATTTTCAATTGTCTACAGAAACTTGACGTCAAGACTGAACCAGCTAAATGTATTTTGGAAGAATTTCCATTGTTATAGCTTAGTTTATACGGCATCTGAACAAATAAAGAACAATACACTTCATTATGTATTTTTCGGCTCGTATTAAATTAAGCTTATCTTGGATTTTGTTTGGCTATGGAATGTTCTGGCATTTTATTTTTAATTTTTATGCAAGTACCTACAAGTAATCTTGATTACATTATTCATTAATTATATTGATATATATCTATCTTATAGGAAAAGACCAGTAGGTAGACCACCAGCTCGATGATCTGACGATATTGTCAAGACGACAGGATATACTGGACGCGGCTGGCACAGGACCATGAGAAGTGGCGCTGCAGAGAAGAGGCCAGAAGTGGGTGGATGTAGGCTGAAAACGATGATGATGATGATGGGAAATTCAGAATAATTTAATATCTTGCAAGTGAATCGCAAATAAATACTAATTTGTCATAATATTTCATTAAATTAATTATTAAGAGAACAATATCCCGCGCATCTATTACAAAAAGTTATCTATAACTAAAAAGTAAAACTAATAAAAATTCTAGATTTATTTTTATTTGATTGGAACCACTGCGGTGGTTCCAATCATATATAAGTAATCGTAATCAAAGTGTTGTAACTAATGGATACCTTTCTAACTCTTTTCTGGCTACTTCGGGCGTACCGCAAGGATCAATTTTAGGGCCATTATTATTTATTATTTATATTAATGACATCGGCAACTGCTTCCACAATAGTAATTTTTTATTGTACGCCGATGATCTCAAAGTTTATAGGAAAATCCAATCCGTAGACGATTGTCAATTATTACAGCAGGACCTGAACAGACTGACTAACTACTGTAATGTTAATAAATTAATATTAAGTATTTCTAAGTGCAAATATCTAAATTTCACTAAAAATAAAAAAATTGTTAACTTTAACTATTCTTTATGCAATGAACCACTACTTAAAGAAAACATAGTCAGCGATTTAGGTATCCTCTTGGACAGTAAACTCCATCTAGATGTACACATTGATAAAATTATAGCCACTGCTTTTAAAATGCATAACTTAGTGATGCGATCTACTGTAGACTTTAAGAGCCCTGCAACATTCCTATACCTATTTAATTCTCTTGTGCGACCACAGGTAGAATATGCCAGCATGATTTGGAATCCCTTATATAAAAAGTACGACCATTCAATTGAAAGAGTGCAGTGTAAATTTCTACGGGCAACTCAGTTTAAGTGTCGCCTCGGGTATCAGACATATAATGATTCTTTGAAAAAATTTAATCTGCTTACCCTACACTCGCGGCGACTGTTACTGCAGGCTATGATGCTATATGATCTCATTAGCAATAAGTATGATTGTTCAGAACTTGTTAACGCTTTATATTATATAGTGCCCCGGACTGTTATAAGACGTGAGGCGCGCGCTTACCCATTATTTGCTACGACTGCTAGTCGTACGAATGCGGGTGAACGAGCTCCCCTCCATAGGATGGTTAAGGACTTCAATAAATTCCTTAATAATGTCGATATGTTCGCCTCTACTCGTAATGAATTTAAAAATAATATAAAACAAACACTTTTTCAACTTCAATAGTTACTTCATTAGTATAAACGCTTCTACTTAGACTTAAGTGTATAGATGCCTTAAGCTACAACTAGGTTTAAACTGTACTTATATTAGTAATATGTGGAAACGCCGTGGATTGTACGTTAATTTACTCTATTATGTACCTAGCCAGTAAGATACAATGTACAGTTGTTTGTTTTCCCAAATAAAATAAAATAAAATAAAATTTACTTCTTCCTGATACTAACCTCACCTGTGTAAAATTTTTATTTCCATTGTTTTCAACGATAAAATTCCAATATTAAGATTTTCCCGGAGTTTGAAAAACAAATGTTCTGGGTTGATAACAATTAGTCTGTATATCATGGGACCAAATATAGCTGGTTAAATGTGAGTGTAACACTCCCTACCCCTTCGGGGAAAAGGAGTGTTTCTTGAGTTTCTTGCCAGTTCTTCTCATAGCTCCACCCCGTCAGCGAACTGGTCGTAGGCAAATTTGCTGACACTACTTTTCGGATAACCTGTTACATTCTTGTGACTTTCATAAGTGTTACCTTGTAACCTAGATGAATAAACGAGATTTCGTTTCATTTCATTATACCCTGTTTTAATGGGCATAGTGTCAAACCAAGGACAACAAAAAGGAATAACAGGTTCATTAATCATTATTTTTATTTATTGAGTATGTTACCCAATCTGTTTAGTTTATTATATTGATTGCATAATATCATACTAATGCAATGTGGTGATCCGACCGGTTCGTCCAGTTTAATTGATGAGCAAATCTATTTTTGACTGACGTATGATTCTGTAGTTAATATCACCTTTAATTTGAAATATATTGTGTACTGTGTTGCGGGCTCGATTCCTATGAAAATAAAAATAGTTCTGGTAAAATTAAATTAAGTTGTTCCGGATCTAAGTCTTTGGTCCAGATTTTTTGGACACGTTATTATTTATTCATTTATTGCATACATAACATACAATTTTCATTTTTGCCCACAAAACCATTTAGTGGTTTGACTGTGGGATGGAGTCTCCGAACTAGTAATCTTTTATAATATAATACAATTTGAGATTACACTTCTTATTGCTAACACAGATATGGATTTACCTAAGGATTTACATGATTTTTTATTTAAAGTAAGCATTTAAATAATATTTTTTGAGTTTTCTACTAAATATATTTTTATTTGTTTCTTTTCGAATGTATTAAGGCATAGTATTAAGCATTCTTCATTATTATTCAAATTGTTACACTATTTGTCATGTCTTAAACCACATTTTAAAAATGAAGATCTAATACCATTTAACTAATAATAATTATTGAGGATCGAATATAGCATAGCAAAGCATCGCAAGTTTTAATAAACAAGATAATATATTATGATCAAAAATGTCATGCCAATAATATTACTCAATCCACAAAAGCGGTTTTATGTCATTATCATTACAAGTCCCAGCGCAGTTGTCAAACAACTATTAATGTCATTACAGTATCCGCTATCAGAGTCCACTTTACTTCATTAAACTGATTGCAATCATTTAGACGTGCACACAATGAAGTGATGCTCTCGCTTGTTCGGAAATATTTAGTTTATTTATCAGAGAAGTTGATGTTTTTCATAAGATGTTATTTATTATATTACTTAGGGTTGCGTCACATTTTATTCTCAATTTACTATATTTCTATCCTTGTCTGGCACTTAGAAGAACATTCATTTAATAAAGATGGAGAGTGAAACTGCAGATCATCCAACAGCGACCGCTTGAAGCTGTCGACATTGGCTGCTCTAAGCTATCCGTGTATGGCGGGCCTAATATTGTAAATCATCAACATCATCATCATCATAATTTCAGCCTATTTCAGTCCACTGCTGGACGTAGGCCTCACCTAACACGCGCCATAGCACTCTGTCCTCCGCCTTCCGCATCCAGTCAGACCCAGCGACCTTTTTAAGGTCATCGGACCATCTAGCTGGAGGGCGTCCGTCGTGGCGGACTCTACGCTTGCCGAGTCGCGGTCTCCACTCTAGGACGCGCTTGCTCCACCGTTCATCGGTCCTTCTGCAGATATGACCAGCCCACTGACACTTCAACTTACTTATTACGAGCTATGTCGGTAACGTAATATTGTAAATGCAAAAGTAATAGACGCTCAACAGATCTTCATTAAACACATGGATGGTCTGAAGGAGGACCGGCCAAAATTTATATAATAACTTGCTTGTGACCGTATGGTATAAAGTAGACTGTATAAAGTAGCCTTTGTGCTATTCCAGACTATAGTCCATGTGTATTCTAAATTCCATACAGAAACCTTTCAGCCATTAACATGATAGATTTTCATACATCTATCCATCCTAACTTTTACATTTATAATTTAAGAAGGATTTGTATTTTAATGTTGTGGTATCCATTCAAAATTATTATCTGTGTGCATGGATGTAATTTACCAGCGACTGATTCCAAATTACCATTGTAGGTCCGTATGATGCATACGATATGAGCAGACTGATGCGATTCACGTGTCACATGTTTAAGCTGAATTGTCGTAGATAATTTTATCAGTATTGTTATGAGAAGAGTTAGGCTTTTAATGGACCTTCATGACATAGATTTACATTATGAATCTTCATAAAAGAACGCTAAAACTAAAGCTAATATAATTCTCAACTCTCTCCTATGAGTATTATAAATGGAAAATTTGTGAAGATGTTTGTTACTATTTTACATAGCACACAGCCGACAGATAGACTTTGTCTTGGATTTGAACATAAATAGTTTTAACTAACAAACAAAATATTCTAAAAGGGACACTCTTAATGACCAACAATAGTCTATAATATAATATAATTTTGTTTGTTTGCTTGGCTGAACGCGATAATCTCAAAAACAGCTGGTCCAATTTAAAAAAAATCTTTTAGTATTGGATAGCCTATTTCTTGAGTAAGGCTAGATATTATCACGCTACGGCGAATAGGAACTGAGCAGTGAGTAAACAAAGATGGACGGTAGAGAAGCCTCGGTTACGGTAAACATCTAGTTGCATTTATATAACTAAGCAATCATCATCATGATTGGCCTGTTTGTCTAGTGGTTAGTGACCCTGACTGCTAAGCCGGAGGTCGTGGGTTCGATCCCCACCCAGGACAAATCTTTGTGTGATGAGCATAAAGGTTTGTTCTGTGTCTGGGTGTAATTTATCTATAATATGTATGTATTTACAAAAAAAAAAATGTATTTAAGTAGTATATCAGTTGTTTAGTACCCATAACACAAGCAAATATAATTGCTTACTTTGGGACTAGATGGCGCTGTGTGAATGTGGTAGAATATTGTTATATTATATTATTATCATGATCATCATCATATCAGCCTATCGACGTCCACTGCTGAACATAGGCCTCACCTAATTTACGCCACTGCGAACGGTCCTGTGCCGCCCTCAACCAACGGCCGCCCGCAACCCTGACAACTACAACAAAGCAATAATTTTCATTAATTCAAAATCGCGTGATCATGTATCATGAGGCATATCTGTAGGTCTGTATATATCGCTAACTTACCGTAACATCTCATTTTATTCCACAGGGATAAAGCCTTGGGCAATAGTACGTAAAATTAACTGAATAATGTAAGACGAAAATACTCGGCGCGAATTTTGAAAGATGGTTTAATTTCACAGAGAAATCTGATAAAATCTTTATTCCATCTAAAATATTGTAATTTAAATATTTGCGAAAGTCTTCGGGATGTTTCTTTTGTGTAAGACTGTAGGGTTTTTGTTACCGATCCGTAAAGAAATGAAAATGAACACTTATTATTATCTTTTAATTTCCTTTATATTTGGAGCGAATTAAGTTTCTAGAAGTTTCCAAAAGTCAGGTTTTACACATTGTTCTAGAATTACCACTGCAAAAATTAGATCCTGAGTCATTCTAGCATCTCTGGTACACTATTAAGCATCGTTTCATTCAGTACGGGTTAGGATAAATATTTACATACAAAGCATAAAATTGTTCACATTACATACCTGAACACAATGATATTTTTGTCCAAATGCCTAGAAAAGTATATTATTTACATTTTCCATGGGTTAATCATAAAAATGCATTTCTAAGAAGCAGCACACGTTAATAGTTGTTATCGTAATCATGAATGTAACCTTGGCTTTTAATGGATTGTTACTACTTACTAGAAATAACATTTGATATAATATTGTGGTTAGGTCACCTTTATTCATATTCGTTTTGAAAATAAAGATTATAGAATAATCACACAGCGCCATCTAGTCCCAAATTAAGCAATTATATTTGCTTGTGTTATGGTTATTAAACAACTGATGTATACTACTTACATTTTTTTTGTAAATTCATACATATATAATTAGAAAAAATACACCCAGACACAGAACAAACAATCATGCTCATCACCCAAAGATTTGTCCTGCGTGGGATTCGAACCCACGACCTGCGGATTAGCAGTCAGGGTTACTAACCACTATGCCAACAAGTCAGTCAATAAGAAAAAATAAAGAGTCTTGGCATTCTTAATCCAAATCGCTGTCAAATGATTAAAAGTGACAGCAAATATATTTATTTTCATGAACCTCTTCGAGTTTGTGTTTTGCGTTGCTTCTTCGATGAAATAAAATAAGTTATATTTATACAATACGCAATTTTACAAATTTACAAACGAATTTCTATAAATTTCTCATTCATTCATTCATCATTATCATCTTTCATTATAAATTTATCAGTCTTAAAATCTAGCTAAGCCTTATTTGAAAAAACAATTACTTCAAGTCAAGTTTGAACTTTAAACACAAACTAAAATGACTTTCGGTTTTTAGTATCGTCTTGAAACACATGAGGCAATTATATTTGTCTAACCTTTTTATTTGTTAGTTTACGAAACAGTTAAAAGTTACTGTATTATGAGTGAGCATTGAAATGTTTTACACAATGAACTTAATGGTATGTAGCCAATTATTGGTCAAGCAGGTCTTTATTACCTCGTTATGAGGTCATAAACAGACACCTAGGTATAGGTATATAGTTAGTTTTGAAAGACGCTAGATGACGTGATAATTTAACATATTATACTAATGTTCATGTAGAATTAAATAGAGGATTGTTAGATGAGAAAACTTTGTTAACTTGATGTTTTTAATTGCAACAGACTTTGGGTTCGTTTGCTGGGTCGGGGATAAACGGTTTTGGATTTTTCGGTCATGAAATTTTGAGTATCAACCTACAGTTTGCAATTGTGCTCGGTTAATGACAATAGGCTCACCCCAATGATATTGTATGTTAAAAAAGGTGTAGATAGGTTACCTACATAGCGTTCGATCTTTGGAAATGGCACACAAACACACACATAGATATCGTAATAATGCAATGTCAAAATACCTTCGCCGTCAACGGGACATTGAGATAAAGTTTGCTAATAAGACTATTTTTAGTGTGCCACTTTTTGAGCGCTTATAACCTATCTACACCTTTTTTAACATACAATATCATTGGCTCACCCCCTATTTATATGCTACCATAACTGGAGAAATGTGGCTGAGATACACCTCTGCCTTTCAGGAGAAAGGAGTGGAGAGGAAGGAGTGAAGAGGTATGTTTATGATGTGTTTTGAGATTAAGATATTTTGTGAATATGGTGTTTTGAGTAAATAAAACCATCGTCTCTTTTTGTCTCGCTTCTGCTTTAGTAGAGTCCGGCCTTAACGTTGATAGCCGACAATTAACTGAAAAAATAACTTCATTTGTATGCCATTATTAAAACATTAAACCAACATAGCGTGAATGTAGATTAAACTACCCCAAGCCATCGCATACAACCTTCATAATTACTTAACCCCCACAGTGACCTTGGTTCTAGTTAAAGTTCGCCGCAACTACTCTGATTACTTGCGCAACCGTTTTTGTCTTGTTAGTGATTTGAAGGTTGGTTTGCGGCTTCAACGAGGTTAAGGCATCTTTTTGTGGTTAGTCTTGAGATGGATGATCCTGTACGTTGAACTTTTGTCTAAGAAATAATTAGCCAGTTATTATTTTACTTATTAATAACTTTCGCCTGATGGGTTGCTAGCTTGTAAAAAACTCGGTCGCTGACGTCAAACTGGCATCCAACGGCCCACCCTACCAATCAAGGTGACAGAGCTCAAGAGAGTTCAGCGGTAATAAGGACGGATGCCATCTTCAGGCTCATATAAGCGTTTCATTTTCAAGCATGTGTACATTATTTTTTTGTAAATACATACATATTATAGATAAATTACACCCAGACACAGAACAAACCTTTATGATCATCACACAAAGATTTGTCCTGGGTGGGGATCGAACCCACGATCTCCGGCTTAGCAATCAGGGTCACTAACCACTAGATCAACAGGCCAGTCGAGGTTTGTTCTGTGTCTGGGAGTAATTTATCTAAAATATGTATGTATTTACAAAAAAAAATGTATTTAAGTAGTATATCAGTTGTTTAGTACCCATAACACAAGCAAATATAATTGCTTACTTTGGGACTAGATGGCGCTGTGTAAATGTGGTAGAATACTATTATCATTATTATTATAGAATGCATATTATTCCCGCTTAAATGAAAGCTCAGCAAATTCTTGAAAACTATAAAGATCTGAACATCTGCAAGCAATAACTAAATAAATAATTATGTCACATAGTGTGCACTGTACGTTTGCATTGCGACAGAGTGTCTAGGTACCGTTAGACGAACAGTATACTTCCAGATAATGGTGCAAATTGTCGGCTCCGCCCGCGCGTAATCAGATATACGATAATAACACACGGTTCCTGTATCATACAATTGTAATACTATTTTAGGAACCGTGCAATTTGTCAAGGTATATAGTAGTATGTGCTGCTACAGACTATAATCTATTCGTTCGCCAAATTTCATACAGATCTATTGAGCCTTTTTGGCGAGATTGTGTCACAAACATATATGTATGCCAACTTTCGCATCTTACTAATATTATTAATATAAAAATTAGGATAGATGGATGTATGGATGGATGTTTGTTTCTTAATCACACGAGACCAGTTGAAAGGATCTTTATGAAATTTGGAACCCTGATAGCTTAGTCTGAAATAGCACATAGGCTTTTTTTAACCGACACACCACGTGAACGCATCCGCAGGCAGAAGATAGTTTATTATATTCGAAGGATACGTAGGATTAAACTAATAATCTTTGGACATTCACACACAGCGCCATCTAGTCCCAAACTAAGCTAATGGTATGTATACTAGACAACTAATAAAATAATACTTAAATAACTATTTTTTTGTAAAAACATACATGAGATAAATTGCACCCAGAAACAGAACAAATAATTGTGCTCATCGCACAAAGATTTGTCCTGGGTGGGATTCAAATCCACGACTTCTATCTCAGCGGTCAGGGTCATTAACCACTGACCCACAAAGGCTTCTAAAAAATCGATATGAAACAAATCTCGCTATCGGCATAACACAAAGCACCTATAACGTATTCGATTAAACAATCGAATAAATGTATCACAGAGATATGTGTGCAGTTTTATGGCCACTAACTCCACGATGTTACACACACATAAATTACTATTCTGTTTACGTAACGCAGGGGATATTCCACTACGTTTTATGATAACCGGGTGTTTTACGTTTGTTTGTCTAAATGTACTATGACTAATACTATGTTACAAATTAGGATGTTTTCCTCTTTTTATGTACTTGCAGCTTCGTTACAGTTCTTTAAGGCATTTCATAATCATCATCTCAGCCTATTTCAGTCCACTACTGGACGTAGGTCTCTCCTAACACGCGCCATAACACTCGGTCCTCCGCCTTCCGCATCCAGTCAGACCCAGCGACCTTTTTCAGGTCGTAAGTCCACCTAGCTGGAAGGCGTCCTACTCTACGTTTGCGGAGTCACGGTTTCCACTCTAGGACACATTTCATAATATGACTTAGTTATGTACATTTTTTCTACTGAATTCAACTAAACAAATAAGAATGACTTTCTTGGAGCTTGTGGGGAGCCATTGTATACCCAAAATCAGTCACCGTGGATGTCTTTGCGGTAGGTGGTTAGCGTCCCAATAACAACTTCTTCCATTTGAGAATATACAACGCAGAGCGCGAACGCGTCTGCAATAATAATTGTGGACCTACTACGATTGAACCCATAGCTTTGCGGAGGGACGTTGCATCCCTAGTATCTGCCGCATCTACCACGGGAAGTACTACTAGCAGCAAAGTTACTTCACCACACTACTCAAAATTTAATCCAAACACAGTTTAGATTATTTTATTTCGAAATAAATAAATTGTTTATAAAAGTTGGCAGACACTACCAATAAGTTTGTGAAGTGTCCCGAACTTGTTTCATTTTTATCTTTAGTTATTGTTAAATATTGTTTGTACTTCGACCTTTCGATATCTAATAACTTGACAAATGGCAATGTCACTGGATTTATGAGACAAACATAAACTTTATCCATACATATAAAAGGCTTTGTCCTGACTGACTAACTGACAGACAACGCACAGCCTAAGCCGCTGGTCGTAGTGACTTGAAATTTGGAGGGTGTGTTTGTCCTAATATCTAGAGGTGTACTAAGAAAGAGTTTTTAAAAATTCAACCCCTAAGGGGGTGAAAAGGGATAAAAACGATTGTATGTAACTTCTTTGTTTTTTAACTTATAGATTTGAAAATTTGTTTTGGGTTACTACTTTCAAAATAAAAAATACCCTCATCAATATTTTTGACAAGGGTGACTTTGGAAGGGTGAAATTAGGGATGAAACGTTGTATGAAAAGATCTTTGTTTTGAAGTTAACGTTTTGCAAATTAGTATTGGAATAGGAACTTAAAATGTTGTTTTTAATATTTTTGATAGGGATGGGTTCATGGGGTGAAATATAATAATAAAAACTTTAAGGGATGAAATACATACATACATACATACGTAGCATCACGACTTTTTTCCCGAAGGCCCCTTTGTGTTTGTGTGTGTGTGTTTTGCACCCACATTTCACCAGCTATGTTTAGTCCCATGAAATAGTTGTGAAAATTATTAGAAATTGATATGGATGTCATTTTCGAGGTTTTTAGGGACGCTGATTACATAAATGTTATCTTTAATGACGTAAAATGAAATTCAACTCCTGTAGTGGCGTGTTGTGGAATTAATGAATTGCACTTAAAACAAAGACCTATGTAATATCGAAATCTACGCGGACGAAGTCGCGGGCAAAAGCTAGTTTTCTATAAGATTCTTGAATCCTATTACGTACGAAATTTATGTATAGTATCACAATGGAGTTAGTAACGTTTCTAATATTTTAGTGTGAATAATTTCAATGTCAATACATTGTTGTTAGATGAATTAAAATACCTATTTTAATGTTTTGCTATAAGTAAAAATATAATTTGACTCAGCCATCAAAAAGCATTTGAAAATACTCGTGTTTGCAAATTACGCATGCATATTTGGTATGCATGATTCCTATCCACCCAATACGAGTATGTAATTCAAAATACGAACTATTTAAGAGCTAATTCAAAAGCACTTGTATTTCTGCCATTTATAGAAATAAAGAAACCAATGTATGAGTCCGCAACATCGTAAGCGCCATCTGTTCTGACAAAAAAATCTTCATAAATGAATTTCACAAAAGCTAAGAGCTTGCACATTCTTGTACTTGACACATGTTTCCTTCCTTATATGGTGCAACACAGACTTATTATGAAAGATACATCAGTAATATTAAATTCTGTTTGCTCACTCATTAAAGCTCTGAGAGGTATTTCTTGTATTCACATGTTGCATAATGCCTTACTGTTAATTTGCATACCGAAATGTTTTAAACAAACTGAAGTATCTTAGCTCTTCTGATCTTCTGAAAAACTATTTAAGTGAAATTGCCTTCTGTCCGCAGTTTTGCTATTCATCATCATCATTATTTATTTATTTATTTACTTACACTTAAATTACTAATAAGTTAGGTAACGTTTATTTCATTATTCTTCACAATAAGATGATGTCGATCGAGCTTATAAATGTAACATTAAATCGTAACAGGCACCCATAGGACAGGCTTGCCTAGTGTGGGGCCACTGGATAACGCATATAATTGTAATTTTTTTACGATATTTTATTTTATCATCATCATCATCTCAGCCTATTGCAGTCCACTGCTGGACATAGGCCTCTCCTAACACGCGCCATAACTCTCTGTCCTCCACCTCCGTCCTCGTTTTGTTATTGTCGGTAATATAATCTACATATACTTCTTTTTTCAGATCCAAAATTTTATAATGATTAATACAGTGGTTTAGCCGAAAAGCGTCACAAAGTAACAAACTCCTTTAATTTTCCATGTTCTCTGGAGAGTAACTCTGTTGATAGGACTTTCATTCTTGGTAATAAGCCACAATGGACGATTATAAGCGATCACTTGTGTAAGGAAGGCTGTCTTCTGCCTTGATGAGAGATGACCAGACATGATAATAGTCTTTCATTCAGCGAGTGAATAGATTCAAGATGGACTTGGTTGCCGCTATAGACTTTGGAGGAAGAAAGTAAAAAAGAAAGTCAAAAACATTAATTCAAATGATTAGTTTAATAATTTGTGGTTAATCCTATTTGAAGATAACAAATTGATACATTTTAATAAATATATCGCAATATTTTATTGAATACTAAAACCGACGACCTAATTGTGGAGCCAATGAATGCAGACCGCAGATTGATAGCTTTGGAAGTATTTTAGTGAGCATTTCGCATGGCGTTAACATTCTATACAGGCCGAATGCATAAATCATTACCATTCCATAGGCTGAAAGCGTTGCATTTTGTAGATAGAAATATCGTAGTTTTGTGAAATTTGTCGGTGTTCACAAATAAAACTATTCCATAGCTTCAAAACCACACGTGTTCGTAAGGAAGTGGATTAAAAATACCTATTGTCGCTTGATAACGGTGCGGGCTTTAATTAAAACCGAAGTATTTAATACGTTACCCGCTGGTTTCATTACTGTTAAGAAGGCATTTGGAAAATCCACCTTATTTGAAAAAGAGTGATTGGTCTAAAAGCCATAAGTTAGTTATTATAAAAGTTAATTTTTTAGTTCAATATGACAAATTTTAATTATTTCGTAAAAAAATAATGATGCATAATGTGACACAGGTTATTTGAAAGCTTGAATGATATTTGAAAACATACAACAAACATACAAAGAATGTTAATATTATGGTGTTAACATAATATTAACTTTCTTTGTATTATAATATATAGACTGGCCTGTTGGTCTAGTGGTTAGTGACCCTGACTGCTAAGCCGGAGGTCGTGGGTTCGATCCCCACCCAGGACAAATATTTGTGTGATGAGCATAAAGGTTTGTTCTGTGTCTGGGTGTAATTTATCTATAATATGTATGTATTTACAAAAAAGTATTTAAGTAGTATATCAGTTGTTTAGTACCCATAACACAAGCAAATATAATTGCTTACTTTGGGACTAGATGGCGCTGTGTGAATGTGGTAGAATATTATTATTATTATTATAAATTCGAGGTATTTGCATATATTATTAATGTACCAGTTATGTATAATTTGTTTCATTCTTTGAATTTTAATTACGTGAGTAGGTACTCATTATATAGCTGTAAGAATCCTGTAAAATGCTATGTTTAACATCCTATTACTTAGAAAGAGTACTAATGACTACAATTAACAATTTCACAAAACCTATTTCACTGGAGAAAAGCCGCAAAAGTACTTACTAATTTACGAGTACGTACCTTGGTAAAATTTTTAATGAAGTACAAACTCTCGGTTTTGTTTTATTTTGATAAAACTGGTTCTATTGTTTTTACCCGACTGCGCATCGCAAGCGAGTGTAATGTGTTCATCAGTTATGTATGTATGTTTCTTCCTTTGTGGCACACCAGTGACCAAACCCGTGTGCCAATTTTGTTTATTTTTACGTCAATCGCGAGTGTCACCTAAGACAAGACAGTAATAAAAATTCAATATGGCGGCAACAAAACAATTATCTATTATTGTAAAAACAAAAAAGTAAAGTCGGCAAACTATGCCAAATGGGCTATCTATGAATAGGTATTTGAAAATAATTATTAGGTTTCTTTCACAATTTTTAATTCAAAGTAACCGTTTAGGATCTATAACGATTAAAGTATTAGTAGCGTTATTTACCTGTAAACATAACAGCACACAAAAAAGCTACAAGAAAGAAATGTTACTGTATTCTCGAACTGAATACTTTAGCAGTGAAAAGGGACAGCTACCTGCACCCCAAGGGACTCACCGTGCAAATACACGGAAAAACTAACACTCCCGTCAACTAGGGGAAATTTATTATCTCTTTAGTGTGCATACTAAAATATGTTATTTGTTTTCTGATCAAAGTGATATTTTTATCGCCTTATTTGTGATCTTTTAGGGACTTGTCACACAGAACGTTTTGCGTTCGCATTCTGCATTCGCGTTCTGCGTTCGCGTTCTGCGTCCGCGTGCTGCGTTCGCGTTCTGCGTCCGCGTGCTGCGTTCGCGTTCTGCGTCCGCTTGCTGCGTTCGCATTCTGCATTCGCGTTCTGCGTTCGCGTTCTGCGTCCGCGTGCTGCGTTCGCGTTCTGCGTCCGCGTGCTGCGTTCGCGTTCTGCGTCCGCGTGCTGCGTTCGCATTCTGCATTCGCGTTCTGCGTCCACGTGCTGCGTTCGCGTTCTGCGTCCGCGTTCTGCATTCACGTTCTGCGTTCGCGTTCCACGTCCGCGTGCTGCGTTCGCGTTCTGCGTCCGCGTGGTGCGTTTGCGTTCTGCATTCGCGTTCTGCGTTCGCGTTCTGCGTTCGCGTTCTGCGTCCGCGTGCTGCGTTCGCATTCTGCATTCGCGTTCTGCGTTCGCATTCTGCATTCGCGTGCTGCGTTCGCGTTCTGCATTCGCATTCTGCATTCGCGTTCTGCGTTCGCGTTCTGCGACCGCGTGCTGCGTTCGCGTTCTGCGTCCGCGTGCTGCGTTCGCATTCTGCATTCGCGTGCTGCGTTCGCGTTCTGCATTCGCGTTCTGTGTTCGCGTTCTGCGTCCGCGTGCTGCGTTCGCGTTCTGCATTCGCGTGCTGCGTTCGCGTTCTGCATTCGCGTGCTGCGTTCGCGTTCTGCGTCCACGTGCTGCGTTCGCTCTGTTATATATTACGTTACATAGATATGCCGACACAGGCGGCGTCCACGGCGAACGCATGAATGAATGAACACGTTCTATCTGATTGTATTTTTAGATAATATCTTTTACGTATACCAGTCAAATTGTGAAAATATCTTGTATGGAAGTACAGAGCGGGGTGCAACGCGAGGAACTAGCATCAGATTCCACAAAGAACCTTTAGTGTTGCTGGATTGGACAGTCTCGTTAGTGGCTGCAGTGGTCCAGGGTTTGGCGTATCGAAGCGGGGTGAAAGAAAAAACAGCGGCCACGTTGATGCACAGTGACTTTGTATATAAATATATTTCAATTGTCATCTTTTAGAAGACGGTGTTGAACTTTTCAGGAACTCTTAGAGGTCATGAGATATGGAGCTGCGGAAATAAAGTCAGGTTATTTGATAAAAAATGATGGCCTTTGTTTATTTTAGAGGTTGTCAAGCGTTACGATCAATTCTGTTGTGACTTTGTGAGGCTTATGCACACTGTGTACGTGTAGAACCTGGAAAATGAGGTTATTTTAACCATCATAGCAAAGAGCGAAGCCAGCCAGCGGGCAGAAAGGACTTAAAATAGTAAAGTGAATACTTTCATCAAACTTTCATGCGGTCGAAAATAATCGACACTATAAGACAGAATGTTCTTAGCTGATGTAACACAGGGCGCCAGATATTGACATTGCTTTTTGCTGAGTTAAGCTTCTTGCTATTGACAGATAGATATCATTAATCCAAAGGCTTATTCCGGGTTGTAGTATAAATACATGAGAGCCGCGATAAGGCACGGTACCGTCGTTATAATAATGTTTGGAGTCATTCACTATGCGAGGATTCTAGGTCGTAATTCATGTTCAGGGTGTATCACGAAGGAAAACTAAACCCATAGGTATATTGCGAAATAAGACTGAATGGGCAGTAAGGGAAGGCTATCACGGTAAAATTGGTCACCTCGCCACTAACATCGCAGAGTGACGTGGGTTCGATTCCCACACGTGACAAACATTTGTGTGATTGATAGGTAGATATTTAATGTTGTATTGAGTGCATTTTGTAAGGACTAACGTTAAATACATGTTTTTACAGTGCCCTGCAACACAGGCGTACACAAAAGCACTCGTAACATGTGTATGTACAGGCGTGTCGCGTTGCGTATTCGTGTACAGTACGCTCTCGTACATATTATAATAATATTGGATTTAACTACAACAATCCGGGCCTATTGGAAATCTCTTGAGGAGGCCTATGATGATGATGACCAGAAAAAATATTATAAAAATGCATTTTCTGAGTTCTTTTTTATTTCCGTGGGTCAAGATTTAGCAGCAATTAATATTCATTACCAAGTGTTACTTCCCAACATTCCTTCGCATACGTGTGAAATAAGTATGTACATTAATCAAAAGAGGAAATACGCTTTTGTTGAGCTATGGCTCCCTTGAGAAAAATTTCCCCACATCAACGTGTGTATGAATAGAAATTGTACTCAAGTTATAGTATCATTTGATAACAAACAATCCTTTTGTGAAAACTGAAGCCCGAAAGTACCGGGGTCTTATTGTGTCTTTGTAAGCTATTTAAATGTAATTTTATCATGCCTCTGAGAGCCTTAACTGTGTGTCCCAAAACATATATCATACCAGAACATGGTGAAGTAATTGATTATGTAAATGTATTTAATACTCGGCACATTTGCAATGTTTCTCTCGAATATGCTTACGGATATGTTTTCCGGTTGACAGTGATGCTGACGAATATTACGATGCCTAAACAAGTTTTCTTTGGGTTATTTGTTTTTTTTTTTATTGTTTAAGTTTTCGTTTTAGTTTCCCTTTTTTTTGTTTGTATTTAATTGTATATATAGTTTTAATATGTAAGTAGATTTTTGCATTAGTTTAATTCGGTACATAACAAAACAGTTCAATTACGATTAAAGTCTAGTTTTTTTTTATTCAAAATAAGTCTCTGTCTTGTTAGGATAAGTTTGCAGCTCGTTTTCGGAAATAAAAACCTTTGGTGCTCATTAGCCTTCAGACTATTCTTATGCATAAATCAATTAGAATCGTTGCTTGCACTAATAAATAATGTATAATTGGAAGGATGGATAAAGATGGATGGATCGATAAAGATAATACCTAAAAGCTAACACCATTGCACAGGTCCTTCTCCGGGGAAATCACGGCCCTAAAGAATGAGGAAATCGAAACAAGGAGACGGATTACAAATAGCATCAACCTCTTTTTAAATTGCATTACATAGCTTCACACCATTTTCTCCCGAGGGAGTAGGTGGATATAAATATTTCACTCCTACGTTTAGTGAGCCATGTTAGGTTAGGTTAGTAAACCTATTGTCTTTAACTGACTCACCTGAAACTGAGAATTTGATGACTAACATAGCAGCAGTATCCTTGTTTCCTGTCTTATAAATACTCATAGAGAGCCGTCGAGTATTATTATTAATATTAAATGGGCTTGTAGCAGACTTGGTGTTGAAATTAATCAAGTCGACCAGACTAACTTGACTTAAGGACTACCACAATAAGTGGAAACAAGCACCAATGGCTTTCCGAAGAACGGAGACGCCCGAGAATGGAACGGTCACAAACTGTCATCCATCTTTAAAATGACCTTGCCGCACGTTGCTTGACCTCGGTGTTCGTAGCGACCACTTCAGTACCACAATGATACGAGCGTCATAGCACAATATAAGTAGTACAAAGGAGGGCTTAATGCCAAAGGCATTGTCTACCAGCCAACCTTAGGGTGATGCAGAGAAGAGCATGGTAGGTGCAAGTAGAAGAGAATAATTTGAAGAAGCTAGGTTGAATTTATATAATAAATACCTATCATATATATACTATAACAACATAAGAATGTTAATAAAAATAAATATCTATATAAAAATTGGATATATATATATATAATTTAAATATATAGGAATAGATGATATATAAATATATACACAAATACGAATAAGTCACTGATGTGCTGATGCTGCCAGCCTATCGAAAAGAATGCTTCGTACTTTCATTTTAAACGTATACTGATTTGTAGCCATCCTGACTTCAGGAAGGAGCCCGTTCCAGAGGAGAATAGATTGTATTAAAAAGGAAGAGTGGACAAAATCAGTGGTATGAGCAGGACAGGCAAGAAGAAGGTTATTAGAAGAGCGAAGGTCTCTGTTGTGAGTAATATTATAGCTTGTTATTAATAAATAATTATTATAGCAGATATTCAGCCGTGGGGTTGCCGGCGGAGTAGAATTGTACCTCCCTATGTACCAGGTGTCGTAAAAGGCGACTAAGGTACCGGAACCGACAGATGGCGGTATACCCATCCAAACTAGCGTAGCTCAAATACCATAGGGTGGAGATGGGCAGCAGCATCTCCGCCGCGAAGCTACGCTCTGCGATTGCCACCACGCCTGCCCAGCGTGGCAATTATGGGCAAAACCCTCAAAATGATAACCAAAAATAGGACCAGGCCCCCAGTCCCCGGCAGCTCCGCTATTCCTGGCTACGGTAGCGGTCACGGTAACGGCGGAGCAGGGGGTGCTAAGAATCCCCGGCAGAGACCCGGCTACCACCCCAACCAACGACTGGCCCTGGTAACACACAACATACGCACCATGAGGACTGACGAGAAGATTGTTGAGTTGGAAGAAGAGTTGAGTAGGATGCGGTGGGATATTTTGGGATTGTCCGAGGTCCGTAGGGAAGGTGAGGACACAATAACCTTGAAATCCGGCAATCTACTCTACTACCGGGAGGGCGACCAACAGTCACAAGGTGGTGTCGGCTTCCTCGTCCACAGGTCCCTCATCAACAACATTACTACCATCAAAAGTGTGTCGAGCAGGGTAGTATACCTGATACTCAAAATATCCGAGAGGTATTTGTTGAAGGTCATTCAGGTATATGCACCGACCTCGTCACACCCAGATGAAGAAGTGGAGACGTTGTATGAGGACGTAAGTAGGGCCATACATACGTCCAAGACCCACTTCACTGTTGTTATGGGGGACTTCAACGCAAAGCTGGGCAAGAAGAGTGATGATGAACTGAGAGTGGGGCAATTTGGATATGGGCAACGGAACCCAAGAGGACAGAGGCTGGCTGACTTTCTGGAGAAAGAGGGACTCTTCATGATGAACTCTTTCTTCCAGAAGCCGCCTCACAGGAAATGGACCTGGATGAGTCCCGATGGTTCCACGAGAAATGAGATAGACTTCATCATGACCAATAAGAGACAGATATTCAATGATGTCTCCGTGATCCACAGGGTGAAAACCGGCAGTGATCACAGAATGATAAGAGGCACATTGAATATCAACGTCAAACTTGAAAGGTCTCGCCTGATGAAGTCTATGCTCCGACCCACTCGTGCTCATATCCAAAACCCCGAAAGCTTTCGGCTCGAGCTGTCAAATCGCTTTGATTGCCTGAAAAATCTTGCGTCGGTGGACGAGATCAACAACGGGCTTGTAGAAACTGTCCAAACGGTGGGATCCAAGTTCTTTGGGCCCCGCCGTTCAAATAGACCTCAGAAACTTTCTGATCATACTCGAAACCTCATGGCCGAACGACGCTCGTTAAAACTGCAATCTTCCTATGATGCAGAGTCTTACAGGCGGCTCAATAGACAAATTTCGAAATCTCTGCGACACGACATACGTCTCTTTAATACTCAACACATTAAAGAGACGATAGAGAGGAACAAAGGCTCCAAAGTGTTCGCAAGAAATTTGTCTATTGGGCAAAGCCAGTTGACAAAACTGAAAAAGGAGGATGGCAGTAAAGCGTCGACCAAGGCAGAAGTATTGGAGGAGATCGAAAGGTTCTACGGACAGTTATACGCTTCAGTTGCTAAGCCTGTTAACAACGTGGCCAAAGACCCAAGAGCCAAGCTGACCCGACACTTCACCGAAGAGATCCCGGACATCAGCCTGTACGAGATTAGAATGGCCCTGAATCAGCTAAAGGACAACAAGGCGCCGGGTGATAACGGAATCACGTCAGAGCTTCTGAAAGCGGGTGGAATACCGGTACTCAAAGTCCTTCAGAAGCTCTTCAACACCGTCGTGCTCGAGGGCATAACGCCGGAAGCATGGAACAGAAGCGTGGTGGTGCTATTCTTTAAGAAAGGTGACAAGACCTTATTGAAGAATTACAGACCCATCTCGCTTCTGAGCCATGTTTACAAGTTGTTTTCAAGGGTCATTACGAACCGTCTCGAGCGCAGGTTTGATGACTTCCAACCTTCCGAACAAGCCGGTTTCCGAAAAGTCTTCAGTACCATAGACCACATCCATACGCTGCGGCAAGTTATACAGAAGACCGAAGAGTATAACTTGCCACTATGCTTGGCGTTTGTGGACTATGAGAAGGCCTTTGATTCGGTCGAGACATGGGCTGTGCTTGAATCTCTCCAGCGATGCCGTATTGACTATCGGTATATCGAAGTGTTGAAGTGTATGTATAACAACGCCACCATGTCGGTCCGAGTACAAGAGCAGAGCTCGAAGGCGATTCCCTTGAAAAGAGGCGTTAGACAGGGAGACGTTATTTCTCCGAAACTGTTTAGTGCCACTTTGGAAAACGCCTTCAAGCTGCTGGAATGGAAAGGACATGGCATCAATGTAAATGGCGAATACATCACTCACCTTCGGTTTGCCGACGATATAGTAGTCATGGCAGAGTCGATGGAAGATTTGGGCACGATGCTCGGAGACCTCAACCGAGTTTCTCAACAGGTGGGTCTCAGGATGAACATGGATAAGACGAAGGTCATGTCTAATGCCCATGTTGTACCCACCCCAGTATCAGTTGGGAACTCGGTTCTTGAAGTTGTTGATTCGTACGTGTACCTGGGACAAAAAGTCCAGCTAGGTAAATCCAACTTCAAGGCAGAGGTCAATCGCCGAATCCAACTCGGCTGGGCAGCGTTCGGAAAATTACGAAACGTCTTCTCGTCCGACATACCTCAGTGCCTCAAATCGAAAGTATTCGATCAATGTGTGTTACCAGTGATAACTTATGGCACTGAAACGTGGTCTTTGAATATGGGCCTCATTAAAAAGCTCAAAATAGCCCAGCGAGCTATGGAGAGGGCAATGCTCGGTGTCTCTCTGCGTGATCGAATCAGGAATGAGGAAATCCGCAGAAGAACCAAAGTGACCGACATTGCCCACCGGATTAGCAAGCTGAAGTGGCAGTGGGCAGGGCACATATCACGTAGAACTGATGGCCGATGGGGCCGCAAAGTTCTCGAATGGAGACCACGTACCGGCAAGCGCAGCGTAGGACGCCCACCCACAAGGTGGACAGACGATCTGATCCGAATAGCAGGATCGCGCTGGATGCAGGCCGCAAACAACCGGCCCTATTGGAAATCTCTTGAGGAGGCCTATGTTCAGCAGTGGACTTCCTGCGGCTGATATGATGATGATGATGATAGCAGATATTTAACGCATTTAATATGAGATTAAAATGCGAATGTTAATATTCCGAAACCCAGGTTCGAATAATTGAGTGATACACCGAAATAGTTCCCGGTAGTCTGATATTCCTTCTCGGTAATAACTTTACCGTTACTCCCGGTAACTAGGTAAAGCGGTAATCGCATCAACTGAAGCCTCACATTCAATGTTGATTGAAATTGTGGTGTTCCGGGAACTGGAGTAATGTGTTTGATTAAATTTAGTTCGAAAGGAAATTTGTTTATATATAGTGTGGATTAGAAGTCATTTGATACCTTAAAGTCTATTTTAGCTTGAATTACAGTGTCGACTTACTGTTATTATTAGATATTGTTATCGGCTAACACAAACAAATATGTATGTCATAGCGTAGTGGTTAAGGTGGTCGCCAGTATCATCGCCATACCGAGTGACGTGGATTTGATTCCACAAAAAATTATATATATATTATTACTAGCTTCCGCCCACTGCTTCACCCGCGTGGTATGTATTTAATACCTATACACCTTCCTCTTGAATCACTCTATCTATTAAAAAAACTGCATCAAAGTCCGTTGCGTAGTTTTAAAGATTTAAGCATACATAGGGATATAGGGACAGAGAAAGCGACTTTGTTTTATACTATGTAGTGATATAGGTTAGCTCTAGAAAAAATAAAGAAAGAAAAAAAAAACATTTATTCACCACAATCAATGTGACATTAGTAGGAACAAAGTCTAGAAATTTATTGCATATAATAAACCGTTCATGACTAATTAGTTTAGTTCTAATAAATTGGCTTTATGTATTGTTTATTGATTATTAACTCAGCAATTTGATAAATTCGAGCCTTTGACTTACTGTGCAGTTAACTATTACTATAGAGAGCGCTGAATTTTAGAAATCCATCAAAGTATTTACTCAAGATTCTAGCCAATAGTCATCATTATGAAGAAGCGAATATCATTAAGGCTTAGGTCGCACTACGAAATTTCCATAACCGTGAAGCCATGAGTGAGTAACTGCTGATAAAACTCCGCTTTTCAGTAAAAGGACGTAAGCTCTATGGAGATACGCTCTTTTGCTGCGGAACTCTACACTAAGCATGATGCATGCTCCTAACTGTTTTTTTTTCACTAGTAAATTTAAAGCCAAAGCATTAATAGTTCTGTGTGCCATGACTCACCAATAAACATGACTGAACCGAGGGATTGTTATTAAAGATTTGGCTTGCTGTAAGGAAGAGACTCTTCACCGTTCGTGCTGTTAAAGTTAACCATAGAATTGTACCTTTTTAGAACTATCTCTTGAACCATTTTTTTTTTTTTTTTTTAGACAACGCCCGCACTAGATAACATGCCCTGTGTCGCGGGGAGCTTTACAAACATGAAACTAACGGACACAAAGTACACCCAGACTAGAAACAAATATCTATGAATCACACAAATATTTGTCTCGTGTGGGAATCGAACCCACGTCACCCAGCACGGCGATGTATTAGGGAGGCGACCACCTTAACCACTGCGCCACGGTGACAGTCAAACTTTAACAGTTAAATGCACATGAAACAAGAAATCCTCCAAGTACTTAATTGTTGATCTCTCGCATTACAGGAGTCACAATCATTCCCTTTAATTTGCTTTCCAGTTAACAATTAGCAGGGTTACGTAACCCGACAGAACCACATGCGGTGTTATCAATTAACTTATGATTGATCAACATTAATTGCGAACATAATTAATTGATTAAGTATAATTATTGGCATCTGGGCTTGATTAACGTGATTGTTGTACGTTGCGTAATACATTTGTGTTATCAGATAAAGGTCGATCCAGCTTTATCTTTATATTTAAAAGTTGCCCCAAACTTTGCATCCTTAAATTTAGCCTACTATACCACGCTGGCCACACGAGTTTGTGTAGGGTTTTGTATCTAATTTTCCTTTTCTTGCAGTGCTCTCTGCATAACTTAACTCCCGTAGTCGCCTTTTACGACACCCAAGAGTTGAAATGGGGTGACCAAAGACCAGAGATAGGTGTAGTGACATTATGTATTCTTAATCCGTCACTATACGGATGAATTGTATGCATACTACTTTTTTTATATTCTACCACATTCACACAGCGCCATCTAGTCCCAAATTAAGCAATTATATTTGCTTGTCTTATGGGTACTAAAAAACTGATATACTACTTACTTACATTTTTTTAATACATACAATTATAGATAAATTACACCCAGACACAGAACAAACCTTCATGCCCACACAAAAATTTGTCCTGGGTGGGGATCGAACCCACGAGCTCAGGCTTAGCAGTCAGGATCACTAACCACTAGACCAATAGGCAAATTATTATATTATTATTATTATAATTGATAATAATTAAAGTGCAAATTAGAATGAAATGAGTAGCTCGACAAAAGACTATATTTTATCTGTATGCAACCTCTTTCTCTATAGTACTTAATTAGTTAGGTTACGTCTTATATTTCGTAATGTAGATGAACCGGTTTTCCCTCTGGAGTTTCTTAAGTAAGATGTACGATAAAATCTTAGTATAATGGTGGTTTATCGCTGTTTCTATCTAAATAATGTGACTTTCATCTGCTGCATACATTACATAGCGTCGTGCCTTTATTCCCCGAAGGGGTATACAGAGGCGTGTCATACCACGTTTAGCCATGGGTACTACATATATATATTATAAATAAATTACACCCAGACATATTCAAACAATCATGCTCATTACACAAAGATTTGTCCTAGGTGGGAATTGAACCTCTGGCTTAGCCAGGCCATTCAATTATAACTTTAGAAACATAACGAACACAAAGTACTAAAGTAGATCCAAATTCGAAACATTTCTTTTAATCACACATTTGTTGGGAATCGAACCGACACGTCCCTCGGCACGGCGATGTTAGTGGCGAGACAATCACCTTAACCGCTACACCAAAATAGTCAATTTGTGATATATATATATATAAATTTCAAAATCTGATCAATCGTTCAAGATTAATTTAATTGCTTCAAGACTGGTGCCCGAAGGTTGTACTTAAAATCAAGGTCAGCTTTACAGCCCTTTTTTTAGCGAGCATTGTGCAAAGGTGATTTATGACCTATTGTGCACGGTCAACGCACTCTGGTGCTATAGTGACCATAATTAATTTGAAATGTTATAGGTATGGCAAAGAATTAATTTTAATTACAACTGAATGATCCGACCAGAGTACTTTTAATTTTCAGAAGACAGTTGATTAGCCAGTATCGTCGATAACACCTGATAAAAACTCTATTAGATAGGCAATGAGCAGACTTTATCCCTATTATTTTCGTCACAGTAGACATATATGACTGTCACCGTGGCGCAGTGGTTAAGGTGGTTGCCTCGCCACTACATCTCTGTGCTGGGTGACGTGGGTTCGATTCCCACACGAGACAAATATTTGTGTGATTCATGGATATTTGTTTCGAGTCTGGGTGTACTTTGTGTCCGTTATTTGCATGTTTGTAAAGCTCCCCGCGACACAGGGCTTGTTCCCTAGTGCGGGTGTTGTTTTAAAAAAAAAAAAAAAAATATAGTCCAAAATCAATGAGATTAAAAGTACTATCCTAAATGAATCTAATAAATTAATTACACCTAAGTAACCAATTTCTCTATTGCTGTAGCACTTAAAGACTTTGGTAATCTAGACTAGTGCTTTTGCCAACTAAGTTAAGCACGTGCTTGCTTGGAAGATCAAATTTCTCTTCAATTACGCATTTAGTTGGTGACCTCAAGGTGTAAATTCTGTTAACTAAAGCAAAAGATTTTCTGTATATTGTCAGCAGTATCATAATTAGCTAAACCAAAGGAGGGGAGGCCCAGGTATCTTATGATCATGTACCTATTGAATCTGGCGTTGTGTATTTTATTGAATTTCTGTCTACCCGTTGTATTTGATTAATCAAAATCACAATTAATCAAACACGCAATGGTAGAGACCGCCCTATGAATATTGTTTTTTTTTAAACTGAATATATTTTAACTGCCTCGGTGGCGCAGCGGGAAGTGTATACGACTGCTGTGCAAGAGGTCCCGGGTTCGATTCCCGGGTCGGGTGAAAATGGTATTGGGCTTTTCGAACATGAAAATACCAGTATTGAGATTTTCCTGGAGTTTGGTACAAATGTTCCCGGTTGACAATAGGCTCGCCCCCTATTTCATGGGACTAAACATAGCTGGCGAAATGTGGGTGTGAAACACCTCTGCCTACCCCTTCGGGGAAAAAAGGCGTGATGCTATGATGCTATATTTTCGCGAGATTTGCTTCGGTTACTAAATTAGTGTACCTATGTTGAACTATACATAACTCTATAAAAATATATAGTATTTTCTTTAAAAAAAAAACAATCTTTATAGGGTGGTCCAGCATATTCATGCTTCGCTGACTGTACGTACACGTAACGAGTTATGGCTACAATGTTGTCCTATTTAATCAATATTCCACCATCACCCCGAATCAATTTGTGTATGAGAATCAAAAAATAATAAAAGATTTATGAGAGATTAAATGAATTGATAACTGTTCATAAAATATACGGAATCCATAATATTTTGACGCCGCTTTTTTGCTATGAAGGAATAAATTGAATATTTTTGCTGATCGTTTTTTTATGTCGCCAACGTTATAAGTGACGATCGTCATTTATGATGCAGAGAGTTCATCATTATGGGCTTGTTTTGAATACAAATGTGTAAAACTGACCATTACTTGAAAACCATTATAACTTTATTTCACAATTATCAACCATAATGAAAATTAATTAAATATTATGGTGTTGTTTAATAAATTTACCAACCTCTAATATAGACACGGTAGTTTGTAAGAGGCACGTAAAGTTGTGGGTTCTGGTTTCCATTTAATGTGGTAGGCGTTAAGTCAATTTGGAGGTCTTCTGGTCGACTTGATAAATTCCAACACTAGAGCCTGCCTCAAGTCTATTCCGTAATAAAATAACAAAGAAAAGATTATTAGTACACTTCACTTATTGAGCTAAAATTCTAAGTAATTTGATACCAAAAACATATTTCAATAAATAAGCTTCATTGTTGTACATAAAGTTATTTATTCATGTTTATAATATTATAGAAAGTTATTGTTTATCGGGAAAGTTGGACAGGGTGAAAGATTTATGGGTTTGCAGCTTGAATGAAGGTGTAATGGGGATCTTGTCTTTCTGTAACCATCTTTGTATTTACGAAATATTTTCAAAGCATTATTTTTTTTTTTTTTTTTAGAAGGACATCATCTGTTAGAGGTACATAAGGTACAGTTTTGGAGGTAAATAGTGTTGCAAGATTTTATGTTTTGTTCCAGGTTCAATTTTGGGGAAAAGAAATATTCGGTTGTGCTGTAAAGAAATTCTGCACATCTGCCCAAAGATTGGATTTGTGCTTGGTTGATGCCATTAACTTAAAATAATTTCTAGCTTATTCCTAATTATAGAATTATACAGTGAATTATACACTTATCCATTCTGCTACCATAGCAGAATGGATGCGTGCAAATTACGAAACGAAACGGCGTGCAAAATACGCAGTCCTAGTTCGATTCCAACCAGCAGTACCAATATGGATTTCATTTTGTGGAATTTACATTAGTCATGTGGCTTACCATCTGTTAACGGTAAGGGAAACATTGTGACGAAACCCACATAGACGAGAAGAAATTCTAAGACAATGTCTGATCTACCAACCCATATTAGGACAGCGTGTGTGGATTATTGTCTGAACTCTCTCAGCTCTTTAGATAGAGGAGAGCAGATCCGAGCCCAGCAGTAGGATATTAATGGGTTGCTAATATTAAAATAATTTAGTAACATAGCAGACAAAAGAGATTAGATTTCTACTAATACTGCAAAAGATTGATATCAAACTCCCGAACCACATTCATATCAAAGAAATACCGTTAAGCTAATGCGTGAGATATTTTTATCTTTAATTCAAGTTCGTTGTCTCTCGAGAATTTTCCTTGAGCCAAAAATAGGGTGACACGACCTCACTTGGCATATGGCACTGAGCTTTGCATAAAGATGAGCACTGTAATAAGAAATTTAATAAGGTGCGCTGTAAATTTCATTTATGTTGTTAATCTTGTTGGCGAGATAAGTGAGAACTTTAGTTTGGTGTAAGAAAGAAAGATTGTGTTTTTATCTGACAGTGAAGATTGTGAGGAGAATTTTTAAAATATTTTGCTAAAGCTTTTTTTTTTATATTCTGACTGAGTTAAAGAATAATTTAAGAAATATATAATACCTAAGTATAACTAATCTGACTTTAGTGAAATTATAGTCAATCAAGTAAACTAAAATGACAAGTGATTAAGATTACATTACTAAACAACAACAAAAAAGAATAAAGAAGCTCAGAGTACAAAAAAATTACTGTACTGTTAGATTCCTATATAATTTGTGGCACAGATTCAATTTATTAAATAGCAGATCTTTAGAGCAAAAATGCAATTAGAAACACATTATATCAATAAACTGGTGGTTATAAGATAAAGAAATAAATTTCGCTATATGACAGTAAGTTTTAACAACATTGCAAGGGTCTATAAACCTGAGTACCCCGATCCCCATGAGTAAGACCCAGTGAAACCCTCAGAAATATTTATGCGAGATTAAAAAAGGGACGATGGCATCGAATCTCATAAACGCATTTTATTGAAACCCGAAATAGTGGGCACTCTATTAAATAATAAATTCAAATAATATGTTCTGTGTTATTTTTGTGAATATTTCGCAGGGTCAAATGTTTTAAGAATGTCAACGCACGAGTAGCGTCATAATGGTCTCGTACCGCGGGGTTCCAGAGGAATTTCCTCACAAGAACCATCAGGTTGTGGAATGAACTCCCTAACGAGGTTTTCCCAAGGGACTACAGCATGGGGTTCTTCAAAAAAAGAGTTAATAGGTTTCTTAAGGATCGGCAACGCGCTCGTGATGCCCCTGGTGTTGCAGGCGCCCATAGGCTACGGTAACCGCTTACCATCAGGCGGACCGTACGTCTGTTTGCCACCATCGTGGTATAAAAAAAAAATATATATATTATGCTCATTATGACAGTATGTTAAAGTTTGAGACAGGTACAATCAATCTATATCTAGATAAAAGCAGGCTTAGAATTTTCGAGAACTTTGAAAGATGTTTGGAATATTCTTTGAAAATCTTAGACTAATACTGACAAGCCTTTTATATTTTATTATAGTTCCAATTTTCTAAGTAATTCTTTGAAGTACATATACATCTTAAAAGGCACCTCTAATGATGTTTATTATTTTTATTTTAGATAGTAATTTTACATCTAACAATATATGTTTGCAGATATATTTTTACATAGTATTTATCTATATATATTGCGGCGAATATTATATTCGCTAAGCGAATAGGAATACTTTAAAGTATATTCTTAGCTGAACATAGGCCTCACCTAATTAACGCCACTGCGAACGGTCCTGTGCCGCCTGCAACCTGCTATGTTCAGCAGTGGACGTCGTTGGGCTGATATGATGATGATGATGAAGATATTCTTAGTAAACTATGAGAAGGCAAATGAGACAATATTAAAAGTAATTTCCTACTAAAACAGTTAAATTACGTCTCTTTTAAATACATAATCGTTAAATATGGTTATTATTATTCTATAGAAAAAAAGTTAGTCAGCCGTTACTCTATCTCTAAAAAAAAATGTACTCGTTAGTGATAGTTTACTTCATACATAACACACTTTCTGCTCACAGTAATAATATTCTATATATGTATATACCACATACACACAGCGCCATCTATCCCAAAGTAAGCAATTATATAAATTTGCTTGTGTTATAGGTACTAAACAACTGATATACTACTTAAATACATTTTTTTTTGTAAATACATACATATTAGTGATGAATTACACCCAGACACAGAACAAACCTTTATGCTCATCACACAAAGATTTGTCCTGGGTGGGAATCGAACCCACGACCTCCGGCTTAGCAGTCAGGGTCACTAACCACTAGACCAACAGGCCAGTCTAACAGTACATAAGTTTGCTATTATAGATTATATTATTCATTCGTATATTTACATAATTAGTACATTTCTTTTATATCTCTGCATCACCAAAAGTTAGCTGGTAGGGTATGCCTAAAGTATTAAGTCCTTCTTTTCTCTCTTATTTTGTGCAAAAAGATTTAAATAAATAAATAACAAGTTTATTGAACTTTCCTAAAACCTGAAACATAATAATGTTTTTAATAATGTTCAAAAAATTACCGAATTTTGAAAACAGCTACATGAATCAGCTTGACATTTAATACTTTTGATAACCCCGACATTTTCCAAGGTATGCGTATAAAAGGATTCCTCGTGTAGAGAGTGAAACATTTTTATTTTCTGTTATTTACAACCGCCAAGAGAACTTTTTAATTTTTGTTTGTTTTGAGGATCAGAGATAAAATACTTTTTATATACCCTTGTTGTATTCTAAGGACAGTTTAACCATCTTTTACGAGTAAAGATGGGCACATAAACTCTCACTCTAACTCTATTTTTTACGCGTTTCATTTTATTTTTCCTCAAATATATTACAGTGATGTAATTAGAAATTTGTAGAACGTCGTGCAGTGGACATCATTGGGCTGATATGATGATGATGATTATTCAAGTATCATTCAAAATGGAACTTAACAAAAACATTAACATTTAAATATAATTATAATTGACACAATCTCTTTTCTTCATTCTCTTTAAATTTTCTTTATTTAGTGACAATTTATTACTGGCACAATAGAGCTTCATTTGTACTAAAACATACCCTTCTTCTTCCCCCTTTCACCCTAAATTCCTTTATTCAATTACCTAAAATAAAATAATAAATTTTCCTTAATTTAGCGCCAGCAACTTGTTTCTTGATTGTAAATTATGAGCCGATAAAATTCTTAACTCCCTTAAAAAGGTTCCTTTTGTACGGTACACAAAAGAAAGAGTGACGTAAGGTATTACAACTTAAGGTGTAATGTTCTAAACAAAAAAGGAAATACACAAGGTCGCCAGTTTGGGTGTGATGACCTGTAAGGTATGGTCAGTACAAGATACGAAAAACGAACGTTACTTTAGTAGCATCAAATTTGTGGAATTTGGTTTTGTGCTCTTAAAAACTTGTTACTGTTTTCATAGCAACAAACTTTTTTCCAGTAGGTGTAAATAGACGGGCTTTCATTTACGCTGAATTTGCGACAGCTATGTTTATGTTTGGAAGATCTATTATTAATTTTATTCACTACAGCATTAACTAGATAATGGCTCTTTCTTGGCTTTTTTATAGATAATATTTTTCTGGTAATGGTTAATTTGAAATATAAAAGTCATCCATCTTCTTTTTTTTTTAAATTTCATATTGGAAAATTCTTTACAGTCAAAAACAAATATATTTCATAATTTTGGAAAAAATAAATTTATTCGATAATTATTATTATATAACATTGGCAAACAGTGCACCTAAATTAACACAGGCAAAGTTGGGATCTTACCACAAACTTTTTATGATAATCGTGATATTATCTTTTATGGTAAGCTTCGTGCATCTTATGACTCATTTGAAATCAGTAAAAATGTCTTATCGATACCATAATGATACTTGTATATGGCGCCATACTTATCGATGGAATGTGCGTGGAACGAGATGATATTTGGGCAATATTTATCAATGCTCTCTCTTTAAACGTATAAAATTCACTAAAGTCGATACAGCAGTTTTGGAACATGAGTCGAGTTTAAAAAATACTTAGTTATTTTTGAGAAAATCAAGTCTTTCTCGTGCTTTTAAGAACACGATAATAAGATTTTTGCATAACATAATGTTAATTGACTTGCTTGGAGATCATCTATGATCTCGGTTAGTGGTTTTTATGTGTAAATATGTGAATTTAAAATACCTTATTAACCATTACGTTTCAGTGCTGACCAATTATGATAATTTATTTGTGAAGGCTAGCTATTCAGGATCGGTTACTTGTCTCTAAATGTACACAATCAGGCCGAGTTGTATGAAGCACCACGTGTCATAGACCTCTGAACACAACATAACATTGATTAGTCACACACAAATAGTTTAAAGCAAATTTATTCTTTAATACCAAGTCTTATTTAAAATTATAATATCATAGAAATATGACATCTGACAGTCTTATTATGAATAGTCAAAAAAACTGCACACCAAATCTCGCTTTACTATTGAAAATTCAATTTTAAAACGCTGTATGAACCGTGGCGTCGGCGTCGTTGTAACACCTGCATGCAAAGTACTTTGCAATTTTGCTGCGATGTTAAGCTCAGGGCACAATGGCGGGCTCTCGTGCATTACCGTTCTGTGAAATAGATAAGCGGAGTATTAGGAATAGGTTAAAATGTTTCTTGAGAACTAAATGTTAAAGTTGATCATTTTATGCTTTTATTAATTTGTTAGTTACTTACTATTGACTTGCCTGTTGGTCTAGTGGTTAGTGACCCTGACTGCTAAGCCGGAGGTCGTGGGTTCGATTCCCACCCAGAACAAATCTTTGTGTGATGAGCATAAAGGTTTGTTCTGTGTCTGGGTGTAATTTATCTATAATATGTATGTATTTACAAAAAAAAATGTATTTAAGTAGTATATCAGTTGTCTAGTACCCATAACACAAGCAAATATAATTGCTTAATTTGGGACTAGATGGCGCTGCGTAAATGTGGTAGAATATTATTATTATTATTACTGCCGTACTTAGAGACGTTACTTAACTTTAATCTTTATTTAGTAAAAACGTGTAATACTTAAGTCTATACACCTAAAGACGATTATTCAATGAAAAAATTGTGTTAATGACAGATTACTGCTGATTGACGTCTCTGAGTGCGGCAGTTAGTTGGCTACAGTTTTACATTTTTTTGTAGAAGTTTATCTTCACGTAAACAGAATCAGTGGTACTGCGATACCGATGTTGTATTTGACTGTTTTTGTTGATCGGAATTTGATATCCGTATGAGGTAAATACCTAATACTGGCCAATTCTCTTTATCTTTCTATTATTATAAATGTGAAAGGTGAAAGTTAGGATGGATGGCTGGATGTTTGTTAGGATTTTGAAAGGGTCTGAATGAAATTTGGCACACAGTTGAATTATAGTCTGGAATAGCACATAGGCTACTGTTTATCGTCATATCACGTGAGCAAAGTCGCGGCGGAAGCTAGTCACAAATTTATTATTTTTTAACCGACTATAAAAAATATTCCTAAAACCGATTCGATTTTTGGATATCGAAATTCGTTGTAAATACGTTAGCTTCTCTGCCACGCTCAGCTCTGCAATGAGATATCAAAATAAATGTCTCACCAGAAAAACAGCTTTAATTAGTTATAATAAAACTAATTAAACAGGCTATTATTTTAGATCGATAGCAAATTATTTTTAAGGGCCTCCAGAGCGTTATAATTTTAGATAGCTAAGTCGTTGAACTATCTGAGTAAACCTGCGAGACTAATAAAATTGTCATCCGATACCGATTTATGGCTCCAATTCGTAGTAATGATATATTTTGTTGGCTGTTATCTCAGTTTATGGCGATTGTTTTGCTATTAACATGAGGGCTTGATATAATTAATGTTATTTCGATTTAATTGGCATTTCTGGATGGTGGCTCCGTGGTACACCATACCACATAGGTTTGATTCTTGATATTTTATCTAATATGTTACGAACTTTATAAATAAACTAATTAATGACCAAAATCCTTGTCAATGTTTCAGCCAAAGCAAATGATCTGATTCACATATTTTTGAATGAGTTTGAAAGGTTTTATTTTGTAATTAGTTAAGGTTTCTTTGTATTAATTCTTCAAAAAACTGTAATTAGTATCAGAAACACTTACGTAAATAGGACTTATTAACATTTTGGATATAACTTTGTTGGAACTTCTTTTCAAGATATTCTAAGAATATTATAATCAGATTCTTTACCAAGCACAGATAATCTTTATATATATAATTCTTCTGGACATGTGTTGACAGTGAACTCCTTCTAAACGGCTGAACCGATTTGAATGAATTTTTCTGTATGTGTTCAAGTGGATTCAAGGATGGTTTAGATTCACAAATAAAAAAATAAAAAAAATGCAATCGATTGGTATATCATGCAGGACAACGTCTGTCGGGTCCGCTAGTAGTTATATACTTTATTTTATTTTATTATCTTTGGAAAACCAACAGCAGTAATAACAAAAGTGCAGTAACAATATGATACAAAGTGCCAATTAAAGGTCTTCATTTATAGTAACATAATATCTTATAGATAGGTGAGCTTTACGTACATAAAATCATGTTGAGAAAACAATTATACAGTGTAACTTAAGAAGAAAATAAAAAAATACAGATTAGATACCTACTATTCAAAGATTGATTAATCAATAAAATCATAGATTGAGCAAACGCTTCGCTATCGTGACGTCAGTGTTAAACAAGTCTAAATCCGTGTCTTTCCAAGCTATATGAAAGCCGTTACTCGCTAGTCGAATAAATGCATTTTGCCTGTAATTTGTTGTGGCTTACGACAGACTCAATAGGTCACTTCTACGCAAGCCCATGACGGGAACTTTTATATTGAACACATTATTACATCATACATAGACTGGCCTGTTGGTCTAGTGGTTAGTGAACCTGACTGCTAAGCCGGAGGTCGTGGGTTCGATCCCCACCCAGGACAAATCTTTGTGTGATGATCATCAAGGTTTATTCTGTGTCTGGGTGTAATTTATCTATAATATGTATGTATTTACAAAAAAAAAATGTATTTAAGTAATACCTATATCAGTTGTTTGTTTGTATGTTCATAACACAAACAACTATAATTGCTTACTTTGGGACTAGATGGCGCTGTGTGAGTGTGGTAGAATATTATATTATTATATACATTATTATCGACAACTCAAAACCTGCTCATGTGAAAAAAGACCACTAGTTCATTTCATAGCAACTCTTCTTCTTTTAATACACCGCATCGCACGTGTACACCTTCCTTAACACCTTAACAGTTCACTTAAACGCGAAATGATTTTGTATCGAGAAAATTTCCAGTGAATTTTCAGTTCGAAAGGGTTTCAGTACTAGTCGTTGGGTACCCATTAAGGGATATTGGCGTTTTATTAAATTCTGATTTCTTAGTAATGCTAATGACATAGCGGTACGTTCTCAAATATTTGCAGTTGTAAGTAATTGTTGCAAAAATAGTAAATTGTGGTGTAACTAGTTTTAAAATGCAATTAATTACGATACCTGTCGCTAGTCGTAGTTGTCAATAATATTAAATTAATATCGAATAATGATCTTATAGTTCTAAGTAAACTTATCAAAAACAGATTTAATTTTAAAAGAAGCTTACAATGTTCAATATAAAACGAAGAACTTTGTAAGCATTTTATAAGTAAAAGCCGACTTTTGCATTAGTTTTTTTTACTTATTACGGTTGTCTACATCTTAAAACAAAATTTTATAATTTTATTTTAAAATAAGCTACCGTGGGTTTGTCAGTTTGATATGTCAGTAAAAAGTAGCTTATGTCTTTTTTCAGGTCTTAGACTATATTTATGTAAAATTACATGTACATTAGTTGAGGAGTTTCAAAGATTACCCATACATCTAATCTCGCCTCTTTCAATATAAGTATTGCTTTTAGAGAAAATTTTATTTTATAAAAAAAGTTATACTCGTAGTAATTATAACATTCCCACATAAAAATCTTAAGTCTAATTTCAAAATAGGCAACCGTTCGGTTCGGTATTGGCCCTGGAATGTTAACTAATTCAGAAATAAAAATAAAAACATTTACACAACCACCTTGTTTATTTGTTGGCATTAAGAGGAAATGAGTCCAAGCACCAATATATATCTTGTATCAATGAATTAAGGTTGATAATTGCAAAGTAGAATGGATGATCTTACAACTTTTGTCCAATGCGGATGCTATATTATGACAAACCGAGCATTAACAGTCCATTTCGTTAACAATGCCACATTAGATTGACGTCAAACGTTAACGTGACTACCCACTAGTAAAAATAAGCTCCGTTTTGCATACAAATAGTTGTGGCACATAATATCGCTTATTGCCTGAGGCAATTTCCTTAATGTCCCATTCAAAACGCGCCCCAAGTAAACTGGGAGCTAATTTCTGAAGTGAAAGATTCTTTTGCGCGTTTTAGTAAGACGGTAATGATTGTAATATGGTCTTTATTTATGTTTAACCATCTTAATGTTCTCTTTATTATTTGCAGATTTACATTGTGATTCTGGTTCATACCTACATTTATTTATTTGCTAACAGCAACTTCGGTTTGCTTTGGAATAAAAGTTGTTGGTACTTTATATATACTATTTTTTTTAGGTAAAAAGCGAGCATTGAAAATAACGTATTTTTATTCTGGTAGCGCCATCTATTTTGAGGTGAACTATTGTAGACTTTAAAAATTAAACAATATTATCTAGCCAATATCAATAATAAATACTTTCAAGATTGCCTATAATTGAGAGAGCATCAGGCACGCTTTATGTTTTTGATATTTCTTTGTTAAGTATGTGTATCTCTTGTTGGTAATCCTTAATAAATAAATAAATAAATAAAGATAGTACTTACCTCTTAAATAATAAATCTGGTTATGTTTTATTTTTATGACCAATATCAATGGGTCTGTTCTATCTACGACAAAAGAATATGAAGCTCTGACAGAAAAATGGCCAAAGCACCTTATTTTATTTTATTATCTAAAAAAAAAAAAAATAATAATAACATATTTTACCACATTCACACAGCGCCGTAAATACGCAACCTTAGGATTCAATTTACTTGTCTATATTTTTCGAAGTGAGAAAACATGTAATCCGTCATTATCGACGACTGGCCTGTTGGTCTAATGGTTAGTGACCCTGACTGCTAAGCCGGAGGTCGTGGGTTCGATCCCCACCCAGGACAAATCTTTGTGTGATGAGCATAAAGGTTTGTTCTGTGTCTGGGTGTAATTTATCTATAATATGTATGTATTTACAAAAAAAAATGTATTTAAGTAGTATATCAGTTGTTTAGTACCCATAACACAAGCAAATATAATTGCTTAATTTGGGACTAGATGGCGCTGTGTGAATGAGGTAGAATATTATTATTATTATTCCTCTTTATTAAAATAGATTCACAAAAAATTACATTTTTAAATATATATATAAAAAATACATTTAAAAATATAAAAATTTAGAGACCCACCGATATCGGGTACAGGGACCAAGCTACCGGTGGTTAGGGCTCCAGAGAGAGGAACCTCCTCACAATGCGTGCCGTGTCCAGAAGTACTGCCTTCTGCATCTGGCCCACGACCCATCCACCTAACGCGAGCCTCTTCAGGTGTCGATGGAGGCTCTTGGCAATCAGTCCATTGACTGAGACGACTATCGGAACAATGATCGCCGAATCCACATCCCACATGTCGACAATCTCGTGAGCAAGGTCCAAATATTTTACTTGTTTATCTTTTTCTTTCTTATTATTATTATTATTATCATTAAACAGATTAAGTATACTTACACTTATTTTTATAACTAACAAAGTGAGAAAACTGTCACTTCGTTAGTTATAAAAAGAAGAAGCCAAAGCTAAGAAAGTAAACCTACATAAACGTATAAGGTATTTACTACATTTTACATACTGTCTAGTAGTCAAGTATGGACGCGTTATCTTAGCAGCTCGTAAAACTGGTGTACAGGTAGATTGGACGACGCGCCGTGCTCACTGCATGTTACCGTATATTGCAAGTTTGTTCAATATATTCTATTTGCCGTTGGATATCTGCTAAAGATATTATTAAATGAATGTGTTACTCAACCAGTGTTAACTTATTTTCACGTTATGGAAAAAATGCTTAAGTACTTCCTCACAAATAAATTTTCCTTTTTTTATTTTTTCCTTAAATTATTATTCTCAAAAATCCTAAAGAACATTGCATTTTATTTGCCTTAATACCACTTCATTTATATTGTTGGAACTGGATACATGGAACTTGATAAATATAAAATATTGTACGGTACGGTAAGGTAGTCGGTTTGTGTCCACTACTTGTCTTATATAATCGAATGTTCTTTTAGTACCTATCCACCATCACATCATCATCATCATATCAGCCCAACGACGTCCACTGCTGAACATAGGCCTCACCTAATTTAAGCCTGTACACCATACACTTCGCAGTATTACAACGAAAACATTGTAAAAATACTAAATTATACATACTTATACATGCTGTGTTTTATACCACGACGGTGGCAAACAGACGTACGGTCCGCTTGATGGTAAGCGGTTACCGTAGCCGTACCTCCGTTTACTGCCTGATATTACAATTAGATAAATTATGATGTTTCTATCTCTATGCATGTATCGATGTAACAATTGTTAGTAAACCAATAAATAAAATAAAAAGTATAAATGTTGATCGCGTAAAACAATCTCGACCCCTACCCCTCTTAAGTTCCTTGGCCTAATTAATAGTAGTTTCGTTTCTTATTTGTGTTTTCATTGCGTTCTGTTTAGCAAGAGTTTCCTGCTTTCGACTAAATTAATATGATTATGAACTTTCTTGATTTATTATTATTTCTTATAAGGAAAATATATTAAGGTAACTTAAATTAGTTGTAAATGAGTTAGAAGCTTTGTTTACTTGTTGCAGAATTTATTTTGATATAATAATTGTTCAAAACATTTAATTTAAAAAAAACAGGTTTTGAAGGAACTTCCTGCAATTGTGTTTCCTGAGCTCTATGATACATATGTGCTTCTTCAAAAGAGGTTTAAAGAGAGTTATTCTCTCGAGGTAGGCAGTGGCTTGGCTGTGCATATAACGTTGTCATCGACCATAAAGAACGTTGACAACGTCCATAAGTGGCGGTAACCACTTACCATGAGATGGGCTACCAACCCGTCTGCCACTACAGGCCAAATGTATTTGTGTAGAAAGATTCCATTAAATATCTACAAAAAAAATTGGTTCATTTCACATCACTCACTACAATCTAGAAAGGTCCCACTGCTGGGCACGGGAAAAAAATTATAAATTGGTGATTACATAATTATTTTTTTATATTTTATTTCGAAACAGGAAAAATAACAAAAACCGAATAAATATCAGTCTGAAGGCAAATAAAAAATTGTATTTAGTTAATTACTTCCTAGAATGAACAAAAGTCTGTTGAATTTTATTGTTGTAGCGTTTGCAAAACAAACTAATTCTATGACCAACATTATTACACTTAAATGCTAACATAACTACTTCACTCATTTAAAAACATGATCACGTATTAAAATTACAAAGTGCATATACAAAGAAAACAATAACTCTTCTTAATAATTTTCATTTAAATGTAAATTACCATTTAAATGATTCATTAAGCTTAACAAAACAAACAGTCAGTTGAGTGACACCGCATTGTATGTACTGCGGGCCGCAGAAATGGGTGTGATACAAACATTTCGATTTACATCAATTAATATTTATTAATTGGGTTATTTTATTAAATATAAATTAATAAAACAACTAAATATTCATGATTAAATTTATCTTATTATTGCTCAGTTCCCCCAGGTTGTTGTAACGCTTACTTATATCAAAATTACATTAAAAAAAAAATGTGTTGACGTATTCTTTATCTCCGCCACCAGTTAGTATTGATTTTGTCTGTTTAGCAGTATCTTATTAATGTACCAATCTCATCATAAAGAAGCGTACACACATATTGGTCGTGTCAATAAACTCTCAAAAATCCTTCACCTCGAACTAGAACCTCACAAAGGGTCCAAATTACACGAGCGACAGATTGATGGATACATTTCCTATGTGCAAAGTGAATTTTTACAACGACGCCATCTTGTCGACGGTCGCCATTACGTGGCAGCGATAAACCCGACTTTGATGGATTGATGTGTGTAATCAGTTCCACTTTATCGTCAAATAAAATTGTACTTAGATGCTATAATTTTTTGTGATTGTGTGATTTAACAACTTTTGTAATACAGTAGATAGGCACGATTGTTTTACACAAGTTCCTGCATGATTTCTGTGAACGATTTGACGAAAAAGATATCTGTTGGATTTTTTTGTTGTCGAATTCTCAGTATCACATCATTTAGTTATTGTGCAAGTTAATGAAAATAGGCTAAAATATACTGGCTTAGTGAAAGTATGACGCATCTGCGTACTCACTACTCCTTATTGCATATAAATAAATAATATATGTAAGTTACGTATAAATTTATAATTGGAAATCGTGTATTAGTTCAATCATCAAATAATATGTATGAAGGAACATCTTAATCAATTAGAGAAACATTGCACACGTAAACAAAACGGTTCTAATAATATGCAATGACTTCAAAAATTTGACCGGGTGCTTTATACATACGTCTATTTATTTTTAAGCAAGCAAAACAGCAAAATAATAAAATAAGAACAATATAAATTTTACTGTTTCATTTGTACCTATCAATTTGTTATGTATCCGCTGCTATGAGATGCACCAGTGTAACTTGCTATTATTAACTCAAAATATTTCCCAAACTATAGTTTCTATTATATGTTTTATCATCATATTATATACATCCGTGTAGTTACGGATTAAGAATACATAATCTCACTATCCCATCTCAACCCGTGGGTGTCGTAAAAGGCGACTAAGGGAGATATAACCTTATGCAGACAAGAGTATTGCGAGGAAAGGAAAATTCGAAACAAACCCTATACCAACCCGTCTAGCCAGCGTGGTATAGTAGGCAAAATTCCCTCCACATTCTTTGGACGCGTGCCCAGTCGTTCTTGAATATTTCTCTATCTATACTATCTATATATATCTATGAGTATCTATACTAATATTATAAAGCTGAAGAGTTTGTTTGATAAACGTACTAATCTGAGAAACTGCTAGTTCGATTTAAACAATTCTTTCAGGGTTGAATAGTCCATTTATCAAGGAAGGCTATAGGTTATATAACATCACGCTACGGCCAATAGGAGCTGCGCAGTTACCAAACAAAGAACGCCGGGTGCGAAACCCCGCGTGACAGCTAGTACTTATAATATTAAAAAAATTATGAGTTTATAAGTTTGACTTTTTGTATGGTTAAACGTTTCTAATCTCAGGAACTACTGAACCGATTTAAAAATTCTTTTACCGTTGAATAGCCCCTTTATCGAGGAAGGCTATATAACATCTACAACCAATAGAAACTGAGTCGTCAAATAAGTGATGAAAAAAGTGGAGCGAAGCCACGGGCAACAGCTAGTTAAAACATACAAACTTTATGATAAATAAAGGGATGGAATTTGTGTCCGTAAGTGTAGATGTTAATATATATATCATGTTTATATATATCGCACGTTCTTACTAACCACTGACTCAAACTCATTATAAGCTAAATTACAGTGAATCAGCGTGCCCAGCCAAAGCCTACATTATTCAGATTTCTTGGTATATTTGAATAAATCACTTCAAAGAAAATGTTCTCGGAAAAAGTAATGTTAAATTAGAGTGATGGTATAACGTGTTTCTATACTTTTTTGAGAGGTCGTGAGAGGCGGTACCTGGTCTTCACACTTTACAATCTAATGACACGCATGTCATTTAAAATTATACATTCATAAACATACTTCATGCAATAGTGGCCGAGTGGATGAATGACCGGCTGGCAAATAATGTAGTGCGAATTCGATTTATTAATCCTATAGGACCCACAGTGATTAACTGTTGTAAAACTACTATCTTTTGTTTTGAGTAACACTAACAACATAACTGTATAAAACTTTAGACAATGAGCATAAATTAATATTTGTTCATTCCAGGTCCTGCTTCAAGTACAAACGTTCCATTTACCTTGCAACTTTTTAGTTTAGTAGGTCACTAGAATGAGCAAGATACAGACAGATAGACGCCTTACAGGACGCTGCATTAACTAAGATAAATACTTATTGCAGCAAAAATTATAGCAATTTGTTTCAAAATAATGTCGAAAATTATTGTTGCCATTTAAACTCTCGTGTGCTAAAAATCTTAGGAAATTTAGATATGGTCCCTGTCACTTTTAAACATTTGACAGCGACATCAAATCGACTAACTCGAATGTCAAAATTCAGAGTAAGCCCCCTGACCACAACGTGTATCGATCTTTTTTGTTGCATCCAGACCACGCATCTGCGACCACTTGTAACATGCACTGTGATCAAAGTAGAATTAGATTGGTTTGCTTTTTTATTTAGTGTCCCTTTTTATTCGGAAATTGAAGCTAATGCATTGTAAATAGAAACTTTTTATCGGTGCCTTGACATCTGCAGTTAACGTCACACAGAAATGGCATAATGCTATAAAATTTCAAGAAGGCGTTTAGAATAGTATTAAGAGTTATGTTATGTGTGGTATGGCACTGCAACTGTAACAGGCAGACAATAAACGTCTAAATTGAATACATACCTAGTTCTGGAATCTAAGTATCCAATTTCTGGCCGTTTTAAATTTAGTCGATATAAAATAAGACAACACCCAACAAGCCCTACTTGGCGAGGGACTTTACAGACTTACAATTACGAACACAAAATGCACCACAAATATTAGGTACATACCTACATTAATTGACTTGTGCGGGAATCACACTCACGTCACTCGGCACGATAGGGACGAAGAAATTGTAGGAAGGAGGAAAAAAGCACGAGCCGGCAGTGTCTTCGATATTTGATGGCAAATAATAATATGGCTTTGCCATAACATAAGTGTTGCCGAACTTTTTAGTAAGTACGTTAAAAAATGTATTCCCTGTAAAGAAATGACAACACAAGTCAGCACACGTGAACCACGTGAACCCTAAACCCCTAACCCTGTAAGAACAAACGCATTAAAAAAAACTGTTATTAACACTGTCAATATCCGTTGACAACCTATAAGATACACCATTAGATCGCCTGGCACTATCTATATAGTGATATTGATATTGTATTGTATGTTAAATTTTTTAACATTTATAACATAATATATACATACATATAACATACAATATCATTGAGTATACCAGAAGTCGCGCGAGGCTTCACTCCCGTCGTTCTTTATTTGGCCACTGCTCAGCTCCTATTAGCCGCAACGTGGTGTTATATAGCCTATGTTACTCAATGATAATGTCGTTTTCTAATGGCAGAAGAATTTTTGTAATCGGTCTAGTACAAATACAAAATGTTTTATTTCGGTACCATAAAGTGTAAATACAATGTTTGTGATTGGAACTTCCTTTTAAGCAAAGAATGAATGCCTGTATTAAGAGGCTCTGCTCTTTCATAGCATGTTTGTTTTATTTTAGGTATTTAATTGCGTCCAACCTTTAACTTTTAGGTACATAAATTAATTTAGTATATTTAGGTCCAGTAGTTTTAAGTTTATTCGTTACATACAAAACTACAAATCTTTCCGCTTTATATTAGTATAGATATACATACATATTATACTAATTTTTTTTAACCGTTACCCGACTGACAGGACGGGTATCGTTTTTCGCGCGTAACTTTTATGTTTGTAAATTTCTTTATTCCCACGTTTCTTCCAAACGGTTGCCCGGTTGGATGGATTCGGACAATTAACGTACCGTTAGATTCTTCTCAAAAACCCAAGTTTCCTTAGATAGGTACTTAGTATAAAAACAAGACAAAACGGCGGACTTTTGGCGCCAAATTGTAAGAAGTATGTAAGTATGATATGTTTAATGGTGTAAATTTTATTTTTTAAACAAACCTATCGGGTAGTGTATCAAAATAAAGGGAATCAAATGGAGATTACAAATATATAAAATATGTTATATATTTAAATTTAATCAAGAATCATAATTATAACAATTTTCGTTATTTTTAGTGCGTTGCTTATCTGTTGATTTCTTCAGTCGAGCTATTTTAATTTTTTAATTATATATACTTGTTTGATATAGTAACCTTACTTGTCTACTTATATCAAACTTGCTTCAGATTTCCAACTAAGTAGTTATCTAAGTACTGTTAAGAGTACTGAAACAAATCAGTTGCACAGTCATGACAAGTTATAAAAGCATGTTAGCGTTAACAAGTTGTTAATTTAAGTAATTAATTTCTAGCAAATGCTAGAAAGTTTGAGTGATGTACAAATATGAGGCTAGAATTAACGTTATAATAATGTGTAGGCACTTACTAGATAAAAGCGGAAGAAATTCTATATGTAACGCTTTGGCGGCCAAACTAAATTGATCTTATTTAAAATTGACAAAAGATAGGTATGTAAGTGTTATTTTATTATACTAATGTTTTTACTCCAAAAACAATAAAAGATAATAAATAAAATAAGACACAAAGATTTAAGAATACCTATCGAACTAAACTCCTTAAAATTTAAAACTTAAGCTCTTTGATGTTCTAAGTTGTAATGTGAAATCTATCGATCTTTGGCAGAACTGATTTTGTGGAGCACTTCGGCTTAAGGACGTAGAGAACGGCGAAAATCAAATGAACTCTTGAAGATTTTAATAATGATAAAACCTGACCTACTTAGAAACCAATCACAAAGTTATATGGAATCTTTAAAAAAAAAATACACAGCTGAACTAATAATTACCGCAAAATTCTTTATTATGCCAATTTGACACGGTGAATGTATATAAACCATATAACATTGTACCAGTGAATAATCCTTCTGATAACGAAGTACGTGTATAATACAAAACAATAAACAATAATAAATACAAAAACAGATAAACTATTACAAACTAGAACTAATATTTATTATTTCTGATTGCTTTATGCAAAATTTAAATGGGAAAATGTAACCGCATCGCAGTAAACTGGAGATGAACCCAGCAGATTAGTTTTAAATTCAAATGTTCAACAGTTTTCCACGCAGAGTTGGACGCGGAGTTATTTTCAATTATGTTTAACGAATTACATCTAGGAGAGAATCTTATAGAAAAAAAAATAAGGACACCAGCCTTAGCAATGGTGGTACAGGCTTTATGTAATTACCTAGTGTTCTATGAGAAATTCTATGAGTTTGAGGGTGATAAACGATGTATATAGTAGATATATGTTTTAATAGTTAACTTGGTAAACAAAACTTAACTATAGCTATCTGAATCATCCTCTAGAGTCTAGAGGATAAATAAATCATATAGGTCTAGGTAATTTTTATCCCTAAAACCACAGAACAATATTAAAACCAAACTCTGTGCTGTGGGTATAATAAGCCAGCTTATCTCGATATTTTGCTAGAATATGTATAAAAAATAGAAATAAAATAAACACTTAGTATTATAGATATACAATTTACCATAATTGAATGGTACCTAGATCGATAGATAAGAATCATCACATATTTGAAGCCTAAAGACCGTCTGCGTCGCAAAGATAGGCGTGGACAGAAAAGAGGGATGCGTGGAAGACCATAGGGGAGAGCCGGCTATGGAACAGTGAAAGTCATTGTTTATTCATCAGCTTATTCTTCAGCCCATATCTACACCCCAATGCTGGGTAAATGCCTCTGCTCCTCAGCACCACTTCACACTCACTCAAGTAGGTATTTATTAAAGACCTGCAAGAATACCAGCGTTGTGGTCTAGACCACAACATTAGAGCTGATGCAGGGACCTTTATTTGCTATAAGTATTGGTAAATGTATTAGTTTTAAGTTATTTATGTAAGCAAATAAAAAGTTTTTCTTTCTTTCTTTGTTTCACTTCTCACGGTCCTGTGCCAGCTGCATCCAGTAAGATTCCGTGATCATGACTATATATTGTCAGGCGATCGGGTCGGTGCGGTGGTCTATTATTTATCATATTGTATGATATGGCATATCATATTTCAGAATACCAATTATAATAATAATATAATATTCTACCACATTCACACAGCGCCATCTAGTCCCAAATTAAGCAATTATATTTGCTTGTGTTATGGGTACTAAACAACTGATATACTACTTAAATACATTTTTTTTTGTAAATCCATACATATTATAGATAAATTACACCCAGACACAGAATTATATTAAATTATATTATTAATCATTAAATTTTCTCTTCCAATATTAATTTAGAAGACAAGTAAGTGGTCAACGGCTGAGCTCAAGACGAGCCACCGCCATTTTGTGAGGTCTAACTATATCCATGTGACGTCTTCGCGAACTAGATCGGCTTACTACACTCTAAAGAGAGCTTGCGGTGCCGGAGATCTTATAGCAAAGTTTAAATTTGCAATTCGAAGCAAGTTTCAGTTCAAATTCTTTGTGTATAAAGGTCGCAGTTTATACCTGCAGTTTACACGTAAAACTTACATGTTACTTATCGTAGACTTTTGAATTTTCACGTTTAATTTATTTATCATTTTGTTGATGTACTTCTTTTATAGAATATCATTCCAATGTCAATATTGGCGTGGGAATATGTCTACTTTCTGAATGGGAGCAACTGGAATTGAATGAAAATTCATCACGGTTTTTTCACCAAAGGTGTAGGCAGTGTTGCGTCACATCTTCATTGCGCTCTGCTCTGGATGCTTTGGGATGAACCTTGATGGACTACTCCATGTATAATATGTATGTATTTAATAATAATAATAATATTCTACCACATTTACACAGCGCCATCTAGTCCCAAAGTAAGTATTTGCTTGTGTTATGGGTACTAAACAACTAATATCCTACTTATATAATTTTTTTTTTTTGTAAATACATACATATTATAGATAAATTACACCCAGACACAGAACAAACCTTTATGCTCATCACACAAAGATTTGTCCTGGGTGGGGATCGACCCACGACCTCCGGCTTAGCAGTCAGGGTCACTAACCACTAGACCAACAGGCCAGTCAAGTAAGTATTTAAAAATATATAATTTTGTTTATCATTTGTCTAGTTCCCATAATTAAGCTTTATATTTACTTACTTGGGCTAGATGGCGCTGTATAAAAACAATGTCCGAAGTGTCCGAAACTTCCTACAGTGGTGTTGCATGTGCGCTATAACAAGTCTATTATATAACTCTATAACCCAATGAGATTAGAAGAGAGCTATTTTCTCAATGTAGGCAGCGGCTTGGTTGTGTCCCTAATATTGCCAACATTCGTAAAGGGTGGTTTTAATTTGCCATCATGTCCCATAAAAAAATAACATCCTAATGTAAAATATGAGATTAAACTCGTTTATAATAATAGAAGTGCATGGAACCAAATTAATCAGTTTTAATTTAAGTATAGAGCTATATATGTTTATAAATTCGTACAACCACAGTTAGATAGTAGCAAGCTAGAGGTTTGCGGTTTGCGATGCAGATGCAACTGAAACTGAACTTTACAGCAAGTTTTGCATAAAATAGAATATTAAACAACAGCTTATAAGTTTGGATCCTCTAATGCCCAGATAAATTATAATATAAATTTATCTCTAAAAGAGAATTCGCAGTGCGATTTAGCCGCTCAGCCGCTTTTTGCAGACTAAGAATTTATCGCCACATCTCTACAAAAGACTTTAGCTTTAATTACCATATAATTAACCGAAACCGGTTGGAATAACAGAACAGCAGTAGTGGCGATTCTGAATCTTTACTATTAGTAAACTAAGTAAACAACTAATGGAATTTAAATACACACATTATAATAGGCTGAGCGCTCACCATACGTAAGTATGATACTGCTACGTATCTATTGGACTAAAACTCGACCAAATTGGATATTATGTAAGCTACATAATAATGTAGCTTACATAATATCCAATTTGGTCGAGTTTTAGTCCAATAGATACGTATCGTTCAAAAGTCATAGTGAACAAGAGAAAAGAGACCCTTTACGATTTTAGAAATTAATTTTTCTCAAACGATTACAGATATCACTTAAGGAAAAATACAAAAAAATATACCAATTAGCGTAGTTAATTATATACCAATTAGTAGTTGTTTGTAGAGTATATCTCAAGCGCCCCGGTATCTCGCACAGAAACAGAACGCGTTTATTAATTACCCTTTAGAAAAGAAATCCTTTTTGGACAATCATAAAAAGAGATAATGCATTAATATTTTCCTTTTCATTATTCTCGTCCATTTTTCTTTTCCCGACTAAAAGAAACAAAGAGTAACTGCAACAAATTACGTTGAAAATTAACCCTTTTTGTTAGACACAGAATTTATGGCATCATGCCAATTAATATGAGTTTTTGAATGCACCCCTTTGGCAAGCGGCCGATCTAACTTGGCTAAAGTAATTCACGGATTTGCATTTTAAATTGATAAATGATTTATATCCGCAACTCAAGCCTCATTCATCTTAGGAAATTGGATTTCGTTCAGGAGCTCATTGTGTTCATGGCGACTTTGGAACTGAATTGTAAAGCCTTAAAGCGCTGGCATACCAGGAATGGCAAGGCAGGGCATTTTAAAATTACCAACATAAATGTAAACAGTTACTAAATATGTGTATAAAATAAAGAGACGTTCATTCATTGAATTTTGCTCTCACCTCTTTATACCACAGAATTTAAACCTGGTTTGAAGAAGAACATGTCATAGCACTCAAGAAAACTCGCTGCAGGAAGTTCACCCCATAGTCTAAAAAATGAAATTCGTATATAACGCGTTCTCTGATAAATGATAGAAACCAAATACTTATACACAAATCACAAAATTTTTAACGAAGCCCAATAAGTTTAAGTTAATGCAACAATTTTGTACATTTATTGGTGTTATTTCAGTGCATATTCATTATAACTTAATGAAACACTAATAAATTAGCACAAAATTTATTGATTCTGTGCCTGCACGAAGTTTGCCGGGTCTATGAGACAGAGCATAAACATAGGGATTTCTTTCTGCGATGTTGTTATTTTTTTAACTTTGGAACTTATCACAAATAGATACATATAAAATAAGCATTCAATTCAATTAAAATGCCCCGCGTTTCCATTTCTTGGTGTGCTAGCGTCTTTATTGTTTACTTTATTTCACCACTAAATGTTTGAAGCGTTGTTGATGAATTAAAATTTCGAAGTAAGCTTTTTTTTTGGCATTAAGAATAAGATAAATGGTGTAAGTTAAAATGCAACGTTTATATTATGTTTATATAAATATAAATAACTAGAAGTCGCGTGGGGCTACACTCCCGCCGTTTTTTGTTTGGTACACTATTATGACCTGTATTACCTGTGTATTAGAGTACGTCATAGTGTCAAGAATACCTTTACATGACTGTGTTACTGTCCAAATTCTACAGCTAATAATTGCTACTGTTTGTTATTAATTAGATTTCTCAACAATTTATTAATTTTCATAACGTCATAAGTCAAACTTTCTTAGAGTTTCTTTGTTTTGTTTGTGTTAATAAAAGTTATATTTCCTACTGTTTGGATCCCGTTTACATTGCGTAAAATTTAATTTGAAACTTTAAAAAGAGAAAATGAAGAAATATGAACTTAAAACGGGTCAAAATAATTTTATTATAACGTCTTGAATGAAAAAAATGAAGCTAGTAAAGAGAGAAGCAATAAAGTCAATATCTTTATCACATTTGAGGAAAAGGGTTCCATCTCCGGTTCAGATAAAAACGGTATTAGGTGTAGATAACATTTTTACTGTCCAAACTCGTAACAAATAATAACTAATTATAAATAGGTTACAAAGTATTACCTATTTATAATTATGCTATCTGCACTATATATTACCAGGCACTCACCCAACAGTTCTGTTTGCTTACAATTCTATGTGCTCCAGTTAATGTTAATAAAAACGTACGCCCTACAGGTGATAATGATGATAATATTCGCACACCCAGAGAAACAAAGGCGTAAGTGAAAATCACTAACTTTACAGGAGATTAAAAAAACTGTTTAACCAGATGTATCTTTTATGTTTTTGATCCTATGATCTTTTGTTATATACCAAAAAATAGTAAAAAAATCAAGCATTTTTTTTATGTATATTCAAAATACCTCAAATTATCTCGATAATTAATAATTAATGTTTAAGGTTTTACAGACGTTTTTCTTATTTGTTTATGACTAATCCTTAAATGTAAAGATTTTTACTCCAATCACCGTTTTCTAAATACTTATTATAATATAACTGTTCATGATTACGTCTTTTTTGAATTTCTATAATATGATAAAATACAAGGGCTAAGTACTGCTTACCGCCTTTTTTGCTTAATTACATTTTACATTTCAATGTGTACAACGTATTTACAGCTTTGTTTGTTAAAAAATAAAAATAAAATGTAATGTTAAGTCTTAATACAGACTTTTTAAATAGTATTTTCAATTAATCCATTACTGTAAGGAATGTTAAGCCTCTCAGTAATATACATTTCATAAAATTGCACTTTATTATAATAGTTTGTACATAAAAGATCCTGTTATGATATAAAACGAATAACAATGAATTAATAATCTTTCTAAGAGGTGTACCTTAAAAGAGTAACTTCATAAAACTCAAAAATCTGGCAGTAACAAAAATCGAAAAAATATTTACTATTATATCACTCAGTAAACAAACAAAAGAGTAAATTGTATTGAAACAAAAACAGGAATTTTCATTTACTTATATTTATCATAATTATACGTAAGTATCTACTTATTATATGAACTAAAGTTATTAAAATGACTATTTCTGTTTAATGAATTTGAAACAAAAAGTCATACAAAGTCCAAAAGGTGCCAGCAAATTTACCTAAGGCCAGTTCACTGACAAGGATGAATCTTAAGAAGAGCTTGCAAGAAAGTCTGGCCACTGTTTAAATCGTAAAAATAGTTAAATTAATATAATAAATAAATGGCATATACACCACATCCACACACCGCACTGCCACCGCATTTCTTGACAAATTTTATCCCGATGACACACCTGATACCCCGACCCAACAAACCACACGCAACAACACTCTACACCCACCAAACACTAATGAGGAGCCACCGTTCACTATAAACGAAATCACAAATATCCTAAAATATATGAACCCGGTGAAATCACCCGGCACTGAACACCTGACTTCCGATATCTGCCACCATTTCACACTCTGCTTCCCCGACATCATAACCAATCTGCTTAACCACTGCCTCTCCCTGTCCATCTTCCCCAAGTCCTGGAAACATGCCATCATCAAAATTATCCCCAAACCTAATAAGACAGGATAGACCTCATCATCATATCGCCCCATAGGAGTCTTACCTATTCTAGGTAAGACTTTCGAAAAACTCATCACTCAGAGGCTCACACATCACCTATACACCACACACACATACAACACTAAACTATACGGGGTTAAACAACTAATATCCAGTACACACGCCTTCACCAACATTGTCAACACCATCACAACAAACAAAGAACGGGAACTACACGTCGCGATGATCTCCCTAGATATCAAAGCTGCTTTCGACCATGCCTGGTGGCCGCAATGCTCACACGTTTACATCACACAAAATGCCCCAGAAACATATCGACGCTTGAAAGGCAAAAATGACTAAGCGACATATTGGTAACTTTACACCAGAGCAGTTTAAAGTTTTTTTTTGAAGAAAAAAATTCATATAAAATCGCCTATTAATCATAACTACTTGATTCTAACGAATTTTTAATGCTATTTAAAGGCTTTATAAACTGGCATTTAAAGATTATGAATTTTCTCAATATTTTAGGAAATAGTGTCGGTTAGTTAAAATTTTAACAAAAACACAAACAAGTAAAAATTACTTACCGACAGCCAAATTTTATGATCAAATAAGTAAATTTAGCTAAATCAAATTATTTTATAATTGAGTTTGAAGCAAAATAACGCATCCAGAAGTAATGCACCTTTGTCATTTAGGTAAAATTATTTAAATAGAAAACACAAACACTTTTCAACTAGGCAGTTTTAGTTATACTACAAATTAAATACGGTTCGTGTAGGATATTTTTGAACAAGTAACAACGAATGTAGATTTTGGTACACAAAATCAAAAACTTTCGAACAAAGGTTTTCGACGGATATCGTCATCATTAACAATCAACCTTCTCCGTGTGGTATCGAAGATAAAGAATTTATAACTCCACCACTCCCTGTCATTCTCGGGATGTCGCAAAAGGCGAGTAAGAGATAAATCGCGCTATAGCAACTGTGCTAGAGAAGGAAAACTTGAAACAAACCCTATATCAACTGTCTGGCCATCGTAGTATAAGGCCAGACTACCTCCCATGAACCATAAACCACAGAATAGGACCCCCATTCCCGGTGGGCCCGCTGTTCGTAGTCACGGTAGTGGTCGCAGTAACAGTGGGATAGAGGATGCGAAGAATCTCCAGGCTACGGGAAATGGCTACCAAAAGTGACCCCGTATAACGGACGCTCTCAACAACATTTCACCGAACTCGAGGTAGAACTAAGTTGCATAAACTGGCATATATTGAGGTTATCGAAAATCCTCAGACAGGGAGAGCCCACGATAACCCTTGAGTCAGGCCACCTGTTCTACTTTCGGCAAGGTGTTCAGGCCCTTCAGGGCGATGTCGGTTTTCTGGAGACCAAAATACTCGCCAAAAATGTTGTAGAGGTCAGCAGTGTGTCGATAAGAGTAGTGTACCTCATACTAAAAATTCCCGATAGGTACTCCCTGAAGGTGAAATAGGTATGACCGACCGACCGACGACGATGCCATGTATGAAGACATGCACTTATTGATACCATCAAGGCTCACTACAACGTTGTTATGGGGGATTTCAATGCCCAAGCGGAAATACAAGAACGCGGCGAAACGAAAATCGGATACAATAGTGTGGGGCGCCGAAATCACAGGGGGCAGATGCTGGTCAACTTTCTGGAGTCACAGTGGCTCTTCTTAATGAATTCTTTCTTTAGAGAAGAAGCCTTATAGACAGTGGGCCTGGTGAATTCCCGATACCGTGACGGTGAACGCGAAATAGACTTTATCATGGCCGACAAAAGGCATATATTGAGAGACGTCTCGGTGATCAATAAGTTTAATACCGGTAGTGATCACCGACTTGTCTGAGGCGTTTTAAATATAGACTTTAGAGCCGAAAGGCGGCCTTTCGGCTGGTGTGTGTTTAAGTCTACACTCCGACCCACCGCGCCTCAAATGGCATTGGGATACGAAAAGCTCCAACTAGAGCTTCAAAATCGTTTAGACCCGCAGGAAACCCATGGCAATGTTGGCAACCGACACAGTGGTCAAAACGCTATAAGAGGTGTCTCGAAGGGTGTTTATAGCCAGTAAAAGCGTAAAAACAGAGGCAAAGACGTGAAATGTCATCTACGCATGCGTCGTCGGATGGAAGAAACCTCAATCGGAAGCTGGTATGACATGACCTTCGCTGTTTCAAAACCCGCGCCATTGCGGCTGTGATTGAACGGATTGTCGACGCAACTCGATGAAGTTGGTATTTTACTCCTGGTTCTGAACGGTCATAGTGGTGCTTTCATAGAGACACCTCTGCACCTCGATATAGTGCCAATCGATACGACATCGCTGCAAAGTATCCAGAACCGGCCAGGTTTCAATGGAGTCGAAGACTTTCTCCTAGTCCACGAAAGCCATACACAGCGGCTGATAGTACGCTTCGGTACAATCTGAACGGTTCAGCGAAATGCTGGACAGCCTAGATGGAGCCTCTCGACTTGACGTGTGTGATAAAATTCGGTACGAGGCAATCCGACAAAGAACTACAATCACCGACATAGCTCGTGGAATAAGCAAGCTGAAGTGGCAATGGGCTGGTCATATCTGCAGGAGGACAGATGCACGATGGAGTAAACACAAGCGTAGTGTAAGACGGCCCCCAACTAGCTGGACTGATGACATAAAAAAGGTAGCTGGGTCTGACTGGAAGAGGAAGGCGGAGGACCGAGTGTTATGGCGCGTGTTGTGAGAGGCCTATGTCCAGCAGTGGACTGCAATAGGCTGATATGATGATGACCAACTTCATACCAGACCAACACTACATACTACATTATATACACCAATACTAGATTATATACACTCAACCACTTAACGATTATGGACCTTCATCTGATGAGAGACGAATCGGAGCATACTCCATCACGCTGCTCTAGAGTAAATTTTTCGCGACAAAGGGTACTTTGTGCAGTGCGCGGGAGCACGCGGGTTATCTATGCGACAGTTTGATGAACACAAATCAAAATTTTTCTTACCAACCGCCAATAAAAATCTTTTTACGGCGCACATAAGCGACAAAACAAAATAAATGCAACAGGGATCAGCTCGTTTTTATACCAATTTCATATCAGAAATAGTTAACCAAGTCACAAAAACCAATAAAAAAAACGGTAGGTAAAATATGACCAAACGACAAAATTATATTCTTTTTAGGCAGGATAAATCTTACTATATAAAGTTTTAAAGTACTTTGCATTTAGGAAAAAAATACTAAATGAAAATGAGTACATAATAAAGGTGAGTCAAAAAATCTTAAATTGCAAAAAAGTTATAATAATAACCGGGTAAAAATTCTTAAGCAATATTTATAATTTAGATACCGTAAGGCAAAAACTACTTTATTTATAAATGCATTTATTCAAGTCAAGGCAAAAATGACTACATGTAAAAGTTAAAATCAAATACCCTACCAAGTGAAAGTTTTACATAAATTGGTAAATTTTCTGTCGCTTAGTCGCCGAAAACTATTAAAATGTGACGTTTTTTAAATTACCAAGCGACAACAAAAGTCATCCTAGCGGTATGAGAGTAGCATCATTCGACGCGGAAAAATTCGCTGATTTCAATGATATATATAACTCAATATCGCCCAAAATGTCGCTTGGTAACTTTTGCCTTTCAAGCGTCGATATACACAATCATACAAAATTAGCTTTCCAATTGCACAGCCACAATTCATTACGCCGAAACCATAGCCACTAAACACCTCACTAGGGGATGCATCCAAGGGTCTGTATGCGGGCCGACCTTCTGGAACCTAATCCTAGATGAGTTACTGGACATGTCCGGTGACTCTCCAGCACGCGGGTCACTTCCTGAGGGTTGCGGGCTGCAGGCCTTTGCTGACGACATCACCCTCATCGCAGCACATAAAAAACTCACCACACTCCAACAAAATATCAACCAATGTCTTCACACTATACACAATTGGGGCATCACAAATAAATTCACTTTCAACCGGATAAAAAAACCATTGCACTCGCTTTTACACGAAAAACAAAGCTACTCCACATCACACTCAACCACACACATAATTATATCCCATTCAGCCGTACTGCCAGGGTGCTGGGGGTGGTCTTCAACGACAACTTATACTTCACTCAACATGTCGATTACATCACAGCCAAAGCACGAAAACTCCACAATAGACTCACCCAGGTTGTACGCCCCACCTGGGGTGTACACTCTAAAAACATTAACACATTGTTCAGGGGGGTAATTGAACCAATAGTCTGCTACGCCTCCAGCGTCTGGTAACAGGCCCTGAAATTCAGCACGAACAGGAAAAAACTTTTCTCACTCCAACGAGGCTTCGCCCTTAAGATTATCAAAGATTTCCGCACCATTAACACCACAGATGCCTTTTCCCTCTCCACCCTCACACCACTTGACATAAAGGTGCTCGAATATGCCAAAGTCGAACAGACGAGAATCACCGGGGTCACCGATTACCTCCCTAACGACATCACACTTGATACACCCATTCACCCATCACAACTACTCCACCCGACCCCCCGTATTCCACATCCTTTCAATATCATCAACTCACAAGACTAACTTGATGGCACATTCCCACGTCATTTAGACGCACACCACATATACACTGATGGCAGCAAACACGATAACCTCGTGGGAGCTGCTTTCATTGTACACACAGTGGCTGCAGAAGCCGCAAATCACTGAGGCCATCATTATGTCGAACTCCAGATCAGCTCTCGAAAACATTAATAACACCCTCATTACACATTGCCCACTTTACACGCAATGTCACTATGTACAAATCAGCCCATACAACCTATAACATTAGCAGCAGTACTAGACCTACTCGTAATCTACAGAGTTGATTTATCTAATTTCGGCGGCTTTTTTAGCAGGACACTCAATGGCTCCCGTTTTGTGATTGCTTGGCTTTTTGAAACGTAAGGAAGTTGCAAATTTCGGTGGGTCATTTCTTCTTTGTGCATTCTGATATGGAGTGCCCTATTTCACCATAGTGTACACACAATACATAGGGACTGTTTCTCTGCATGATTTAGCCGCATGACCATATTGATGGCATTTGTAACATCTTGTCACAAGTGTAAAGTCCCTAAGTGGACAGGACGACCAATTTACGAAAAGTCTGGCTTGTGTTATTAGGTATAAGTAAGTACTAGATTTATAAAATAGGTAGGTAAATAATTAAGTTAGTATAAAATTGAATACCTAACAGACAAACTGCAATAAATAAATTATAGGTAGGTACTTACATTCAAAATTATGTTATGAAAAGTTAATTAAATAAACAACCCGCACCCGCACATGCGCTGTAAGGATGAATATGCACACGTTTTGACTTGTTTGTGTGACGAATTCGTGATTACTGCCGCAAACTAAATAAAATTTTGAATGGGAAAAAGGCGTAAGCATGATTATACTAAAACTATGATACAGGTGTAGACGTAAACAATTAATACGGCTGTTTTTGTTTGATTATTTTTAAGTGTGATGGGATGTAATCAGTATTATTTTTGGAAACTTATTTTATTATTAAACATTAAAAAGCATATTAGGAAATACATTTATATAAATGTTTACTTTACTTAATAAAACAAAAGCTTAAGCACAATTAGGTGTATTTTTATAAAATTTTACGTGCTTATGTTGGTTTATCGACTTCTTTAATTGAAAAAATATAAAATTTATATAACGTGATAAATTATTTATTTGGTATAAAACCTTCATTTTACGTTAAAATTTTATGGAAAAAATTGACCGTATGTATCTTTACTCGTACTATTCAAAAATGCAATAAAAAAAAAATTGACGTATTTGTACTTACGTCTTTGTTGATCTGGGTGTGCGAATATGAATGGCAATAGACTCGCGGTATAAGTATGTAGCGCGTGTAGCGACGGCGTTAGAATACATATGTCGCTACCCCGTCTCATCCCGTGGGTGTCGTTACAAGTCGACTAAGGGACTAAGGTAGAGAAGACCACTACCAGAAAAGGAAAATTCGAAACAAAACCCTATACCAACCCGTCTGGCCAGCGTGGTGTAGTAAGGCCAAAAACCTCTAATATGCACCGTACACCTCAAAATAGGCCCCTTGTTCCCGGTAGTCCCGCTGTCCGCAGCCACGGTAACGGTCGCGGTAACGGCGGGACCCCTGTCCCGCCGGTGCTAAGAATCTCCGGGCTACGAGAAAAGGCTACCAAAACCAACTGACCCTGGCTACGTATAACGGACGCTCTCTACGGCTGGACCAACACCTCACCGAACTCGAGGTAGAATTAGGTCGCATAAACTGGCACATACTGGCATATATTGGGGCTATCTGAAGTCCGTAGACAGGGAGAGGACACGATAACCCTTGAGTCAGGCGATCTATTCTACTTTCGGGAAGGTGATCGGCCCTCTCAGGGCGGTGTCGGTTTCCTCGTTAACAAAATCCTTGCTAACAACGTTGTGGAGGTCAGCAGTGTGTCGACCAGGGTAGCGTACCTCATATTGAAAATCACCGACAGGTACTTCCTGAAGGTGGTACAGGTATATGCGCCGACCTCGACATACTGCGATGACATTGCCGAAGCCATGTACGAAGACATAGCTAAGGCATAACATGGTGCCACCAAGGCTCACTGCAACGTTGTTATGGGGGATTTCAATGCCAAAGTGGGAGTACAAGAACGCGGCGAAACGAAAATTGGATCCCATTGTGTGGGGCGCCGAAATCATAGGGGGCAGATGCTGGTCAACTTTCTGGAGTCGCAGGGGCTCTTCTTAATGAATTCCTTCTTCCAAAGTGGACCTGGCGAAGCCCCGATACTGTGACGAGGAACGAGATAGACTTCATTATGACTGACAAGAGGCATGTATTCAGAGACGTCTCAGTGATCAATAGGTTTAATACCGGAAGTGATCACCGACTTGTCCGAGGCGCTCTAAATATAGACTTCAAAGCCGAAAGGCGTCGCATGATGAAGTCTACTCTCCGACCTACTGCGCCTCAAATGGCAATGGGGTCTGAAAAGTTCCAACTGTACTTCAAAATCGTTTCGACCTGCTGGAAACCCTTGGCAATGTTGACGAGAAAACCGACACAGTGGTCAAAACGCTACAGGAGGTGTCTCGAAGGGTGTTTCCCGGTAAAAGCGTAAAAAGGCAGTCTAAACTCTCACTCGAGACTCTCGAACTTATGAGGCAGTGACGGGAAATGTCATCCACGCAGTCGTCTTCGTCAGATGGGAGAAACCTCAACCGGAAGATCCGGAAGCTGGTGCGACGTGACCTCCGATGTTTCAATACACGCGCCATCGCGGATGTGATTGAACAAAACAGAGGCACCAAAGTTTTCGCTCGCCAGCTTGGTAGAACTCATCTGACGAAACTTAATACTGCGGATGGCAAAACCGTAACCTCCAAGTTCGAGATTCTAGAGGAAATAGAGAGTTTCTATAAACGCCTTTACGCATCACGGATGACCAAACCCATGAGACCCAGCGATGATGACCACAGAGCCCCACTCACGCGCCATTACACGGAGGACATCCCTGATGTCAACCAGGGCGAGGTCAGAGTTGCTCTCGAGCAACTTAAGAACAACAAGTCCCCAGGGGATGACGGAATCACAACAGAGCTCTTAAAAGCCGGCGGGACACCTATCCTGAAGGAGCTAGCGAGCCTCTTTAATTCCGTCATTCACCAGGGCTTAACACCTCGGGCGTGGAGCGGGAGTGCGGTGGTTCTGTTCTTCAAAAAAGGTGATAAAACCTTGCTGAAGAACTATAGACCCATCTCACTCCTGAGCCACATCTACAAGTTGTTCTCGAGAGTGCTCACCATCCGCCTCGCCAGAAAACTCGACGAGTTCCAGCCACCGGAACAAGCCGGGTTTCGAAAAGGCTACAGCACCGTAGACCACATCCATACTGTTCGGCAGATTGTGCAGAAGACCGAGGAGTACAATCAGCCGCTGTGTATGGCGTTTGTGGACTACGAGAAAGCCTTCGACTCCATCGAAACCTGGGCGGTTCTGGATGCTCTGCAGCGATGTCGTATCGATTGGCGCTATATCGAGGTGTTGAGATGTCTTTATGAAACCGCCACCATGACCGTCCAGCTCCAGGACCAAAAGACCAACCCTATCGAGTTGCGTCGAGGGGTGAGGCAGGGGGATGTTATATCCCCCAAGCTCTTCACCAACGCGCTCGAAGACGTCTTCAAGACGCTGGACTGGACTGGACGGGGCATTAACATCAATGGCGAGTACATATCACACCTTCGGTTTGCCGACGATATCGTCATCGTGGCAGAGTCACTGGAACAGTTAAGCGAAATGCTGCGCAGTCTAGATGGAGCCTCTCGACGTGTTGGTCTCGGCATGAACTTGGATAAAACCAAGATTATGTTCAACGAACATGTCATGCCGGGGCCGATTTATGTCGACGGATCGGTTCTCGAAGTTGTTCAAGAGTATGTCTACCTTGGACAAGTTATCCAGCTCGGTAGAAACAACTTCGAGAAGGAAATCGACCGCAGGATCCAACTGGGTTGGGCAGCGTTTGGCAAACTACGTCGGGTTTTCTCTTCGCCTTTACCGCAATGCCTGAAGACCAAAGTCTTCGACCAATGCGTCCTACCTGTCATGACTTACGGTGCCGAGACGTGGACACTCACTGTAGGACTAGCCCACAAACTTAAAGTCGCTCAACGAGCTATGGAACGAGCTATGCTCGGCGTCTCTTTGAAGGACAAACTTCGTAACGAGGTAATCCGACAAAGGACCAAAGTTACCGACATAGCTCGTAGAATAAGCAAGTTGAAGTGGCAGTGGGCTGGTCATATCTGCAGAAGGACCGATGGACGGTGGAGCAAACGTGTCCTAGAGTGGAGACCGCGACTCGGCAAGCGTAGAGTAGGACGCCCTCCAGCTAGATGGTCCGACGACCTAAAAAAGGTCGCTGGGTCTGACTGGATGTGGAAGGCGGAGGACAGAGTGCTATGGCGCGTGTTAGGAGAGGCCTACGTCCAGCAGTGGACTGCAATAGGCTGAAATGATGATGATAAGTATGTATTCATCAGTATCAGCTCAACGGCGCTCACTGCTGGGCATAGGTCTCTCCTAAATGCCGTCACTGCGAACAATTTTGTACCACCTGCAACCAACAGCAGCCCTTGACCAGATCATCGCTCCATCTGGTGTCGGCCGTCCTACGCTGCGCTATCCAATACGTGACCGCCACTCGAGAAACTGTTTGCCCTATCGGCCATCATTCCTGCGAGATGTGGGTCCTGCCCACTGCCATTTCTGATTCCACTGAATCACTAGATATGTCACTAGATATGCCCGCAACCTTAGTTACTACGTATTACATGGCATCTAACATAGTTCTTAAAATATGAGTGTACCGATTGTACTGCTGCCTACCTGTTAGGGAACAAATAGCGCGATTCTATGTTCATTTGCATGTATAAAAATATAAAGGGACCACATTAAACACTGACCGAAGTGGTTTTATGACTGAATAAAGTATTAACAAACTGATTTCCCTCGAGTAGTCGAGAGCTGTTATTTAAGTGTGAGTTGGTGTTGCATTTATTTTATACTCTCTTAGTTCTCTTAGTTTTGTATAAGATTTATTGGCTGCTAATAGTATGTACAAAATTGTTTCAAATTAATCAATTAATGTAATCAAATTGAAGACAAGATAAACAATGTTTAGTTAAAATTATACCTAACAATAACATATACAACATATTCACGGAAATTTCTGCTGTTCTATAATATCAATCTAATTTTATATTATAATATATAAATAGTAACTTTGATGAATATGATAACTATCTCTAAGGCTAGGTACACATTGTAGAACTAGTTTCCAAATTAATCTTAGTTTCAGTATTGACACAGATCGACAGACGTCTTATCGCTTGACCTCCAAGACATCAATATTAATTACGTCAGAGCGGACATCTACAATAACAGCAGTTATCACAATTTCAACAGTCAGTGCAATCACTCTGTAGATAATACATAAATTAAGCTCGAAGTATTGTTTTAGGCTTTACTAGAAATAAAAACTGGTAATATAAATTTCAGAGACACAGTTTTCTTTGCTTTCATTTGTCTAGAATCACAAAAGGAAAACAATTATAGTAACTTTTTTTTCATTCAAATAAACTTTTTAATTTGATAGCATATTATTTACTAAAATTTAAAAATAATATTTACAAATAAAAACTAACTAAATGTATCATTAAAATAAAAAAGGGGGAGGAAATTACAAATTAAAATACGGCATCATAAAATTCCTCCGCATCGCTGCCATTGTCTGTGGGAAAAGTGCCCAACAGACTGGCAGCATTGCCACGCTGGATGGCAATGCTTATTCTTTGTGCAAGAAAATAGCCAGCCTGTCGGTCACGGAAAGCGTCGGACAATCGCTTTGAAAGCTCTAGTAATATTAATAAAAGTAACGTGAGATTTCGACATATTTTAATATTAAATTTGTGGCACTCACCTTTCAGGGGTGACAATTCCGTATGGGAACCATCTTCAGGTCTAGTGTGCAATATTCGCCACTGCGCCCTGCCACCAACACTGCAACAATAATAACTCCTATGTGTCGTATGTACTATATTTGGCAAATTTTAATAAAGAATCTTTATCTGATAGTAGTATGAGTCCTTTTCCAATTATAAATAGATCAATGTTTCATTTATATTGGTGTAACTAATTTCCGCCACAGCAAGCGATTTATGCCGGCTCCATCCAAAAGTTACTTTTTCCCCCATCGGCCATCAGTTCTAAAAGCTATATGGCGAGACTGACTAAGTAATTTTTTATTGAAATAAGTATTAGCATGGAAAGCATTTAAACGTCAAAACCATTTTATTTCACTGTCAGCCTTACGTGCTTTTACGAACATGTTATGAATATAAATAGCCTCGTATGAGTGACGAGCATCGAACAAAAACTGTGTACAACAAATGTATGGATACCCTCATCGGTAAGGTCGTGACAAGAGTGAGTGTGTCGAATCTATTGGCACGGGGCCAACCGATGTAGCCTGTGTAACGTTGTGACCATCGCTCACACGAGCTTTGTTACTTTGAACCGAGCTCAAACAAACACGTGGGAGTGGGCATTTATATTTTAGGACAGTGCTATTTATGATTTTTATTTTTTAGGTTTAAAATATTATGCAACTAATATAAGAGGTGGATGGAAAAAATGAGTTGGGCAGAAAAGATAATAAATTGACAAATATTGGAAAGGGTTAACGAGTAGAGACATTTATTTAAAACTATAGACAATAGAAGAGACAAGTTTATTGGCCACTTGATACGAAAACACTACTTAATTGAGACCATTTTAGAAGAAAAAGAGAATAGGTACGTTTCTTTTCCCTTTCCCAGAAGAAATTTCATACAACAAATCAAGAAGAAGTGCTGAGTTACGTCGTATCAAGAAGTCAAGAGGAGGACAGAGAACAATGGCGATGCTCCAAGAGTCTTAGAACTCTTAACTAAAAGAAGATGTTAATACAATTTATAACGATATAGATAAAATGCGAGCTTTAGTAAAGTGCTTTTTTCGATATATATCATACCGACAGTTCTGATTTAAATAAAAATATTGACAAAAGTGAGGGTAATCGTAGAAACCCGCGTGCATCGAGGACAACGCTCGGCAGCCACCTCAGTCAGCCCGTGACCACGATCGGTGTAATTCGATCGAAACGTCGGGCAAATAAATAAGGTATTTACTATTCCTTATAATATAATACGTGACGTAGACCCGTTTTAAAGTAATTTAATATGTGTACAAGTCGCGAAAGTTTAAAAGTTTTTATTGCTTTTTTCGAGTTTATCTTCTGTTTTTCTTAAAAACACATTAATAATTTTGTTATAAGCGCTTCTTCAGTCATTGTTAGGGTTCATAATTATATTTGGACCACCCTTTGATTAAACCCTTTGCACGAGTATACTGTAATATAGACTATTGATAAATTAATAGCATTATGTCCGTAATTCAATAAAGTGGGCAAACAGTGGGACAATTAATCTCGTTCACAATCAGAGCACAGTTCTCATTGTACATTGTGTAGTTGATATGTAACACTGTTTAGATTTCATCGGTGTCTATTGTTGTATCTATGGTAAGCAATTAACGAGTAATCGTATCTGTTTTTGTGTGACCCAGGAATTGAAGCTCTACCGAATGTTGTATGTTTCAAAAGTTCCGTGACACTGGGCTTGTTCCTTAATGTGGGCGTACATTTAAAAGACCACATCCGTCCTATGTGTGTACACAGTACGTGGTTGCACACATACACAAATTTTCTTATGTGCAAATTTTACTTGTAGATACCTAATAAATTGCGTAAGTTAGAATTTACCATCATTATATAAGTCACCGAATCGCATCGCTAAAGTGGCAGTGGGCAGGGCATATAGCTCGTAGAACTGATGGCCGATGGGGGAAAAAGGTTCTCGAGTGGCGGCCACGTATTGGAAGGCGCAGCGTGGGACGGCCCCCCACCAGATGGACCGACGACCTGGTCAGGGTGGCGGGCGGCTGTTGGTTGCAGGCGGCACAGGACCGTTCGCAGTGGCGTAAATTAGGTGAGGCCTATGTTCAGCAGTGGACGTCGTTGGGCTGATGTGATGATGATGATGATATAAGTTACAAGTTAGGTGAGGCCTATGTTCAGCAGTGGACGTCGATAGGCTGATATGATGATGATGATGATATAAGTTACCAACCCTATTCCTACCCGTCTGGTCAGCGTGGTATAGTAGGCTAAATACCCTCCATAATCTTTGGAGGAGACCAGTGCCAAGCAGTGGGACGTTTATGGGTTAAATTGAATCAATGTTTAACTTTACTGTATCTTTTTATGTTATGGATACTACTTTAAAAACTAAAACTGCCTCAATGGCACACTGGCGCAAGTGCATACGATTGCTGCGGGGGGTCTCGGGTTCGATGCCTCCGATACCGACAAAAATTGGTGCTGGGTTTTTCTTAAAAAAGTTGGTGAATTGTCAGTGCCATCCACATCTGCCTACACCTTCCGGGAAAAAAGTTGTGAAGATAATTAGCATAGCTACTCACTGCCGTCGTACTAGGCAAGAATTGTTGTCTTTCATAATCATCATATCAGCCCAATGACGTCCACTGCTGGATATCTGAATCCAACGGAAAAAAAAGGAAAAAGAAGTGGCCACGTATTGGAAATCGCAGCTCAGGGCCACGACGCAATGAAACGACGACCTTCATTTACAAAAATAATCTCAATATCTTAATGATATAATATGTTTTAATCAAATAATATTCTATCTCATTAATACATGCCTATTTACATCCGAAAACCTCTAACTACGTGTTTAATCTTCAACAAGATAACATAAATCGTGTAACCAATAGCTAATTAATTATATTGTTGGTATCTCATGACTATGAGTGATTATTGAGCTGTAATCAAGATTATTTATAATTTTGGAAGTTGGGAAGCTTTCTTTTAGTCTGTAGTTATTGAAAAAATATGATTACACAATTATTTAACAAATTGTAATTAAAAACGATACTGTATTATCTGTTTAAAAATTACAATTTACAAGAGTAGCTGTACCTGCGACTTCGTTCGCGTGCTATCATATGTCATAATCAATGAAGCCTAAGTTACTCCATGTGACATTAGCCATCTGCTAGTAAAAGTCCCGTCTAAATCGGTTCAGTAGTTTTTGAGTTTAGATGAAAATAACAGTGAAAATTTTTTTTTTGGTTACCATAATAATGTTAACCAAAAAAATATTGATTACTGACCTTGAAATTTTCACTCTGTTATTTTCGTACTGTTTAGTACTGTGTTGTTATTTTAGTACTGTTTAGTACTGTGTTGTTATTTTAGTACTGTTTTAATACTGCTAAGTACTCTTAGCAGTAGCATTACGTAGCAGTTTTTTAGTAGTTAGCAACTCCCGTTATTTTTACATTAACATTAAATAAACTTTCTCATTAAGTATGTTGATTAAGATATATTAAAATTGAAATTAAATAGAGTCTTGTCCGTAGTGTTAAAAATCAGTTTTGTTAATAGTAGTTCATACTTACGCCGCATTGTTGAAGTTGAAACGATCAACGAAGCTTCTATAACCAACCAGTGCGATTACGGTTTCGACTGGCTAAAGTTGTCGTTGTCTACTTTACGATACAGTTATCATAAAAAGAAAAAAATACCAACCTCAGGGTTATTCAAGGTTTTTCGTGTGAATAATCCTGTTGAACCCAGCAATGATTGTGTTACAAGACGAATAAGAATATATACTTAGGAACTCCTTATTTACCTTTAAGAATATTTGATTTATTTCGGCGTGATTCTCTTTTCATATGATATTATAGGGATTCCGATGTTTTGAATAAAAAATACTTGCCTGTGTTTGAAAATATATTTCTTTTTGGCTCTCCAAAATATTTTTTGAAGATCATTCTTATACTGTACTTGATAGAAATTATATCTCAGAATCCAATTTATATTTAATATTGTTTATTAGACACACGAATATTATAAAGGGGAAAGTTTGTGAGTGTGTATGTTTCGTACTCCGTCATGCTCTGATCTCCAGTCAGAGCGTGACGGAGTACGAAACACTTAACTTTATATTAATTTGAAAAATAATTCTGACTGCATTCAGATTCTTGAATAATCACCTGTCCGAACTGGGCATCGAACTCGCTAAATGGTAAAAAAACACGCTTTATTTTACGAATCACATCAAGAATCTTTGAATGCAGTTAAAATAGTTAATCGAATCGAAATGAAGTTTTATTTTAGTTAAATATCTATCGATACTTTTCTTCCATGGGAGACATCCTGTACATCATTGTATCGAAACTGAAAACAAACTACTGAAAAAATCCAAAACAACTGAACTTAACAATTGACTTCAGAAGGTTCCTGCGTAGTTATATCTTTTTTTAAATGTTGGACAGATTTCAGGATTTCGTTGTTCGCAAAATCTGGTGTACATAAATGAGGAGTTTCTTCTAATATACGCTCTTCCTAAAATAGTAAAATGGGATAGAATATTAGTAAAATAAAATATTGGTAAAATATTGACTTAAAACTAAAAAGCCTGTTCTCTCAATAAGCTAATGTTTATATAAAACTAGTTGTAAAGCTATAAATAAATCAAGACAAAGCTTTAGCACCCAAAATACGTCACTGTGGTTTCAACAAATCTCAAGTGAGCGTGATAAAACAAAATGGCTGCCACTAAAGGACGCGAGGAAAGTTTTTCAAGATGCAGTATTATTATAGTATACAATCACTATTTTACATTTTATTTTTTTTACATTTAACATATAAATCAATAATATTATATACAACGAAGCTATGGAATACATTTTGGTAATATAGTTTTCTTACCTTTATTCTTACAAGCCCTTTGCACACCTTTCGTTTTGTACACGCCCACACAATCAATCCACTTTTATGTTTTTTCCTGGCGTAATATTGATGACCAGCTCGAAGAAGAACAGTGCCACCGTTTTTATTAACAAAAACTAAATCAACACTGTTTGACGAACCAGACGTAGCTTCCATTTTGAATGACAGCGGAGCGTGTACTGAACTTGTCACACGCATTGCACGATTCACCATGAAGCAATGTTGCCAGATCGGTGCGTAAAAAATATCAGAAACTCATACATTATTTTATAATTTTTATTTAACTTTATCGTTGTCAAATAGACATTCTGAAAAATGTTACTAGTTGAGAATAAAAATTCGCATCGAATGACGCTGCTACTCCATGCGATTTGGTTTTCCGAACGAGTAACACTACTCGTGTACTAGTGTTACTAGATGAGAATAAAAATTCGCATTGAGTCACACTGTTACTTCATGCGAATATTTTTCTCAACCAGTCACACGGTGTCACGATTTAGTGTGACTCGTTGCGAACAAAGGCGCAGGAATTTCCCAGTGTTCCTCAAAAATACAATGCCATGGTCGGAAAGCTAAAAGATGCGGGAATAGACATAATTACTTCAATACCTAAATTTAGTTCCATTAAAGACACGTTATATAGAACACGTAATTCAGCGGCTCAAGTACAAAAACTACAACATAAAAATGTGCTGGAAGTCGAAGTCCCACCTCGTTATCAAGATTTTTTGTTAGCGGAGTACACATGTGATGATACACGAATACTAGTATTTTCTTCTTCCGAAGCAAGGCAAACTTTGTGCGAGCTAACAGACTTTTATGGCGATGGAACTTTCAAAAGTTGTCATATTCCATTTACGCAACTATATTCAATCCATGGCGATATCGGCAGCACGATCAATCACACTAATATAATACCTCTAGTCTACGCTTTGATGAGTCACCGAAACACAGAAGCCTACGTGATTCTGTTCTCTATAATAAAGTCGCAGTTACCCAATTGGAATCCAATAATATTTAAAGTAGACTACGAAAAGGCCGCCATGCGAGCAATTGCTACAGTTTTTCCTTCAATTGCGGTCAAGGGCTGCTATTACCACTATAATAAGGCAATTTTTAAGAAAGGCCGTGAATTGCATATAACAAATACTCAAGACCCAAAGAAGAAACGCATGGTAAGCCTAAGCGCAGTTCTACCACTGTTACCTCAAGAAGAAATCATGAACGGATGGGAGTATATTATTTCGCGATATGATGATAATGACCCACAAATCCAAAAATTTGTGAATTATATGAAAAAGCAATGGCTCCACGAAGATTTTTTAAAAGTCTGGTGTGCTTTTGGGGAGACTCATCGAACCACAAACTTCATTGAAGGCTGGCACCATAAATTGAACAAAGCCGTCGGTAAGAAGAACCCAAATTTGATGCAGTTGTTGCTCATACTTAAAGAAGATTCCCAATTATACACCGTTCGCAACATTCAACATCAAAACAATACACAACCGTCCAGAAAACGATTATCAAAGTCAATACTTAATGATAATTTTATACAAGATGCTCAGATGGATTTCGTAAATGGTACTATTACGATTGGGACTCTCCTGGAGATTTTACGACACTAAACTTACGAATGGTCAAAAAGCGAATATTTCTGAATAACTGTTGATTATATTGTGATAAAAGAGAGACTGATTTTAAAGAGAAATTATTAATGTGATATTAGTTGGTAACTAATCTTAATATATAAATGTGATTATTTTGTGTTATAAAGAAGGCTGATTTTATAGGAAAAATTATATAATAGTAGGTAAAAAAGAATTATTTACATTTTGTACTGTAACCAGGTTGTTTTTTTTATTATAACATCGAAGTACAATTAGACAAAAACACTTTGTTTTAGATTAAGAAATGATTTAAACTAATCTTAATAAATAAGTAGAAAACCTGATCAGTTTTTTTCTGTTACGTCCCTACCTACTAATATGTTAGAAATTTAAACATTATTTTATAATTTTTATTTAACTTTATCGTTGTCAAATAGACATTCTGAAAAATGTTACTAGTTGAGAATAAAAATTCGCATCGAATGACGCTGCTACTCCATGCGATTTGGTTTTCCGAACGAGTAACACTACTCGTGTACTAGTGTTACTAGATGAGAATAAAAATTCGCATTGAGTCACACTGTTACTCCATGCGAATATTTTTCTCAACCAGTCACACGGTGACACGATTTAGTGTGACTCGTTGCGAACAAAGGAGAGAAATTAACTTAGAAAATCCTTAAAACTTAATGAAAATTCGTTAAATTAAACGTGAATTAAAACATTTACGACCAAATCAGAAGCTGACATAAAGCAAGCAAGCCATTTACTCTACTACTCGTAGCTCTCACCGTGGCTTTAATACATTAATTTCTATCAACGTACATTTACCTTAGATAAAGCATTAAATACTTATAAACGTAAATAAAGATTTGTCGCAAAAACGTAACCTGCGAAGGTTCAGGTGAACGATACTCATTTAATATTAATCATGAGGGCACGTTCTTGAATCCATGGTTATTTATACATAAAATTGTATGTAGGTTTAGTTGTTTAATCAATAGAAATTGAGTAACATACCCTAGAAGCAAGAAGAATTGCGATGGTGGCTGAATGGATAAGTGACCGGCCGGCGTACAAATCACGCGGTCCGAGTTCGATCCCGACCGGCAGTACCAATGTGGATTCCACTTTGTGGAATTTATATGTACTAGTCAAGTGACTTACCATCTGCTAACGGTGAAAGAAAATATCGTGAGGAAACCCACATACCCTAGAAGTAATACTATGAGTATGTCTGATCCATACACCTGCACTAGGCCAGCGTGAGTGGATTATGGCCTAAACTCTCTCATCTCTCTAGTTAGAGGAGAGGAGACCCGAGCCCAGCAGTGGGGCTTAATGGGTTGCTGATGATGACCCTAGAAGCATATGTTTAGTTTTTTTCGTATATGCATACAATGTAGGAATGTAACAGCTTTTACTGTATGCTGATTTGGTGTACGGCCTGCTTTATAGACTGAAGGTTTTTTCAATGACTGACTAATTTTATAAATACAAAAGTTTCTGAAGATGGAATGAATGGATTTTGATAAAACTTAGCAATCATATACCTGTTAAATGAGAATAATAGAAGGGTTTCATTTATCCCAATTTTTGTTTCCGTTTATTACAATAACAAAGCCGCGCTCGCTAATGCAAAAAGTTATTTTTAAATCGGACTCGTTCTACTTTCTGAGATAAACATATTCAAACAGACTAACACTACAAGTTTTAATAAAGATAATAATTAAGACTAAAATATGCAGTGATGCATTTAGCACCAGATTGTTCTAAACCACTGCGAATTAACTGCTGTTAAACTTATATTATGAGAGAGGTTTGAGGTCAAAATAGTGGCTGTCTGTCGAGGATGGTTGAACTTTGCAGATGCAGTAATTGGAACTCCTTCAACTGTTAAATATACGAGCATACAAATTTTACTATGACACCATTGAGATTGTTTTTTGTTGTTATAATCAGTATGAAAAAGATAAAAGTACCACTACCACTTTTATGGAATGCTCGAAAAGTGATCGGCAAGAAAAACCTAAGCTCTGATTGCTAAAAATATTGTTTAACCAAAAATTATTGTAAAGCAGACATCAAAGTTTTATTTTATTTATTTAGTTTTCATCATATCCGCCCAATGACATCCACTGTTGAACATAGGCCTCACCTAATTTCCGCCACAGCGAGCGATTTTGTGCCGCCCGCATCCAACGGCCACCCGCAACCTTTACTAGGTCGTCGGTCCATCAGGCGGGGGGCCGCCCCACGCTGCGCTTCCAATACGTGGCCTCCACTCGAGAACTTTTTTGCCCCATCGGCCATCAGTTCTGCGGGCTATGTGGCGTGTATTTAGTTTTAAAGATATAATATTAGTATAGATTATATTATAAAAGGTTCATAATAATCACACTAATTCTAAAGGTGAAAGTTTGTGAGTATGTTTGTGTGTTACTTTTTCACGTCCATATGGGTGGATCTACGACTGGCTCATATTTATTATAGTTTATATAAATTCCATAAAGTGAAATCCTACAGGACAACTAATTTCAATGTTCTGTGGTGAAATCCACATTGGTACTTAACTGCCAGTGGTGAATTGAAGTTGGCATACATCACGCCTTTTTCCCCGAAGGGGTGGGCAGAGGTGTTTCACATCTACATTTCGCCAGCTATGTTTGGTCCCATGAAATAGGGAGCGAGTCTATTGTCATCAACCGGGAACATTTGTTAACCAAACTCCGGGAAAATCTTAATACTAGAATTTCACGATAGAAAAACCGAATACAAATTTCACCCGACCCGGAAATCGAACCCGGGACCTTGCACAGCAGTTGTATACACTTCCCGCTGCGCCATCGAGGCAGTTTTTCGATTGAATTGAATTGAAGTTTAGCCGCATGTTTTGCTCACTTTCGCATTCGTACTTCGTCATCTAACGTATTTAAAAACGATCTGTACCTAACTTCATACCAAACTTCACATGTTGTTTCATACTGAGTTCCTATTATGAATTTCAACATTAATTTAGTTGAAGACGGTATTGCCTGTTATTGAAAATATGGTTGCAGTAATGTTCATACGGAATGTAATGTATGTAATGTAATGTTGGCGGAAATTAGGTGAGGCCTATGTTCAGCAGTGGACGTCATTGGGCTGATATGATGATGATGATGATGAATGTTCATACATTTCACAGCGATATCGACTCCGACTTACCGACTAAGTCTATGACGAAACTTGTAATAGGGTCTTTGTTCAGTAATGAAACCACAGGTCTATCTAGATTTATCCAAGCGTAAATAATCACAAAGCTTTGCTCGAACTATGCCGAATTTTCATGCGTGTAATGTACTTTGAGTTAGATACTTCCTTTGTTTGAGGAGTTCGAGTAGAAACACTAAATACCTCTGCGGTATGGTTGGCTAGGTCTATAAAGTGTCTAATGTATTTGTTATACGGCTACGCAAGTTAATTCTCATCAATAAGATTTTATTTAGATTTTTCTTTTTTAAAAGCTAAGCGAATATGTGAAAATATTTAAGTTAAACTATTGTTTTTACGTAAAATACATTTTGGTAATTCCATTTTTTTATACTTTAATCTAATATAATATATTATGTACATTCCCTGCTGCAGCTTTGATGGAATCCGGCTAACATGAGCTAAAGTTGTGTTAAAAAAAACTGGCTAATGACTTTAACTACAATAAAAAGTGGAGTAATCATTTTTTTCTTTTAACTATTCCCATGTAAAATAATATTGATCTATTTCTTCGTTGTTACGTAAAATAAAAATACATCTGTGCATTTATTATTCTAGTAAAGCTAAAGTGAATTAGAAAACTAATCTAGCTCTTCTTTAAGTGCATTTTAATTTTGGCGTTTTACGAACTCTTGTAAAAGTGCACTAAAACATGAGTTTTACTCAATATTCACATTAAACTTATCATTATAACTTTGAACAGACTCATATAGGTGAACTATTAAAGTTTATACCAAACACCACTCGAGCAAAGTTGCCCAATAAGTTTGTGCAAACGTGCCAAGTTTAGTTTTATTTACACAGTACATATTACACGGCTTACATTTAAGCTCAGTTAATATAGTTTAACATTTATCAACGTGCTTAAGGTGACATAAGTTCAGGTCTTGATTTTCACGAATGCCGGTTTTTTGTGTACATTCTAAATGAACTAGTTACAAGTTTTAATTGTCTTAATTTCTTACCTGTCATTTTATTAATACACTTCGCAAGTTATATGACTAAACAGGTTTCGTGTTTCTGTCACCCCTACAGTCAAAATCCCATCACAAGTCAGCTACATAACGTAAACCTAATCCAAAATCATCTAGTTTTCACCGCACCTCAAGATAATAGTCGTAGGCTCGTAGCACTGTCGTAGCACCGCCGTAGCGCTATGCTAAAGCAATCAAGCACAATTGCTACGTAGGCACTCACATACTAATTGCATAGTTGAATAATGCTATAGGTATTGAAATAACAATGTAGGAGTCGTATCTATTCTATTGTATAGAAACGAATATATATTGCTTAACTAGTTTAAATTACGTGCCTTCGCCCACTTGAACTTTACCTGGACGAAAAGTATCCTAAAACTTTCCTGACATCTAATCATATAACATTTCATGCATATATTATTGGTGGGATGCAAAATTTATTATACAGTTTTTAAAAATTATATATTATTTTTTTTCTAGGAGGTCTTGTAAGTATATAACGGCGTCGACTGCCATTCTATCATAATAATATTAAAGAAGCCATTTCTACAATATCGTTATTACAATATCTATTTATTACGTATATCGAGATATCATACGAGAGGCTCGTCACGTTCCTGCGTGAGTTGAAAATAGTTGAGACTCGATTTAAATTTGACGTGTTAGATAAGAGAGTAAAATTTAAAGGATGAATACAATAAAGTCATTATCAGACCAATAATGTCCACTGCTGGACATAGGCCTCAATTTCCACTTCTCTCCACTCGAGCTGACGAAAAGTCAACATCAATTAAAAGTTGACAAAAGCATTTCATTTCACACACACAAAAACAAATCCACAAAAAACAACAAAACACCATTGAATCGAAACAAATGATTTCCATTACATAGGTATTAAAGGACGGCCAAAAACATTTATTTACCAGAATACAATTCTTCTAAATTGTCCATGCAAAACCGTTATTCGGTATAAATTGTCCGGTTTTCACAAAAACGTGTCGGTAACGGGCTCGTAATGGGAAATGCGTTTGGTCAAGCAGACCTCGATTGATATCGCAGACCACAATGCACTGTCCACCAATGACCACGTATAATATTTAATTTTAATTACTGACCTGTCTGTATGACATCCACTGACTGGCCTGTTGGCCTAGTGGTTATTGATCCTGACTGCTAAGTAGGTAAAATATTTGTGCTAAAAAAATACCGTCTTTGATATAGTCTGTACCACTCTGCGGCTCGTTCACAAATTCTATGTTAGATTAACATGTTTATCTGGTATTTATAATAATGAGTCAAGACTTTATGATATTTTAAAATATCGGATATCAGCGCAAAGCCATGCACTAAAAGATCCAATACAAATTACATATTATAATTGACTGGCCTGTTGGTCTAGTGGTTAGTGACCCTGACTGCTAAGCCGGAGGTTGTGGGTTCGATCCATAACACAAGCAAATATAATTGCTTACTTTGGGACTAGATGGCGCTGTGTGAATGTGGTAGTATATTATTATTATATTATTATAATATCTACAATAAAATAAAATATACAACTAAGTACTAAGTATTTACATACATTTCTATTATCTAGCGTAAACACTACCTATTGTATTCCATTACTTAAGCTGATACTTATAAAAGAACTTTATCAAAATTTGGGTTCGTAAGCCTTTAGGACATCTGAATGTCGCTATTCCTTTGATGCCAATTCTTATTTTTTTATCCACAAATACTTCGAAATTACACGACTTTTGCGGTATTTTAATCTAGCTTATAAGATTAAAAGGCGTGTTTGGAAACTTAAAAATATCGCTCGGATAAATCTAGAGTTTATATGTGATGAAAAATAAAGGGTTTGAAAAATAACGAAGCCTTTCAAGACTTTTTGATGTGAGTCGTTTGTTTAGTGATAATAATCATTATTTAGCTTTGTCATTTTCTAATAAAAGTAAGTAATATTTTCACAATATGTAATTGGATAGATTAGATTGTCTGCAGTATTCTTGGGATAACTAAACTAATACAGAAATATATTATTATTTTTATATATATATAAGACTAGCTGCTGCCCAGTGCTTCCTATGGACCTTTTATTTTGGCCACTTCTCAATAACTACTACTCCTATTACTACTACTCAACTCCTATTGGTCTTAGCATAATGTTATATATAGCCTTCCTCGATAAATGGGCTATCTTATACTAGAAGAATTTTTCAAATCTTGTCACGTATTTCTTGAGAAAATTGCTTTCAACTATAAAAACAAACAAGGTTTTTTAAATATGTATAATATATATAATATAATATATTAACTATCCTGAACCGCTGTAAACAGTTGTCAACACACAATGTTTTTTGCCCGCACTAGGTACAAGACCTGTGTCGCGGGGGACTTTACAAACATACAATTACTAATATAAGCATATTTAAGATTAAATATAAGATTCAGAATGTACTTAGAAAATAGAAAATGTGTAGAGAACTAGAAATAAGAAAAATAGAATAGAGTAGACTTAATAATAACACATAGAAAAAGGCACAAGGTGGCAAGGTGTTCGTATAATAAAAAATAAAAAAATTCAATGAATAATAATATTCTACCACATTTACACAGCGCCATCTAGCCCCAAAGTAAGCAATTATTTTTTTTTGTAAATACTTACATATTATAGATAAATTACACCCAGACACAGAACAAACCTCTATGCTCATCACACAAAGATTTGTCCTGGGTGGGGATCGAACCCACGACCTCCAGTTTAGCAGTCAAGGTCACTAACCACTAGACCAACAGGCCAGTCGAATTAACGAACACTTAATCAAATGACAAAACCGTACACAATAAAAAGGTCTAACACAACACAAACTCTATTGTTCAACGGCTGCTATGGTTGTATTGTAACTCTTTATCTATTACCTACAAATATTAATACAAATTTATACGCAGATGATTTAAAAGTTTTTAAAATAATAGGCAATACATCTGACTGCAATGAATTCCAAGAAGACCTTGATAGACTCTCAAACTATTGCTCTCTTAATAAACTACACCTCAGCTTGCCCAAATGTCACAGCATTACATTTACCAAAAAAATTAATACAGTTCAATTCGTTTACAAATTAGATACTACCCCTATTAACAAAGTTACCGGTCTTCGTGATCTTGGTGTATATTTTGACTCAAAACTTAACCTTGATATTCATGTGGAAAACATAGTTAATAAAGCATATCAGATGTTTGGTTTTGTTATGAGAGCAACCCATGACTTTCGCCGTCCTTCTACCTTTCTACATCTATATAAGTCTATAGTCAGGCCGCAATTGGAATACGCTGTACCCATTTGGAATCCTCATTACGCCAAATATAAGGATGCAATTGAAGTAGTTCAGCGTAAGTATCTTCGAGCAATGCAATACAGATGCTTTCGTAACAAAATATCGTCTCAACTACTGCTTAAAAAACATAATATGTTGACTTTGGAGTCCAGAAGAACACTTCTAGACACCATGACCTTATTTAGTGTATGCCGCAATAAATTTGACTGCCCTGATTTGGTAAATAGATTATGCTACATTGTCCCTCGAACTATGCATGGACGCGAGGTGCGTACGAGACGTCTATTTGCTACAGGTACATGTAGAACTAATTCTGGCATACGTTCACCACTACATCGTTTAGTAGACACCTATAACAAAAACTTTCATGACATAGATATCCTACATTTAAACAAAATTCAATATAAAAAATATATTATTAAAAGGTTGATGGATCACTAGTAGGCCCAGGTGGCAAAGATTAAACTTACCTAACCTACTATCTTTCTTTCTATCTCTATTTACTTATTTTTCTTTATCTCATTTTGTATCTATTCTCAGTATTAATAAAAGGGCACCTTAGACAATATAGTAATGAAGCATACCAAACATATATTATTAATTGATAATGTTTTCCTAGAACTAGTAGTAGTGACAGAGAGGACCGGGTACAGATTGTTACTAAGATAACCTTTTCAATGCTTGTAGTTACTTAAGTACTTCACATAATTTTCTTTTGTTTATACTAATTTAGGTATATTTAATTGTAATAGTGACGACAGCAATATTGTCTGCTTACAGTTACAACATTCATGTTAATCTGTGGAGAATGTAGTGGGTAGTATATTTGTTAAGTTTATTGCTAAGTTTATTTGTACTCATAATATACTACTGTTTGTTTTCCCAAATAAATAAAAAATAAAATAAAATACAAATAGTAGCAATAAAAATCCGGTGGGCCGAGTGGGTCTTGAACTCGAGTGAAATGGGTGGAATGGAGTAGCGCAGCAGGAATTTCTTGTATGTCTGCTGGACAAGAGGTCCCGGATTTGATTCCCAGGTCGGTCAATTGTCTTAAAAGTGTTTTATCTGTTAAGGGTCTGGAAATATGCCCAGCTTTAGGCTCACACCCTATTACGTGGGATCAAATTTATCTGATGATATTACCTACCCTTTATTTGGGTACGTTATATTATAATATCTCTATCGATCTCTTTTCGTGTACATTGAACGGATTTATACGGGCCGCTTATTGTGCGATTGTTAATTTAAGTTAGTTTTTTTATATATTTATGTACATAGGCTATTGCATTAGCCTACAACCTAACATAACCTAACCTGTAATAATAGTTTTATGTGTGTTTAAATATTCATCATCATCATCTCAGCCTTTTCCAGTCCACTACTATACACAGCCCTCTCCTAACACGCGCCATCACACTCGGTCTTACCCCTTCCACATCTAGTCATAATTATATATTAATATCTTATCTGCCATATTTTCCTAATAAACATACTTAAAATTGTATCATAAATATATTATTTTAGTATTCTTTATTGCAAATGTAACTTACTAATCACAAACCGAATTTTTTAGTGATATCATTATGAGTAATATATTTTGCACAAAGATACGGTTTGGAACCAAAAGGTATACTTACACAATAAAGTAACTATCGATTTTTTTACGTCGCATAATAAATTTTGATTTTTTTAAGTGAATGGGAAGTACTCTATAGATTTTGATTTCAGTTCTGCGTGAAAGGTACGGAAGCTTAAAAACACGGCAATCGTCATTTGCATAATGGCGCTCTATAGGATAACACCCATTAGCTTTCAAAAAGATTATGTTAATTTTAAAATATCATAACATTTTGTGTTATTATGTTCAACGAGGGAATAGGAACGGGGAGTACACAGTAAATGGAGGAAAAAGGGGGGTTAAGCTATTGTTAAGAAGAGACACAAAAGAATTACAAGTCTATATTTTCTGTAAAATTACATATTCTGGAATTTCTCCAGTTATTTGAATATAGAAAAGGTACAGTGAATAGCCCCGATCAAACTGAGCTGCCCACCTCAGGAAGTACCTGCGCTCTTCAGAAGACCGCAGCCTCCCTAAAAAGATATACAATCAATGTCTCAGAACCATAGATTGATGAATTTACCATCACAAAAAAACTAAAGACTTTATAAAAGGAATTAAATACGGGGATATACTCGTAAAAAATTGAGTGGACGTACTAATCGTTTTTCGTTTCCGAAGCGGTGAAGAGAAGATGTTGAGAGGCGATTAGGAAACTAGATAAAAAGAGAATTGTTATCTAGGGACTACAAAAAAATAAATGCCTTGTCGATCGCAATTAGGACTGCGAATACTTCTGTGCAATTATCCAAAGAAATTTTATAAATGAGTAATTCTGATAGTCGATTTCTCGCTTCAAATCTATGAAATTGAATTGTTTGTTTTTCCTAAACTTTCGTCATGTTCATCTTATCAATAATATATCTTGTTACATACATTCATTTTAAATTCAAATATATAACAACTTATAACCTTAACGCATTAGCCTTGCTATCCAACGCAGTAATGTGGCTAGCCTTTTGGGTACGGTTCCTCAGGAATCTGATCTCAATCGATATTCGATTTATAGGAATTTTCTGTAAATAGTGTCTGGTTCTTTTTTTTAAAATATGTTAGCTGTGTATATTTTTAAGTTATGTGTAAATATTTTATTGAATAAATATATTTTAAATTCAAAAATAAAAAAAATTGCGCTGATATCTCGGCAACGAACGATTAATTATTATCGGATACAACGAGTTTGGATAAAAAATTCTAATTTGATTAAGTATGTCTTTCAAGTTTATCTGTTTATAGCAAGAACTTTCAAAGACAAAAGTAAAGCGATAGAGAATTTCTCTAATACCATCTCACAGAAGTTTGAGCAAGTGAAGCTAGGAGAACTGATAACAATATAATGAATCTACGTGACTCAACGTGTGTTAAAGCAGTGGTGCTTATCTCTTCGTTGAGGAAGGCCCACCTACAGAACAAAAATAGGTTCTACCTGATGGTAAGTGGAAACCACCGACCAAGGACATACCTGTGTTCTTTTAGCATTTGTTGCGAAGAAAACACAACCCAGCCGCTTAATACTAAAAAGAAAAAGGGAAAGACTGGCCTGTTAGTCCAGTGGTTAGTGACCCTGACTGCTAAGCCGGAGGTCGTGGGTTCGATCCCCACCCAGGACAAATGTACGTATTTACAAAAAATATATATTTAAGTAGTATATTAGTTGTTTAGTACCCATAACACAAGCAAATATAATTGCTTAATTTGGGACTAGATGGCGCTGTGTGAATGTGGTAGAGTAAGGTATTAAAGAGGGAGGAAACTGAAAATGGGATTGGGATTGGTAGGAATTGGGCCTTTGAAACTTTATTATCTAGACTAACTTTGTTATAAATCACGAAGGTAAAAAAGGATCACTTATTCAATATTTTTCGCCTAATTTATCTTTGCTAACGATCTTGGAGACCAGATAGAGCCGCAGGCGACATTATAATGGTTGGCTACGTTACATAGTCATCGACCGATTTTGACCTTTAACTCATACACATTTGGATGATTATTATTTGCCCCTAGGTTAGTATTTGTAACTATTTCAAAGTTGAACTGTTCTAAAGGTCTAGATGAAATTTTGTTATTACGTAATCAAAGTATTGGGTAAAGTTATTATAGAAGCAACGAACTAAAATTTCATTTTGATAATATTTACTGAAGGAGAACTAAAACGGAACGGAGAACTATTCACGCGTATACTGGGTGTCCAGACAAATGGCATGTGTCATTTGTCTTAACTGATTATAACGTAGTGTAACGTTAGTGCCTACATAAAATATTTGCGTCCATCGAGATCCTACGATATGGATCATATCATCTGTCCACCTTGTGTGTGGAAGTCCTTTAAGACATACATAAAATAGCATCACGTCTTTTTCCCCGAAGGGGTACGCAGTAGTGTATCACACCCACTATGACATTTCACCAGCTATGTTTGGTCCCATGAAAGAGATGGTGAGCCTATTGTCCTCAACCGGGAACATTTGTTATCCAATCTCTGGTAAAATCTCAATATAGGAATTTCAAGTTAGAAAAATCCAATACCATTTTCACCGGACCCAGGAATCAAACCCGTGACCTCTTACACAACAGTTACATTTACATCCCATTGCACAACCAAGGCAGTTTAATCGTCCTTTAAAACGAATATTAAATTTAATACTTTGAGCTCATGGGGTTCACTTGCAAAATAAAAGATGCGACGAGTTAGATATCTTGATTCTGCGCTACCATGGGTAATAAAGAACTGAGATCTCCCGCAAAGAACAGCAAAGGGTTTGTGCTGAAACATGTTAAGAGATATAGCGGGTGAAACATTTTGCACAAGTAATTATTTATTTTACTAAAAATGCAACGGTTTTTTGATAAATTGTTTTATTTATAGTAGATGTTTACTTAATCTACAAATTCAAGAAGTAAAAATAAAAGTAATCTTTGATCTTTAGGGAACATTATAAAGATTTTGTTTGTTAATTTAGAAAGGGAAATAATTTCTACATTTTATTCCTTTTCTTATTGCCTGAAGTGGCAGAAGAGAAGGCGGCCCACCTGATGGAAAGTGGTAACCGCCTCTCATGGACGTTGGTAATGTTAAAGGCATAGCCAAACCCCCTTCCTTGGAATGTTTCAGCTTTTGTATTAAAAATAAGTTTATTTTGACAATTCTTTTACTTTCGGGAAGGGTGGAAAACGTAATACGTCTGAAATTCTTCGGATTCTATATTTAAAATTAATCTAAATAGAACCTTTAATTAATTTCTCGTATTTCAGACCTATATATATAGAAAACTATTTATTTAATAAAACAACCATGTACTCGTATATTGTCAAAATAAAGGAACTAAATCGCAAAATCTTGTACTTGTACCACACAATAACGCAGTAAATCATATTCTCAGCAGACCTATCTGTTGCAGCATTCATTGACCGTAAAATCTTTTTATTATACGCCTTCCCTCTTTCGGATCCGACTCAGCTTTCCAAACCACATAAAACTAAAACTTATTCTCGTAGAAAAAACACATTAGTAGTGGAAATTTTATACTTTACGCTGATCTTTGGGTTCCGGACCTTCTTACTGATACGAATTTGATGTCGTACTGCTCGTTGGTATGCTATAAAATATTAGAGGTGACTGGTTTTATGGTTTTCTACAAGGCTTTTGATAAACTATTTTATGTAAAATGATAATTTTAGTGTTAAAGGTATTTAAAGAAACACAGTTTTTAACCAAAGTTAACAGTAGTAAAGAGGCAAACATTTTAGGCCTGTTATATGGATACGGTTGATCCTAAGCAAACAAATTTTGACATCAGCAAACAGAGAAAGAAGGAGTAACAGTGACAATGTTAAAATTATGATACATATTTTTATTACACAAATATTCTCTTTTAAATGCAATGATGATTGCAAATATTAAGATAGATTCAATAACAATTGAAATCACCTCAAAAAATGAATGTAAGTAGTTTCATCATTGACCACAACATCTTTTTCAGGTAATTGTTGCAGATTCCAAAAAGGTTGTTGCGGGAGCCAAAACTGTTACTCTACGGTGTGTAAAAAGCCCAGTAGCAGACCAACATATATCTTGGCACAATGATCGTACAGTGGTGAGTTTTGTGGTGGCCCAGTAGTTCTGCGAAGTCTTTTTTGCTTATATTTCTAGCCAGACTTCAACATGCTTTGCTAATTCTTGACGCAGGTTAAGAATCAAGACGCTACTAAGGAGGGTTCACTCCACCAGCCCGCGGGATATAGCCAGAAAGAGATATTTACTGATTTATACAAATATGGGTTTTGTTACTTTTGGCAAGCCATTTTTATTTAGGAGCAATAATAACATTGCGCCAGCTAAAACTGCTTGGATAACCATTAAAATTATTAAATAGAGATATAACACGACAATAGTTAATTGTTACAAAACCGCAGATTCATCATGGTTTTTAATTAATATAGTTATTGAATTATGGTTTGGTGTTCAGCTGTAACCAACCACGATGACAATACATGATGATAGAGGTGTTGCGGTTTAAGTGATAATTTTATTCAATTCAAAAAATATACAAAGATTAAAAATTACAAAAATTCACCACTGATTACAAAGTAATCAGTCGTTAGTGGTATCCAGAGCTCATTGGGGAAGAAGGCGTTTCATAGAGTATGCAACGCATATATGATCATCATTTCAACCCATAAACGTCTCACTGCTGGGCACGGGTCACATCCTAGGAATGTGGAGGGAATTTAGCCTACTATACCACGCTGGCCTGACAGTTTGGTTTTCAGGGTCATTTTTATTTTTTTGTTTATTATGGCTAGATGTATCTGATTGCTATGACCTGGAGTCTAGACAGACATTGTAAGACGACTCGTGGTGCACAGAGTATAGCTGCTTTTTTTAAACTCGCTTATGAGTTACGTCAATTGCCTTGTTTTCCCATTTTTGTAACCCTTCACATTCACTGAAATGTATCCAATACTACCGGTCAGTTACAGATAGCTTCATTAAGCACGTCGCATACTGGTTACCGAAGACTAATGCATAGTGTACACTGCACAAAGCAGAGATTATTCGGACAAATATGCTGCATCACGCGGCATTAATGGCCTCGGTTTACACAAGCTCAATTAATAGCCAGTGTGAGCTATGCAAAGACAGCTTACTTGTACGTGTTACTGACAGTTAAAATGAAACCCAATAGACTTAAATATTATAAGCACCGACATCCAGTTATTGCTCAAGGCTTTTTTTATGTATTATGGCTTTAAGGATCGCAATTCAGATTATTATTGTAATATTGTTTTGTCTACAAATTTTATTAACACGAACGGACAATTTCATGAGTCAAAAAACCGGTCAAGTGCGAGTTGGACTCGCACAACAAGGGTGCCGTACAATTAAAAAAATATTCTTGACAGACAGGCAGATGACAGACGGACAACGGAGTTATCCAATACAGGTTCGGGTTTTTCCTTTTGAGGTACGGGACCCTCAAAATAGATTTAAAAGTGACAATAATATAGCTCATAATGGTGATTTAATTTTAAAATTTTAAACATTTATAGATCTACAAACTATTGACATAAAATATGAAATCAAAAATCCTGATTAATATTTGAAACAATTTTTTTTACTTTTATTTATAGTGTAATGAGAACTCTGGAAATCTTTGTCATCATCATCATCATCATTTCAGCCTATTGCAGTCCACTGCTGGACGTAGGCCTCTCCTAACACGCGCCATAGCACTCTGTCCTCCGCCTTCCGCATCCAGTCAGACCCAGCGACCTTTTTTAGCTCCGGGTTATTGCTTAATGAGGCAAATCCTTCCTCTAAATCTATACTAATATTATAAAGCTGAAGAGTTTGTTTGTTTAGTTCAATGCGCTCTCAGGAAGTACTAGTCCGATTTGAAAGATTTTTTTGGTGTTGGATAGCCCATTTATCAAGGAAGGCTATAATTTACGTAACATCACGCTACCGCGAATAGGAGCTAAACAATGGCCAAACAAAGAACGACGAGAGCGAAGCCTCTACTCTAGTCTCAAATAAACTTATTTCAACTGAAACAATTTATTCAAAATTTTAAGAGCTTCACTTTTATAATAGGTTTTAAAAATCTATTTTATTATTACAATCGGTCATTGTACCTATCGTCAAACTCTAAACTTTTATGGCAAATTCAATAGGGTTATCTCCGGTCCGGGCGTTATGAAAGCAGTAATTCAAATCCAATGCTATGGAAAACTGCCTGTGAAAATTCTAGATTTTTTCTAAGCTAAGCCCTTTTCCTTTTACGAGCGTATGTGAAGGGTAAGATAGTTTAATGCTTGCTTAATTTTTTTTTGCTTTATACGATTATAGTGACATTTGGTTACGTTAATCTGAGTTAATCGGTAGTTGAACTTTCTCAGAATCTTATAACTTAAGTAGGTAATGTTTTTGAATAGCGTCTTATTCATATGTATATCTATACTAATATAATAAACAGGAAAGAATTGTATTTATGTATGTAACGAATAATCTTAAAAATTACTGAACCGATTTCAAAAAATATTTTGCCGTTAGAAAGATACATTATCATAGATATAAAATATAACAGCACGCTACGGCTAATAGGAGCTGAGCAGTGGCCAAATAAAACGACGAAAGCGGAGCCCCGCGTGACTTCTAGTATCTCTATATGATTCTTTATTCACACATCTAACATCAACCCATGATGTCATGTCATCTATTTCTCCATAAATCATAACCTAAAGTATGTTTTATTTGTTAGTCAGTTAAGCAAAAACATGCCATGAATAGTTTTAATTCTATTTATAAAGTTTAAAGTAAATAAACATTTTTCGATACTAAAATATCTTACTAAATAAGAGAAGATATTCTGGAAAACGTTGTCCCATTAAGGACAACGTTTTCGGGAATATCTCTATTGTAACTAAATTATATTAGCAAGTGAACTAGAGCGAGAAATCAAGCTGTTAGTTAAAAATAATAGCTTTTCGATAAACGTAAATAAACATTTAGGCTGACAAGAAAAGGCACTCAGCCACCTATTAATAAACCTTGGTATTACTTAGAAATACTTCACAAACAATCTACATTTAGCAATAGGTTCTAGGAAAAGTATATAGGTTATATTTAACTAAGTTATATAAAAATATATAATACTAAAACGTCGCGTGGGGCTTCGCACCCGGCGTTCTTTGTTTGGTCACTGCTCAGCTCCTATTAGCCGTAGCTTGGTGTTATATAGCCTATGTTATTTAGTGAATGTAGCTTTTATATAAGAATTTATTTCTTTATTTTCAAAACCAACAGCGATATACATATATTATTATAAACCAAAAAGGTTTTCTTATTATTTCTCTGTACATATTTTGGCTATTGAACGGACGAAAAAATAAACAGTCAGCGATGTCAAGCAGAACAAAATAAACAATAATAAAAAACAAAATTAAAAATTTTGAAAAAACCCACGACGATAACATCTATACAAAATAAGAAACGTAACATATAAAAAGGTTTAAATAACTTTATTTTAAATCCCCGACGAAAAAATAATAAGTAGCGTAAAAACAATCCTAAGAAAATCCGTCGGGGGCTGCCATACCTTGACTTGAAATGAACGAAAGTATTGCAGTTTTATGTATTTGATACCTACCTAATTATTAACAATATTAATAATATATATTTAATACTAGAAACAGTAATGATATTGGCAGCCCCCGACGAATTTTCTTGGGATTGTTTTTACGCTACTTATTATCTTTTCGTCGGGGATTTAAAATAAAGTTATTTAAACCTTTTTATATGTTACGTTTCTTATTTTGTATAGATGTTATCGTCGTGGGTTTTTTCAAAATTTTTAATTTTGTTTTTTATTTTAAATATTTTCAAAGAGCGCCCTATCTTACTAACTGTAAGTAACTCGTATAAAATTTTAAGAACCTTGACAGATAAATAAAAGTTTTATACTAAGTTATAGAACAAACACATTTTTTTTTAAATTTACTGTTGCAGTAAGTGTTATAACTTGAAATTATCATTTTAATTTTCTTATTTTAAACTTTTTAAGGAGCGCCTTATCTTACCATGTAAGCTCTAGAATGAATGGGATTTGTATGGAGCTTCGACTATATTATATATTTAGGTTCAGAAGCAGGTTTGATTTAAAAAAAAAACACAACACGGAACAGAAACGATTATTATCTTAATTTTTAATGAATTTTAACAATAACAATTATCAAACAGAATATCCTTCTTAAAAATCACATATATGAGAACACAGAAAAATAATAAGCAAAGAGAAAGTTAATTAAGTACGTCACCGATCTCACAAGACAGACCCGCCGCCGACCAATGCTCGTTCAAAAGTGAAACCGGTGCTTGAATTGACGCGCCTTATATAGGCTCCCAAACTGACAGGAGCCGATGGAAAGGGATGATGCTTATACGGCCTCTCCTGATGCCTCGTCGACCTCGACGGGAGCTTCTTGACTAAGGTTGTCGACTCCGTCTCCAGCAGATGCCAGTGTGTCAGTATTTGGAGTAAATACTGGTGCTTCGGGGTTTGCATCGATTTCATCATTCATGTTATCTGTAACATTCATATAATAGCGTTAAAACATATGTAAAATTACAAATTATTTTAACTACACCTCTTATTCATCGACTCGCTGGCTTAACTTGCATAATTCAATCACTCACAACATTCATGCTCATACGTAACAAATACAAGACGTTTATATAAAGTGGAAGGCGTCCCGACCGCATTACATAAACGCCGTAGCTTTTTACTAGGCTGCTGTTGATAGTGATCTCTCCGTGATGCATTCTCAGACACATGCTTCATATAGTGATACACTATCGGCGACACACGCCTTATATAGGTAGCGACACACGCTATTGGCGACATACACCATATATATGTAGCGACACACGCTTCACTGGCGACACACGCCAAATATAGGTAGCGACACACGCTCGAAGCGACACACGCTTCACTGGCGACACACGCCATATATAGGTAGCGACACACGCTCGAAGCGACACACGCTTCACTGGCGACACACGCCATATATAGGTAGCGACACACGCTACGTGGGCAACATACACCCGTCAACAAACAATGCCAGTTTACTTACATTCAAAGAACAATGCACACGACTCAGGGCACCACTCGCCTCGCCACGGCACCATGTACTGTGCCGCCGCCTGGGTGGTCTTGCCGTAGCCACCAGCGAGTAGTTTCAGCTCATATCTTCCACTTGGCAAAACCCGTACTACTTGATATGGGCCTCGCATTCCAGGGTCTAGTTTTCCTGTGGACTGAGAGTATTTGATAACAAATACAAAGTCGTTAATATTAAAAACACGTGGCGGACGCCTGTGTTCATTAACCCGAGAATCCTGATGATCTTGATTTGTTTTTAGTAACTCGCTTGCCCGTTGTCTGCAGATTTCGCGCCAAGCCTCTCTGTTTGGCCTCGCATCATCAATAGCCACGTCGCGGATGAGCGCCCGCACAATAGGTGTTGTAGCCTCGATCCCGACCATGAGGTTAAGTGGAGACGCTTGTGTGGTCTTCTGCTTGGTGATATTTAAGACCAATTGTAGCCGCCAGAGTGTTTCAGACCAAGATGCATTTTTATGGTTTACTTCAATACGTAGCATGTTGAGAATAGTTCGCATGTATCTTTCAGCTTGACCGTTGGAATTATGCATTTCTGGGGTAATGAAGTGTTGATCGCAGCCTAATTCAACCATCCAAGAGGTAAATTCGTGCGACTCAAACATACGCCCTCTGTCGGTAACTAGTAATTTAGGTGCACCAAATAATGAAACTGCCTGTGACATGACTCGTTTAAGTTCAACGACATCCTGTCGTTGAATAGGAAACAAAAGGCAGAACTTGGTGAAAGCATCTACAAAAACTAGTATAAACTTGTACTCTCCCGACCTGGGTAGCGGTCCCAATGTGTCTGCGTGCACCGTATGGAATGGAGTATCCGGTTTTGTCCATGATGTTATTGTCTGTTGTGGAGATCGTGGAACTCGCTTTTTTGAGACACAAACTAAACAATGAGCGATGTACTTACGCACAAACTGCCGGAGTCCTGGGAACCAGAAGTGCTTTAATATCAGGTCCAGGGTTTTGTCAGCACTGATATGTTCGTGTTCGTCGTGAAATACCCTGAGAAGACTCAATCTGTGGCCCTTTGGAATATAACACAGCAGTCTTGATTGTTCACCCACAGGTGTATGGCGATAGTAAAGAATATTATTCTTTTCTACATATCGGTTGGGGTCCAACTGTCCATTTTGGAGTTGTTGAACCAGGTCTTGCGTTTCGTTGTCAGCGGCTTGAGCTATTTGTGCCCAATTACGTGGTCGCGATATCTGGTTCACTAGAGTGGGAGGGTTGCGGCTGAGGTAATCGGCATGCGGCATCATGGCACCCTTCCTGTACTCGATTGTAAAATTAAAATCTTGTAGGTACACCCACCAGCGAGCTACACGCGGGAGAAGGTCCTTCTTGTTAGCAGTGGCCTTGAACGCGTTACAATCGGTGACAACCTTAAAGCTTAGTCCAACTAAGTAATGGCGAAAGTGCTGCAACGCCTTTACAACTGCTAGCGTCTCAAGCTCGTAGGAGTGGTACCTTGGTTCAGCACCTTGGGTAACCTTGCTGAAATACGAGACCACGTGCTTTTTACTATCCTTGTGCGTCTGTAGCAACACTGCGCCATAGCCAGCGCTGCTCGCGTCCGTGTGAACTTTCGTAGGTAGTATGGGGTTAAATATCGACAATACCGGTTCACTGGTCAAGTTTCGAATGAGCTCCTGACGTACATTCTCTTGATCTGGTCCCCACTTAAAATCGACTCCGTTTTTGGTCAAGTTTGCTATGCACGCCGTTTTAGTAGAATAACCCTTAATGTATCGTCGGAAGTAACCAGCTAACCCCAGGAATTGTCGTACCTGTTTAACGTTAGTAGGGACAGGGGCATGTACTAGTGCTGCTACTTTAGCGGGGCTCGGCCTAACCTGACCCTGACTAACCAACCTCCCCAAGTATTCGACCTCAGTTACGAGGAAGGAACACTTTCGCAGATTTATGGAGAAACCAGAGTTCGTTAGAGTTTTTAAAACATCGTGTAACAAACAGAGGCCCCCAGGAATGCTTGGGCTCATTATTAATACGTCATCGACATACACGAGCACCTGCCCAGCGTCAATGAAACTACGGAGAGTCTTATTTATTATTCTTTGGTAGACGATTGGTGAATTCGTCAAACCGTATGGCATTTTTAAGTATTCAAAGTGGCCTTCGGGTGTTACAAAGCCGGTGAGAGGTATAGACTCCTTACTTAGGCGGATCTGGTGAAATCCAGTGCCCATGTCAAGGCTACTGAAGTATTTGTAATTCCCTAACCTATCAATGTGATCATCAATGAGTGGCAGTGGATAACGATCTTTTATTGTCAATTGATTCAGTGCCCTATAATCCACGCACATCCTATCCTTGCCGTCTTTTTTCTTTACAAGAATAATTGGACTCGCGTATTCTGACTCCGACTCCCTTATAATACCCTTGTCTAACAAGTCTTTAATAATTTCGCGAACCTTCAGTTTTTCTTCATAAGAAAGTCTGTAAGGTCGGTATACTACAGGTGTGGTATTCGAGAGCTTAATCTCCATCTCTCCGGTTGTGACCGTAGAGGAAGCCGTACCCGAAATGAAAAATTGTGAAAACTCATTAATAATTTTCAATAATGACACGCGGTCTTCTCCTTGAAGAGGGCTATTTATCTCAGTTACGCTTTCCGATTGTACCGAATTAATACTGACAGGGCTACGAGCGCGGGCTAAGTATTGCTTATCTTTTGTGCGAACGTAGGTTATACCGTCACGGTTCAAAATATCTATTCCGATTATAATGGAAGCGTTCATACAAGATGAAGGTACTACCACGAGATCAGCCTCGAAAGAGATCTCTTGAAGTTCTATGGTTACCGTAACGTAAGACGTACTAACGATTTCTTGTGCACTTATACCTTTTAGTACGCAGTACGTTGATTTAGGTTGACAAGAGATGTACTTTATTACGTTTGAGGAGATGAGTGACACGTTAAGCGCACCACTATCAATGAGTACATCTATTGGCACCCCTTCAACAACCGCCGTAATGACGTCATAATTTTGCCCACACCCAGTTAACCTATCACGACACAAGTTTACTTTCCGATGGTTACGAGATTCGGAACGGTTTTTAGCGAAACAATTCTCTTCCGAATGGCCCCGTTTTTTACAAAATGTACAAGTTAAGGTGGACTTCTGCGTAGAACTAGTCTGTGGGTTTGACGGAGAGTTTGAGTCAGGTTTAGTATTATTGTTTTTACACTGCCGACTCATATGCCCCCTCTGACCGCAGTTAAAACATTTAACTTCATTCCGGTGGGGCACACCGTGGTTTGAGCGCTTTTTTAATGATTGCCGCGACTCGCGAATTTGATCTTGCTTCATATGATTACATTTAGTATAAATTGACAAAAAGGACACCAAAGACTCGGGCGTAAGATCTGCGTTAGCTGCTGCAGCACGTACTTGGGGGTCATCGATACCCCGTACGACTATTAGAGTCATTAGTTCGTTACTAAGTCCTTTAATTATACGTAAGCGTAGTAACGTACGCCTCGCGTATTCCGCATACGTCGGGTACTTATTTGAAGTGGTATTAATGGTTTCATATAAAATATTGGCGTAATCTAGTTTACGAGGACACAACGGTGTAAACTCAAGCTTAAAATTTGACCAGGAACGATCATTGGTTACCCACTCGTTTAACCAGACCTTAGCATCACCCTTCAGGCACGTAGCTACTCGTGACAAACACTTAAAGTCATTCCAGCCATTCGCAGACTGCGCACGATCCACTTCCGAACACCATTGTTCAATGTTGTGAATCGCAGGATCAAAGTTTGAAACAAAATAATTATGAGTCCGAATAGGCTGAATTGACCGTATTGCTTGTACAAATTCTTTCGCCGAATCGGACATGTCATTTGTTTTAGAATCGCGGGTAGTTGTAACGTTAGATTTTTGGGTATGCAACGTGTTTAAATTCGAACGATCATTACATATGGGTACGCTAGTACTCAATAATTCCCTTTGTAATGTTGTTTCAAGCGTGTCGGATTCGTTGTAAGTTCTCAAAACATGCGAATGGGCTAGATTATCAGTTCGGTTTTGCGTATTTGATTCATTAACCGACGGTGATGTGATAGAATTGTTTTCAATTGCAGTTAACCTGTCGAATATCGAATGTAGCATCCCATTTAGCGAACGGTCTACTCCCTGGTCGCGCCTAGACACCGATCGTGACCGCGGCCTAACTTCTGAACATCGTCGTGACCGTCGGCGCAATCTGTCATGTGAACTACGCGATCGTACTTGAGATCTATCACGCGACACGCTACGTGAACTTCGTCTCGATTCACTACGAGAAACTTCACGCGGGCGGCGACACCGTGACATGTTGCGGGTAGTTCGTCTTGAATTTTTTCGAGAACGGCCTCGAGAAACACTACGGGAATCAGCACGCGAACGGGTATGAACGGAACGCCGCGAACATTTCTTCGAACTACCGCGCGCTGCATTACCAGAATCATGTTGTGATTTTTCACAGTTACCACCACCACACACGTTCCGTTTCACGAGATCACGAGACGGTGTATAACCGTCAGACATGATAGCACAAGTTTAAAATATAACACAATGACGTAAGAAGGTATTCTGTTCGACTTATTGGCGCGTGAGATTAATTCTTTATCCCACTTCTGAATTTAGGTTCAGAAGCAGGTTTGATTTAAAAAAAAACACAACACGGAACAGAAACGATTATTATCTTAATTTTTAATGAATTTTAACAATAACAATTATCAAACAGAATATCCTTCTTAAAAATCACATATATGAGAACACAGAAAAATAATAAGCAAAGAGAAAGTTAATTAAGTACGTCACCGATCTCACAAGACAGACCCGCCGCCGACCAATGCTCGTTCAAAAGTGAAACCGGTGCGGTGCTTGAATTGACGCGCCTTATATAGGCTCCCAAACTGACAGGAGCCGATGGAAAGGGATGATGCTTATAATATATATTTTATTTTTTGTTGACTTGTGTGCTCATCCGTCGCACAAAGGTCGCCGGAGCCGGAGTTTGAAAAAAAAAAATAACCCTAACCTAACCAGTCCGATTCGGATTGCTTTGAATCGGGGGGTGTTAAGTTTAGCTTCCGCACATTGATTGCCGTAGCCGGACTGCCTTCGGCGTTAGCGCAGATTTCCACCTACAATAGCTTGTATCTCGAAAACGGTGCGTGCTATCGCAAAAATGATGAAAATTTGGTTACACCCCGAGCACGGGATACCTATAAGTTAGAATAAATAAGGTAGGTAGGTGTTTATATAACGTCAGTCTGGAATAAACTCTCACTCTTACTCATTTTTTTTAGGCTTATCATTGTATACCTCAGTACTAATATTCAGTGATATAACAACACAAGATCGGTTTTCGGATTTTTTCCTTTACTTGTGCAACTTGTTATTGCTTCTGGCCAAATTTCATGACTCTAGGTCAACGGTAAGTTCCCTATAGATTATGATCGTCAAGATAAATCGTCAAAAATGGAGCATAAACAGCTGTATCTTTTGATTGCGTTAACTTAGAATTTTGATTTTTATTTTACGCCGAGGGTTTGCAGACCCAAGTAAATGATATTAATTTCAGCTTTATACCTCTATGCGTTCTTGAGAAAAATATTCTAGACAGACGGACAGACAGACAGACATACAACGGAGTGATCCTATAAGGGTTCCGTTTTTTTCTTTTGAGGTACAGAACCCTAAAATTGCATAAACGGTCACCCATCTATGAACTGACCTTAACCGAAGTTGCTTAACCTCATGAGTGTAATCAATATCTCAGTACTACAATGCTACGTGTCCCTATACAGTAACAGGTCTAATTATTTTACAGATAACTGTAAACATATAAGTTTGCTTAGTCTATTGCAGCGCCCCCTGGCGAAAAAATACAATATCGTGTATCCAAAAGTCATCCTCGATAAATCACAAATACATTACAGAAAACCGTATCGAAATCGGTTTAATCGTTTTAAAGATAGGAGGGCACAAAGGTTTCAACGAAATCAACATAGGTTTGCCTAGTCTATTGCAGCGCCCCCTGGCGAAAAAATACAAAATCTTGAATCCAAAAACAATCCTCGATAAATCACAAATACATTACAGAAAACCGTATCGAAATCAGTCTAATCGTTTTAAAGATAGGAGGGCACAAAGGATTCAACGAAATCAGTGTATTGTAGCGCCCCCTGGCGAACTATTAACATAACACCTATCTAATAACCTGTCCCCAAGAGCCGCACACACTTTACAGAAAACCGCATCGAAATCGGTCAAACCGTTTCCGTGATATAAGGCATTATGTTGGAACACACAAACACACAGCCTCTCACCCCAAACGCATATACCGTCTCCGTTCCGTCGTGGGTATAAAAACGCTGGCCGTTATACAATATAATGAACTATAAAAATAATTACTTAAGTTAACTAAATTACTCGACATTATTCCCCGTTAGTATCAAATCTGAAACACATTTTAAACATCATCATCATCACAAACATCATTTTATTTGCAGAATCGATTAGAAAAATCTAAATTTTAAAACAATTAATTAATATTTGAAATCAGTCCAGTAGTTTTTAAGTTTATTCGTTACATAAAAAAATATAAATAATAATAATAATATTTTACCACATTCACACAGCGCCATCTAGTCCCACAGTAAGCAATTATATTTGCTTGTGTTATGGGTACTAAACAACTGATATACTACTTAAATACATTTTTTTTTAAATACATACATATTATAGATAAATTACACCCAGACACAGAATAAACCTTTATGCTCATCACACAAAGATTTGTCCTGGGTGGGGATCGAACCCACGACCTGCAGCTTAGCAGTCAGGGTCACTAACCACTAGACCAACAGGCCAGTCAAATCTTTTCTCTTTAATATTAGAGTAGATCAAACCCCACCCATACGCCACGCCAATAAAACAACCTACTCAGGGGGCTAACCCTTAATTTCGACATCCGATTAGTCGGTTTTGATGTCGCTGTCAAATGTAAAGAAAATTTAGATATGGTCGCTGTCACTTTCAAGCATTTGACTGCGACATCAATACCGACTAATCAAATGTCGAAATTTAGAGTAAGCCCCCAGTTATTTTACAGTTGAGTTGCGCTAATAAAGAAGCTATGTAAAGCGATTGATTTATCTAAAGAACTTCTAAAGAATACTTCAGTTTTATTTCTTAATCTGTAAGTATTATTTTAATAGAAGATTAAAGAACTATGGTAAAGTGATTCAAGCTTTAAATGTGATTGTAAGCTCGGCTTAAGAATAAGTTGTAAAAATTAATTTAGGCTTTCTTTAGCTTTTAAATGGTCCTGGATTAGACAGAATGCTAAGTTTTGTGTCATGAAAATTTCATTTTAAGACTGAAGAGGGTTACTAAATTGAATGAAAAAAATGTATAATTTTATATGAATACCTTTCTATTGAGAAAGGTGTCTATTCACTCTATTAAATTGAGAATGCGGGTAATAGAGAACTGGTATTGACCTGTAACTTATTACCTGCATTCTAAAACTAATGGAGTATTACATGAAAAATTCTGCTTTCTGAGTCCATAAACTATGAAGGGGGAATCTCGAGTACTAACAGAGTATTATCACTCACCATTTGCAGATAAAAATCGATCGTAGCCAGCACTTTGACAATTCACCATCTATCATAGTAAGCGGTCCATTTTTCAAATTTTATCTCCGTTATCAATCAAGAGATATTGAAATTTTGAGAACTGAAACCTGACGGGTATTTTAGCTTAATTAGATATTAATTGATTAATATAATAAATATATCTATTAGTGAAGATGTCTGATGAGCGAACAGTAGAAATTCCTAAGTTTTGGATAAAGAATCTAGTGAAATCCCAAAAACGCCTACCTATCTGATGTATTTTAGAACGATATGTAATTTCATACTAACTTTGAATTTCGTTTTTTATTAGGCTCAGTCATTTGATTACATTTGATCGAGTATAAAAAATGTAGACCATCATCACAATAATATCAATATGTACTAGAATATAAAGTAATAAGAAACAATAATGATATTTTGTTGGCTTTGAAACATGAAAATCGGATTCTAAAGTTTGTACAAAATGAAAACAAAAATATGATTTGGTATTCATAGGAAGTTTGATGAATTCCTTGGTGTTCGAAACTTATTAAATACTTTTTCTTTGGCACGTGACGAAACAGATGTTTTTGAAGCTTTGAGGAGGTTACGAGTATCTCTTAAATTTTATTTAACCTTGAAGAATGTCTTTGAGAAACTTTTTATATATTATTCGGTTTATTGGTTTATATTTACTGATAAGTAATGTTTTTCATGTGTTGTTCACTTACAAATTCCGACAGCAGAAAATGTGTTTATTGTTGTAATTTTTCCCTAAACGAATTAATGTTCAGTTATCTTAACCCGTTTCATTGTAACTAAATATTTTGTAAACAACAACGCTTTATCACAAAAATGGCTACTTTAACCCAAAATTAGCCGTCGTCGAGTTTATAAGGTAAACTGAGAAGTTAGACCGGCCTGTTTATTAGTATCGTATTTTAAGAACAATTAAAACTTAATGTTGATGAAATTGTATAACTTGGAAGCTTCAGACTAAATTTACATGCTTTAAAGCTTGTTTTACTGTTTAAAGTGACAAAATTAAAGAGAATATAAAAAGGCGTTTTATATCATTATTTTATATAGATTTTAGATAGATTATATTTATTGGATATGGAAAATATTTACATATTATAATATCAACAATAAAATAAAAATTACAGCTAAAACTAAGTACTAAACAAAACAAAAATAAAAATACGAAAATAACAAATTAAAATTCGTCAAAGAATTCTTCAGCATCAATGCCGCTGTCCGCTGGAAACGTGCCCAGCAGACTGGCAGCATTGCCACGTTGAATGGCAATGCTTATTCTTTGCGCAAAGAAAAAGCCAGCCCGCTGGTCACGTGACGTTTCTGTCAAGCGTTTAGTTTAGCTAATGTTGTATAAGGTACCTTTACACTTTGCTTTTTTATCTACGTGTCTGTGTGTATCTGTGATGTTCATTTTAAAACTAAGTCATCAGATTAATAAATAGTAGCGAATTATAGTTACATTCATACTTAGTGTCACGTCACGCCTATTGTCTTGAAAGGGTTGGCAGAAGGATATTTTCTGGTTAATACTGAGGAAATCAAAACAAAAATACTATACTATACCTAACAAATGTACCGTGAAATTTATTTTATTCAAAAGAATGACTCCTCCCGTTTCACCTTGAGAAGTATATAAGAGGTTATTTCCCATGGTATTAGGCATTTGCATTTTATAATGAACGTATTTAGATCAAAAGCGATAATGTCGTGCTAACAATTTGATATATGTTGGTTCTGTGCTTTCTTTGTTTACTAAGACTATGATTGTAAAGACTCTTTGTGTGACTAATACTAATTAAATACTGTGAAGAAAACATTTATAAAGGGTTTAAATAAATACTTCGCAGTATCAATAACGAAGTATAGTGATAGTACTTTTGACTGGCCTGTTGGTCTAGTGGTTAGTGACCCTGACTGCTAAGCCGGAGGTCGTGGGTTCGATCCCCACCCAGGACAAATCTTTGTGTGATGAGCATAAAGCTTTGTTCTGTGTCTGGGTGTAATTTATCTATAATATGTATGTATTTACAAAAAAAAAAAAAATGTATTTAAGTAGTATATCAGTTGTTTAGTACCCATAACACAAGCAAATATAATTGCTTACTATGGGACTAGATGGCGCTGTGTGAATGTGGTAGAATATTATTATTATTATTACTTTTGAAAAAATAATTATGAGTACATACTTTTTCTTTTGAATTTTTATTGCTATTGTCTTAGGAATGGTAGCACGACCACCTGTTTTTGGTACCGAGATTTGAGATTTACAAAAGTTTAAATTTAAAAAAATAATAAGTTTCGCTTATAGTCTAACATTAGCGACTTCAACTATAATAGAGAAAGTTCTATATCTGTGTTCTGTGATCATTACTGTGTTTTTCATTTGAGATACATAGACCGTATATAAATGAAGCAATGGTGGCCGAATGGATAAGTGACCGGCATTCAAATCATGCAGTCCGGGTTCGATTATGACCGGCAGTACTAATGTGGATTTCACTTTGTGTAAATTATATAAATATACTATTCAATATACTTACCATCTGCTAACGGTGAAGGAAAACATCGGGAAGTAACCCGGTGACCCTAGAAGTAATTCTAAGCGTATGTCTCCTCCACGAAGCCACACTAGGCCAGCGTGTGACATGACCTAAACCCTCTCGGCTTAGATAGAGAGAAGATCCGAGCCCAGCAGTGGGACATTAATGAGTTGCTGATGTAGATAATAAATAATAATATAATAATAATATTCTACCACATTCACACAGCGCCATCTAGTCCCAAAGTAAGCAATTATATTTGCTTGTGTTATGGGTACTAAACAACTGATATACTACTTAAATACATTTTTTTTTGTGAATACATACATATTATAGATAAATTACACCCAGACACAGAACAAACCTTTATGCTCATCACACAAAGATGTGTCCTGGGTGGGGATCGAACCCACGACCTCCGGCTTAGCAGTCAGGGTCACTAACCACTAGACCAACAGGCCAGTCAAAAATAGACTGCGTATTTAGAATACCTAGTCTATTTACTATACAATCTATATTTTAACCAACTTAAAAATGAGATTATCGTTACGGTGTTGTTCTAAAGTGAAACAAGAAGTGAAACTGTGTTTCTAAAGCAAGTAAACAAATTATTTACAGTGATATGCATACGAGTAAACCAGAAATAAAATACATTTTTCATATGAAAAGCAAACAAATAGATACCTAACTCAAATATCTCCTCTTTTAACATGATCCTGAACCCGACTGACAGCATGTAGATGTAATACGTCTGCCAAATACACCAAAAAGGCAGCCCGATGTTATCATAATAACATATTTGGGAAAAAGTCAAGTAGGTAAGTACTGAAGCGTGATTCAGAATGGGTCGTTTTTATCTCGCTTATTTACTTTATCATAAACATTACTTGGATAAATATTTATATCTACTATTATATAAATTGTGCTATTATTATAAGTGATATTTCGAGTTATTATCGTTGACTTATAAAAAAGCAAAGACGCACACTCAGTCGTCAAAAACTGGCTAAGAGCGTGTTGAACCATGCTCTGTGTTGGGTTCCGCAGCAAAAGAGCATAGCGCTTACGTCCTTTGTTGAGCAGCGAACTTTTTATAAGGCATATATGGCAATAACTCACGGTATATTAAATCGTATTAAAAAACATTTTCGTTGGCAGTATTTATAAACTATTATTATATATTATCTTTGCCTTTTTTTAAATTTTTAGCTTTTAATGTTATTCTACAAATAATTTTCGGAGCGATTATTCCGAAATTTTAATATTCCGCTACGTCTTTAAAACAGTCTGTTTCAAGATAGACCAAGACTACAGTTTCACTATTTACAGTCCAAATGAAATACTTACAAGAAAATCTTACTAATAGTCCAATCATTTAAGCTTAAATTAGGTAAGAATCTCGGAATTCGAGATACCCAGCTGTAAATCTGTAAATGCACAATGTTTATTGACACCCTAAAAGTTGTCTCAAAACCTACATAATTATGGTAGGGTGTGCGTAACTATTAAATTTCAAGGTCAAAGTTCACAAAAATCGCTTTTTTTGTAAATATCTTCATATGCTATTTGTATTTTTATCAATATTGTAGAATACAAAATTCTCTACAAATTTTGTTTACAAAATCTGTTTATACGGTGAACCGTTTTATAATTTATAAATATGAAAGTTAATAAATGCGAATGTTAGGATGGATGAATAGATTTTTGTTACTGACAACGTAAAAACGTCTGAAAGAATCTGCGTAAAATTTAGCACACTGGTAGATTACACACAGATTAGACACAGATAGTCTGGAATAGCACGTAGGCTACTATTTACCCACATAACACGCGAGCGGAGCCGCGGGGAGCTAGTAATATATAAAATCTATTTCAATTTCCAATAATTAGATCACGATATCATTCGGTACTATGCTTGGTGGGATGGAAACATTATCTTTCCACTAATTAGTTGACCGGAAACCTAAACCTATGTTAGACGTAGATTGATTAAACCTAAAGGTAAAAGCCGGTCCCAAAAACAAATCAACTCTGATTAATGCCGAGATAAACGAAGTAGATATAGTAATTAAGGACGTCCTCTAATTGAGGTTTTTTCTACACTAATAGTTGGTATAAAGCGGTTGTGTGATAAGAGTTTACACGCCATTGTGAAGAGCTGTTAAACTACGTTATATAAGACACTGCTGTCCCTCGCCCATCCCCGTATTTATATTTATAAATCCTTAAAATATAATACGTCACGATGGATTTTTGCTGTCAGTGGAGATTTATGCTGTCAGTGGTATTTTACCGTTGCGTTAATTATAAATAAATAAATAAATAGAACTGAGCAACCCATTAAGTCCCACAGCTGGGCTCGAGTTTTCTCTCCTCTAACTAGAGAGCTGGGAGGGTTTAGGCCATAATCCACTCACGCTGGCCTAGTGCGGGTTGGTGGATCAGACATATTCATAGAATTTTCTCTAGGGTATGTGGGTTTCCTCACGATGTTTTCCTTCACCGTTAGCAGATGGTAACTCACTTGACTAGTACATATAAATTCCACAAAGTGGAATCCACATTGGTACTGCCGGTCGGGATCGAACTCGGACCGCGTGATTTGCACGCCGGTCCCTTATCCATTCACGAAGGAACTGCGTTGAAACAAAATTAAATATGTTATCTTGTCGCGAAAATTTTAAAGTTTTTAAAAACGGATTAGCTGAATACTTCTTTAGTACTACGAGAATAAAGTGCACTCAAACATTTCATATTAAAAATATTTACTTACTACGTACTTATATCAAAGCATAAAGGATTATATTGTAGTTTGTGTACGAACTCGAAATAAAATATTTTACTCAACTGCATTTAGAAGGACAGACGTTTCCTTAAAATAAATATGAGATACAAAGTCTAGTCAAATGCATTGCAGCAACAAATATCAAATAACGCTGTTATGATGCATGATATTATTTCCCCAGAGTATTCTTTGAGTTTAACCATTTGAGTTGATATTACATTTTGTAAAGATAGACTTATCTATACTAATATTATAAAGCTGAAGAGTGTGTTTGTTTGAACGTTAGGATTTCAGGAACTACTGGTCCGATTTGAATAAATCTTTTAGTGTTAGATAGCCCATTTATAAAGAAAGGCTATATAACATCACACTATGGCCAATAGGAGCAGAGCAGTGGATAAATAAGAATAAATAAGGCGAAGCCCCGCGCGACTTCTAGTATTCCTTTAGATTATATGGCTATGGGAGTAGCTTTCTATATAAAGTTTTCACTACATACAGTACTTATAGCCAGCAGCCTTAGCCAATTGTAAGCTCTGGAGACTACCATCATGTATACAGAAACCTAACCATAACTTTGGTCTGGTCTATTCAGCGATCACTCAAGCACACAGCTCCTCGTATGTACTCTATTTATCCATTAGTACTTACCGCATCTCTCCCAAGGTATCAAATTTTGTAGGAAAATACCTATTGATGTAAATAACTAAAGTACTATACCTCAAAGTGGTTTTCCATTGGCGGTTTTAGTTCATTGATTAACATTATCATATTCTATGAACGATTTTGCTCATTACGTTGTTTGTAGTTAGGCTACATTAGATTAAATACAGTTTGTTCTGATTTGCTATCTAATAATAGAAAGAAAGACAGAATAATTTATTTCTCAGAACATAGTAATACATAATCTTAGATGATGAGTTGTTTTTGGCTCTTATGTTTACCATCTGTGGTGTACAAATAATTTAAATTAAACACATTAAATGCTAAGTACTTTTGATACTATAGGCTGGCACGGCCCCCTTTGTGCAATAAATGAAGTTTATCAGATACTTATGACAATAGAAACAAAACCAGACTGCATATAAATAGTTCCAAAAAATAAAACTTAATAAACTGGAAAAAGATGATTTTGGAGGTGATTTTAAATGTCCTGCTGTGGAACATGAATTCTACAAATAGTAGCCTGAGGGACTACTCCAAATATAGACACAATCAAAAATAAAATCTCGAACATTTGATAGACTGTCACCGTGGCGCAGTGGTTAAAGTGGTCGCCTCGCCACTACATCGCCGTGTTGGGTGACGTGGGTTCGATTCCCACACGAGACAAATATTTGTGTGATTCATAGATATTTGTTTCTAGTCTGGGTGTACTTTGTGTCCGTTAGTTTCATGTTTGTAAAGCTCCCCGCGACAGAGGGCTTGTTCCCTAGTGCGGGCGTTGTCTTTTAAAAGAAAAGAAAATAATAGTCGATTAATATTGAAATTCGAAGTTGAAAACACGTGACAAAAATAAATCGATACTATCAAAACTAAAATCAAACTCGTGATAATGGCGTAACATCATAAAAAGTAATAGTATCTTTCACAGACTGATAGTACACATATGTCATCCATCGAAAAAGTATGCCACATAAAAATTTGATTTATACCATAGGTACCTCTCTGCTATACCCGGAAAGAGAAAAAGTTATGGGATGAAGATGATATATACCGTTTGTAACAAATGATATAGGGTATAACTACAGAACTGTTTCCATTCGAAGGTCTCCATAAGTATTATCCGAGCAATTTGAGATAATATGCAGCTTGTATTTTTTTTGTGTCTGTTCATTGACTTATATAATATTATTTATTATAGTTATGAGCAGCATTTTGGGCAAAAAAAATATTTCACGTGGTAATTTAGAGGTTTGAACTTGTTTGAATGAAAATTTTATTTTTTCAGCTTGTATTATAAAAACACATTAATATATTTAATTTTATTTTCTAGTACCTAGTTCTAGTACCATTATTTGAAAGAATATAAATAAGTTTCAACTTTTAGAAAATAAATGATCAAAATGAATAATTAATTGTCTTCGAGAACATTTTAAAAATGTTTGTTATCTATAGTTAATTAATAAGTTTAGTTTTATTTAATTTAAATTAATAATTTTCTTTTGTTTGTTTGAACTTCGTATCTTATATTTTTAAATAACAACTGAAAAATGCAGTGAAAAGGGAACAAAGGGTTCCAAAATGATAGAAATCGCATAAAAATCTAATAAAAGATAAATCTTTGTACTTGTCGGCTTTTTCTCGCTTCGGCTATGATTTATGTTCGAATCTTGACTTTTTGTCCCCCTCTAACTTTACACTAAGGTAACTTAACATTTTTATTTCGGTTTTTGTCGAGTGTTTTTGATAGTCTTTTCTTAGATTTGTCTCATATTTTTTGGAATGAAAATTCTCAGTGAGAGTATCACAGAGTATTTTAAAATAAGTAAAGTAGATGATCATTTTCCATCACAATTTTAATTGACGAAACAGAATTTTTCATTTTATTACTACTTAATATTAGAAAGGTGCCCAACAAATTGCAACGGAAATGAAGTAAAGTTTTTGTAACAAACCTAAGACCAAAAGCTATTTTCAATCAAAGATAAATATCGCATTTATCCTCGTTTGTATAAAAACCATAAACTCCACAACATAAATCTGTAGGTAAGATAAGGTTCAAACATTAATGGTACATAAATACACCAAGAGGCAACAATTTCTATGCATGTAAGTTGTTTGAGTAGGACATTGATTTAGCGCGCGAACGTGATTAGAATCTTGCACTCGCAAGAACTACTTGCAATTGAATCAAACTTTCTTTGGATTTCTGTAATATATTTTATGCATGTTTTTGTAAAAATATTATCCCTATTTCATGGGACCAAACATAGCTGGTGAATGGGTGTCATCTACCTCTGCCTACTCGTTGGGTGATGTTTGTTGTGTGCTATGTATAAGTAAAAATATAATAATTTGAATTTGAGCGATGGTGGCTGAATGGATAAGGGACCGACGGCGTGCAAATCACGCGGTCCGAGTTCGATCCTGACCGGCAGTACCAATGTGGATTCCACTTTGTGGAATTTATATGTACTAGTCAAGTGACTTACCATCTGCTAACGGTGAAGGAAGACATCGTGAGGAAACCCACATACCCTAGAAGAAATTATATGAGTATGTCTGATCCACCAACCCGCACCAGGCCAGCGTGAGTGGATAATGGCCTAAACCCTCTCAGCTCTCTAGTTAGAGAAGAGGAGACCCGAGCCCAGCAGTGGGATTTAATGGGTTGTTGATGATGAAGATATTTTGACCTGGCCAAATTTAGCTTTATACCAGCCGTAGGACGTTCACATTAGACAATATTGGACATAGGTCTTCACAAGATATTTTCAATTTGACGGGTTGTATACACCTTGTATTCAGCGCTAAATAGCGTATAAAGCGGTCGGTGGGGTGAACTTCCTGCAGCATTGTTTTCTGAGCGCATGGCAAACGTGGTTTAAAGAGAGCTATCCTCTCTAGGTAGGCAGCGGCTTGGCTGTGCCAACATACATGAGCGGCGGTAACCGCATACCATCAGGGTGCTAAGTCTGCTAATTTATAAATGGATCAATTGAATGATAAAATAATTTCTCAATATGTTGCTCATCTGAATAAAAAAAAAAGAGAAAACACTTTATCAGTTATATTCATGATTAAATAAAATATCAGTCCAGAAACGAATAGCTTACTAAAAATAAATATTTACTTTCAAAAAACATATTACCAACATTAAAAATTCCAACGTATTTCGGCCCCGGCTCTGACATAAATATGTCTTGAATTTGCGTTTGCTAAATACTGGGTCTAAACAAGCTAGTCCAATTACTGGAGCCTTATTCAACATTTTTGATGTTGGCGAACGCGAAAAAGCAAGTGCCGAAATTAGGTAAGGCTCTAGTATCCTTGGCCGTGATTAAAGCTATCTTACATTATCGCCGGCAAAATCCCTGAATCACCACGGCAAAGGGTCTTCATTATCAGGCAGTTTAAGATAAGAGAGGTAGCGGTTGAAATTATTTACTGTTAACATGTAATAATAAAATTTAATGGTATGGTGGCTGAAGGAGGTCTATTTGAACGGCTAGTAACACATTTATTTTAGATTGCTTTTTATATAATTGCGGTTTAATTATATGTATGCATCCGTTGCATCAAACCTTTTCTCCTGAAGGCGTAGGCAGAGGTGTATTGCAGCCACATTTGACCAGCTATGTTCGGTTCCATGAAATGGGGGTGAATCTATTGGCATTAACCAGAAACATCCCGTATTCCAGACTGTTACTAGGAATTTCGTGATAGAAAAACCCAATTCTATTTTAGTCCGTCTCAGAAATGTATTCCAAGACACAAGTATGTTACAAAAAATATCTTGATCAACTAGACTAGCACTATTCTGAAAAACTATGTTTCGTTCATATCGTTTCCATCTTTTCCGTTCTACCAATAGCAGTGTAACTGAGGCCGTTCCCGCGCAGCTCACCGCTGCACTGTGACCGAATCCTAAACTCAATGCGAGCATTTGATTAAGTCGTCAATTTTATAGATGAGAGTAGATGTCACGTGTTAACTATTTTGACCACAACTATTTACGACAGTCACTATTAATTAATTATTTATCATAAATAAAAAATATTTATTATTCGCTTTCTGTCTATAACTTAAATGTATCGTCACCCTTCCCTTGCAGATCTTTACGATGGAAATATTCTAAGTTGACTTGCATTTTTGTACTTCAGATTTAGGTGGTTTATGCTGATCTATAATATCTAGTTTATGCTGTGCTATTTGTAATTTTAAACATAAAAGTTCAACTCTCAAGGACTATAAATCATAAATGTCAATAATAATTTGTATTGTATTTGTATTACAATAATAATTGTAATATACGATAATAGCTTTATTTCTGAGAATAATATTATATTGAAAAAAAAATGTATACTGAGAAACAATCAAATGATTTTAATAACCATTTTTAATCAAAAAGATGTAAAATACTCCGACACCCGAGACCGAGTGCTATCACTTCATTCAAAATTGTTTTTCATGGAAAAGCAAATGTATTTTTAAATTCTACTTTATATTTTCTTGACCTTTTCGACAATGCTGATATCAAATAATATCGTGTCAACTCCTAACCACAAACAACAAACTTTAAGACTATTTTAAAATGTTTTGTCGAAGAAATTGGAAATACTTTTCACATTTTACGGCTGAGCTGTAAGAAAGGAGTCGCTTAGACGATCCAGCTAGTTTGGTAACGCAACAAAAGGGCCAAATTATTTGGAAAATGTCAAAGTAATTTACTGTGGCACAATCATTCTTGTTTCATGTTGACAAGGAGGCTGAAATATAGGAAATCAAGAACCCTTATTTTCTTTCAAGAGAATGAAATATTAAAGAGGGAAGTATAAAAATGTAAGCAGAATTTATACTTGCCATTGAGTACAGCAAAATATAAATAGACAATGCCAAAAATCAAAGAGTTGAAATGGGTCTTTTGGCAATTCACACTGCGAGCCGATTAGACAGTGTGAATCAGGATAAGGAAAGATCCCTTTTTAAAGTCTGTGGATTATTGCCTAAACACTCAGCTCTTCAGATAGAGGAGAAGAGATCTGAGCCCAGCAGAACAGGGTATAAAAAAAAGAGTTGCTGATGATGATGATGACTTCTGCTGTCATGCAACGCGAACGTTTAAAAATATATTGTTTTCTAATACTCAATTTTCATGATATTTTTGTATTCAAACATATTTAACAACAATGATCACAACACATTATTATCTAATACAGAAGCTATTGTCAATTTGTTTTTTTTTAATTCCATCTTTTTTTTCCAATTGTCAAGTCTTTTTGTTCGTGAAATTGAGAGCCTTTGTTGTTGTAAATTTGGATCGGACTTAATTAACTCCCGCTGGGTCCGCTGTGTTCAGTTTTTGCGTCGTCAGCAACTCCTATTAGGTGTGTGGTATTGGGTCAACAGGTCAAGAATGTTGGACCCTTTCTACTTTCGTAGGTTTAATGAATGTGGGTAGATCGTGTCTATCGGATTTTGTATTAATTCGATATTGATCAGTGTCTTGTAGGCCTACTGTGAATGTGCCACAGTTAGGAGTTTTGCATGAAGTTGTGTATAGAATTTTTTTAATTTAATTTATTGTTTAAATATATTCGGATTCTAAAACATCGAAACTTCGTTGAAAGGTAAGATTACTGAAAGTTCATCTTCCTAATTTGTTTAACGGTGGGCGCGTGTGGTAGGCGTTTTGTTGCAGGTTTATTACAAATGAGTTAGCAATAAATTAAATGTTTAAAATATGTAAAGCTGTTAGGGTTGGTGTCATTGTTAATGCTATTATTGCGGCTTTGATTGAGAATTATTAATGAAACATTAAATATTACTAAAATAAAAGGTTAATTTCCAAAATTATATAAATTTATATTTACACAGCGCTATTCGAGCAATAATGACGTCACAAGGAGAGCGTTACTGGGCTTCAAATGCTATTAATTATGAGATTATAATAAAAAGATTTAGTTACACTTCATATTTATTCGTGTCATATATCTACCAATATCAGAGCAATTTCAATTATAGACAGACTTATTGACAGTTATTACCAAAATATTTTTTTCGAAATTTCGTGATTATGTATTATTTTAGGATATAAATAAAACTTATTTGATTGTTATACTCTCTAAATAGAATATTTAAACAGACGTTACATTAAAATATTAAGTATTAAAAGTTTGCGAAGTAACTTAGACCCAATAATAAACTTAAACCAAAAATTGACCGCGTAATTCCGTCCCAATTAATAAAAATATTTTTGGCAAAAGTGCTAAATTAAATTTTCGCCGGCGCAAATATTTGCAGTTTGTTGAAGATTTTGGCTTACAACTTTATAAAGTTATGCTACTAAAAACTAGGATAGGGAACTTAACGAGAGCTTGGGACTGCATACTTGAATTTGTTGAAGAACCCTTTGGATGCCTAAAAATGCAAGTTTAAAAAAAAGGTTTTACTCCACATTTTCTTTTTGATGACACTTCAATTATCACTTGCCGGTCGCACTTGGACGGCGTTATATCTACAGGAATCTCATATTTTAATGCGAACCCCTTTTCTGTGTAAAAATAATTTTGATGAAATGCCGTTTTATTATAAAAGCTCTGGAAATAATTTTAAATCAGAAATTTAGGTCAGATGAAATTATACGGCTAAGGTATGAGATATTTTATGTTACACGATATAAAAACTATAAAATATGACTTTCATTTCATCGACAGTGAATAAAATAAGTAATAAAATATAATAATAATATATTAATTCTACATTTCAAGAGAGGAAAGTCATCATACCTATAATTCTGTTTTGTTAATAATAATATTATTAGTAGCAAAAGCAAATCAAACACATTTTTCAAAAGACTGAGACACCATGGTACCTATAATACATTTAAAACAGTACCTAAGCATACCATCAGCTTTAGGGACAGGTTACTAGAGGTACCACTAAAAAGATCAAAGACAATATTTTTTGCATTTTTATTACAGAATCTTATCGTCAAAAGTACCATCATCTACATAAATAAATTGCTTCAACCCGAAATACCTCGTTTATATCTTAATAATTTGTAGAACAGTACATTCCTGAATTACAAGGATTGGACAGATTTATTTTTAGCTTAGTGCGTCCCGAATAATTGATGATTATTGATTATTGATAATAATTTATTGAGATTGATGATTTATAAATTATGTGTTATTGACATTTCTACTTTTTCTTTTTCACTATATTTATTAGTTGTACGCTTATTATCTTGTGACATTTTATATTAAATAATTTAATTAATTGAATTTATAATGTAAAGTTGACTGGCCTGTTGGTCTAGTGGTTGGTGACCCTGACTGCTAAGCCGGAGGTCGTGGGTTCGATCCCCACCCAGGACAAATCTTTGTGTGATGAGCATAAAAGTTTGTTCTGTGTCTGGGTGTAATTTATCTATAATATGTATGTATTTAAAAAAAAATGTATTTAAGTAGTATATCAGTTGTTTAGTATAACACAAGCAAATATAATTGCTTACTTTGGGACTAGATGGCGCTGTGTGAAAGTGGTAGAATATTATTATTATAAAGTAATTTAAAAAAAAATATATGTAATTATTTTCAAACACAATGTAAAAATTGTTATTGTATAAATGAATATGAATAAGCTTTTTATTATGACAAACATATTATTATACTAACACTTACTTGAAAAATACTGAAAATAATGAGAAAACCGATTCTGAAGAAGTAGATGGCGTGGATATAGTTTTAAATCAATAAAAATCTGTTCAACCAAAAAAGAATAATTAAACTATAACACTAAATTCCCTCCGCAATATTTGAAGGAGCCGCATGCCCAGCAGTGGGACGTTTGTGGGTTGTAATGATGATCAATAGTTTTTTTTTTTAAACTAAACTTCACTCTCTTTCTTATTTATGAGTTTCACTCTTGTCTTGAAATTACTCCGCCAATTTGTTCTCACCCCAGCGACAGCCAACGCATTGCATACATCAATTTTATGCGCAATGAACCCAAGTTGAGTTGAATGTATAGGAAAATTTATTATAAATAAACTAACAAAATCGGATATGTGACAATATAAAGCTTGAAAATCTAAAAGTAGCGAGTAACTCGTAGTACCGCTTCAATGAGAGCCAACGCCGAGTCATTCTAATCGGGTTAACTCCTCTTTTTATGTGAACGAAGTTACGGCTCGATAACCATTGAATTGAAATTGAATAGGTTGACTATCCTATCCTTATTCAACTATTCAAGTTCCTACTACTATTATAAGCCCAATAGGGATACTTACGGATAGTCGTGAGGTTGGATTGATGGATTTTCGTTACTCTGTCACTTAAAATCTAGAGAATTGATTTTTATGAGACTTTGTATATATATATATATATAGATTAATACAGTGTTATTTTGAATACTTGGTAAGTAGTAGTGCTGCACAAAATGTCTTGTGTTCAATTCCCTGCTTGGGTAAAACACAGAGTCTATTATTTTGGATCACTCATATTCAACACTAGCTGTGAAATCTCCTGTGACTTAGTTCGCGTGGTATTTCATAGATTTTGTTTCAGGGAACACATTTTTATTTCCAAAATCAAAGTAGCCTAAGTTATTATTTGTAATTAAAAAATCCCGATTTCAACGGGATTTTTACTTTAGTAGTTTCGAAATTTACCTTAAACAGACAGCCAAAATTTTACAACTTATGTTTTTGTTATAAGTAACGTAGGTACATACTACTTGACTGGCCTGTTGGTCTACTCGCCAGGTGGCGCTGTTAAGTAAACATTGCTCAGTGATTGTGCTCGTGATAAAAATATTTAAATATAGTAAACAACAATCTTCTCTGAACTTTAACATTACCACAGTGACAAAAGTGATACAAATACCACGTACAAGTGTTATCTCGTAAAACTACACAGAAATAGTGACAAAAACATTGAACATTTATGTGACGAAGTACCTTGGACTTAAATCACAAAAACAACATTTGTAGTGCTCAAAACCCCGAGATCGAACATTAAATATCAAAGGTACGCATTACACTGAATTAAACGATTCCTATACTGACAAATATTTATGCAAGATGACAAAATAAACAATTTATGGAGCCGTTATGAAAAATATTTTAAATTAATGACATACAAACTAGCGCACCAGTGGAGAATAGTAACATTAGGTAGCCAAACACTGCCATCTAGCGTTAAGTAGCACAACTATGAAATCATCGATCATACGAACAAGTTTTTAGAATTTAACAATAGGTGGCGCTCTCTTAATAAATTATGGATAATAACGTCACTATTCGTAAGCATCGCAGAACTAGTTCACTTAATGACATATCGACTACAAATTCTACATTATTCGACACGAGTATGTTAAGTCTAAAAGATTCGGTACTTAACAGCAGCCAAACTATAGAAGATTTACAAGAAAAACTACAAGAAATGTCGAATAATATTGAAATAGCTCATGCAGAAATAGAAAACCTGAATTATGAGAACGAGCAACTGAAATCGGATTTACAAAAATGCAATAAATTAATAGAAACATACAAGAAAATTAACTCTACTGACATTATAAATATGACACCTCTATCTGGACGAAAAAGAAAGATGAAACTTGCAAATAGAAACCTAACGCCTTCAAAGCCCAAGGAGCTACGATTTAAACAAAAAGAAAATGAGCTTTCAATAAAAAAATCTACACCAATTACACTAATTAATAAAACTCCTGAAACAATAAATAAACAAAGTGTATCAAATACGCCACACAACTCGAACAACATGGCAAATAAAAAACTAGAAGAAAATATTCTAAGTCCTACAAATACACCTCAAAAGGAAACTAGAGAAGTAGAAAAACTAAATAAGCAGCCCGCACCGAAAAATAAGCCAAAAATGTGTATTTTGAGCACAAATAAGAAAAATAAAATATTAAACATTGCTGAGGCAACATACCCAAATGTGGAGATATGTCATTATCTCACACCAAATTGTAACATTCAAAATCTTATTTCAAATATTCACAAAAAAAAAATGTAAATTTTACCATGGATGATTACTGTGTTATTATGATTGGTCACGAAGACTTTCAGAAAACAAATAATTATTTTGATGTTATATTAAACATTCGGGAAACATTGTCAATTATCCAACACACTAATATAATAATATGTTTACCTACCTACAAATTCGACTGCTATAGTGTAATGTTTAACTGGAGAGTAGAGACTTTTAACAATCTACTTTATCTTGACGTACATACTCACCAGTACGCCTATCTGTTTGACTCCAACTTAGACCTATCATGCGATTACACCATGTTTTCAAAGTACAGTGGCCACATTAATAATTATGGTATGAAAAATATTTTTGACAATTTAAAATATTATGTTTTTAATTATTGTTACGTAGACGAAAATGAGCTATTAACTGATTGCAAGCGTATTAATACACAAAATAGTAAAAATTGTGATGAGGTAAATAATAATCTTTTTCGTTTGTAAATATTTATATATATTACATCAAAATATAGCCGGCCTACTCTCTAAATCAGACTCACTCACTGTTTGTCTTAATGAGCTATTAGACAAAAAGAAGTCTGTCGACGTAATCTGTATTACGGAACACTTTATGATGACAGGTTATGAAGCTCACCTCGATATACCAAATTATTATTTAGCTGCTTGTTATTGTAGACCAAATAGTAAAAGAGGTGGAGCATGTATACTCTCAAAAATAGGGATTCGCTCAAAGGAATTAATGGAGGTTACTAAATTTACGCAAATGAGTACTTTTGAATGCTGTGCGATAGAACTTCTAGACTATAAAATAGCGATTATTTGTATCTACAGGACACCAAAACCGGGGAACCTTAACATATTTTTTCAAAAATTATATCAATTATTGTTAGAGTTAAGTAAAACAAATAAGTTTACGAATATTGTTATGGCGGGTGACTTTAATATCGATATTATGAAAAGGAACAGTGTGACAACTGAATTTAAATGCTTGCTGTCTAACTGTAATTTGAAATTGGCCTTTAACAAACCGACACGTTTAAAAAGTCAAACTTGCATTGACAACATAGCACACAATTTCCATAGGCCATGTAAAACTGAAATTGTAGAGTTTGCTCTATCTGACCACACAGCTCAATTATTGGAATGCCCAGTTAACTATAAATGTGTTCTCAAGTATTGGCGTAAAAAAGTACGGGATTATTCTAAAGAAAATATACGTAAATTTAAAAACTGCTTACAAAACTTAAGTTTTGCGGAAATTTATGAAGTAGATAACGTAAATGAAGCCTATGATCTATTTATAAAGCAGTTTAAATTATTTTATGACCTATGTTTTCCTAAACGCATGGTTACAATAAACACTAACCAGAAACCAAAATGGATATCCCAAGGCGTTAAAATATGTAGTAAGAAAAAACGACGTCTTTTATGGACATACCGACATAGTCGTACACAAATTAATTACTTAAACTTTAGAAACTATAATAAGCTATTTAAAAAAATTATATCCTTGACAAAACGAGCTCAAAACTGTTACAAAATAAAGACATCCGAAAATAAGACCAAGGCTACATGGCAAATCATTAATGACAAAAAATATAATATACCTAAAGATGACATACAGAAAATAAAACTTGACAATAACTATATTACTGACCCTTTGACGATAGCGAATACTTTTAATAATTATTTTATTGACAAAGTTATACCATTGCAAGGATACGGAAGGAAAGTAACATCTCACATAGAAACCAGGAAAGACTCAATGTTTATGTACCCAAGTACACCTCTGAACATATTAAATATAATAAAAAGTCTTAAAAACACTAAAAGCGTGGGTCAAGATGAGATAGCTACATATATAATCAAATCAGTGGGCCATCTTATATGTCATCATCTTAGCCATATCCTAAACTTATGTATAAGTCATGGTGTCTTTCCGGAAAGTTTAAAAACGTCAGTCATTAAACCATTGCATAAAAAGGAAAATAAGGATCACATAAATAATTATAGGCCAATTGCACTTTTATCAATAATGTCAAAAATCTTTGAAAAGTACATCTACAAGCAAATATATCAATACTTTGAATCAAAATCGCTTTTGTGTCACCAACAAAAGGGTTTTAGACAAAATAAAACTATAAATATGGCTATATATGACTTTCTTCTGAACATAATGACCAATATTGATAAAAGGACACCTGTGTGCGCTATATATTGTGACATGACCCAGGCCTTTGACTATGTAGATTACAATATATTAAAGGACAAGCTAGAGTGCTACGGTATAAGGGGAAACGTCCTAAAACTTCTAGAATCTTATTTGATAGATAGAAAACAAGTAACAGTTATTTCAAGACTAAACAATAAGACAAAAACAGAGGTATATTATACATCTAGTGAGCGTCAAATTAGGTTTGGCGTCCCACAAGGCAGTGTGATCGGGCCTTTACTATTCATCATCTACATAAACGACTTACCCGCCTCTACTAATCAACCAATGACACTTTTTGCTGACGATAGTACTTTGACAATAACATGTAAAAACCCTGACTCTTATGAAAATGACATTAGTAATTCTTTGACATCGATAATTTCTTGGTTGAATAATAATAATTTAAAAATAAATTTAAATAAAACACATATAATGCATTTTAGCCAACGCGCAGGTACGTTTCCACAAATGAATATTATTTGTAATAATACACAAATAAAGGAAGTAGACAGCTCTAAATTTCTGGGGTTAATGATTGATAAAAAATTGAATTGGAAGGACCACATTGAGTATATTAGTAATAGATTAAGTCAATCCTCCTACGCACTCTACAAACTGGCTCCAACGGTAAACGTAGACACACTACTTACGGCGTATCACGGACTAGTAGCTTCCATCTTAAGATATGGAATAATCTTTTGGGGCAATTCAACAGACAAAACGTTAGCATTTAAACTCCAAAAACGATGTATCCGTTCTATGTTTGGTCTCAAAGTAACAGATAGTTGTCAACCATATTTCCGAGAGCATAATATCTTAACGTTACCCTCCTTATATATTTTTGAAGTATGTCTTTTTGTAAAAAATAACTTGCAATTATTTCCACGTCTAGCTGACACTGTTCAACGTAACAGGCGAGACAATAATCGGCTACGTATGCACAGCGCAAAAACTGCTCATTTGGGTAATAGTTTATTTTGTATGGCACCTAAAATTTATAATAGGCTGCCAAAACATCTCAAAATATTAGATGTTAACAGTTTTAAGAGTGGGGCCAGGGAAATGTTGGTCAAAAAATGTTATTACCACATTAACGACTACCTAAATGATAAATTCTTATAATTCACAATTACTATGACATCATTAATTATTATATCTAGTACTTATGACATTGCAATTTATACTGATCTGACATCTTTATTATTATTACTAATTTGTTTATCTTTAATTTTTAATTTTTTTTTTTTTTTTTTTCTCTGACATTTCAACTGGTGACATACTCTTTAAATTTATTAATTGTATACCTATATTATTTGCATGATAATACATTATTTAATTATATTTGTACGCCAAGTATGGCAAAACATGTTGATACAAAACATTAATATATTATCTTTTACTCGATGTATCTCCTGTAAATGACACATGTTTTGAGCAAATAAATATATCTTATCTTATCTTATCTTATCTAGTGGTTAGTGACCCTGACTGCTAAGCTGGAGGTTGTGGATTCGATCCCCACCCAGGACAAATCTTTGTGTGATGAGCATAAAGGTTTGTTCTGAAAAAAAATGTATTTAAGTAGTAGGTATATCAGTTGTTTAGTACCCATAACACAAGCAAATATAATTGCTTACTGTGGTACTAGATGGCGCTGTGTGAATGTGGTAGAATATTATTATTATTATACTTTGATATACTTACCTACTTTAAAATGCTGTTATTTTTGTTTTACAAACAGATTCTTCAAATTTATTTATTTGTATAAATGTTTTAGATCCGTGCTATAATTATTCCTTTCCTAATTCACCCATTATTCATCTGCTAACAATTTAAGGGCAAATATTATCGATACAGTGAATTCGAATCACGCATCCAATACCGATTTAGGTGTAGGCTTTGAATATAAAACAGCACGTGGTATTTACACTGATTAACCTGAGCTTTAGGACGTAGGCCAACTGCGAAGCAATTCTCGGATAACTACCCACATCTGCCGCTATTATGCTAATGGAGGAAGTTTTCGTCCAACTGAGTAAAAAGGGGCAAGTTTGAAAGCTTGAAGTAATTTTAGTTTGTGGAAAATCGAGATGGTATGAGTTTTGCGTGTGTTGAAAGTGGTTGAAAGTGATGCTGTATGTATACATTTTGATTTGAAGTAACTAATCCCGTATTTAAATTTATGAAATTTTGATTAATAGAGACTAATCTTGGCATTCTATTGATTTACAGTACGTGTACTGGGTCTATTGTGTGGTAGAGTGAGAAAAACTTGCGATTTCTGGAATTGATTCAAGGGATCCTTTTCTGTGTAAATTATATAAATAATAGAGCGTAAAAATTGAATTGTATTTTAAGTTAAATCATGCAGTATACTTAAAATTCACTATAAAAATCCTAGTGAATAATAAACAGATTTATTGATTTATTAAGGAAAATTCGAAACAAACCCTATACCAACTCGTCTGGCCAGCGTGGTATAGTAGGCTAAATTCCCTCCAGATTTTATGGAGGAGACCCGGGCCTAGCAGTGTGACGTTTATGGACAGAAAATGAAAAAAAAAACAGATTTATCTTCGTGTATGATAAAAAGCTAAAACTTGCTTCCTTAGCCTGTCTGCAAAATAATATGAAAATAAGGTTTCTAACCTTATTTGATGACAATATTGGGAAAACTATGAAGAATTACATTTATCTATCGAGGGATTCAGAATAAATCTTAGCAGATCATTGCCCTAAGATATACTCAGCCAACCAGAATAAACACCACTTCAACTAACACACGTAATGAACAAGTAACGAAATTAAGGCTAGCCGTATAAAGGCAAAAATCTTAGAGCGTAACGATTTCCAAATAATTGAATAAACTGTACGACCTTTACTTTACACATTGTCGTCATTCGTCTAGACACACAATTATACTACTGTTGATTAAATATAACTAATTCAATTGGAATTTGCGCAGGACACAGCTCGTATAACTGATGGCCGATGGGGGAAAAAGGTTCTCTCGAGTGGTGGTCACGTATTGGAAGGCGTAGGACGGCCCTCCACCAGATGGACCGACGACCTGGTCAGGGTTGCGGGCGGCCGTGTGGACGTCGTTGGGTTGATATGATAATTTTTTTTTTATTGCCTGAAGTGGTAGACGAGCAAGCGGCCCAACTGATGGTAAGTGGTTACCGCCGCTCATGGACGTTGGCAATGTTAGGGGCACAGCCAAGCCGCTGCCTACCTTAGGAGAATAGCTCTCTTTAAACCTCGTTTGAAGAAGGACATGTCATAGCGCTCAGGAAACACCGCTGTAGGAAGTTCATCCCAGAGCTTGCACGTACGTGGGAGGAATGATCGGTGGAACCTTACCTTATTATGATGATGATGATGAGTTGGAATTCCTTGGAAAAATATATCTATTTTATACTATTTAAGGTACTTGTATATATACACAATTTTTCATTGTTCACTTTTAGGAAACGATGACTTCCCGATTCATACTGGTGGGGACAAAGGGGACTAATGAAGCAGGGTATAAGACAAACGCAGCATTTCACATTACTGTGAGAAAAGTAATAGTATTTCTATAAATATTACAATGACATGGGCTAAATCTCACCCGATAAATTATGCGCTGCCGTGAGTCATGCTATTGAAGCCTTGTGAAAGTTAATAACCTATTGTGCATAGTAAAATGCATAACATTTTACTAACTAAATTTAAGTAAATCATACCGGTTATACATCGTCGACCAATTATAAAATGAAAGACTAAAATTGAAAATTTCATACAATTTGATGCGTCCCTAATTTGCAAATTGCAATACATTTGGCAAATATTGTATCCGGATAGGAAATGCCTGTACCTAATCCCAGCGGTCACGCAAACTACGGTTAGCTTCGTACTGCAGCGAATTATGCCAGTTTGTTGATTTTGTTTTTTGTGTATAGTCGTTTGAATATTGTACTATTATTTTAATTTTATTACTAAGAATTGAGGTTCACCTGTAATTGTATTTGTGGCTTTTTATATCACCCTACTATTACTGTTTTGATTCCCATTTCTTGCTAGTTCTTCTGTAAACTAGCTGCATTAAAATAAAAAATAAAAATAAAATAAGTTAATAAAAAAAGTAAGCATTACCTGGATTTTTTATATTGTTCGTTATTTATTCACAAAACCCACAGCACTTCAATTTTACTTATAATCTAATCGTCATGCCTTAGTCAGTAACATAAATGTATAAATGCATTTTGTTTTGAATTATTTATGGGAATATTCCTTTTGGTAATGAAAACAGCGTAGATGTATTAATTAGTACTAATTTGTCATGGTTTTACTTGATTTTACATAGTAATGACTAGATATCGATGATAAAATTATTATATTAATTTTTTTTTTTTTAATTTAACTAAATTTTAACACAATTTTATTACTGGTTTTATCACCTTTATTTAAAAAGTACTCAAAAAATAAAACAAATAGTAGAAAAATAGTCTTATGTTATTGAAAACATTTAAAAATGCTCAGACGACAATATGAGATAGATTTATCCACTAGATTTATGTAAGACATAAGCTGATAGATTTCCTATCCCGACTATATCTAAAACCCTTATCAGTAGAAGGCAGAAATTCTAATAAAAAAATTTTAATAGACTCATTAACTTTTGAAATTTCGGTGTAAATTGCTTTTAAGATAAGTGAACAATAAGTCACCACAACAAGCAATAAATTATAATTTAATTCGTTGACAACATAATAACAATACATTTAAAACGAATATTCTAATTCTCAATACTCTAGATAGATGGCTGAGAATGCCCCTTACCTAGCAAGGAGACATTAATGGGATCCTATTATTATTATTTAAAACATATATTGTTTTTATTAATAGGTAGCGAGTAGTCTGGTTGCCCTACAACTACAGGGTAATTTAATGCCAAAGTGCAGCATTTTAATCTTAATGCTATACTATACTAATACTATACTTCTTGGGTATGTAGAAAATGGAGCTGTAATAAGCTAAAGATTAACCATTTTATTATTAAACGGACATACAATATGATATTGCAACAAGAAATTCCCAAATCGGTTGTGTGATTCACAGCTTTATAAAATCAGCATAGATTTCAATTTAATTTCGTACCAATATCAAATGCAATTTGCTTATCATCCTATGGGTATCCCGATAAATCCAATAAGTCATCTGATTATGTATTTTGCGGGAACTTAATCTTGTTAAACCCTCAAATTTTCGGGTGTAAATCCAATCTGTGGTTTGCCAATATTATCACAAGTTTTTCGTGCAGACATTTTACTTTACGAGAAATAAACTTACCGCGTTATTACTTTGCTGTTTTATACTAAACGTTTACTGTTCTGAGAAAAATATATAGCAATTTTTTGTATAGGTATATGTATAAATGTTTACACTCTATTACCTCATTTGCTCTCTTTGTTGCATATCATATTTTAATGCATATCGTGAAGTTAGTTTGTTCAGAATTCATTGTAAAATTGATGACATTTGTTTTTATAGCGCATAGAAATAAAGCATATCTTAGAATTTATAAATAAACCAGTCAAGTGCGAGCTGGACTCAAGCACTGAGAGTACCGTACGAACAAGCAATTTTTTATTTTATTGTTTGTTATTGAAATCAGGATTGTTATAAGTTAGAATAAAAATCATGTGTAGGTAGGTGTACCCGTGAGGACAATAGATTATAGAGAGTTACATTCGAATTGGGAACATTTGAGTCTTGTATTAGTGAATAAATAATACCGCCTCTCAGATTAATATTAAGTACTAATCCAATAACTTCCTATTTGCTCACATAACAAGAAAAATATGATACAACATAACATTGTCTAAGAAAAATTCGGACGCTATGTCTGTTCCACAAACCTACTGGCACGTCGCCAGCGTGTGTAGATCATAGTTTTAGCCCTCTCAGCTGTCTTGACTAAAGGACAGTCCTTGTTCATTAATAATATTATTTAGATACCGTAGGTATCGGTAGCGCATTGACAGTGTTTGTAATTTAGATACCTATTATAGACATCGTATTTCATCATGAAACATTATAATTATATAAACATGCATAGCTAAATAAATACGACAAAATCACAGAGCGGTAAATTAATTGAGTTTCAGAGCAGAGAGGAGACAAATAAATTAATATAATAATAATATTTTCACCACATTCACACAGCGCCATCTAGTCCCAAATTAAGCAATTATATTTGCTTGTGTGAGTACTAAACTTAAAAAATACATACACATATTATAGATAAATTACACCCAGACACAGAACAAACAATCATGCTCATCACACAAATATTTGTCCTGGGTGGGGATCGAATCCACGACCTCCGGCTTAGCAGTTAGGGTCACTAACCACTAGACCAACAGGCTAGTTTAATATATTATTATGTAATAAAACAACTGTCCGTATAGTGATGGATTAACAATACATAATGTCACTACCCCTTTTCAATCCGTGGGTGTCGTACAAGGTGACTGAGGGAGTAACCTTAAGTAGACAAGAACACTGCTAGAAGATAAAAAATTTTAACAAACCCTATAGGCTAAATTCCCACTACAATATTTAGATGACACCCGGGCCCAACAGTTGGACGTTTGTGGGTTGTAATGATGAAGTGATAACAAAGCTTATTATCACTTCATCATTACAACTTGCTTGTTGCTTGCTTGCTTGAAAAATTTTAAAAATATTCTTGCATACCTAGGTGACGTGGTATAACGTGGCACCATCTGACAGCTGTCATATGTCAAAGTGACACTAATGATGTTGCCAATGTTTTTTAAAATAGTATTATGTTTTAAACATGTTTTTTGTTTTTCTTTTTTTTATGAATATCATTTTATATTTACACTTTAATCTTTGATGTGTTTTACAAATGTTGTGTGCGAACAAATAAAGATCTTTTCTTTCTTTCTTTCTTTTGTAGTGTTATTGAAATTTTGAAAATATTCGAGCTACGAGTAAATCTGTTACTGTAAGCTGTATTGATGAGATATGGATAGTCCATCTTCTCTTTATAGTACTAGTTAACAAGCAGCTTAGAAGCGACTACAATTTAAATTACGGTGGTCACAAACGATCAAACTTTTCTCTCGTGTTTTATTATACTTAATTAGTTCCACTCTCTTTAATGTTTATTCCATTGTAAAAGAACACACTTTGCTATTTCAAAAAAATACGAATAAACAAAATGTCCAAAGATATTACCCAGCGCTGAAGCTCTGTGAAGTGCAATTGGTAACTATCTCTTTAGAAAAGTTAGAATGGGAATAATTTAACTACGCTATGAGGAAGTTTTCAAAAGACGCGCACTCCGGATCACTAAGTAAGTTTGATATTCTTTCGCTATTTCACTTTTTTTAATGTGATTTTTTCATAATGGACTACAGTACTATAATTTTTGTTTCGTTTATAAAAAGTTCTATAAATCAATCAATCTAGAAACAATCAATGCAGTAATGTAGAAGTACATAAGTAATTTAACAGTTGTCTAGTACCTACCCATAACACAAGCAAATATAATAGCTTAATTTGGGACTAGATGGCGCTGTATGAATGTGTGAAAATAATATCATATTATATTAGTTAGTAGCATAGTAGGGACGTCGTTGGGGCTGATAATAATATGATGATGATGACAGTTCACAAAAAGTCTCTTTTGGAAATTTGACTGGCCTGTTGGTCTAGTGGTTAGTGACCCTGACTGCTAAGCCGGAGGTCGTGGGTTCGATCCCCACCCAGGACAAATCTTTGTGTGATGAGCATAAAGGTTTGTTCTGTGTCTGCGTGTAATTTATCTATAATATGTATGCATTTACAAAAAAAAAAGTATTTAAGTAGTATATCAGTTGTTTAGTACCCATAACACAAGCAAATATAATTGCTTACTTTGGGACTAGATGGCGCTGTGTGAATGTGGTAGAATATTATTATTATTTTATTAAGTTACTTATCCAACTTAAAATAACAATTTATAAGTACAATTATCTATTCATAAAATCAGTGAACACAATATAAATGTTTTACAAGGTTAAACAAAGCTATAAATTATGAATGTTTAAAAAGCATATTTTAACAAACGGCGAGCAATCTTAAATTGAAATCTGAATATTCTGAATTTTAGTTTACTGTGGCTGTCCTAGTGTTAGGATTTATTCAAAAATGGTTATAATTATGAAGGTGTTACTATTAACTCTTTTTATTTAAAGCTACTAAAATACAAAAGTTTTCGCCTATTTAAAATGTGCTAGTTTCTATTGATGTGGGTGTAATTTATCTATAATATGTATGTATTTACAAAAAAAAATGTATTTTAGTAGTATATCAGTTGTTTAGTACCCATAACACAAGCAAATATAATTGCTTAATTTGGGATTAGATGGCGCTGTGTGAATGTGGTAGAATATTATTATTATTATTAATGTCCTTCTTCAAACGAGGTTTAAAGAATCCTCTCAAGTTGGGCAGCGGCTTGGCTATGCCTCTAACATTGCCAACGTCCATGAGCGGCGGTAACCACTTACCATCAGGTGGGCCGCTTGCTCGTCTGCCACTTCAGGCAATAAAAAAAGAGTAATATAAGAATCTATCAATAGAAACTAGCTATTAATGACATAAAGCACACAAAAACTTACTACGTGTTAAAATAAAACGTAATAGTCCGGGATCCCTGGTCCAAATTTTTTTTATTACTATCAAGCTAATTTTTCGTGAGTAGTATTATAGTATTATTATAATAAAAGCGATAATATTATAATTTAGTACTATAGTATGTCGCAATAATAGACTATGTTTTACTGGATTTAAATAAAAACAAAAGAAACGATATTCAATAGTTGGATCATTAAAAACATTGTATTTTAGTTTATAACACCAATAGATTATATTTTGTAATACATAAACAAAACCACAGAACCGGTATTTGAGAATTGATGACAAAATGTTAGTTTAATAATAGCACTATACATGTATAAGAACGTTAATAGTCACTTCAGTTTATTTAGGTCATCATCACACGTTATTCGTATTAGTTTTGACTTTTCATGCTTCCTCCATTATAATAATATATAGTAGTATTATTATAATAATATAGCTTCATTTTGATGAGATGCCCAACAATTTCGTATTCTTAAAGTTTGATTGTGGTAGCTAACAGACGTATCAAGGTTATACCGGACCGGGAAGGAAATACCGGGATAACGTACCACGCAATTTGTAGGACAATATGACGAATACAATATGACAATAAACGAAATTGTTGGGCGTCTCATCGAAATGAAGCTACTCAAGAAAAATTAGCTTGATAGTAATCAAAAAAAAATTTGGACCAGGGATCCCGTACTATAACACTATACTCATAAATCCGAATGAATAAAGAAAAAGTTTTAAGCCACGTGGATCGTGTTGCGGTTGACAACTTAAAGGTTTAGCTTCGAGGTTTATTGCGGATTTTACAGTTTAGCAATGAGACTTTTATGTGACTTATTTTGTCTGGAAGCTGACTATTTCTTTTATTTTTTTGGGTGTAGCGGTAGTGTATACAGTTACCGTTACTGAGGTCTCGGGTTCGATTCCCGGGTCGGAGTAAATATTTGTATGATCTGCAAATGTTTGTTTCGGAGTTTGGGTGTAGAAATATATAAGTATGTTTTTCAGTTTTCTAGATCCTTAAGGCTAGATGGCGCTGTGTCGCAAATGTCCCATATTTAAATTTTATATACAATGTGTATCATAGTGAGTTTTCATAATTTTATTTTAAATTCAAAACGCGAGGTTTTGAATTTAATTCCTACATAAACTTATTTTGTGCAACACAAATGGTTGCTCTGAGTGTGAGTGAATTTGGAATTTATTTGAGTTACTTATCTAGGGTTTGCATTTAGGTGTAGTTTTTACATTGATACTGATTTATTGAATACATTATAATATATTAATATGATTAGAGTAATGCTCAATCAATTTTAGCAATTTTTTTGTTGTATATGTTTCCGGACTACGCAGCTTATGACGTCCATTACAAGGTGGACAGATGATCTGATCCCAACAGAAGGATAGCGCTGCATGCAGGCTGCATACAACCGGTCTTATTGGAAATCTCTTGAGGAGGCCTATGTCCAACAGTGGTCGTCCAACCGCTGATATGATGATTGAGATGTTAAGCCTGGCTATGTAGAACTGAGAGTGATAGTTCGTGATGAGATGATTCCATATTTAAAATACCACTGTACTTAAGTATAATAAATAAAATTATCCTGTTACTCCATTACCATACAAAAACAATAAGCCCAAAAGTTATGTTAATTAAAGTAAAACTGAACAAAACACAAACCAGATTTTAACTTAATATTGTCTAAGTAAACAAGATCCAGATTGTAACACCACAACAATTCTGACTGGCCTGTTGGTCTAGTGGTTAGGGACCCTGATTGCTAAGCTGGAGACCGTGGGTTCGATCCCCACCCAGGACAAATCTTTGTGTGATGAGCATGAAGGTTTGTTCTGTGTCTGGATGTAATTTATCTATAATAAGTATGTATTTACAAAAAAAAAAAAATTAAGTAGTATATCAGTTGTTTAGTACCCATAACACAAGCAAATATAATTGCTTAATTTGGGAGTAGATGGCGCTGTGTGAATGTGGTAGAAAAAAAAAATTTACCTTGAACCTTAAAATATTTTTGAATGGAAATCTAATATTATGTTTTTTTATCTCAAGAATGAAGGCAGAAGTCCAAGTACTACAGCATGTGGCTGTGAAGAGACCACCGTATTTTTTCCTGTGGTTGTCGTATGAATGACGTAAGAATGCGACAACTTTTTTAAAATAACATAACATTGTATGACGCCATTTTACGAAGGGATAGGTAGAGTAAGTAGTCACACCAATACATTTCACCAGTGATGTTGGGTCTCATGTAATTCGTAAATAGCTCACTGATACCGAAAATTTCATGATAAAAAATCCAATATTGATATTGCCTGACATTGCATTCGAATCCAGGTCCTCCTACGAAACAGTCGTATCGTCTATCGCTGTGCCACCAAGGTAAAAACAAATTTGCAATAAAAAATCAATTCTATATTATAAAACAGCTTAAGTACTATTTAATAGATTCTTAACAGTACTACTTATGTTGGTGTCAATAAAAAATAAAATATTCTGTCCTCAGACCCTGTATCAAGTGATCGCTGGATCGTGCCTAAGCGTCATCAAGCCGCCGTTCATAAGCCTCCTTCGTACGAAGGTCGATCATCTCGAGACTTTGCTGAGGTCAAGAAACCAGTATTCGATACGATAAGGCCTTTGTTTTTCTTTTCAGGAAGATGCCGCCACTGATAATGATTGCTTAATTACGTTAATCACTACGTAATGATAAGGTGTCGTCAATAAAATGTTGTCAAAAGAATAAAAAATTAAATAGAAGTAGATCATAAACACAATTCGTTGCTATAATCATCATCATCATCATTACAACCCATAATCGTCCCACTGTTGGGCACGGGTCTCTTCCAAAGAATGTGGAGGGAATTTAGCTTACTCTACCACGCTGGCCAGACAGGTTGGTATAGGGTTTGTTTCGAATTTTCCTTTACTCACAATACTCTTGTCTGCACAGAGTAAGGTAAGGTACTCTCTGTCGCCATTTACGTCACCCACAGGTTGAGATGGGGTAGTGACATTATGTATGGATTTTTCGGTTTGCCACCATTTTAATAAATAAAACTAAGTACGTTCAAGGTAATATAGAATTTGAATATGCGGCACGACTTATCGAGGAACGAACCGTATTATTGTTACTAAAGTATGTAAAATAGAGATTATTTAAATCCGGTACGTGTGAAGATATTTATAGTTAGCATTGTTCCATGTTCCCCACGTCACTCGCAGCTAAGTAGTTATCACAATATTTTGGGATATATTAATGTCAAGTTAAAGTTTATATTATTTTAGTCTCAGGGCACGAATGTTCTTTTAAATTACAGTTCTATCAAAAGTTGTTCTCAGTTAAAGTTTAGTCAATGTGTACGGCCAAGTTTTCCATACTTTCTCAACATTTGAACTTTTCCTGGACTTCAAACCAAAATTAACCAAACCGGTCTATCCGTTCTCGAGATAAAATGAGCTTTTAAACAGATAATATGCAGTATTTTCTTTACATCATAGTGGAAAAAACTCAGTAGAATTCCTCGACGACTAGGATGATACCTGCGAAATACATGCATCTTTCACATTACACCAGCCTTGATTACAAGCTGACTTTTTATCAAAATCTTAATCGTTTTTCAATACAAAAACATCCCGATCCATGGTCAGAAACTTTTAAGTTTATAATGAAATAGTATTTTATCAACTACAACAGTCCAACTGGTTAAAGGCTGACGTATTAAATGTGTGGCATTTTTAAAGAACAAATGTGAGTTGCGGCATTTACAACATTTAATTACAGGATTGCGTCCGTGGGTAGATGTGGCCAGATGCGACTCGGGTGATTTAAATCATTCACTGCAGCGGACTGCGCATGTTTAAAACATGTTTAGAACATTTTTTATTATGAAACTGTGGTTTAAATGGATGGGTTAGAACATTGAAGGATAGGTAGTTGAGTTTTCGGAGAAATACACCATTAGATAATAATTTGCGTTTAGTTTTATTATTACTCTGGTTGTTGATATTAAACGTATTTTTTATTATTAGTAGTATTTAAATTTATCTATAATATGTATGTATTTACAAAAAAAAAATGTATTAAAGTAGTACTGGGTGGCGCAAAAGTAGTGGCACTAAAGAAAATGCTTTTTTTTTTTTTATTATACATTTTCTGTCATTCTGTTGTTGAAAATTGTGTAGTGAACAAATGTAAAATACACTGAAAATAAACATGGACCGTTTTACTCCCCAAGAACGTGGAATATCAGTGATAAGAACACAACGTGAATTTCGTCGACGATTTCCCCACCGTCCGGCACCGATTGGTCGCACAATTCGACGCTTTGCCACACACCCACTAAAAGTTACTGTATGGTGTGGCATCTGTGTTGACAGAGTGATCGGACCCTATTTTTTCGAAGACGCTGGAGGCAATGCGATAACTGTCACTGGAGAACGCTACAGAACCATGTTACGTGAGTTTTTGATACCCAGTTTGGACGAATTGGGGCTGGAGCACATCTGGTTTCAACAAGACGGCGCTACGGCACACACAGCGCGCGACACTATGGACTTAGTGAGGGACGCTTTTCCAGGCCGAGTTATCTCTCGTTTTGGCGATTTGCCTTGGCCTGCAAGATCACCCGATCTGACCAGTCCAGACTTTTTTCTTTGGGGTTTTTTGAAATCTCGGGTGTATGTGAACAAGCCACAGACTCTCGCAGCTCTAAAAGAAAACATTCGTCAAGAAATAACGAACATATCGCAGGAAGTGTTACGGCAAGTTATGCAAAATGTCATAAATAGGGCTCAAATGTGTATCAACTCTGGAGGTCACCATTTAAAAGACATCATCTTTAAATCCTAATGGTACGAAATTTAATGGCACAAATATACATTTAAAAAAATCTAAATCTAGTTTTCTAATTTAGAAAAAATGTTATAGCTGAACCAAATAGGGTCTTTACTTTTGCGCCACCCGTTATATCAGTTGTTTAGTACCCATAACACAAGCAAATATAAGTGCTTACTGTGGGACTAGATGGCGCTGTGTGAATGTGGTAGAATATTATTATTATATTATTATTTATTATTATAAATTGAAAAAAAAAATAGAGTACATAGTTACTGGTAATTATTATGATTTTTTTTATACAAATCGTTAGAACTATTTCCTTAATAATAGCAAAATAAATTTAACTGCAATTAAACTTAGAGTGTGAATAATAATATAAAATAATTTATCTATCTATATTGTGAAAATACTTTGATTCAATTTCTAAATAATTTCTTTTTTTGAAATTAACCTGAAATTATATTCATCATCATCATCATCATTATAACGCACACGTCCCACTGATGGGCAAGGATCTCCTTCAAACATTTTGGAGAGAATTTAGCCTACTACTTCACGCTGGCCAGTCGAGTAGGTTTGGTGGTGGTTTTGTATCGAATTTTCCTTTTATCGCAATGCTCTAGTCTGCTTAAAGTTACGGCCTTAGTCGCCTTTTACAACACTCACGGGTTGAAACGGGGAAGTGACATTATGTATTCTTAATCCGTCACTTCACAGACTAAAATTATATTACTGTATAAATAACATTATACATATTATAGATACAGCCACGTACACAATATGTCGCTACCGCAATTTAGGTGTTGACGCGCCGGCAAACTCGCTGTGTGCAGTACTTATGTACTTATTTGAGGCTGCTGAGCGTGATATAGCTTCTAGTAGCACTTGCTCTGTCGTTGTATCACTTAGCTATTTAATATACACTATAGTTTGTGAGTTATGAATTGAACGTATTACTAAGATGCTTCAAATTGTAACCAACTGAAATTGACACCTGAGCTGGCCTTGATGATACCTTTTAGCTTTATATGACGTTCATAAGTATTATTTACGTGATAACGAAATATAAATATTGATTATTGACTCTATTGGTATTGTTGGTAGTTAAACCTAGAAAAATTCAAAAAGACCAATCACGTATTTCATTTCAATTATATATTAATTTACACTTATTTGTCTTGACTACTTTATCAAAAATGATTATCTAATAGGTACTCTAATGAACACCTCCAGCTTGTTTCCTAAGTGCTATTTTATTTTGACCCTGTTAATTACTTTGATTATTATTATTATTTGATTATATCTTTATAAAAAAGAAATTTATGAGTAATTATTAGTCATAATTGTTTTGTTGACACATCTGCACAACCGTAGAGTGATGGAGGCTTGAACGTGCAAACAACATTTAGAATATTCAATATTATAAAATCTGTCGTCATCATCAGCAACACATTAAGTCCAACTGCTGGGCTCGGATCTCCTCTCCTCTATCTAAAGAGTGCTGAGAGGATTTAGGCCATAATCCACTCACGTTGCAAAGTACGGGTTGGTGGATCAGACATATTCATAGAATTTCTTCTAGTGTTAGGTTTTTAATTAATTTTTACTCATTATTTGATTTATTACTTGCAATACTAAAACAAACTCAATATTTAGTATGTTTTAAATACAAAACTATTTTATTTTGTTGGCAACTCCGTTGGCATTTCCTTATAAATAGGACACGATCACTGTTACGGCCTCTTTCGCCATTGGACTTCCAGAAGGTTAAGGAATAAGGATTGTAATACGAAATAAGGTATAAAATTAAGTTTAAGAAGCTGCTGAGATATAGAGGTATGTAATTTGTAAACTGTTTAAAATTGTAGGAATATATTCTAGAAAGTGAAATATCTGTGTTGAATATGAGATGTGACGGTAGTGTGTAAAAGAATTGTATAATCTATTTATTCTTAAATATATTATTGAATATGATGTTAAAATGTTTTAAATACTTCTTTTATTTTCTTTTACCTTCATGCACCTACACAATAACCTATTTAGAGATGCAAACAGTGCTTAATCAAGTAGCATATAATTATACAATTGAGGGTATATACCACATTTCAGAAGTGGGATGTGGCCCACTAATGTTAAGATATTGTATGTAAAATTCAATTAAAGACACTTTAAAGATTAATATATACTTATTGTAATTATCTATGCTGATCACATCTTATGTTCCTTTAATTTCTTTAGTGTAGCCTCTGTTATTCGATTAAGTTTGTTATAACCCAGTCTTATCTACTGTAGTCGGTTTATATCGAAGCGTTCGATATATTGACAAAATATTTGATATAGAAACTCACATTGGGCAGTTTTATGAGATTAATATTATTAATTCACTCGATTAATCACAAATAAATATGTTACGAGGTATGAATTATAATTAATTGGATGATTAATATAAGCCAGTGGCTCGGAAAATAAAATTTTGAAGAATAACGTCTACCTTCAATTGAGTAAAATAGATTATTAGTAGTATGTAGTTGACGTTTATTTTTATTCAATAACTATGTGTATTCTTTTATCACCTTAATTTGCTTATAGATATAGTTATATTGCAGCTAGCTCTTATTTACTATGGAAGATCTGATGGATCTTGTGTTTTGAATGTACCCATGTTTTTACGTCCCTATGAAATAGCGTTTTCAAGAATTAATGATGGTGGAATAACAAGTTAAAGTAATTATGTTACGAAGTACTGTGAAACATTTTATAATAGTGAGGCATTTCTATACCCGTTCTTGCAAATACATTGATATCAAAAGTTTTTACTATTTTGGAGAAGTCTGTTTATGGTTGTGACGTTTACTTTTGAGCCGCAATATAGAAAGATATCAAAACCCTTTTTATATTTTTCAGGAAATATTCGAATAGGTAGTTCTGCTGTTCTGTTACGATTTCCAGATAATGCAACGCCACAGTGAACCATCTTTAAGGCGTCAGCTGCTGACACCAGAAAGACGTGGACCCGGTTCAAGAGTTGAAGTGGCGGCTGATCGCAGTCGCAGCCGATGCCGTAGAAGTCGGAGTCGCACGCGTAACGATCATCGTGTCGAGAGCCGCAACCAAAGCAGATGGGATCAAGACCTGGACCTCCGTGAACGCGAGCAAGAGCTGGAGAGACAACGTAAGCGGCTGCGTGTCCTCGAGGAAGGTGTCGTCAGAGAGCGCAGTCGACTACGCCATCGTGACAACGGGGATCCTGGGAACGACCGAGGCTACGCGCGGAATACAAGGTCACGTAGCCCTAATTTTAATTATAAAGATATCACCCAAATTATAAATTTGATGAAATCTCAATCAACGGCAGTGGCTGGCCCATTACCTCCCACTAACAATATTATTCACAAAAATATCTTACCGGATTTCGATCCCGCTGTTAAATCTCAAAGGACTGATATTTGGATTAAGAAAGTCAACGAGTGCGCCACTGTCTATGGATGGGATGAACGTACAACTATACATTTTGCTATGCAGAAACTCCAAGGATTGGCTAAAGTCTGGTATGAAAGTCAAAATACTATTCTATTTAGCTGGTCTGAATGGCAAGACAAACTTCTAAGTGCCTTTCCCTGCGAACAGAACTATGGCCAGTCCTTGGAAGATATGCTACGTCGGAAAAGTAAATATAACGAGCCACTAGAGGTTTATTATTACGAAAAATTGGCTCTACTTAACCAATGTGACATTGATGGCAAGCATGCTGTAGATTGTTTGATTCATGGATTAAGCGATAAAACCATGAAGTCTAGTGCTAATGCACTACGTTGTTCTCAACCCGATCAGTTGCTACAATTTCTAATGAGTAGTCAGGACATGTCAACAAATGTAGGGCAATCTAATATTAGGAATAGATTGAGGAATGAACAGAGCGGTGGTAGTGCTAATAATTTGTCTCGAAATCGACCAAATACGAGTCAAATGTTTTGTTTTAACTGTAGAGAGAAGGGGCATCCTTATCTCAAGTGTCCCAAGCCTTTAATAAAGTGTACAAAATGTAACCGATACGGTCATAAGTCTGAGAATTGTACATATAAACATGGTGCTCAATCTGACCAGGTTCACAAGGCTGATTCTATTTCAAAAACTATGCGAATATTAACTTCTCGTACAAATTCTAAATACTTAAAGGATTGCACAGTTAATAAAGTTACTATGAATTGTTTTGTTGACTTTGGGAGTGATGTTTCGCTTATTACAGTATCTGCAACAGAAAAGCTGAACTTAGATTTGAATCAAACGTCGTTAGCTTTAAAAGGTTTTGGTAATGAGGTTGTGTACTCGATGGGCAGTGTTGAGGTCGATTTATGTATTGACGGTGTAGAAGCTAGGGTTGTATGTCAGGTTGTGCAGGATACGTTATTAGATGTTCCACTATTGGTAGGTCAATCGTTTACCGAGCAGCTACACGTTCTAGTATGTAAAGATGCGAATGAACTAAAGTTTTATGACAGTAATACATATTCAAATTCAAATGAAATTTGCCAATTGAATGAATGTAACACACTTGTAATGTTATTGACCGACATAGAAGCTTATGGTCCTATTACTGTCAAGGCTATGGTTGATTCGTGTTATACTGGCTATATCTTGTTGAATAGTAAGGTTGTTGGGCCACCCAATCGACACTTCTTGGTAAATGGAGGCATTTACTATGCGACAAATGGTTTGTTATATCTCAACATAATTCCTATGATCAGTGTTATTTTGCTACGCCAGGGGATGACTGTGGCACGAGGTACTAGGGTGCAGCTTATAAATCGTATCAATATTTCATCTTCTGAGGAGTTTGAAAATTATCAAAAAGAAATAAATGAAAGTAACATTCACATCGGGGATACAATAAATGAGTCTCAAAGGAAAAGCTTAATAAACTTATTACAAAAATATAAACATTGTTTCGCGGAATCTTTGAAGGATTTAGGTTGTACCAATGTGACCGAGATGGACATAGAATTAAATAGTCATAAACCCGTTGTTTACCGACCTTATAGATTATCACATAAAGAACGCGAACAAGTTAGGGAAATGGTTGGTGAAATGCTAGACGCAGGTATTGTTAAGGAGTCTGTCTCTGAGTATGCTAGTCCTATAATACTAGTCCGTAAAAAGGAGGGTGGAGTGAGAATGTGTGTAGATTACCGCAAGTTAAATTCTTTGACTATTAAAGAGCGGTACCCTATGCCTATCATTGAAGATGAAATTGCGCGTTTGTCTGGACAAGCTTATTTTATTACTTTAGATTTAACATCTGGTTACTATCAGGTCCCGCTTTCCGAGAGTTCGAAACCACTTACTGCTTTTGTCACCCCAGACGGGCAATATGAATTTAATCGTATGCCGTTTGGGTTGGCAAACGCTCCAGCTGTTTTCCAACGTATGATAAATAGGGTTTTGGGTTCGGCGCGTTTTACTGAGGCCACAGCCTATATTGATGATGTACTAATTTATGGAAATAGCGTAGGTCAATGTTTGGAGAGACTAGAGAGAATTTTGAAGTTAATGGAACAGGCGAATTTAACGCTAAATTTGTCTAAATGTCGTTTTTTACAAAACAAAATTAGTTATTTGGGTTATGAGATAAGCGCGGCAGGAGTCCGTCCAGGTGATAAGAAGACTCAATGTGTTCAGAATTTTCCTCGTCCTCTTAACCAACATTCAGTTCGACAGTTTTTGGGTCTTGTAGGATATTTTAGAAAATTCATAAAGGGTTTTGCAACTTTATCACATCCGTTAAATAAACTTTTAAAGAAAGAAGCCGTCTGGGAATGGACGGAGGATCAGGAACATTCGTTTGTTGAATTAAAGAATAAATTAGTTACTAGACCCATTTTAGCAATTTATAACCCAGAAGCTCAAACCGAATTACACACCGATGCTAGCAAACTAGGTATTGGAGGAATACTACTTCAAAGAACAGATGATAGAGACGTTTTTCGCCCAGTAGCTTTTTATAGTCGTCAGACCTCGCCTGAAGAGAAAAACTTCCACGCCTATGAATTAGAGACCTTGGCAGTAGTATGTTCGTTGAGGAAATTTAGAGTGTATTTATTGGGTCAAAACTTTAAAGTCGTGACAGACTGTAGTGCGTTGAGATCAACTTTCACCAAGAGAGACCTCATTCCACGTATAGCAAGATGGTGGCTACTTTTGCAAGAATTTGATTGCACAATAGATTATCGCGCTGGAACAAAAATGCAGCATGTCGATGCACTGTCGCGCAATCCTATTAGTTTAGATGCTGACAGTGATTTAATATCAGAAGGACTTTCTTCAGTTATGACCATAAGTAGTGAGGATTGGTTAGCCACCCTGCAGCTCGGTGATTCGGAATTGCGTAGGATCCATGACACTTTAGTTACTAATCTTGACGCTGAGGGTTTGAAATATATAAGGGATAATTATTGTGTCAAAGACAATAAATTGTATCGTTTCCTAAATGGGGATAAAACACAATTGCGCTGGGTGGTCCCTAAAGGAGCAAGATGGCAAATTTTACGGAAAAATCACGATGAAATAGGTCATTTTGGAGTTGAAAAGACCCTTGAGCGTATAAAGGGTATTTATTGGTTCCCAAAGATGGCCCGATTCGTGAAAAAGTACGTACAAGCTTGCATAGAGTGCGCTTATTCCAAAAATAATGGTCGTAATGAAGGACATGTGCATCCCATTACGAAAGTAGAAGTTCCCCTGCATACTGTTCATATCGATCATTTAGGTCCTTTTGTACGGTCTAAACGAGGAAATTGCTATCTGTTAATTATTGTAGACGCGTTCACAAAGTTTGTTTGGATCAAACCAGTGCGAAATACAAAGTCGCAAACTTCTATTCAATGGGGTATGAATAATACCATTCAAAAGACCACCGGCAAGAGTCCTTCAGAAATTCTGTTTGGATTCTGTATGAAATCGGAAATAGATCCTAGATTAAATGAAATAGTAACTGAAACTAGAGAAGCTACTGATCTTGATATAATCAGAGAAACTGCTAAAGACAATATTGATCAAGAACAAAATAAACATAAAGAGCGTAACAAAAACAAACGCCCTTTTCATGTCTATAAAGAGGGAGACTTAGTAAAGATTACCAAAACCAATTTTAAAAATGATGGTAAAAGTAGGAAGCTTTTGCCACATTATATAGGTCCTTATAGAGTGTTAGAAGTATTGGATCATGATCGTTATAAAATCGCGGCTATACCAGGTCTAACTAATAGCAAAAATAAGCGTAAAACGACAATTGCTGCCGATCGCATGTCACCTTGGGTCCACGTGGCTTCTTTAGAAGTAAATGAGGAGATTGATAAGGAATCTAGTGATGATGAACTTGATAATATAGAATAATGAAATGTAACATACACTTTTTAGGAAGAATCAGCTGTGCATAGACGAGATTTTATTCTAATTCATTTAGGTGATCTGAAATAATTCATTCAGTAACTAACAGACATTAATTTGTACAGACGTCAATATAAAAAGAAACTATTCAATACTTTAATTATGATAAAATCTTGTCAATGCGCGCAGACCTTTTTCATCTCTACATTTTAGTATCTAAATATAAAATGGAATTTATTTGTATCGATGTCCAGTAGTGGAAGTCGTTGGGCTGAAGTGATGTGATGATAGTAAAATTGCTAAATTGACAGAATTATATTTATATGTAATTGATTGCAAGAATTGAGTTGTTGCTATTTTTAATCTGTTTATGATTGAAGTGATTACTCTGGATAACTGGTTGCAAGAATTGAGGGTTTGCACCAGTTAGACAGACCTATGAAAACGTATATCTAAGCTTTGTGAGAATGGAGGGTTCGCAATAGCTTATTTATATGAATATGATTGAAGTGATTACTCTGGATAACTGGTTGCAAGAATTGAGGGTTTGCACCAGTTAGACAGACCTATGAAAACGTATATGTAGGCTTTGTGAGAATGGAGGGTTCGCAATAGCCTATTTATATGAATGAGATTGATGTGATGTGATTACTCTGTGTAACTGGTTGCAAGAATTGAGGGTTTGCACCAATTAGACAGACCTATGAAAATATATACTTAAGCTTTGTGAGAATTGAGGGTTCGCAATAGCTTATTTATATGAATATTATGATTGAAGTAATTATTCTATTTAAATATATGATGAAATGTATAAAAGTATGAATTACGAAGTCTTGGATAATTTATTATGTTATCATCTATTTTGTGGAAATGATAATTCAAATAATGAACTTTATGAAAGTCCAGTTAAAAAGAGGCCGAGTGTTAGGTTCTGGCATTACTGATGTGCATGGGGACATGCACACGGTCAGGATGGTCGAGTGTTAGGTTTTTAATTAATTTTTACTCATTATTTGATTTATTACTTGCAATACTAAAACAAACTCAATATTTAGTATGTTTTAAATACAAAACTATTTTATTTTGTTGGCAACTCCGTTGGCATTTCCTTATAAATAGGACACGATCACTGTTACGGCCTCTTTCGCCATTGGACTTCCAGAAGGTTAAGGAATAAGGATTGTAATACGAAATAAGGTATAAAATTAAGTTTAAGAAGCTGCTGAGATATAGAGGTATGTAATTTGTAAACTGTTTAAAATTGTAGGAATATATTCTAGAAAGTGAAATATCTGTGTTGAATATGAGATGTGACGGTAGTGTGTAAAAGAATTGTATAATCTATTTATTCTTAAATATATTATTGAATATGATGTTAAAATGTTTTAAATACTTCTTTTATTTTCTTTTACCTTCATGCACCTACACAATAACCTATTTAGAGATGCAAACAGTGCTTAATCAAGTAGCATATAATTATACAATTGAGGGTATATACCACACTAGGGTATGTGGGTTTCCTCACGGTGCTGCCGGTCGGGATCGAACTTGGACCGCGTGATTTGCACGCCGGTCCCTTATCTATATATGTTGTGAGAATTCAATCCATATAAGCTGTAACTGCTCATTATAACAATTTCACGAACACGACGATCACAATCATCTTCGTAGCTTCTAGGATGCTACGACGTAGCATCAATAGCGCTACGACGTACCAATCTCGTAGATGTTATTATCGTAGACGCCAATCAAGCGCAATAAGGCAACAAGCTACGTCTTCTTGCTTTTGTAAGTGACATTGGCGTGTGTCAGTTATTACTGGATGTAAGCAGATATGTAACTGATAATAGTAGGTAGTACGAAAAATAATTTTAAATATAGTAAAATTGTAACGAGTCGATGTCTGTACATTAACGATATAGAAGAAAAAAATATGTAGGAACTATTTTTCTTATTTGAATACAGTTTTCACCAATGTATTGCTAGAGATCTAACTTAAAATATAGCCCATTTTATCGCAGGGTCTGATGATGATCAGAAAGATAGGCATGGGATCTTAGCAACGGAAACACTTAGGAGGTTGGTTCTAGAACTTAAATGGTTAGGTTTAACGTGAAACTCCCACTTCCAGTACTTTCAGGGTCTCATGATGACCAGAAAGATAATAAATAAACGGAAATTGAAAAATAAATATATAGTCGAATTTAGGACCGCTTTCTTTTTTGAAGTTAGTTAATAAAGTCACTTCATGTATCAATCTATTTATAAATCTGCAATTTTTTTATAAAAAACGGATTTTTAAAACCAGAACCGTCAAACCAATTTAAAAAAAAAAACACTTCCTTTTTTGTTAAATTGCTTTGGCTATTATAAAATAACCTACAACGATAAAATAACCCATTGTCAGAATACAGAAAGTAGTTGTCTTATCGCTCAAAGTGTTTTTTTTTCATACCATGTTTTTGTACCTTTGTATAGCATTATTTTTATGAGACCCGTATACTTGGAACAATATAATAATCGGCAATTAATAATGAACTTTACTGCATTATAATAAAGAAGTCACTTGTTAGTTAATGCTCCCCAAGTTTTCACAAGAGTATTTTATTTTCTTAGTCTTTTTATATATTCAATAGTTTGTGAAAGACAAAAACTTTATTCGATACAATATTCTGAACGAATACAAATGGTATGCACATTCTGCATCGTCTCGAGAAAAGCAAAGACTTTGGTTAAAAACTATTTTTAACAAAAAAATATTAAAACGACTTCAAATCAGTACTAAAAAGCGAAAAATAAACTGAATTAGATATTTAATTCCAAGCTAAAAAATACTTACCTACCTGTTTAAAGTATAATACCCTATTACTAATCTGTTTGAAGTCGGTGCCAAGACTAAAGAGTTTGTTAAGCTACGTACTACTTAGTACGTACATCTGTTACCGCTCGCTACTTCACACCACCTCGCACTTGCGTGTGATCGTACCTAGTGGACGGCTCAAACTGAGTGATACAACCTCATTAGGCTGGCACCGACTTCAAACAGATTAGTAATAGGGTATTATACTTTAAACAGGTAGGTAGGTATTTTTTAGCTTGGAATTAAATATCTAATTCAGTTTATTTTTCGCTTTTTAGTACTGATTTGAAGTCGTTTTAATATTTTTTTGTTAAAAATAGTTTATTTTTCCATTTTTAGTGTACTTTTTATCTAGCAGATTTAATAATACTGGCTGGCAAACTAAGACGGAAAACCGAAATAAAGAATCTTCGATAGAAGGGAACGTCTATTTAAATATTCTAACAACACAACCTGATTGTAGAATAGAGGAATCTCAAAACTCTCAGCTTTTTATGTCTTTTTTTTTCCTATAAAATGCGACAGGTAACAAGTATAGGTATACAATGCAGGTAATAAACTATATCGAAAACTTAAAATATCATCTAAGAATTCCTTTGAATTATACAACTTTATCTTCCATCAAGAGCTCTCACCTCAGACACTTGAAATAACACAACTTAAGGTGTAAACATGGATGTGATATTTAAAGAAATCATCTTCTTACTCCTAAACATTAAGAAGTTTCCCTTCCAGTGACAGCTCAACTAAATAACCTACAAGAATACAACTATAGGTTTATAAGTACCTATAATGTTGAAAGAATTATCCTCCAACTCCTAAAAGTTAAGGAGTTATACCTTCCAGTGACAGCTCACCTGAATAACCTACAAGAATACAACTATAGGTTTATAAGTACCTATAATGTCGAAAGAATTATCCTCCAACTCCTAAGAGTCAAGGAGTTATACCTTCCACTGACAGCTCACCTGAATAACCTACAAGAATACAACTATTGGTTTATAAGAACCTATAATGTCGAAAGAATTATCCTCCAACTCCTAACAGTTAAGGAGTTATACCTTCCATCACCAGCTCATCAACATGAGATGTTGACTATCACACGTAAATACTTGAATAACTTTAAAAAATATATGAAAACGTAACATGTGCCTATAAAATTTGAGGGTTGCCTTCGATTTCCCTGAGATTCCATCATCAGAACTTGACGTGATGAATAGGGGACCAATTCGGAAGTATACCCTTACAAACAAAAAAAGAATTTTTTAAATCGGTTCAGGCATCTCCGAGTAATCGATGAACATACATAAAAAAAAAAAAAAATACATACAGTCGAACATATAACCTCCTCCTTTTTTGAAGTCGTTTAAAAAGAAGATTTTTCCAACAAAGATTCAATGTACACAAAATGTATTTTCCACAAGAATTTCCATTTTTATTTTTCTCTCACAGTTTTCAATAAAATTAAAATGTATGCGCTGTTGGTATGTTTATTATAATTTTCTTGAATGCCGCAGCTTCATTGAAACAATTTACTAAATCTTATTTACCTTGTAAAAAAAAATCTAATAAAAAAAATCCAAAATATTAATTTCTTCCAATAATTGATTAAAAAAAAATAGTAATTGATTGGAGCACCTTTGGTTGGTGTCGCAGTATTTGCATTATTTTTCTTGACATCTCCACCAGGTCACAGTGGCCCAAGACACAAACTTAATGGATCCTGTTGTCGTGTTGAGAACCCAGGCCAGCAAGCAGTGTGAACTTTTGTCATATTACAAATAAGTATAACGTAATCTAAAAGTTTAAAAGTAAATACAATAAAACTTTAGCTTTCTTTTTAACTATAACAATTCAAAGAGAAATCCGTGAGAAATAATTAACACAGTCTTTAATGGCAGGACATCGTTAAAATTAATAACTTTTTCCAGCAAAAATAAATGAAAACGCACTAAGTCCATTCCATTTTCTATAGCTCTCAACGGCTATTGTGAGAATTCACTTCCGTTTGACTCATCGTGACCCAATACCTATTTACAAACTACAATAACAAAAATATGCAATTGTCAACCTTATTCCACTATGATAAAAGTTACGCTGGGATTTGGATGTGTCTATAAAACTTTGGATTTATTGACATACTTCGAAAATTGGAATTTTCATTTGAAATACTTTTCTTTGGTGAAATTGCATGGTGAAAAACGATTTTGTTGTTCTAACAAGGTCGGACTTGAACCGACGACGTAGATAATCATGTGACATAAGTAACTAGGTATGCTTTTGAGAGATATAAGAACCTTTAATTCTGTTAAGAAAATTTAATTATCTTACTACTTATCATAAAAGCAAGTCTGTGAGGATGAATGTATTTAACGTTTATACTATATGACTCAAAATATATAAATAGATTTTAATGACACGTAATTTTAATATCTTATTTTATGATCCATGCGGGCGAAGTTGAGGTGAAAGCGATTAGTGCATATAAATAAAATATATTGCAGCATGCATACGTTTTTATTCAGTGGCCCAATGGACGTAAATTGTAATTTATCACGTAAATATTTATTAAAATTAACGTTTTTAATTCATCAATCATTTTATTTACATTTTAGGTAAGTGCAAAATGTTGTTACAGAATGAGGCTCATAGATATCTCTATATTTTGCCACACAAAGGCATGCAAATATTTAATACAATGTCAAAATAATATAATAATTACTCTAACACTACACTAAATTTCTATTAGGAAATCATTAATTAATAATATAATAATATTCACACAGCGCGAAGCAATTATATTTGCTTGTGTCATGGGTACTAAACAACGGATATACTACTAAAATACTTTTTTTTTGTAAATACATACATATATTATAGATAAATTACACAGACACAGAACAAACCTTTATGCTCATCACACAAAGATTTGTCCTGGGTGGGGATCGAACCCACAACCTCCGGCTTAGCAGTCAGGGTCACTAACCACTAGTCTAGCAGGTCAGTCGTTTATTAACATTCAGTTATGGCTTTTAAAATATACATAAATAGTATTTACTTAAACATTATCTTATTACTTATATCTTATATGTTTCAGATCATACCATTGTTATTGTAAAACTACTGAATAACATTTTGTAACAGGTAAACAATAAACTTCCTCCTAGGGGAACACTATCTCCTAAACACAACTTAATGTTGTGTAAAGACGATATGTAAACTGTCCCATAGGGTGTAAACAACACAGATAGTGTCAACAAATGTGAATCAAAATCCCTTTTTTATGAACAACGATGGTAGCAAACGAGAATCAGGCATCGCATACGCGTTGCCGACCCTTTAAAACCTATTCTTATTTTAAAGTTCTTCATACTGTAGTGAGTTTAAACCTTTAATTGTTTAAAAACCGGTTACGAGCATGTCGGACCATGCTCAATGTATGATTCCGCAGCAAAAGAACGTAAGCTTTATAGGAGCGCTTACGTCCTTTTGCTTAGAAGTACAGCTTTTTGACCATAACTCCAAAACGATACATCCGATCAAGTTCAAACTAATTTTATTTGTAAGTATTTATTCAGCGTTTTTTTTTTTTCATATTTTTAGTTTCGTCTCGTCACGAGTCGTCACACAGTGGGTGCCTGAAGATGGGCACCGTCGCCGAGGCAGGCCTAAAAAACGCTAGTGTGACGACTTGGATACCTTCGACAGGGAATGGTGCAATAAGGCTGGAGATAGACAGCAGTGGAAGGTTCAGGGGGCTCACAGGCTCACAGTTCACAGGCTAAATAAAAAAAAAAATTAGTTTATACGGTTTAGAAAATGGACACAATTTATGCTACTTTGAGTGCGATTATTTTACATAATCAAAAAACTTTCTTGAAAACCTTAAAATGTGTTTTTATTTAAACGCAAAAGCATGTCAAGTAGGTAAAACCAAAATTAAACAGAATTCCAAGATTCAGATATGTACCTTTTAGTAGGAAGGTGAAGCGCTAATCTGTGATTGACAGTCGATTAAGCTCCCCTTTACGAACGGTTTACAACCTTTGCCTTGTGGTACCTCTAACCTGTGGCCTTAATACGTTCGAGGTCTTCGGCATCTATGTATTATCAAGTTTAAAATGTTGGTTGAACTTATCACGTGTGAATAATATGTGTGTGTTATGAAACTAAGGGTTTTTGAACGTTATATTAATATATATAGAATATATCAGCCGCAGAATATGGTGTGCTCTCGAATAAGCATAAATAATTAACATTTTTAACACAACTAATACTTAACATCGATCTCATAAAACATTCCACTTATTTTCCGTAAAGCTCAATTGAAATACAAAACTGAAATTATTTTGAATGGCTGCTTTCCGTCCACATTTTCTCGTTTTTCTTGTTTATAATTAAAACGGTTTTAATTAAAGTTTGCACTGTAATTCGCAATTAAGTTCAATTTCATGGATACGAGTGATTACACAAGTAATTGCTGGAAAATTATTTCACATTCAGTTTATGTTTCTTTACTTATAGTGTTTATACTTGAAAATTAAAACAATAATAATCAATACTATTTTTTTTAAGCTGAGGAGTTTGTTTGTTTGGTTGAACACGGTAATCTCAGGAAGTACTGGTCCCATTTGAAAAACTCTTTTAGTCTTCGAGGGCTCATTTATTAAGGAAGGCATATATGCTATAAAACATCACACTACGGCCAAAAAGAGCCAAATTGTGGCCAAACATATAATGCAGTAAAAACTTGGGCAACAGCAGCTAATATCTATATATATATATAATGCTGATTGGTTAACCAGACTACAGATAAGAGCGATAAGCTGTGAGGTAAAGAAAAACTTTTTTTTTACTGCCTCAGTGGCGCAGCGGGAAGTGTATACGACTGCTGTGCAAGAGGTCCCGGGTTCGATTCCCGGGTCGGGTGAAAATGGCATTGGACTTTTCTAACATGAAATTCCAGTATTGAGATTTTCCCGGATGGTAAACAAATGATTCCGGTAGATGAGAATAGGCTCGCCCCCTATTTCATGGGACCAAACATAGCTGGTGAAATGTGGGTGTGAAACACCTCTGCCTACCCCTTCGGGGAAAAAGGCGTGAGCTATGTATGTATGTATGTATTTTTTTTAAGAAGGGAATCCGTTAATTCACGAAACAAAACCCTATACCAACCCGCCTAGCCAGCGTGGTATAGTAGGATAAATTCCCTATACAACACAAAACAATATATACAACGTTATTTTTTGTTAATAGCAAACCTGTAACACTCCAACGCGCTATGGGAAAACGTGTTCAGGAAAAGTATTTTGTAAATCTAAATCTACTCAATTGAAATTATTAAACCTAAACAGCTTAACGAACTTTTTAATTTTAAAATAGATACCTTAAAAAATCATTAGAAAAATGACCAAACCTACTTCAATCAAACAATTTATGCAACTTTTAATTTTATATTTAAACCAAAACTTGTTTGTAACGTTAGGTTATTTGCTGAGCAAAAACAAACCTTATTGCATAGGAATAAAACCAAGTTGAGCATAGGCAGAGTGGTTAGGCGTGTGACTCACGAACCGTGAAACACCTTTTATATTGTACAATTCGACATTCCATTTAAAGTTGAAACTCACGATTTTATTTTAGAAGAGTTGGAATGAAATTTGCATTTTACATTTTCGTTACTTAGATTTGATTTACGGTACAATCTAATATGGATACTATAGACAAATGGTATAAAATTAAGTGAAATCATGTTGGAAAATATTAATTAAACCTCATTTTTCTATCGTGAATTTCTCAGTGTCAGCCCCTCACGCTACGCTGCTATTAAGGAGCTGAGCTGTGGTCAAATAAAAAACGAAGGGGTTATACAGTCTGTTTTACTTCTCTTAAAAATATAAACAACAATGCCTTCAGGTTAAAGCGCTCTTAGTATTGTGGTACTGAGATTTTCGTTACGATAGTCGAGAGTAAGCAACGTTCGATAAGGTCAGTCCGTAGATGGGTGACCATTTGTGGCACTTTTATTTTCGAGTGTCTATGCAGGCTCGTAAAGCTGTTGTTTGCAGTTATAGTCGTTAAGTCAAGTTGGAAGCCGTCTGGGTGACTTGATAAATTTCAACACCAATGTGGCACAGATGTACACTTAGAACTTTAAGCTGGTTAGGAGGTTTTCACAAAATGTTTTAACGTTTTCTAATAGATAGTTGGTACCAAGTGATGATCCCACATACCATACTTCTTGACGAAAACAAAATAAAGTTTGATTGCTCATTATTACTATTATTATTTTCTCATATCCAAATTTTATGGAATTTGATTTAGTATGGTGTTATTATATATATAGTATATTCAAACTGTAACCAATTAAAATTGTAACAACTATGGCGATTGAAAAGAGTGGCCTGAGTTTCTTGCCAAATTCTTCTCAGAGCTCAACCTTGTCAGTGAACTGGCCGTAGGCAAATTTACTAACACCTTTTCTGGCTTTGTATGACGTTCATAAGTATCATGTATGTGATCCAAATGAAATAAAAAGATTTGACTTTGACTTTGACTTTGACTTTGAATTAGGTAGGTATCTTCCTAGTTAACCTGCTTAATTTGAGCAAAATATCTGTCTGTACATATTTCCTCGTATATAATATTACACGTTCATAAATATTTAAGTTCGCGAGTTTGCTCTAACGGGGTATATCAACTCTAATTTGTACTTCACAACTTTGTAATGGCTGCCAGTTTGCGTGACAGTTTTGTCAAAGTTTGGAAATATTAGAAGTATTTGTGGAGTTTCTGGGCGAAAGAAAATTAGGTAGGGTCTTTATTGATCTAAGTTCTTAGGAAATATATTTTCGGAAATGATTGTGGTGCGTATAGAATATGATATTAGCAGATATCTTGCTTTTGGGTTGCAATATTCATTTATATGTCTTTCTTTTGCTATACGTCGAACGACACGAAATAGAGACAATGACAGCAACTTTATTTTAAGTAAATTAATAAACGTAACTTAGATGGATATGTGTTCTGTCATTCTCTCCCTGCTATGTCGTTTCTGCAATGCTGAGGATTGTGACCCCACTTAACTTCCCATGCGTCTCGATTTAATATATATAGCGTATCGTCAAAATATAAAAAAAAAATCAAAATTCTAGAAAAATATTTCTGTAACTTGTCAAGTACCATACTGAGCACAGGAAACATTCCAAAAACTTATTTATAAACAAACATTACCTTAAAACATGAATAAACTTCTAAACTTTGACAAAAAAGAACTTGTTTCAACAAAAGCATTAAACAAACAGATTGAAATAACAATTCCCAAACACCTATTTCGTTGTTTATTTCATTCCCAATAAGCGAACTTTTTACCCTACGGGAATAAAACTTTACGTAGTATGGGAATGGTAAAGCTTATCGCAGGCATTGGGAATCTATCTTTATGGTCAATTTCCCAACACGGTGAACAATATTACAGAATTTTTTTGACGAGTTTACACACGCAAACAAGTAATTTTGCGTTGTAATAAATTGTAAGTTAATTGTTTAAGTCGGTGTAATTAATCAATATTGATTTCAGTGTTATTTTTGATGACGGCATAAATAATTATAATCACTAACCTTAGTTATTTAATAAGCCTTATAAAGAGAGCACTAGATTGAGGTAAATCAGATCACTCTTCTTATACGATCAGTCAAAATAGTGCCCAGTAATATATAGTGCTGGGGAGCAGCAGATGATCGAAATATGGCACAAAAGGAAGTTTAAAAGCTTGTAAATTAAGATTTAATATTCATTATTAAATATTGTTAATATTTTATAATAGGTTCATATTTTTACTTGAAATTGTGTTTTTTCAATAGTTAACTGTGCTGTTTTGCGCTGTTTTGCACTTTGGATAAACACGTTGTGTTTCATTTTTACCGCAATTCAAAGTAACTGGGTTATGATTCCAAAGGAAGAAAAAGAAGCCACCTACCAAAAACCAGTGCGGCAACGCACCGTCAGGACCCAACATGCTGTTGCGAGCTGAAACACGTACGACGCAGCTGTACGTCTCTCGATTACATCACTTCACGAAGGTAGAGGAGATTGTGGAGTATATCCGAGTCAAGACCAACTGGACTTTGAGAGTCGAGAAGTTGGAAAGCCGGCATAACTTGAGTTTCCAATCGTTCGTGGTGCGAGTGCCGACTCAGTATCTCGAGAAGTTCCTCAAGGAAGAATTCTGGCCGATGGGTGTTGTGTACAGACGTTTTCGTGGAAGATTGCACAACACCGCTCAGCGAAACACGACGCCGAAATAAATTGTGTACACATCTATAATAAATATATGTATGTTATTCTTTAAGGTATTTATCTATGGGATCTATGCAATCCCGAAATAAATGGATTATTATTATTATTATTATGTCTCTTTTCTCACGGCTATACTTTTCTCTAAGGTGAGAAGTATACCCGGTCCTTTTGGAAGGCTTACGCGAGGACACAGGTCCAACACGCAGAGGCCCTTAAAGAATTTTAATTTAGAATGGGATGAGACACTTACCGCCGCCACATCACAGCTGCACTATTGTAGTACAGCTATGATTTGTCACTGGTAAGTGTAAAGCTATTGTATGATATTATGGAGTCAAAGAAAATTAGGCTATGGGTTTGGGTGTTCGGTGGAATGGTGATATATGGCATACGGGAACAACGTCGCCTGCTTGCCTCCTCCAGCGGTGAATATATGATGTTAAATGAGGATTGGGGCAGACGGTGACTCGCCTTACACTAGATGGGCCCCTTCCACAACCGACATGGGCCGAAGTCCACGGGTCTCAGGGCAACACCGTAGTGCGCGGCTAGGGGTGTCGAGCGGTGCGGCGCCGATTTCGCCATCGCGGGTCCCGAGCGGAGACCCGGAGCGGGTTTCCTCGTAATTATGCCATTGAAAAATGACACTTCCACCCCCGAGCATATAGCTCTGGCGACCCCTCTCTGGTCAGCTGGTTAAGGCAAGCCAGAGTTGAGAGTCCTGTGGTCGCTCTTGGAGATTCACTCCAGTCAGCCAACAAAGACCTGCTGGAGACGAGGCCTAGACCGACTCTCAGGGGCATTCAGGACCGCAGTGTCGCCACTCACATTCAGCTCGCCACTAGCTGCCCTGCGGTTTGTGGGCTCTTCATTTAAACTTGCAGTACATTTTTTTGTTTATATGGCAAGTGTTGGAAAAGCCACACTAATCTGCCCTCCAAGTTTGCGTTAATCTTATGAGAAGATAACGACTTTATGATAGAAATTATACTAAAATAATTAAAATTACATTCGAATAAATAAAATAAAATAACATTAAAACATTAGCACAAATGTTTACGTCTGCAGTGCAAGAAGTCCTGAATTCGATTTCCAGGTTGGTCGGGTAAAAAATTATAATGACAATCGCATAATCTGTTGTACTGAGGATGTTATGATGCATCTCTGCCCACCCCTTCGTAAATAAAAGGCTACTTCAATAAGATCACCTTAAACTTTCAATCATATTAAAAACATGAAAACACGCCATAAAATCGCTCTCATAACCTCGGATAATCTACGATTGGCTACGAACGCTACGGCGTAGCTCCGTAGCAGCTACACCGTAGACATACGCATGCGATAATGATATTACTAACAGGTACAGGGGGAATTTAATTGTATTACGACATAAGGCCTTTCACAGACGGTGTCTTTGATTCTAAGGTTATTGGATTGGATTAGTGGTTTATTATCCTTATTTGTGTCGGAAGTTTAGTTTTCGTTTAGATTAAGTTAGCAGGGGCAACGTTTAGAGAGACTGATATTCATTTATAGGTACAAGAATTAATTAAAAAAACCAAAAAACTGCCTTACGGTAGCCTTGGTCTATAGGCTTAAATATAATTATTACGAATATAACAACACCTTGCACTTCAAAATCGGTCAAGCTATTTAAGTTATAAGAGACAACTCGAGCCGCGGGCAACACTAAGTGTATATATAATTGAACTAGGCTATTGATTAGCTTTCATTTGATACCCATATTGCGATAGCATTAAAAAAACGTCTGTTTTGACAGTTTACGTCAGCCATATTAGTTTTTTGTTGCCGTCACATAGCCTATGACACTGGGGAAAAACACAAATCTAATGCCACCTCACACTTTAAAATCAGCCAAGCCGTTTAGGCTACAGAGGGTCACAATGGAACAGACATGCCCTCATACATACATACATACACGCGAAAAACATTACCCTCCTTTTTGGCAGTCGGGTAAAAATACTAGAAGTCGAACAGGGCTTCGCACCCGTCGTTCTTTATTTGGCCACAGCTCCTGTAGTAAGTTATTGATGATAATATATAATATTTATTATGTTTTTTTTTAATCAAATTAAATGTAAACACAATTCTTGGTCATAGGTCATAGGTGTCATAAAACTTGTAAATAATATACTCGTAGTTATAAAAAAATGAATTCAGGATAATCTTAAAGCTAGAAAGGTATTCCATTCAAAGGTAATTTGGTAGAAATATATTACCAAATTTCGGTTAGTTTGCTAATCTGTTAAGGCTCTAATATTAGGCGAGCCTTCACGTTCGTGTTACGTATTTCACTGATACGATAGGTACATCTATTATCATATAAATTGGTGTTTACTTCGCCATAATAGTCCAACAAGAATCATAATAATTCTAGATTAATCTTTTGTAATGCAATTCAAAAGTATAGCATATGGACAGTTACAGAATTAATTGCCATAACTAAGCTTCAGTCTACTTAGGAACGATGACGACGGTTGAATTTTAGACCAAAGAAAATATCTCCAAATTGAAGGAAGGGAGATTCGCAATCAGAGAACCTCAGAATTGTGGACTTAGGTAGTCACTGTAAAATGTTTGAAAATTTGAGCATGGTCGTTATCGTTTTGTAACTAGACGGGCTGGTACTGGGTTTAAATTTGCAGGGATTAGTTTTTTAATAGTCTCTTAGGAAATTCTGAATATACGATTCAATAAAACCCTCTCAGCTCTCTAGTTAGAGGAGAGGAGACCCGAGCCCAGCAGTGGGACTTAATGGATTGCTGATGACGATTCAATAAGGGATTACTTCCCTCAAAAAGTACAACGCTGTATTTGTTATACTAAAATAACTGGTAAAAATAAAAAAATAGTAAGAGTTGGAGTTTGTAATAGGTATAGGGGCCCGTGTGACACTTGTTCAGTCTCTCTCCATAGTATGACAGGGCTTATATATATAAGTATGAGAATTGACAATCAAAACATGTACTGAGTAAATGATAAAATTCAAATCTAAAACTATATCCTTTTGGGCACTTTTCTGTGTGACTGTGATGCCGACGAATACTATGACACCCAGCCTACATTACCATTTTTATTAATATTTAATTTTATTTATGGCCTTGTTAATAGTACTTGTTATTTTTAAAAATATATAATTTTTATTTTATTATTTATTTTTAAATAAGCAAACTATGATAACAAAAAGTTCTGATGTGTGCAAAATGTGTGCATAATATGAAATGAAGAGGTGAGAAATTATTTTGACTTTCAGAGATATAAATAGTGGACCCTATCTAAAAAAATAAAATAAATATAATAGATAAACGATGAAATGATGAATTGTCATGAACGGGAAAATTTCCGTGTAGTGACGAATTAAGAAAATGCCACTACCCCATCTCAACCCGTGGATGTCGTAAAAGGCGATTAACCGAACCATAAGCAGATAAGCTGCTAGAAAAGGAAAATTCGAAACAAATTCTATACCAACCCGTCTGGCCAGCGTGGTATAATAAGCTTAACTCCCTCCTCATTCTCTGGAGGAGACCCGTGCCCAGCAGTGGGACGTTTATGGGTTGAAATGATGATGATGAAATAAACGATGAAAATACTACCTTACTAAGAAAGAATGACGCAACAACATATAAGATTAAAGGAAAATGCATCTTAAATCCAAACTATAAGCGTTCATTCGCAGTTGCTATCGCAAGACAGTAGTGGACAAATATGCCGTTATTCAAAGTAATTGGGTCAAACTGTATATAAATAATGCACTTCGTACAGTTATTCAGATTGTATGATAATTTTGGCCGCTTTATTGCTAGAAAACAAACTCTAAAGAATTTGCATACTGTGCATTTTTTGATCGTCTTAAAAAACTTTAATATTATCTTAGAAAATAACATCATTATCATCATTTCAGTCTATTGCAGTCCACTGCTGCACGCGCCATAACACGCGCGATCTTTTACCTTTTATCTTTTCTTTAGACAACATAAATCTGCACAAATAAACTTACCACCACAGCAACACTTAATCAAACAATCATAGAGTCCTTTTTAGGGATAACAGTGTTCATATAAACAACGATATCGATTGAAAGCTGCAAGGAAATTACATCCTTATTGACACAAGACAAAATAAACACTGGTAGTCAATTCATTGGGAACATATCCTTCCCTCTTAACGGAGTCCTTTCAGTGGCGCTCCAATTTGTGGCTTAACGATTCATTTCTAATCGTTACTTAAGTCAAGCTGATATATTTTAGTAGAAATAATAGGATATATAAGATGAGGCACTCATATCATTATGGTACATAAATCTTCGTAACGATCGTGGGGTAAGCAACGTTTGTCAAGGTCAGTTCTTAGATGGGTGACCGTTTGTGGAAATTTCATTATCAGCGTTCTCCGTAATTTGAAAGACACGTAAAGCCGTTGGTCCCGATCACCACTATATACACTAGTTACTATGGTAGTCGATAAGCCAAGTTAAAAGCCTTTTGGGTCACATGATATTATTATTCCAACACTATCGTCTGCTTCAAGCCTATATGATAATAAATACATATCGATATGTAGACAGAATGTCCTCTATACAAGAGGGCATTCTACATCAGACGAAATTCAAACATAAATTTTATAGCAAAGATGTTACGATGTCATCAAGAAATATCTCCACAAAATTTCCACATACCTACCGTATACAACGCCTTTATTCCACATAGATAAGTAGAGGTCTATCACGCTCTCATTTTTTATGTTTGGTTCCATGTAATAAATGAGTGAGTCTGTACTCATTGGACGGGCATAATTGTACGAGTATATTTTAATTTCAAAATTACACTAGCACTTTAAAAATACAATCTTGAAAATGTTACGTCGAAAATTTTATAATTAAAGTGCATACAATGTCTATTAATGCCTTTGTTCCCTAAAAATAGGCAGAGCGATATATCACCTCATAGTGTTTATAATTTTACTAGATACTGCTTGCGAAATCTGTAATTTCAAATAAAATATCAACTTCCTTAGTCCTCCATTCAAACTTCCATCGCAATTTCGAAAATTTGCTGATTTTGAATTAATTTAGGAATGCACGTAAATAAAACATAATATAAAGACTTAATAACCTCTTTAATCCATCATTCGAAATTCAAACACAAATTCAAGAATTTGGCTTCGAAGACTTAAAAAAAAGTAGTCGCTCAGAAACACGGGTATGTATTCAGTAGTAGACGCGCGGTCGTCCTGAGCGCACGCCATGCTGCTCTAAATATGCGGACGCTAATACTGATATACGTCGCGACGTTAGTGCAGTGTTACCGAAGTGAAGTGAGAGGTGTGCGACATGGTGGCAGGAGTCTCATAAGGCATGGAAGGTCCAGGGTTCACTTCGCGCGTATGCATGGAAGGGCGAGAGACTTGGTCGCCCAGATCGAGGCGGAGAGAAGTAGTGAACTAGGTAAATGATACTATTATTGGTACTTTTTAGTGATGTCTTGTACGAGTGTAAGTATATAGTTAGACGTTATATGAAAGAACGTATTGGTTATCAGATTTTATGGGAAACCGATAATTATATTGTCAAATTAAGTGCTTAAGGGGAATTCAAATAAGGATTCCTGGAATAAAAATAACTACATGAGTTGCTTTTAAAGATAATAATAATATTATGTTCTCTAATTATTTAATAAGATATTAAATAAATTTTAGTACATTTTAAAACTGTCGAAATAAAAAAAAATCAAGTAATAAAAGACTCAATGTCTTGAAAATAAGTTAATTGAATAAGTTTTCCTAGGATCGGTTACTATGAAGGGCTTTTTGTTTATGCTTGTTTACAACTGATTAATATGATGATGAATACAATTTACATGCTCGTATAATTGTTCAGTTTTATCGTAGATAATAATTATTATTATCATCATCACACCTAATACAGAAATAGACATAAGCCTCCCTCAAGGGAAAATCCTATGAACCCATACCCATAATTAGTTTTAACAATTGAATTTGTCTATACTATATAATATAAGTTTAAATATCACATAATTCTAAATTCATTTTCAAATAATTTTAACAAAGACGAAGAAGACATCTTCATGTTAAATTTAACTAAGAGCAATTTATTTTCAACACCACATTGATCAAAATTGAAATCGATTAAATATTCCAAGAAAGTGCTTCAACCGTATCGTTTGAATCGGGAAACTCCTTCACTCGAAACTCACAATACTAGGAAGACGGTATTGTAATTTATATACATTGTCATAATATTATATACATTAGGCCACAATCCGCACACACTGGCGGGTTAGTGGATTAGACATAATTTCAGAATTGCTCATAAAATACGTGCATTTCCTCCCAATATTTTAGGTACATTCAAATTCTACGAAATCGAATTCGAACTTCATTTTGACATTTTGGTCAATTATTGATTTTTCAAAATTAAGTGTGTAAAATAATTAAATATAAGACTGAATTAAATTAACAAAATAACGTTTTTGCAAGATCTTATTCTCTTTTCTTCAGTCTTATAATACCAGTGAACTTAAATAATTATAATTGTATATTCTGATATTGTATTCAAAGTGTTAAACTTTTAATTAATTTTACACAACGCAGCACGTACCTACATCGTATGTATTAAACCTCAATAGGTAAGTACGATATAGAACATCATTTGTCAACGTAATCTGTACCCCTCTTACGTTTGCAAGACCACAAATCATTGTCACATATTCTCACAATGTTGTGACGGAACATGTTTTAGCATGGGAATGTTGTAATTTAATTTAATGTAATATTCTTAATATAGGAAGTGGGCTCTTTCATCGTTTAAGGAAGGATCCTTTTTGAAGTTGTCGTTTCGAAACACTCCACTGCCCACTGGTACGAAACGGTGACTTCAAGAAAGAAAGATCCCTCCCGATTCATATCGTGGGGCGAACAGCTCGTGGTATGAGACAACGAAAGACTCAGGCAGTGTTTGTATTGTATTGTAATTTGGACATCAGAAATTATGTTTAAAGACAATCTATAAAAAAACTTTTATATATTCATTCATCCATATTCAAGAGCAATCAAATTGTGGGCATACAGTATATTTTATGACAACTAGATTAACATTTTTTTATTTTAAAACAAATCATACAATTTATTTGGTATAAAACGGTTTAAAACGTAATTTAACACATATATACTATATATACACACTATATATAGTTATATATATATATAGTACAAAAGGTTTTAAAAATATCTTTTAAAAACGAGCTTAATTAAAAAAAGTACAAAAAATGTGATAGTATTATATATAAGAACCTGATTATATAATATTATAAACTATCTAGGAATTAAAGAGCTCGGTGTTTCATGCCAGTTCTTATAAAGCTAATTCTTGCAGTTGTCGTAATAATATTTTAAATCAATAACATAGACTTTGACTACCACCCAATAAACTATATTTAATTATAAATCAATACACACAACAAGATACAATTATATTTGGAAATTGAAAACAGTTAATCTCAAATCAGGATTGTTTAGTGTTTACTAGTCGAACTCTAGTTAGCTTTGACTATTCTACAAACAACAATACAGGTAGAAGTTATCCCTTCCTTGTTCTATTTAGTTTGAAATATCAACGAGGTGAAATACTAGGGCAAAATATTTATTAGCAAACAAACTTTTAGAATTAAATTGAGCTGAATATTGCTTTGTGTTTGTTAGTTGCTTTGTTAAAACTACAAATGAAAATGATTACTAGTGGAAAACTATTTAGAAGTAAGCTTTTGAAGGCAAATGTAATTATGCTTGATTAGGGCATCCATAGATAGTCAAAATGTCTTTAACATTAGCAGATAGTTAGTCTATAACTAGTATCTCTTTATTTGTTCTATGATTAGATATACTTACATATATTACACAAAATTAAATCATAAAATGATTGGAGTTCGTACACAAACTCAAACCATTTTCCATGTCAGTCACTCCCCTATTACACGCCGCTTTTAGAGATATATAAAAGAGATTTTAAATATAGCTTCTAGTAATCTAACCGAGTGAAAAACAAAGGCTATATAATAAGAAAATATAGTATATATACATGTGTTCACACATTATGGTCACGTTTTCACGTTCATTACATAAATGATGCTTTTATATTTATTAATCGTTTGTAGATGTGCCGTGATAAATCTTTGCATTATTCGTGCCTACAATAGAATACAGTCGTATTATATTTTTAGAGTCCTTGTTTCATTTTCTTTATCACAAAATGCGCCCAGAATTGATGGCGTCACGATCTTCGCAAGGTTGGCTGGTAAGTGCTAGTTGAGATGTGTCGCAAATTGTTCTCAGTTTGGAGAGGTCTATGTCCAGCAGTGGACTAGTACGGGCTGATGATGATGATGATGAATTTACTCACCTTATATATTGTACCCTCTTTTATATTGTTGGTGTAGTGGTAAGTGACCCTGACTGCTAATCCCCACTCAGGACAAATTAAATTTTTGTATCATGAGCATGATTGTTTGTTCTGTGTCTGGGTTTAATTTATCTATAAAAGTATTTATGAAAAAAAAATGTATTTAAGTAGTATATCAGTTGTTTAGTACCCACAACACAAGAAAATATAATTGCTTAATTTGGGACTAGATGGCGCTGTGTGAATGTGGTAAAAATATAAATATATATTTGAACATAATTATTGTTTATTATAATTATACTTCAAACGTTCTTAAAGTAATACGCCTCGGGGGGCTTTAATATCACCAACATTAGTTTAAAATAATAAAAACTAATATAAAAGTAACATAATAATTATAAATAATATATAAAATAATATAGCTACTAAAATAATATTTATCTCACTATTTTTATATTATTTAATTATATTGTAATTATATAACAACCATCTTCATGCTTCGTTATTCAACGGTTAAGCAACGTTTGGCAAGTTCAGTCCATGATGGGTAACCGTTTGCAATAATTCACTTTTTATCATTATTTTAAAAACATTAACAGAAAACCACTCCTCTCGGCTCAGTAAATAATTATTTGAAACGAAATAACTGTCTTGTCTAATTCTTTGGAGGAGACCCGTGCCCAGTAGTGGGACGTTTGTGGGTTGAAATCATGATGAAATAACTGTCTGTATTATCGTTTAACAAAACAAAAATAAACCACAAATTAATTTTATAATTTAATTCAACACAGACTTGTACTTCAATAACTTAACAAAACGATCTCGATAAACAGCGAAGTTTTATTCAAATCGCTTCATCTGTTTCCGATACGGGCTTACTTTACATTATAATGAATTAATTTTATTTTTAGATACGGAATATTTTTGTAAAAGGTTTTTGTTTTGTTTGAATATTAAGGGTAACTTTTTTATTCATCTATATAATTTTGAAATAAATTAAGATAGATAAGATTTAGATTCTGTAAGTTTTAAAACTGGGCAATTGTAAGTTGTGGTAGTATTATTTCATGAGTTTTTGGTAGATACGAAATCTTGTACACCCACAATAAAATTATTATAAGCAAATTTTTAAAGTCAAATAAATATTTTGGATTTGTCTTTGATTATGTGAATATTTTCGGAAATAAACGCTCCAAAAGTAGCATAAATATTTTCTAAACCGTAAAACCTAAAATCCGGAAAATCATTACAAAGATAATACTTAATAAATACTTCTAACTAAAATTATTTTGAATGATCTGATGTACCGTTTTTGAGTTATTGGCGAAAAATTGCACTTCTTTACAAAAGGACGTAAGTGCGGATCCTTACATTGGGCATTGTCTGATATGCTCTTAACCGTTTTATTTATGATGGTTTCCGATGAAATCCTTAATCTCTAATTCTATTTGCTACTAGTATAAGATTTTCTTCAAAGATCTCATTTATTATTCAATAAAGTATTTAGAACAAACGATATTATAATCTAATTAACCAAAGTAGATTACACCACGATCGTATCCAAGATGCCTTTTAAACTGGAATTTCAGTAGACTACCAAGGAGTAAGTTGAATATCAAAATTTTAAAATCTTCAAATTTATTCAAGTGACGGCGCTCGGAAAATGTTAGACTTTCTGACATCTAAAGCACGTATAACGTAGGTAGTTGACTAGAATTCTAGATCTTATGATTTTCTTGTAAAATGTATCATTTTAAGTTCCGACTGCCTCGGTGACGCAGTGGTGGTTTGTACGGTTGTTATTACTGAGGTCTCGGGTTCAAAATCCGGGTCAGAATTAATATTTGTATCATCTGCAAATGTTTGTTTCGGAGTTTGGATGTTTTTCTATGTATATATATTTAGTAATATATGTATGTTTATCATTTGTCTAGATCCCCTAACTCATGCTTACATAAGCTTACTTCGGGCCGGATGGCGATACTCGTAATACGACATCAAACTAATTCTATTTGTTCCTGACTTCACATCGGATCATTGATCGCACATGGCGCCCCACCGCGATCGCTTACGTACATTCCATTCGCTGTTTGACTCTTAAGCGTGCCCTCCTATAGGCCTTCTAGGTACACATACGTTATGACCGGAATCTATCTGATCTAAAATACAGTATTTTGTAGCATTGAATCTTTTTACCACTAAATAACCACTTCTACCACCATCTTTACTTTACCCGAGTATTTCCTGTAAATGGCCTTAAGCAGGTTAGTTATCTTCGGCGGGACACCAATGTCATATACTTGTCCACCCTAGTGTATCGAAGGCTTCTTCAAAATCTACAAAGGTAAGGTAGTGCTGCCATGTAACCCCAATCGCCCAACAGATAAAGCGTCGCAAGTGGAAGTGGGTTGGCCACACCCTCCAAAGAGATTCCGATCACATTCCTGTAAGCGCTGGATTGGAATCTACAAGGAAAGCGCAAGCGTGGCCGTCCGAAACAGACCTGGAGACGCACAGTGGCAGACGAGGCGAAGAATATCAGGAAGACCTGGAGTAGATAAAACGTGAAGCCCAAGACCAAATGCGTTGGAGGATCACTGTGGACGCCCTCTGCCCCAACTATCCCCTAGTTGGGGCAGAGGGCGTCCACAGTGATCCTCCAACGCATTTAGGATATTAAGTCACCACCATCTTTAAGTGCTACTGCCACTTTACCAAAAGAATTAAAGTGTACAGAAAGACAAAGGTTAAGTTAAAGTTCAAATTCCTATTAATACTTTATTTGATAATAAAATATTGAACAAAGCTTAAAAGGTTTACTATAGCTGTCTGAGTACTAGTCTTGTAATTATTATAAGATAACAAGAAGCTTATTGTTTGTCAATTAGCACAAATATTTGTACAAAAAGCTTGTGGTTATTGTATCATAGAGTGGATGAATTGTTGTAAATTAAGACATTTATTCAACCAGGGTTCAGAGAGCTTTCCAGGTCTATCGTTTTTAATTCTATTGCCCCATCGTGCAACGTTTTGTTACAAATAGTCTAATATTCTCGAACTTATTTTAACTATTTTGGAACTGGTCAGCGTCAGATATTAAATTTAAATAATCATTAAATACATCCTAGGCATCCCTAATGCATGAAGCATATTTGATATTCTTTAATTAAAAAAATAAATTCTTAATTAAATAAAGAATTATAATTCAGTTTATTAAAATCTTTTGATTTTAATAAACTGAATTACAATTCTTTGGTAAGCATTGACTACAACATTTCACTTTATTCTATTTTGAAAGTAAACAACCTATTCAAAACTATTTTGAATAGGTTTTACGTATTCAAGTGTATCACTTGAATACGTAAAACCTATAAAACATTCACCAGACGAAAGGGTGTATAGGCGTCAGGAAACACCATTAATATGTAATGTAGTTGAATTCTTTTAACATTTTTAAGAGGACTAAAATCACAGGGAGTTCTTTGAGGGATTTGAGGAAATCTTCCAACTTCGACAAATAAGAAAATAGAAACTGTTTTATTATTCAGTCTGTTTTATACTGTAAATATTCAATTGACTGTACTGTTTCTTGTGGTGTTCGTTTTGCTATCTAAATTGAATATTATCGTTTTTACTTCGCAGTTAGATCAAAACAAAACTTTGTGTACGTTAATTGTAAGTTTGTAAAGTCCCCCATGTGGCAGAGGGCAGGCACGGGGCGGGTTGGAGCAGCCGCCAAACGTTGCCTTCAATGCGTGCGTTTTTCTGCCGCTAACCTTTAAAACAGTTAGTTCTTTTTTTTGAGTTCAAAAAGCACTGACAGTTCTATTATTAAAAATAAAAAAGTCCCAAAATGAGGGTAGCGCGAGATGTACGTTATATAATATAAATATTTTACCACACTAGTCCAAAATTAAGCAATTATATTTGCTTGTGTTATGGTTACTAAACAACTGATATACTACTTATATATTTTTGTTAATAAATAATAAATACAATACATACAGTAGTAAATACAATACATGTTAGATAAATTATATCCAGACAGAGAACAAACAATCATGTTCATCGCACAAACATATTTCCTAGGTGGGAATTGTACCCACGACATCTGGCTTAGCAGTCAGAGTCACCAACTACTAGGCCAACAAGCCAGTCAACAATAATAGTAAACTATGGTTTACAAGTCGAGAAAACACGCGACTTTGCCCGCTCTTGCGTGGATATAAAGTGTGATTCCTGTCCCTGTACCCAATTTATTTACGATAAAGCTAAATGCGGAAATGTTCAGGTATTCAAGGTACGCTAGGTGTTTAAGGTATACGACGGCAGTTCTGAAGCGATTTGACTATTAGAAATTAATAGGGAAATACCGGGTGAAATAAATTATCATAATATTACCTACATATAAACATAATTAAAACTGTTTATTTTTTATGTCGTAACAATTTGATTATTAAGGTAGTCGTATTTTTATATATTATATATGAATTTTTTGGTTGATAAAAATCTATGTGCCAATTCAGACTATTTTTACTTGTATGCCAAAATTGATCCATCCATTTATCCTTCTAAATTTCCCATTTTTAATACTATGTAGTTGGATTGTATACTTCATCATCATCATCATCATCATATCAGTCCAACGACGCCCACTGCTGGACGCTTGTAACCAACTTACTTAACTTGTATACTTAGCCCAATGAAATCTTAAAATGGCTCACCTTGAAAACCAACATGTTGGGTGGGTCGCTTATCTTCCCTGTCCTATAAAAACTCTCACAATTCACGGGAAATGATAAGCATACCTTTGTTCATTCACTTTCGTAACCGTGGAGGGAATTTTTCTGCGTATTTTCGTGATACCAATATTTTATGCTAACATGTGGAACAAAAGGCTCCAACAAATCAAGAAATAGACGTCAGGTATGTTTGAGCGCACGTCAATAACGGATGATTACAGCCTTGAAGTCGATCTCCAATTTGAAATATCGCTGAAGCAGCCATCTAGCCCATATTCAGGTTACTTTGACGTAAAAGAATACAAGAAATAAGTATTTTTTACTTGAATGTCTGTCAAGAATTCCTAAGTATTCTTACTATGTAATAATATAGAATAGACTTATGTGTTTTGCTAAAGTTTATTTGAATTAATTAAAATATAACGTTTTTAGAAACTATACTTATATTAAGTTTAGGTATATGGTTTTCATTAAAAATACTGTAGAATCGAGAGTTTTTTTTAGATCTTTAAATAAAATAAGTTAAACATGCCTCTTTTGTTTAAATAACTTAAAATACAGAGATTTTCTTGTCACTAAAATCGATGACATGGTTTCTAAGAGCAGATCTTCGTAAGTCTTATCGTTTCAGACTTGCCAATACTGACCGATCTAAATGAATGTGTTCAAAATGTAATGAAAAAAACCTAGTCATTGAATACGAATTTACGAGCTTTGTATGCAAAGTTAACTCAAGTATAACAGGTAGGTACTTTAATTCCAATCTTCTAAATTGCAATCAATCATTTTCTCTTCAGAAAAATCGCCTTTGCGAACAAGTTGATTTAAGTTTTTTATTTTATCGCAAATCTGTCACGTTTTGAGGAAAAAACAACAAACTTTTGATTAGCATGCTCTAGGGATGCGATATATTGTGTTTTTGTTGTGTAAAGTTATGGGAACTGGGGTAAATGGAATGTCTTACGTGTGACTGTTGCTATATGTATAGGAAATTGTGTTACAAGGCGATGTGCAGATTCAGAACAGTTTTGCGATCATTTAGATGCTTGTTGGGGAAAATGTAAATGAAACGATGACAATGTTTTTGTTTATAGAAATACTAAGATGAAAAACGAAGTGGACTAGCTACAAATTAGTTTATGAAAATAACTATTAATAGATGGTGGCAAACAGGCAGGATGGGAAGTGGTCACCGTAGCCATCAGCTCGCCATCGGCAGGGAGTTCATCCCCACACCTTAGAACCGAAATGGTCTCGTACCGCGCGGTTCCAGAGGAATTTCCTCCCAAGAACCATCAGGTTGTGGAACGATCTCCCTAACGAGGTTTTCCCAAGGGACTACAGTATGGGGTTCTTCAAAAAAGGAGTGAATGGGTTTCTCAAGGGTCGGAAACGCGCTCGTGATGCCCCTCGTGTTGCAGGCGCCCATAGGCTACGGTAACCGCTTTCCATCAGGCGGACCGTACGTCTGTTTGCCACCGTCGTGGTATAAAAAAAAAAAAAAAGCTAGCAACACGGGGGGCATCACGAGCTCATTCTTGACCCTGTCACACTTACTATGTTAATTTATTAAAACATAAAACAATATAACCATTTTTGGTGTAAAGCGTAGAACTGCACACTTTTAGTCTCCGAAGGCGTATCCATTTCTTTTTCCAGTCGTATTAGGTCACATGTCGGTAATAGAAAGTGGTGGATAATTTGAGCGGTCCACAATTTTTTTTTTTTTTTAATGTGAATGTATTTTGTGTCATCATGTTTGTAATAACTTTCAAGACACATACATAGTTTTCTCGCTTGCAAAGACGTCCTCATTTTAGGATAGAACTTTTAAAACTGAACATTATTAATAACACTTTACTCTCAAGATAATCGACACTCACAACAATAATTTGAAACGATCTTCATTAAAAGCTCTCGACACAACTTCAACTACTTAACACAAGTTAGTTCAGTCACGTTTGAACTCAATAGAAACAACAGAATAAACTCCTTGCCCTTGTGAAACAAAAGACAATTTCATATCATACGGGTCTCAAACACCGTGTCGAGTTTCAAACAATATTCTACACGAAGCTATGTACATACTTACTTAGAGAGCTTGTACGATATAAATGGTAGCTCCGATACAATATTTTGATATGAATTACGTAATATAAGATGAGTTTTTGGCTAAATTGGGTTATTCTATGTTGAAATTTTCAGTACCAAACCGGAGTCTGGAATTTGCCCGGTTGATGATAATAGGCCCGCTTCTTAAATTGCACTATTATAGGCATGACATATGGCAAATTGTGGATGTGATGTTCATTTGCTTTTTAAATGCATGAAGTAAAACACTTGATGCTATATATTAGTTTTCGTCACTAACTGTCTAGCAAAAATATTAGGGTGGTAGAGTTCTGCTCTTTAAACAAATATGAAGGTACATCGTTTACTCAATTACTTAAAAATGCTAAAAGATATAGGTATTTAGAGAATAGTTATTTGTTCTGTCGAAATTCACACTTTTTCTAAGAAAAATATCGGTACAGAAAATTGAACAGCAACACGTTCAATTTTCATTTGAATGAAAATTCATGAGCCGCTGCCGAGATACTAGAAATTCATTCATTTACACACAGAAGTTTTTTATTTACATAAAAAATTTACTTATTCAAAATTATGATGGCAATGAAACAAACGAATTCCAATCATATTGACATTCACCCAAAACCATCGATGTGTAAAAAGGGCCTTAAAATAATTCCATCGAGACGTAACTAAAGATAAAAGTATATAAAAATGTGAGGGCCGACTAGTGTTTGAGTTTGTTTTCAAATTGCTTAACTTGGCCTATTTAGAAATAAAGTTTTGTGACAATATTTGAAGTTTACTCTAGCGGATTATATAGACCTTTTTACGTTCGTTTAAATCTAATAGCTATTAGTTTTATAGCTTCACAATTTTTTAGCTTATTTTACTACGATATTTGTTTGTTATTGAAAGGGTTGAGAATATGTATTTACGAGTATGGTATAATAATTAGGAGTAGAGAGCAATTACATAAACAGAACTAAGCGAGATGGTCCATTATTGGATAATAATACTCCTTATCTTGATGACGATATAAATACGATGAATTATTGGCATCCTTCTGTAATAATGGAACAATAACGTTCGTATCGTGATTTAACCTTCTTCCAATGCGACTTTATGTATATAAACACAAAATGTACCTAACTGATGTTTTTCACAATATAGTTTTGACTACTATGGAATATGAAATCAATCTAATACGACTCTTTACGACAGGCTGGTTTAGATACACACGTACAATAAAATTAATTGAAATGAAACGTACTGTAAAAGCGCATCTACCAAGTTGAGCCTAAAATACCGCTAGTCTAAAATCGCCCCAAATTTGCTCGTTTGACACACATGTTAATAATAATAAAACCATAAAATGGTAACCAACAGAAGTTCTTGTGTTTATAATATTATAAAAGATAATTGTTGATTAAAAAGCGTCGAGATAAACATTCAGGTATGTTTTTGTTTACACCATGGAAGAAAAGTTTATTATCAGGTAAGTACTAGGTATGATATGTCCCAAAGATGAAAATTACATTAAATAGAAAGGGCTTGTTGAAGGGACGGCAATTTGTTACAGAAATTAAATGTGAGGACTTTTTCAGTACAGTTAATGAAGCTGAATACCTTTGGGAATATTTTATCTCCGAAGCTTTAGGCTTACGAGTTGGAAAATTTATTTTATCAGTAAAACGTAATATTCATTATTTTCTATTAGGTACTTTGCAATACTTACATTTTTAACATTCTATTCGATTAAGGGACAGACAAGGTGACAATGTAATGTATTCAATATATTGCAGCCTGGATAGTGACACGAGTATTTTTTTTTATTAATTAAGAATACATAATGACACTACCCCATCTCAACCTGTGGGTGTCGTAAAAGGTGACTAAGAGAGTAACCAAATGCAGACAAGAGCACTGCGAGAAAAGGAAAATTAGAAACAAATTCTATACCAACCCATCTGGCCAGCGTGGTAGTAGGCCTGAATTCCCTCTACATTATTGGGAGGAGACCCTGCAGTGGGAGTTATGGATTGAAATGATGAAATAATAGTTCAGAATAATAAACGAAAACTTTATCAATAAATTTACTCAGCCAAACATCGCTTAAACCCTATGGCCGTAACTAATACCTCAACCGAATACTTTAATATCCTCAATTTAACAAAAAAATATCTTAGAATTACAACAATAGAATGATGACCTTCCAAACTTTGAAAAAAGGTACGATTAACCTTAAAGAACTCAAATATTTTCCTTCTAATCTGATTCATGTGCCCAGACAGTATGGTCCTAACTTCAAAAGTTTCATTGTTCCAAGTTTTGAATCACACCAAAACTTCCATTTACATGGTAATAATTTTCAAAGAGAATAATGAATCGTGAAAAGAATAGACACTTTGTTAACTCAACAATTATAATTAGATATTTGCATATTTGTTAAGGAGTTAAGTTGAAATTAATGAGACCTGTTTTTGGAATTAAGGAAACAATCAAATGTTTTACTTTTAATAATAAACAAACTTAGAGTTTATGTTATAGAAATATTCAACCTTTGTTTTCACATTATAGTTAGATATTTTTAGAAACAATACGGTACATTTGATTTTTGTCCATTTCCACAAAACCCAGTAATGTCCCACTGCTGGGCTCAGGTCTCCTCTTCTCTATATATCTAGAGAGTGTTTAGGCTAAAATCCACACACGCTAGTCTAATGCGGGTTAGTGGATCAGACATATACTTAGAATTATTTAGAGGGTATGTGAGTTTCCCCTCTATGTTTTCCTTCACCGTTAGCAGATGGTAAGCCACCACATAGTCCTATACTGCCTGTCGGAATCGAACTCGGACTGCTTGCATGCCGGTCATTTAATCCATTCAGCCACCATCGCTTTTTTTTCCTATTCGCTTTTTCAGTGTTCATCAATCTTTTAACCTATTCATTCATTCACAAAAAGCACCTACTAAAGTTTTGTGCCAAAATTCGTTTATTGATAGAGAAGATAAAAACACGAACGACATCACTAAGTAGGATGTAGGTGTTTTCTAAAAACGTTTCTAGGAATCTTCATTTGGAATAGTAGTTACAAATACCAGACCTAATCCACACACCTCTGTTCCAACTGGACCGAGTAATAATAATAATAATAATAATAATAATATTTATTTGTATAAAACATGTGTTAGTTTAGTGAGTAATCCATTAATTCTATTCGCCCGCAAACAGATGGACATTACAATCAAAACAACTCTCGGGACAGAGAAACAAATCAAACGTTAAGCGCTAAGATTTGTAATGCCTCTCTGGGGAGAAGAAGAGATTTATCTGGGTAGATTTGACTGTCCAGAAACGTTTGGGACGCCGTGTCAAGGTAAACGTTAAGACAATTGAGTCTACCAAGAAACAATTTCTGAGGTTTCAGAAATAATTTTGGATCTAAAATATCCAAGCCTAAAATATTTAGAAAAAAATAGGTATTTAGAATAAAAGCAGTCAAAAATTCTCAGTAATTTCACGCCAAGTTTAGTGTTGCGAATAATTGTGTGGATACAAATATTTGAGTCATCATCATCAATTCAGCGGTAGGACGCCCACTGTTGGACTCAGGCTTCCCCATGTATGTCGATAGTCATAGCTGTGTTATGGGGAAGTTACGTTTATTTCTTACAAATCCGTAGCATAAAAAATACAGTGAAAACATGAGAATATTACGGGAGGTGAAGTTGCTGAACCGTAAAAAATAGTACTGAAATTTCATTGTAACCTTCGGAATTTGTTTTAAGGAAGGTTTACTTTTTTGTTAATGTCCCCCGCGACACAAATATTATTTCACAATGCGAGAGCTACCTTTAAAAATAATTGTTGCGGTTAGGTCTATTCCCAAGAAACTAGACATATGGCCTTTCGAAAACGTATCTACATTTCTCAAGAGGTGAATGGTCAGATTGACCGTATAGCCTCTCTAGAGTATCGTAAACGGTAAATAAGTGGCTTTTTATGTGAAAGGTTTTGCGTGTGGTTAGAAGCGGTTGCGTTTTTCCTTTGAGAAATGGTTTCGGATATACTTAGGTCTCTTTTTAGACCTCTAGCTTTATCTTTGATCGTAGACCAGAGAAAAATATATTTTATATACGTGTCCAGTCCCAGCTTCGCATAGGTGTGGCGTTAATAAGAATACAATTACTCAAATAATAGCTCGAGGTATATATTTTTATTTTTTTTTAATATAAAAAATAAAATAAATTGACTGACTGAGCAGTCAGGGTCACTAACCACTAGACCAACAGGGTCTAGTGGTTAGTGACCCTGACTGCTAAGCCGGAGGTCGTGGGTTCGATCCCCACCCAGGACAAATCTTTGTGTGATGAGCATGAAGGTTTGTCCTGTGTCTGGGTGTAATTTATCTATAATATGTATGTATTTACAAAAAAAAAATATATTTAAGTAGTATATCAGCTCACCAACACAAGCAAATATAATTTCTTACTTTGGGACTAGATGGCGCTGTGTGAATGTGGTAGAATATTATTATTATTAATATTCGGGTATATTGTGCTAAACAGTTTACATTAATTTGTTATTAGTGTATCACGTAAGTAATAGTTGAGTATTTCCCACAAAACCCGTGGGTTTTTTTAAATAACTACTTACTTTCTTTCAAATTTTGTATTTTTACAAACTCAACATACAACTGAATTGACCAAATCAATATATCCGATTTTAATCGATGTTACGTGAATAAGTTCAGTCTCTAATAGAACAAATATTTTTCTAGGCAATAGATACAATATATCATCATCATCTTCATCTCAGCCTATTGCAGTCCACTGCTAAACATGGGCCCCTCCTAACACGCGCCATAACACTCGGTCCTCCACCTTCCGCATCCAGTCAGACCCGGCCACGTGTTTCAGGTCGTCGGTCCACCTAGCTGGTGGACGTATGTATGACCGCAAATTTTATGTTTCTAGCTACACAGCTAATACTAGATTTTTCTTATTATATTAGTCCTTAGAAAGATACTTCGATAGTCCGTATAAAAGTTCAATTATCATGTACTAAAGATATACTAAATTCTAAGTAGTGAAGTTTCATTAGCACCTCAAAACCATTTAATTTTCCTAATTGTTTTTAATAACTGGCACGGAACGAAGAAGACATTTAATTATTTTACTTAATTTTCGTTTCAGTGATGAAACTTAATTTTACTGGGCTATTAATATGGCCGAATGGATAATTAGCGCAGAGAAGTGATTGAAGATTTGAATATTATTTTTAATAGCTGAGGACAGTGAGCCTTTTTGGAATATTGAATACTTATTATTAAATATTTTTATTGAATTGATGTTTTGATTAATTTTTTATACGTTCTTAACTTTTTTGAATCTTAGAACGAAGTGGAGAAAATATATTACCGAATAGAAAATTATTAAACTAATATACAGCGTGTATACGACGATACGACGTTAAATGAAAATAAGTGTAGCTAGTGACGTTAGAAGGCTTTAACAAAAAAATCAAATAGATATTTGCAATAGTTTAGACGCAAATATACCTACTTTCTTTATTTCACAGTTTTAAACAACCAACCTTTCATCATCTCAACCCACAAACGTCCCACTGCTGGGCGCGGGACCTTTACGTTGATCATAATTATATTGTCATTACGTCATTCAATTCCTTTAAATATCTCTGACTCTTTCATATTAATATCTCTTACTCTGTTCCGCACTTTTAACGTCATTATAGAAAAATAATGTGTAGTTTTATATTTTTAAATTTTTCGACAAATCGATATAATTATTATTAGAATATGTTTATAAGGGTTAACACTGGCTGCCTTATCATTTAGTGTCGTATCGTTTTATACACTCTGTATACCATTACTTATTAGATTTTATTCTGCAACCATTGATTTTTTAATATTATATTTTTGTAACTTTAAATAAACTTACAGTTTCAGCCGAAAACTTTCCGGTAGCTCAGAATCAGGGCCCTTGTCAGTTTTATATAATATTGATTGAATGCGAAAGATATTCATTTTGCAATTTCACCTTTGTTTTGGTTGGAATCTTTGGTTAAGTAACACATCAATGTTACGTCAAGAAATAAACAAATGCCTAATAAATAAATTTGATCTTCGGGAGAAGTGCTTGTGGTCGTGGGTTCAAGTCCCACCGCAAGATCAATATGTTTTCGATATGTTAAATGGTCTCTATTGGTTTGCTCTGATGAGAACTACTTTGTATATGTTATTTATGAAATAAAACTCCAACAAGTGTTCTGATCTAAAGACAATTTTTATTAAAACTCGGTTGACCTTATATAGTCTCGGTGTGAACGAAACCATATCGCGATGTAGAAAGGTGGTACAACGCCATCTATCGAGTGTCATATACAACTTTAAGATCTATGATTTGATTGATCGTGAACTTAGATCCATAATTTTATTGATCATGAACATACCGCCCACCAAGGACATTTAGTGGGGAATGTCCTTCATGAACTAAACCACACCGCGAATTGGTTTCAAATTATATTTGATCTGCAACTTACATCTAAACATATTATGCTGTTCTCAAATCTATACAAGATCAAATAGCATCAAATGCTGATAACTTCATAACAAAGATAAAATTAAGACAATGTAAATGTAAGTAAAAGTAAAACAATAAACATGTAAAAGAAAATGTAAGTAAGGTAAAACAGTAAAATAAAACTAGTGTAAATATTTCATTGCTTAAAATTAGGTATAAACAGCAACAAAATAAAAAAAAAATAAAAAAATGTTAATCTGTGACTGGCAAAATACACAGTTTACTTGTAGGTCTTTTAAGTGTACTAGATTTCGTGCGTAATGTGACCACACGAGTAACATCATCATGATCAGGATGTTTTTCTAAAATGCGACCTAATGACCAACGACTTGGTGGTAAATCATCTTCCTTTATTAGTACCACGTCTCCAATTTGTGGCTCGGGACTTTTGGAGGACCATTTATATCTATTCATAAGGTTGGCCAGATATTCCTGAGACCATCGACTCCAAAACGACTGCAACATCCTTTGTACAAATTGCCACCTGGTCAACGAACTTAAACTAGAACTTTGGTGGTCGTAATTCGGAACGGTAATTATAGGTTCACCAATTAAAAAATGACCCGGCGTTAAGGGCATTGGTTCCCCAGGATCATTTAAATTTAGAACGCTTATTGGACGTGAATTTAAACAAGCTTCTACTTGATTTAAGAATGTAGTAAGTTCTTCATACGTAAGTGTAGACTCTCCGATAACTCGTCTAAGATGGTACTTTGTGGACTTCACTCCCGCTTCCCACAGACCACCAAAATTGGGTGAGTGAGGGGGAATGAAGTGCCATTCGGTCCCCTTTGACTCTAACTGTTCTGCTATAGAAGACTGAATTTTAGCTAATTCTTGGAGTTCCTTAGCAGCACCTACGAATGTAGTGCCATTGTCACTCCATATTTTAGCACAGTGACCTCGTCTGGAAACAAACCTTCTAAATGCAGCTAAAAATGCTTGTGAACTCATGTCACTTACTACTTCCAGATGAATTGCGCGAGTAGACATACATACAAATACACATATATAACCCTTGTACGCACGATGACCACGACCTTTCGTTGTTCTTATGTTGATAGGGCCAGCATAATCAACACCACTATGCAAAAATGGTCTGGTTGGGGAGCATCGTACAGAGGGAAGTGAACCCATCATCTGGTTATTTATCTTTGCTCTTTGTCTGGTGCAGGTAACACATTTCCTGACACACTGCTTCACCATGTTCCTGACCCCAATTATCCAATAGGCTGTCCTCAAATAGTTGATCATGAGCTGAGGACCCCCATGAAGTGTTTTATGATGGGCATCTACGACGAGGAGGTGCGTAAAATGCAACCCATTCGGTAGGACTATTGGATGCTTCATGTGTTCATCAATTGGTGCCTTGTCAAGTCTACCTTGTACTCTCATAATACCCTTGTTATCCAAGTAGGGACACAATGATTTTAGTTTGCTTGTCTTCATCGTTAAATGTCCTTTGTCCTGTAATTGTTTTAGTTCTAATGTAAATACTTGTTCTTGTGTTCTTTTGATACAACATTCCAATGCTGCTTCTATTTCGTTGTTCTGTAAATATGTTGACCTGTTTGTTCTTATTTTTAAAAATCGACGGCAATATGCTATCACTCGCAACAATCTTTTTAAAGAAGAAAATTTCTCAAACCAATCATCATTAGCAGGCAAAATAGAGACGTGACTCCTGATAGACTGCTCCAATTTTACTTCTAAATCCTTTGGCCTTTTGTATATAATTAATTTCTCTTGTAAAAATTGCGGTCCAGAAAACCACAAATTACACTGAAGAAACAAACTTGGTGACAATCCTCTGGAGGCACAATCTGCTGGGTTCTCTTTGGTCGATACATGAAACCATTGAGACGATTCCATTGTGGTCAGAATTTCTGATGTACGATTGGCCACGAACGTTTTCCATCTGCTTGGGTGGCTGCTTAACCAGGCTAGCACCACCGTGGAATCTGTCCAGGCTTTGATGTTTTTCTTCGGTATATTCAAGACTTCAGCTATCTCTATCAAAAGCTTTGTGAGTAATACGGCTCCACAGAGCTCTAAACGAGGAATGCTGACTTGCTTTATTGGAGCTACTCGAGATTTTGCAGCTAGTAACGATACAGTGACATCATCCTTGGCGTTAATTGTTCGCAAATAAACTACTGCAGAATAAGCTACCTTAGAGGCGTCACAAAATCCATGGAGCTCGTAATCATCGTTAGACTTCGTGCCAAGCCAGCGTGGTATCTGAACTTCAGTAAGCAGGGTTAGTTCCTTACGGTAAGTGATCCATTCCTTTACTAAATCAACGGTTAACTCCTCATCCCAACCAACACCAGCGAGCCATAATTTTTGTATAAAGATCTTGGCTGTTACGACACTAGGGGCTAACCATCCGAGAGGATCGAACAGCCGAGCTATGTCAGATAATATAGTTCTTTTAGTAAGAGGTGCGGATTGCAGTGGCGGAAGATTCAGAGTGTATTGGAAGAAATCCTTGTTGCGGTTCCAGGTAAGTCCTAGAATTTTCATAATGTTGTCAGTTTTAATATCTACTCCTTTTCCATGCTTTTCTCCTATAAATTGTGTCCTATTGATTCCTATGTAATTTTTCTTGTCCTTATCTTCATTTTTAGATGATTGTTCTATTTGTCCTTTAATTTCATTCTCCATTATAGAGCTTATTTTATCTAAAATTTCTTGATTGTTGCTGTTCCACTTTTGTAATATAAATCCACCTTTTCCTAACAAATCGGTCATTTGTTTATATATTTCAATTCCCTCTGATATTGTAGAGCATCCTGTCATTAAATCATCCATATAATAGCAATTTAGAACCTTCTCTGCTGCCAATGGGTATTGTTGACCTTCATCATACACTATTTGATGTAAAGTTCTTACTGCCTGATAGGGTGCCGAAGCTGTTCCAAATGTGACTGTTACTAGTTCGTAATCCTGGATGTCCTTAGCTTTATCATCTCGCCAAAGTATACGTTGGTACATAGAGTCTTCATCAGCTATACGTACCTGACGGTACATCTTGACGACATCAGCCACCAGTCCAATTGCATGAAGTCTCCATCTTAAGACAATGTGTCTTAAGTCTGCTTGAAGAGTCGGCCCTACCATCAGTGTATCATTTAAAGATATTCCGTTCTTATTCTTTTCAGAGGCATTAAACACAACTCGAACCTTGCTTGTAGTCTTGTCTTCTCTAATTACTGCATGATGTGGCAAGTAAACAGCAATTTCTTTCTTATCATCATTTTTCATTACAGGTCTCAGGTGTCCTAAACGTAAGTACTCCTTTATTACTTCTGTGTACTCTTCTTTCAGTTTTAAATTCTTCTCTAACCTTTTTTCTAACGCATGAAATCTTGATTCAGCAATCACACGAGAACTACCGCCCTTACATGGAGGGTCTTCTTCTCTGAAAGGCAATTTTACTACATACCTTCCATCCTCTTGTCTTTTCGTAGTGGCCTTGTAATATTCTTCACAACGAAGCTCATCAGGTGTAAGCAGTTTCCTTGAATTAGGCGGTTGCTCTTCTAGCTCCCAAAATCGCTTTAGAAGTTCTTCTTCCCTAAACTGCGCATGCATTACATTTATATTTCTAGATATGTAATTGGAGCTTACATCATTATCTTTGATAATTGCACCTGACAGGATCCATCCTAGCGTTGTATTCTGCGCAATCATAGTTCGAGATGAATTCTTCACTATGCCTTCCTTCAATATGCAGCTATATACTTCTGCTCCCAATAGAACGTCGATTCTATTAGGGCGATTGAAGTGAGGATCCGCCAAATTAACAGTTGCTATATTCACCCAATCAAAGGCATCTCGATTAATACACCTTTCCGGTAAGTATGATGTTATTCGACTCAAAACGTAAGCATTTAAGTTAAGTTCAATAGAGTGATCTGTACGCGATTTTATCTTTAGTCTTACCATGTGTCTAGCAATAGTAGATCCACGACCTAAGCCCGATATGATTCCTTGAACTGGAATCTTGGGCAGTTTCAAATACTGAACTGTGGCCTCCGTTATGAAACAAGCTTGCGAGCCTTGGTCAATCAAAGCTCTTACTACATGATAGTCACCTACATTAGACTCGGCTTCTACTAGTGCAGTGGCTAGTAGAACCTGTCGAGGTGTACTGCTATTTTTAGAAAAACACGACACAACCGGTGTGACAGTAGCTGAAGAACTAGTGTCACCGACAGACTGTTTTTCTGAGGTGTCCTCTCCTAAATGTAGCATAGAGTGATGTCTTTTGTTACACATTTTACAAGTGGTTTTTTTATTACAATTCACTACTATGTGATTACCGCCCAAACAGTTAAAACACATTTTATGTTTTGCTACAAACTCCCGTCTTTCATTGACAGATTGTTTGGCAAATTTCTTACAAAAACACAGCTTGTGACCTTCGGAGCAGTATTCACAACGCATTGTATTTGAACCTACAGCTACCAGAGACTTTGGGGTGTGTGAACTATTATTCTGTTGAGCCAATGCCCTTTTCGGCTCAATGCACTCTAAGGCGCGGAAACGATTTTCAATAAAGGTAGAAAATTGCACAAACGTGGGCAGTTTTTTGGAGTCATCATTACTAATATTCAGTTCCCACTGCTTTCGCGTTTCGGAATCAAGTTTAAAAGTCACAATATGTATGATAATGACATCCCAAGTGGTCACATTAACGTCTAAATTTGTCAGTGCACTAAGACAATCGTTTGTTGTGTCGAGTAATTCTTTCAAAGAATTTGCCGACTCGACGGTCATACGTTTTTGTCCAAAGAGGCGCTTTAATATACAATTGACCAAATATTTTTTATTGCTATACCGTTTCTCTAATTGGGACCAACACTGGTCATAGTTTGACTCGGTTATTGGTGTGTGCCTAACCAACTGTTCGGCTTCACCAGAGAGATGACTCTTCAAGTAGTGCATTTTTTGTACATTATCTAAACTCTTATTATTGTGCACTAAAGATATAAATAGGTCGTGAAAGGTGGTCCACTCTGAATATTTACCACTAAAGTTTGGTATAGCGATCTTCGGTAATTTAATTAAACCAGTATTTGTCTTGAATGCACTACTAGAATTGTCATTCTTTACCGATTCTTTAACAACACTAAATTTTTTCAACATTGATTTCATTAAACATTTACAATTTACATATATATCTTCTGTATTATCATAAATATCCGCAAATTTTGGCATTTCTTCACTTTGGTACTGTTCATGAATTTTTATATACTTATCTTTAAACAAACCCCAATCCTTTTCTAATAATTCTAGTCTAGTCTCGATATATTCAATAGACAATCTTTCTTTAGGACTCTTTTTAAAATTATTTAAACCCCTTTGAATTGCATTTTGGAGATTCTGTAATATATTTATTGAGCCTTCCATGGTAACACTACCAATAAATTTCAACCACCAAATTAATGTAAGTAAATAATTCTAAATAATTTCACTATAAACTAGACTATTGTAAATACGTAACTCTAAATTTTTCTAAGTCTAATCAAGGCTACTGTAAATAAATAACTCTACAAACTAAAACGTTTCTAAAATTTTACAAGTCTTTGAGATGTTTTTGTTACTATCGGTGGAGTTCGGGCATAGGTTCCCCGTTCCCCCGTTTTCTATAAAATATACTAAGTCCTTAACTAACATGCAAATAAAACTAACTAAACTAAGTTCTACTCAACAAGCTACACAAATTTTCTAAGTTAGAAATTATACTGATAAAATTTAAAGTCCAAAATGATACTTCACAAATTTTCTAAGTAAAAATGTTCATAAAAATAAAGTTCAAAATTGCTTGACTTCTTGCTGATTTTTACACGAAAACAAATAAATAAAATGTACTCACAAATATGCACTTCATACAAACACCAATTGTTGTCCTATAAGTAGCGCCCTCTAGTGGCCACTTCGTTGTTCTAATTTTCCTCTATGTGAGACGTCTGGGATGACGCAAACTGAACTGGAACTAACTGGTTCTGCGATTCTCCAAACGGCGTCAACTTGCAGATGTAATCCAATGTTGATCTATAGTTGCGCCCTCTGTGGCAACCTCTTGAACTAATCACCGCTGAGTTTTGTTTTGTCACCAAACAATAGACGTAGCAGTACTACTGCCAGGACCGTGTACTCTTTACCACAGCGATCCACTGCGAGTACCACGGGAGAGGTAAGCCACCGACGGAGGCGCCCTCTCTTGTTTATGCACAAAAAATGTCCTTTCGATTCGGATCGACGGACCAATGTTAAATGGTCTCTATTGGTTTGCTCTGATGAGAACTACTTTGTATATGTTATTTATGAAATAAAACTCCAACAAGTGTTCTGATCTAAAGACAATTTTTATTAAAACTCGGTTGACCTTATATAGTCTCGGTGTGAACGAAACCATATCGCGATGTAGAAAGGTGGTACAACGCCATCTATCGAGTGTCATATACAACTTTAAGATCTATGATTTGATTGATCGTGAACTTAGATCCATAATTTTATTGATCATGAACACGATATTATACATGACTCTTTATCTAAAACATCAACATTTAAAGTATCTACAATTAGGTATAATTACTACTAATATAAAATGGTGACACTTCGACTTTAGCTATTTTTATTTTAGTCATAAACATTACTACCTTTTGAAGCGAAAGAAAGTTGAAGTTTTTATAAGATTCTATTCTCTCTGTCTTATGTAAATTATATTGTTAGAACTAAAGCTCATCTTACTAACGCCTGTGCTACACGATACTAAGTTATTTCAAATATTCCCGACAACAAATTAATTAACATCCTAACAAATAACATTGTAGTGATTCTAGTCCATCAAACCCTCTATTATATCAAAAGTTTCCACAGCTAAACTCCCTCTAGGCTCCCTTTGGCCTTTTTATTAGAGCCTGCCAATATTACCTCCGAATTTGACATCCCGACCCAAGCAATATGTTCTTATTACTTTATTCTTTGTCAAAAAGCATTCTGGTCACAAATATTCGTAATTAATCGTTCATAATGTTTCATAAAAAGTCTTGAGGAAACTTGAGCTTGAAGATCGTAATAATGGTTTGTTTTTTTAGCAGTAAGGCTCGGCCGTAACAAAGTGGAGATAAAAAAAGCGAGAAGAAGTTTTGTAAATAACCAATTAACGTGTGATGAGCAGCTTGAGTTTTTATTCATTGTTAACTTGTGCCCACAGCTTCGGTCACCTTAGCCGCTGCAACATGGTGACAGTTTTTGATAGACGCCGGGCATGTTGTTGTATTATTATTATTAATGTATATTTATTTTTATAAATAATAATGTTGTTGTACCTTTTGTGTTGAATTAAACAGTCAATTTTGTATCTACCTAGAGATCTATAGATATATGAACGAAAAAAGTGTTTATCGCTTTTAGAAATAAAATGATACAACTCACACCCCATTTCTATTTTTATCCATAAGCAAGACAATATTTTATATCGTATAAACTTCGGATATTATTATTCCGATATAACAGTTTGCAAGAAAACTCTCTATAAAATAAAATACCCAACAACCTTTATTTTACGACACAAAAAGCCTCAGGCGTCAGCAACTTTCTATAACAAAATAAAACATAACAAAACATGTTTACTCGAACTATAACAAATAACAACAAGAGGTACCATCTGTTTATCATCCACACAAGTTGTAAAACTTTTATTAAAAGACAGTTAGAACGGGATACCTCTCAATTAAACATATGGGGCCTCGATTGAACATCAAAGCGTTTTATGAATGCTATATTATGTTGTGTCGAATAGTATTGAAGGAAACAAGATACTGAAGTTATAAATGAATTAAACACAATAATTACCAGACAAACGGACAACGGAGTGATACTATAAGGGTTCCGTTTTTTTTTCTGTTTTGAGGTACGGAACCCTAGAAACAGCTTTAGAATAATAAGAATTAAATTATGTCGACGTCGTATCACCTGGGGTCTTACTCTGAATTTCAACATTCAATTTAGTCGGTATTGATATCGCTGACAAATATAAGGAAATTTAGATAAGGTCGCTGTCACTTTCAAACATTTGACAGCGACATCAAAACCGACTTAGTCGAATGTCGAAATATAGAGTAAACCCCCAGGGCTTATTAAGGAATTTTAATTGATCAAAATTGCATACAGCTAGCGGTAAATTGGACCGTTGGTGAATAGCAGTATATATATAATGGATATTAGAAATGACATTGTTTGGATAATTAGCTCCGAAATGGAAAGCATTGCACTCATATTTAGTGCACTCAACAGGCTCATGGATTTTATCCCTGAGTGTTTCGTTTGTGGTTGAGTGTTCGAACATAATAATAGTATACGTATGTCAGTTTATACTTATTAAAAATAATGGAAAACCGGCCAAGTGCTAGTCGGACTCGCGTATTAAGAGTTCCGTACAATTATACAATTATCATAATTTAAAATACAATAGTTAGACGGGCCTGTTGGTCTAGTGGTTAGTGACCCTGACTGCTAAGCTGGAGGTCGTGGGTTCGATCCCCACCCAGGACAAATCTTTGTGTGATGAGCATAAAGGTTTGTTCTGTGTCTGGGTGTAATTTATCTATAATATGTATGCATTTACAAAAAAAAAATATATTTAAGTAGTATATCAGTTGTTTAGTACCCATAACACAAGCAAATATAATTGCTTACTTTGGGACTAGATGGCGCTGTGTGAATGTGGTAGAATATTATTGTATTATTAATATTAATATTACACCCTTATTTCACTAGCTGCGTTAGATTCTATGTAAGGCAACTATATTGCCATTAATGGACCACACGTTTATAGACTCCAGGATGTTACTAAAAAATCATAGCACAAAAATCTAAAACCCAGGACCACTGTTCCCGCGTTACCGTTAATGAAACGTAAGGGCATTTATTCATGCAAAGTGTAGCCGAATACGGCGCATAAAGCATGGAACAAATCGGAACACCAATCATTGATCACTAATAAATATTGTTCATTGTTCCATTATTGGTCATTATTGTACCATTCATCACCTTTAACAGACCTATTGAGTTATTGAATTTAAAATAGATAATGCTTGATGCGACAGCAATGTTATGTGGTGTTATTGGCATGTTTGTTGGGTGCGATTTTGGTAGCAGGTGATCGTTCTTGTCTATGGCTGTCTGAGTAGTGGTTAAGTTGATCGCCTCGCTACTAACATCGTCGTGTCAAATGACGTGGGTTTGATTCCCACATGAGACCCATATTGTGTGATTCATAGATATTTGTGTTTATTGGGTGTACTTAAGTCGGTTAATTTTATGTTTGTAGGGCTCGTGCCCCAATGCATGCATTGTCATTGCAAATAATTTATTAATATCAAGTATATTATTAACATAAGCTTTAAAATATTTTTTATATAAAATATTATTTACCTATAATAATAATAATATAATAATAATAATAATATTCTACCACATTCACACAGCGCCATCTAGTCCCAAAGTAAGCAATTATATTTGCTTGTGTTATGGGTACTAAACAACTGATATACTACTTAAATACATTTTTTTTTGTAAATACATACATATTATAGATAAATTACACCCAGACACAGAACAAACCTTTATGCTCATCACACAAAGATTTGTCCTGGGTGGGGATCGAACCCACGACCTCCGGCTTAGCTGTCAGGGTCACTAACCACTAGACCAACAGGCCAGTCAAACCAAAACAAAACAACAAAAAAACCTATTTATTTTATATTTTCAGACTGGCTTTACCACTGCTCTAACATACATTGTGTGACACAGATATCCTATAGTATATAAAATGATAAAAATTATCATTCAATATGAAAGCTTAACCCCTACAGTCTAATATTTTATTAAATCTACGTATGTATAACATTCTACATGCATACACTGTCAGTAGAAATATCAAATATGGTGTATAAAAAAAATTAGTCAGTTTCTCATAAAAGGCGCCAAACTCATTTACTTTTATTATAATCCTAATTCCGTTTATCAGCCCATGTTTTCGTGAAATGAAAAAAAAGTTAATACATTACTGAGCATAACACGTTTATATTTAGGTGGGGAAATAAAGTACTGCCAAAAATAGAGGCTTCTAAGTTAATAGAGTGTCTAGCTACTCGGCAGACAAAAGGTCTCGATTCAAACGTTGACAGACGCCGCCTGGGACACGAAGTGTTGAAAGGTTAATTTGTCAAACTCTTTTTTGTACAAATATTTGCATTTTTTTTTTAGAAATACTTTCATAATGTTGAGGTTGGGGTCAGGACTAGTCTGTCTAGTAGTAGTTAGACTAGCTGTTGTAGTTAACTGGTAAAAAATCTGAATCATACAGATTGAATATGTTTTGGTAATGTTAGGCCTATATTCAACAGTGGACGTCATTGGGCTGATATGATGATAATGATGATGATGAATGTCTACCATAAAATAAATTCCAAAATTTTGCATGAAATTACATGTCCTTATTAATATTATAAAGCTAAAGAGTTTGTTTGTTTGAACGCGCTAATCTCAGGAACTACTGAATATACTACTATTAACCGAATTGAAAAAAATATTTATATATTATTTTATATAATCATTTTTATAAACACGTGAAGTAACCGTCTGCAATGAGATTGAATTTGGCACGACGATATACATTATAGTACAAACTAAATATCACATAGCGTCACGCCCTTTTCCCAGCACACCTACATATGGCCATCAATGTTCTAACAAATAGGAACTATCCCATCCCATGTCATAAAAATACTGGTTTTGTTGAACCCGGGACTTTTTGTCGACGTTGTTATCAATTTATAATCGCTAAAATTAAAGGTTTACATAGCTCGTATAGTAAGTAAGCTGAAGTGGCAGTGAGCTGGTCATATCTGCAGAAGGACCGATGCACGATGGAGCAAGCATGTCCTTAAGTGTTAAGTAGAGTAGGAAGTCCTCAAGCTAGGTGGACTGACGACCTAAAAAAAGTCACTAGGGCTGACTGTATGCAGAAGGCGGAGGACCAAGTGTATAGGAGAGGCCTGTGTACAGTAATAGAATAGGCTGAAATGAATAGCCAACATTTTTTGCGTTATAGTGAAACAAAAAACCACAACAAATAATATGTTACTTTGTATCTGGTTTTATGATAGGATTGTGTGAGTCAGACAAAGCAGTGAACTAAAGGTGCGAAAATCCAACTTTAGTTTTAAGTATCTGTAAAAAATAGTTGTAAGTAATTTGTAAATAAATAAATAAACTTGCAACAAAGAATATAACTATGTCCAGGTTCGTTAATGAATGAATGAAGGAAGAGTGACAAAACAAATATATGAGGCAAATGTGAAAGGAAACGTTGGAAGGGGAAGACCTAGAAGAACGTACCATGACCAAATAAGTGACGTTCTAAAGAAGGGACAGATCAGGAGTACCCTCAACCGGCGAGAATGCATGAAAAGACTGATGAATGTTGAAGAAGCCAAAGATGTATGTCAGAATCGTAGCAAGTGGAAGGAAATGGTCTCTGCCTACCCCTCTGTTGGGAAAGAGGCGTGATCTATATGTATGTATGTATGTTCGTTAATACGCCGATACCAAATTCCACTAACGGACGAAATACGCACATCATTAATACTGGATTCTAAAACGCTTTGACAAATTCCTATTCATTGGCAAACAATCACATGATACAGAGGCTATTTACATTTTACATGCATGTGTTGTTGTGGACACAAATCAGAATGGAGCAGAATGATGAGAAATGTTTGTCAGCCTGTGTAGCGGTTTTATAAACGTATCGTAACCGTACTTTGTGAAACTTATAGTTTTATCAGTTCAATAGAAGGAGCAAGCTCGATACAATACATACATAAGCAGTAGTGATGGATTAAGAATCCATAATATCACTACTCCATCTGAACCCGTAGGTGTCGTATGCAGACATTAGCATTGTGAGAAAAGGACTTGCCGAGTGACGTGGATTTGGTTCCCACACGGGACATAAAATATTTGTGTGATTAATTATTTTTTTCCAGTCTGGGTGTACTTTGTGTCCATTCATTGTATGTTTGTGAATTTCCTGCGACACGGGGCTTTTTTTTATTGCCTTGTAACCTACACTAATAGTAAGAAACATACATACAATAACAAAAGAAACATTGAGATATCAATGAAACGTTTTACTGTAATAAAGTGATTCTTTTGAAGTTTATCCATAAATGTTTATGGCCGGGAAATCGCGAACTCTAACATTAAAATGTCATGAATTTAGAACAATTTTATCAAACTTTGAACCAAAACCTAATTTTTATTATGTGATCAGTGGAATGTAATATTTTTTACTATGGTCCATAAACGTTTTTCTTCACTCTGTCCACGTTCAATGGATATAAACAAAGACAGCATTAAATGTATTATCATATGGTTAAATGTCGTAAAAAGACTCTTTTTATGAGTGAAATTTTATGGGAATGACGTTACTTGTGGTGCTTACTATAGTAGAGACAGCAGAAAAAAGTATAGTTTGATGTGTTTTTTTTATTTACTTGTTTCTGTTTAAACAAAGCCCTACAACACATATATACAATTTCGTTGAACCCCGATTTGATTAGATTAGACCTGAAAAATCGGCCAAGTGCGAGTCGGACTTGCACACCGAGGGTTCTGTACGATTATGCAATTATTTATATATTTTTTTTGTGATTGAAATGTAAGAAATTTGTAAGTAACGGGATAGCTATAAGTTCGAATAAATATATTAACATTAAGGTAGGTACGCGGCACCAACTTTATGTAAGGTCGTAGGCAAATTTGCTGACACGACTTTTCGGATAACCTGTTACATTCTTATCTTGTGACTTTCATAAGTGTTACCTTGTAACCTAGATGAATAAACGAGATTTCATTTCATTTCGAATCGTTAATGGGCTTATACCCCTTCCATTAAAGTACTAATATTTGGAGATTTATCTGATAACGCATGTGTACAATTAAGAATTTAAATGTACAACACAACAATGACTAATGACCATTCAATTTCGAATTTCTGTAGCATGAAATTTAGTGTTCCTAAAATATTAAGGTAATAATTGGAGTCGGATCGCAATCTGTCCCTTTCAAGCCCGGCCATCGCTTCAGGCTATGATTACTCTAGACGAGACGTTTATAATTATATTATTTACCGTCTGCTCCAGATTTAGTATATAGCTCTGTAATTTTAAATAGAATTACAAGCTTCATTGAAATTATCTTTGATCTCACAAAAATTTATCTGGCGAGAATTCTTTTCTTAGATAACAACGAATTATTCTCGCAGATTTAGGTTTCATTCATGATAAGTAATTCATTCTTTTGCTGAAACATTTAGCTGACTGTATGTACTGTAAATGGGTAAAGGCTTCTGCTTGTCTTTTGGGACATCTTTTCTATCTCCTAAATATATTTACTGCGGATAGCTTAGCTGTTGTCGGTTTGTTTTCAAAATATCGCAGTAACAATGAAAAGTATACTTACATGAAAAATTGTGCTGGCAATTTTTAACCTAAAAGTAATGGACAAAAAACTGAAATTGCTAGACAGATAAATTTCATTTACTCCTGTATCACACTGACTGAGATGTGTAATGTAATTTGCGTGTTGCTCTTGATCACCAGATTTTGAAACACGATAACAATCTTCGTTTAGTTTTAGCAAAATATAAGATAGTTCAGGCTTTTCAACAATGGCCACGTATAAATCGATAACTTCAAAATATTAACCTACAACTTTAATTAACTAACTTTAAATATTGATCTATTCTAATAAACCCTTGTCAAGTTTCAAACTGTCTATTTGGACATAAATTGTTATTTTAGTATAGATAGAAGTAACAAATATCTTTAATTAAACAATCTGCTGGCCGACACTTGTTATTGTTTTGATTTTAGGGTCTTAAGATACTATTACTTGATTATATCCTATTACAGAAATCTTTTGTCTCAAAGCCTTGTCAGTTTCCAATGGTTAGTCGAATAATAATTGTGTTGCGAAATTTAATATGTTTTTCATTTAGCTTCATCAAAACAATTTGGAATTATATTACAGTACATTCTTCGGACGGAAAAAATTAAAGAGTAGTTTTTGATTGAGCGTTAAATAAATATACATAAATTTAACAATATATACACAAAAAGCATGTACAAAGGTGAGCTTAACTCAGAATTTGAGTTCTCTTACAGCAAACCTTAGAGTGTAGAGGAAATAAGTGTAAAGAAGACTGCTGTTCTATTAGATAGCAAAGCTAGTGTCTACGGTTCTTCCTGAATTAGATAATATGGTGTGTCTTCACGTTTTGTGAACTACTAGCTTACTTAGCACTTCGGCCAAAATAAAAAATACCCTATGTCTACCACGAATTTGCCTTTTAATTTCAAGTGTATGTGAGCTGGATGTATCGTATCCGGATTTAGGTATGGTGGTGCTATTTAAGGATTGCCTTTTCCCATTAGTGCAGTTAGTGCTGGTTATAGAAAAACATTGTTAACGAAATGCTTACAAAGACTTTTAGATGCATACTTGAAATTCCGAGTGAGCATTCATGCTCGAGTATTTGCAATCGATCAAAGGTTAAGATGACCTTTCACTATCTCAACATACCATTAGTTATGTCTTAGAAAAATAAAAACCATTCTATTAAAATAAACTAAAACAGCAAAACTTAAAATTCCGCGGCTTCAAAGCTGTCATTGCACTAATGAAGAATAATGTTCAAGCCACGTCACTATGATCAATCGAGGGATCTTTCATTTGTCAAATAGATCCTCTCACTATCAAGAAAACAGGAAAAATTATTTGTAATATTTACTTTTGTTTTATTTGCTGACATTTTGCGGACACTGATATTGTTCCATTGCAAAACCATAATTAAAGCCAGACCTTTTGTCCTCGGAAGAGTGGGCAGAGGTGTATCACATCCACGTTTTGTCAAATAAGCTTGTATAGTCCCATATAAAAGGAGGCACGCACACTTCACCAGACTGATACTGCGAATTTCATATAACATTCATGCGAATTTCAGAAAAATCCCATTTTGTCCTACCCGAGATTCTCATGTACAATTTTGCTGCGCCACAGAAGTAGTTGAGTACTATTAATTTCAATACTAAAATAACTTTAAAAAAATCTGTATGGTTATAAAACACTGTCATGCAGCTTTAGATTTTTTAACTAAACCAGCACTTTACTTTGATATTTTGTAGTTCAACAAAAACAACATTAACCAACCCAGTACAGTCAGCATAATAACAACTGAACGAACCAGTAAGGAAACATGCATTATTTGTCGTATAAATAAAATTCCTTGTAATGAACATTTTTATTGTTACCACGAGTTCCTCAATTTACGTTACCCGGTGTAACAGCAGTCATAGCTTGTATTTGTGCGTAAGATTATGTATGAACTGATGAGGCCAAATTTTCTCGTTTTTTACTTAATTTTTTCACTTTTTCTTCTGAACATTTTCTTTAAACTGTGTTCAATGACGCATTGTCAACCCACTGTTTTCCAAATTATTAAATTAATTTGGAAATCAGGTTACAATGATACCATTAAGTTATTATGTACTACGTACTACATAATAACTCAATGAATGATACTAGGTTTTTATTTCATTTTTCATTACAAGCTTGAAGTTTTAGAATAATATTAATGGCCAGTAACTAAACATGGTGAAATGGGGATATTCTTCTTGGGAATAGCAGCGCAAAGAGAAATTAGCAGTTGAAGAAGTCTAAAGACAGGTATAGGACAAAAAACAGTAGTTAAACTCCAATGAAGAGCATCAAGCAGAGCATCAATTCTTAATTGAACAAAGAAGATACAGGCGTTGAGATTATATTGATTCATTGCATATCGATACCCAGTAGACTCGTTTCTATGAACTAGCAAAATAAACAGGACATTGACTAACAAGAATTAATAAGGATTTACAAAGTTACTGAACTAAAGTCACAAACAAACATTTGTAAGAACTTGGGCACTGAACGGAAATTTTCTTTTAGTTTTCTTTGAAGTTTGAAGAAAATGACAACTGAATATAAAAATTTCTCATTGCAATCTTAACAAATGCTACAACACTAAACATTACGTCGAAGAAAACAAATTGAATAAAACTATTTTGCTGCTATTTCAATTAAAAACAACTGTATCGCAACATAACTTTAACAACGAAAATAAAAAACGTTTGATTTTCTACAATTGCTGCATATTCGTACAAGTTTCGATGACAGTAAACACAGAGCGCAATGTAATTCGTACAACAGAAAAGTTTTGTACAATTCTGTCTCATATGATCAAGTTGTTCTGCCATGCGTTGGGTAATATTGAACAAGTTCGGTAAACGTATCAGTTGATATTAGTTGTGGATGTTGAAGTGTTATAGCGAGATATAGAAAAGTTTCATGTTTGCACTCCATAACCCACGAAGTTATCTTGAAAATTGATTGGTTCAGTTCCGGTAATATAGTACTTGATAAAGTGACTGATGATAAAGATTTTTTTGCGGAAAAACATCTTAGAAAATCACAAGAGGAGCTGATTTGGTGAAGTTATATCAAAGCACTTGTATCTTTGGATTGTCGCTCTACTTTATTGATCATCTTTAGAAGTTAGAAACTTGATTTTTCCTCTGATATCTCCTTGGTTACCCGTTTTTTACTTCTTTTAGATAACATTCGCAATAAGGAACAAGTCCAATTACCGAGAAGTTTACAAACATTTGATAAATTAATAGATTCAAAGTTCAAATTCAGATATATTTTGCAGTATTGTAAATCTATTTTAAATATTGGACGTCCCTACGGTTGATATGGAGATCAACAGTGATCAACAGTTGCATACACTAGATTGATGGGACGTAGACGTAGATGATCAGCCATACAGTGAGTATGGCTAATCAAGCCAATTTGTTGGCTTAATTAGCCATACAATGTACAACCAAATTGACTGGCCTGTTGGTCTAGTGGTTAGTGACCCTGACTGCTAAACCGGAGGTCGTGGGTTCGATCCCCACCCAGGACAAATCTTTGTGTGATGAGCATAAGGGTTTGTTCTGTGTCTGGTTGTAATTTATCTATAATGTGTATGTATTTACAAAAAAAAAATGTATTTAAGTAGTATATCAGTTGCTTAGTACCCATAACACAAACAAATATAATTGCTTACTTTGGGACTAGATGGCGCTGTGTAAATGTGGTAGAATATTATTATTTATCTAGATAAATAAGTAAGTGAGAAGGTTAAGCTCGGCAACTTCGTGTTAAAAATACTTAATAGACCAACAAAATAATTTAGACTGAAAATTTAATTTTCGATACTAACAATATACTTAATTACTGTAACCAATGAAGGTTTCATTTACCTGGCTTAATATAGCCTCTAAGGTCATTGAGAATGTAGCAAATGTGTGTAGGGACCTCGTATTAGTACAGTTCTAGAAATATGTTACTATTCCAGTGACTAAGTAATTGTTCTTCAGGCGAACGTAGGCAATTATTCTAATGATATTTCCTCGGTTAATTGATGCGTTATTTTGGCGCTACCTACATATAAGCACTTAGGTTTCTTGCTAATTAAGAATCTAAGGTTAAAGCTAAGTAATTATTTAAATACCAGCGTAGTAGTATGTAGGCCATCCATGAAATAGAATAAGAAGTTACACGTTTAATTACGTATCATTATATTTAAATAGGTAGGTTGGCACGAATCTAAGTAGAACCGTAAAAACATTTCATCGAAAATTCGAAATTGTTTTAGATGGAAGAGCTATTGTATACGTAACCTGCTATTGTATTGCTTGCTATCGTGTACGTAACTTTGCATTTTTTTTTGTTCAAATTTTACCAATAACTAATTATAAACTTATTCGTTGATTATATTAGTTTTGTTTACAAAATTAAACGATTCAAGCTATCTTACTTCACACTCAACGTCAGTAAACACTAGTTAGTGTTAATTAATAATTATGTACTATGCTATTTATGATGTTGTTTGTGAGAGCTTCATCAACTCTTAATGTATTCGTGAAGCGTAAACAATCTTTGTATATGAATTAATTAATTTCAATGTAGAAGCAATGAACCTTTGATTATTTACTTAAATTTTCAATTTAATGTTTAGTTTTACTTTCAGATTGTCTAAAATGTTCGCTGTCTCTGGTCTTATTAGATTTCGTTACACACATTTTTCGTCACACCGCTTGGTATGTGATGAGTGATCGTATCTAGTAAGGATTGCCACTTTGATCTATTCATCATCAGCAATTCATTAATATCCCAATGCGGCTCTCGGCTCTCCTTCTCCTCTATCTAGAGAGCCGAGAGTTTGTTCTTATACTTTTGATACTGACCATTATGACATTGAAGTTCGTTCCACAAACAGTACGTACTTTATGTTCTATATTTATTTGTGAAATCCCTTGTAATATAGACTTTGCTCCTAGTATTGGATTTTCCATAAGGTATTTAATTGTATTGTAAAAAATACTATACCTAAAATTTATTGTATAATAAATTAAACGTACTTATAGTATTTTTGTATTGTCTGTGTACTTCTGTTAATACATAAACATCACGTTTTACGAGTGCTATAGAAACAAGGTGTCAATGTGTTCGTGACTACTTCACGTGTTCTGAAACTTGGCAACACCGTGCGTGTAAACTTAAGCAAAAATATATAAATATACTTAGTAATCTGTTCCTTTATGCTAAGTATGTCTGTTTTTGAGACACTGCGTGCTACTGGAAGCTTTAACAAACGTTCTTTATAGCTGAGACATCAAGCGAGTTCACTTATATCATAAGTGATAGTTGACACTCTATGGACGTTGAACATGCTAGAAAGTCTACGGTGGAATATTAGCCACAGTCGTATATACTTCAATTTACATATTTATATTATCCTTGAACCCAAAACAGGGCCCTGATTCTGACTCATCGGATTGCTCCCGGATCGTAAACTTTTTCGAATCTTAGAACGACGTATTTTTACAGCTTAAGTTATTAAGTGTCAGAAATTAGTTTCATCATCATCATCATCATTTCAACCCATAAATGTCCCACTGCTGGGCATAGGTCTCCTCGAAAGAATGTGGAGGGAATTTTAGGAAATTAGTTTACCGTATAGAAAATTGAAAACTGATTAATATAGGATTTTTTTCTACATCCATCTATTATTTTAACATTCTGTTTTTTTAACTTTAAATAAACTGACAGTTCTGGCCGAAAATATTCCGACAGCTCAGAATCAGGGGGCAATTAAACTCTCAAAGTTTATAACTACACCATTAAATTAACAACAAGGACTACAAATCGATATGAAAGTTCTTACGGAAGCGCGCACCTGTATTGACAATATGATTTATGATAGTAGTTCCAAACTCCGCTCCCAGAGCGATTTCGTTGCAATTTATGCCGGAATTGTAAAGAGGTTTTACGATGCAAAATCGATAACTTTCAGTATTTAACATACATACATAGCATCACGTATTTTTCCCCGAAGGGGTAGGCAGAGGACACATTTTGCCAGCTATGTTTGGTCCCATGAAATAGGGGTCGAGTCTATTGTCATCAACCCGGAACTTTTGTTTACCTAACTCCGGGAAAATCTCAATAATGGAATTTCATGAGGGAATCGAATCCAGGACCTCTTGCACAACAGTCGTATTCACTTCCCGCTGCGCCACCGAGGCAGTTTTTAACGTGTTGAAAATAAAATATATAGGTACTAATAATAAAAGTGTAACAGGTCGATATCTTTACTTGTCTGTATGTTTGCACGTGCATCAAGCCAAAACTACTATATGGGATTGAATGTGGTTTTCCCCAAGTTATTGCTAGATGTCTAACTTTAAATATAGGCACTTTTTACCAACATATCAACGCGGACGGAGCCGTAGGTAGAAGTTAGTTGATAAATAAAGACTCGGGCCATTGTAGCGGCCAGTTGTACTGATTAAGTCATACAACTCTCTGAGGATGAACCCTTTGGAACAAAAGGGAACGTAATGAAATAAAAATAGAAGCCCAAATAAAATTCACTCGTTTCAATAACGACAAAACTTTTATACACGTATTCGTTTTTATTGAAGTTTATAAAGATATTGAAAATAATGGGCTTATGATAAAATGAAACATAAATAATAATTAAGCTATGCAAATATTGTGTGTTATTTTGAATAAAGCTCTTTGGATTTTTTTTTAATATTTTTTAAGTTGAAATATAAAGTGACTAAATTTTAAATATTATACTTAATAAAAATAAAAATTTAATAAATAGAAAATACCATATTGTATTAAAATAATGCTATAATGATTTTTAATTTAATTAAAAAAGACAACACAAGACAACAAGTAAAATTAAAGGTCCTACGTGGGTTTATTTTAGATACAATTTCGTAATAACAACTATATGAAAAAAATGCCATAGAGTTTAATAGTTATCATGTCAGTCTCAAGCCTAACAAAAATTCATTCACAAAAACAAAACTCATTCTAAAACAGCGACACAAAATATGGCCACTAAGTATTATGATATGGCATTGAACCTCATTATGCCAAGCTCCAAAATTGCTCTGAGAAGTGTACTACAGACTGTTATATGGGTAATTTAGCTTCAGCGACGAGAATAGCTCGTTTTACAAAGTAAATATTACCGTATTTCATTTAATATCGCAATATATGAATGTACTGGATTAGGTTATACGGCTTAAGATGAAAAAGTAACGATGAAACTTTAAGTGAACATTTAAAATTTAATGATAAAAAATAAAATGTAAACAGAATTGTTAGTTCAAATTAAAGAATTAAGGTACTTTAGTTCAGAAATAGATAAGCAATGGTGGCCAAATGGATAAGTGACCGGCATGCAAATCATGCGGTCCGAGTTTGATTTCGACCGGCGGCAATACCAATGTGATTTTCACTTAGCAGAATTTATAATGTACAATGTCAATACGAATTAAATATTATAATATAAACATGAACAAACGAAGTAACAATACGGCTAGTTTCCTAATCCATAATTATTAAAAAAACCAGCCAATTGCGAGTTGGATTCGTGTACCGAGGGTTCCGTACAATTATGCAAATTTTATTATTCTCGTGATTGATATAAGTTAGAATAAATATTCACGTAATAAGTACCTTTACCAGGTTTCGCCAGATGGTGAATTTATTCTAAATCTTTATGTAACGTCAGTCCGTAATAAACACTCAATCTTTCTCTAATTTTGTAAACTTAACACACATAACATAACACAATATTATTATAGTACTAAAATTCAGTGATGTATGTAGTTTTCGGATTGTTTCTTGCCAAATTTCATGATTCTAGGTCAACGGGAAGTACCCTATTATTCTTGTTTTGCCTTTGTTGATCGTCAAGATATGCGAGAAAAATTGAGCATAAACGACTGTATATTTTGATTGCATTTACTTTAGACATCAGATTTTTTATTGCGTCGAGGGAGTGCAAACCTAAGTATTTGATAATAATTTCAGCTTGATACCTTCTCACGTTTTTGAAAAAAATATTCTTGACCGACGAACAGACAGACGGACAACGGAGTGATCCTATAAGGGTTCCGTTTTGTCTTTTTGAGGTAGGGGTACGGTTCCGCTAGAAACAGATTTAGAATAATAAGAATTAAATTATATTATTAATGTTGACGTCGTATCGCCTGGGTTCACACAAGAAACAAATAATTGTTTGATTCATACTTCTTTAATTAGTACGAACGATGCCATTTATATTTTATTTAATATCTTCGAGTCCGGGTGTATTTATATCTAAGTCCCTACGACAAAGGGAGGGTAGGCGTTGTCATTTAAAAAAATAATGTACATAACGACTAACTCACAAATTATACACTGGATTCAAATCTAAATCGAATATAACAATAAAGCTTCTGAAACAAAAACAAACAAAAAAAAACCGAAACTGGATATCGACATGAAAAAGCAAAAACCGTTCCGACTAATCGAATGAATTGAAAACTCTTTGGTTAGTGACCATTCAAATAGATGAACGGAAACAAATTGTTATTCTATTGAACTCAATACCAAATGTACTTAACTGGAGTGCCCCATGTATGTAATAATGATGTCAAATATGGCGTTTGATGTCGTAAGTCTTTGGCCATTTTCAAAGTTTATGAGTAATGTTTTAGTAAGATAAAACACTGTTATTTTAATAAATATCAGCATATTAAATAACTTAAGAAAGAAATATTTACAACTGAAACTGACCTACTAAACAAAAACAATATAATTAGAGAAAAATAAAATTAAAATAATTAAGTTACATTGTTTTCAAAATAAAATTTATGTCAAATATAGCATCTACAAACATTACTCGTAAAGTCGTAACCGAACCAAGAATAAACTTAATTATATAATTATGTTTTATGTTATGTAAATTAATTTTAATTGCTTTCAAGTATAACTTTACGTCACGATGAAAATTGCGGTTTTTTTAGAGGAAAAAATAAAGTAAACATATATTTTGACAACAGTGTGTGAGATACATTAGAAGACTACCAGTCGAGCGAGCATGGCAGAAGCCATATTAGCGGTCGCTGAGGATTTAGTGTTCTTCTAGGTAGGTATCTCAAGATTCTATCTCAGGCTTCTTTCTTTCTTCTTTATTTCTTTCTTTCCGTCACCTTATAGAGAAGGGAGGTAATCGCGACAAGCCTGTAATTCGATATATCTGATCAGGCAACTCTGCACCCGGTATACGTGGGCAGTCTTCCAAAAAGACCGAACTAGCCCACTGTAAGAAAGCGTGAAAAACCGTGTCAACATCTATATCTAGAAGTACTAATGATACTGTCGACGTGTTTATGGGTTTGGGTTGAGGCGTGGCGGTTTTTTCAGAACTACTAAAATAATCTTGATAAAATTTAACATAAAGTCTTAAGACTAGAAAGGTTACTTTTTTTAGATGATATAATATATATAAATATAATTTCATAATTATCATATTGTAAGTATATCCCAGATAACATTAATATTATACCAAACGTTCTCGACGTATGCATGACATTAGATGGGACAGTTTAACATAGTTCTTATTGGAATTTAATTAGCTTTAGTTATACGCATATGAGTCGAGTAACAGCTGAAACCATAATGTAACCATTATGGTTTCAGCTGTTACTCGACTCATATGCGTAGTGTATAGTGTAGTGCGTAGTCATATGCGTAGTAGTAGAGCGTTAGCTCACTATACTTTATCGCAACATAAATAACTAAATTTAAACCTGTTTTCCCAGCAAAGTAATTTTCTAAAATTGAAATAGGAATACTAACGGTTGACCTAAATTAATTCTCTTAGAGATGAAAAGCCTTAAAATAGTACCTACATATTGACAGATATTTATAACTAAATTATAAGCACCTATATTAACTGATGCTAGTGATTAGAATAAATTTTTAAATTTGAATTGAATTTGACTGGCCTGTTGGTCTAGTGGTTAGTGACCCTGACTGCTACGCCGGAGGTCGTGGATTCGATCCCCACCCAGGACAAATCTTTGTGTGATGAACATGACGGTTTGTTCTGTTTCTGGGTGTAATTTATCTATAATATTATGTATGTATTTACAAAAAAAAAGTATTTAAGTAGTATATCAGTTGTTTAGTACCCATAACACAAGCAAATATAATTGCTTAATTTGGGACTAGATGGCGCTGTGTAAATGTGGTAGAATATTATTATTATTATATTACATAGCAAATCTCGGTTCAGTTTTAGCTCGCCATTGTATAAATTAAATAAAAAATATTATTCTATTATTAAATTAATGTTTCATTTATGTGAATTAATGTGAATAAAAACGAGTGTAATTTTGTTGAGCTGAAAGTTGTGTTGTTTGAGTCGCGTCATTTATTTATAATGATCTAGGATAAGTACCAGTCATTTGGCACACAATGAGCCTTTATATGAAACTGAATACAGCAAAATGACACTTATGACACGCGACCCACAAATCAAAATACATTCGCTTAGTTTCAACCATAATGTTTCCAAAAATCGCTAATAAAGTTCTTATATTAATTTCACATTATTATTAATTTCAATGTAAACATGAACTAAAAAACGAAAGCCTAATGTTACGTTGGTCACGCAACACTCTATCAAGTTAGTTTACAAATTAAACATAATATTTACTTAGAACTGAACTAATTTTAATAAAAATCTCGTAAATAATAATTTTTGTTGATGGAACTTATGAAATGTGAACACGAAACACGTACCTTTGTGCTTTGTAAAACATGACTTAAATAAAATTGGTAAATAAATAAACAATGTATAACAATAGTTACTAATTTTATAGCCTTATAAAAAAATATATAATTTGGTTTTATCACATTAAAAGTATATTCAATGATCTCATAAATTTACTGAATCATGTTAACTCCGAGAATGAACTCCGCAATGAGGTTTTTCCAAGAACAATATGGCAGCTTCAGCAATGCACTTTTGATGGTCGTGATGTTGTAGGTGTCCATTGTCTAAAGTAACTGTTTACTATGAGGCGGACAGTATTCCTGTTGGCCACCGTCGATATATAAAAAATATTTATACCTAAGTTCCCACAAATGAGTCTACCCACGTGACTCAATGGACTTTTTTCATTAGCAAGACGAAAAGTATCTTAAGTGTTAATCTAAGTCGAAGTCTATCTGTGTCCCAAGTTTGATTAAAAATATTTACTAAGTACGACGAAGAACAAGATACACGCAAACATCCATACACACAAACTCTTAATATGTCGCTCGTTTTGTTGCTATGTTCATATCTGACTGGCCTGTTGGTCTAGTGGTTAGTGACCCTGACTGCTACGCCGGAGGTCGTGGGTTCGATCCCTACCCAGGACAAATCTTTGTGTGATGAGCATAAAGGTTTGTTCTGTATCTGGGTGTAATTTATCTATAATATACGTATTTACAAAAAAAAATGAATTTAAGTAGTATATCAGTTGTTTAGTACCCATAACACAAGCAAATATAATTGCTTACTTTGGGACTAGATGGCGCTGTGTGAATGTGGTAAAAAAAGAAATCATAAATTCGTATTCGACTTGAATAATCTCCAGTTTGATGAACTTAAAAGGTTTAATTAATCAAAACTAACACTATACCGTGATGGGAGTTATCTTTTAATTCTCTCAAGTATTTTAGCAATATAATGAAAAGTGAACCAATCAATTTTAAGCTACACTCACAAAGAAAATTAGTTTTGGTAATTGATAATTTTCGTTTGATTTAATAACAAAATTGAATTTGATATTATAAAATTTAAAAACATTACATTTGATCATGCCTTTTTCACTGAAGGGGTAAGCAGAGGTGTTAACTGGACTGCAAATTAAAATGTTAAATATGTAGATTTACTGCCGCGGAGTATGAAGCTGTTGTTATTAGTTTTATATCATATAAAACACTAACCTACATTCACAGTTAGAAAGCACATTTTTAATTTAAAGAGATTTACTAAAAAAAAAATTAAAAAAATAAGAAAAATTATATAACACCCTTTAAGCTGGTAACTCGTAGCGTTGTGGTACTGATATTTTATGTTCTTTACGATCATCGCAGTTAAGCAACACTCGGCAAGGTCAGTCCATGATGGTTGACCGTTTGTGGCAATTTCATTCTCGAGCGTCTCCGTGCTTCGGAAGGCACGTTAAGCCGTTGGTCGCGGTTATCACTTAATGTGGTAGTCGTTAAGTCCAGTTGGAAGCCTTCTGGGCGACTTGATAAATTCCAACACCAGGGTCTGCCTCAAGCCCACACGATAAGAAGAAGCTGGTTACTAATAATTTTATAAGCTCTTCTTTATAGCTCAGTATTCTCAGTAATACGTTTAATTTGTTTCACAAATTTACAAAAAAAAAAAATTAAAAAAAAATCAAAAAAAAATTATAAAAAAAATACAAAAATACAATTTTACAAAGAAAATTATATGAAAAAATTAAAAACTAATAAATGAAAATTACACCAGCACTATTCGTTCTATACATCAACAATTCAATCATGTAAGTCCACTAAGAAATGTATCAAATGCTACACAGTAATTTAACTTAATTGCTTCACTAGCTGACAAAGGGTTAATAATAAATAATGCAACGGTTAGCCCAAATAGATGACCAGTTTGGCAGATTTGACCTGAGCTACCGCTGTCTGGTCACTACATTGTACCTTGATTCATAAATTCGATTGCTTTCACTATTTAATTTATGTTTACAGCATGAATGGACAGGATTACGAAGCCAAAACCAATTATTTGACTATTTTGATACTAGCAGAAAATAATTACGTGAATGATTTAAAATATATTTTTAGAATTTTATTTGTATTAAATAAACATCATCACGGCATTGATTCTACTGCTGGACATAGGAAAACAAACAAAATATAAAAACACATACACACATACAAATACCCTAGTCTTAGAATATAAAAACAATAAGCAGTCTGTTTTAGAAAATTGACAATTTCTAAGAATAAAATGCTTCTGAAAACAAAATACACATTCTGAATACAAAACATAATGATATATCAAACTCATGAAACCAAAACTCAGACAGAAGGTAAACTTACTTCAGACTCGAATCCATAACTCAAACAGACCATTACCCATCCTTATCCTCCAAATATATTTATTTAATCTTTGTGAAGCAATAAATATGAAAATGCCCAGTCCTTTGTTTATTGCTTAATCAAAATTTCAGGTGAAATTAATATAAAGACAATAGAAGAGTTTTGAATATAAATAACCTATTATGGGATACTAACTCTGCCCAGCGGTTTTAGCTGCGGGATTTTTATTTGATTTTAACGGATTTCTTGATTGTCTCAGTGGCAAAGGCACGACTATCGAACTTCCGGGTTTGATCCCCGGTAAATGTACTATTAGGTTTTTTGTCTTAAAATTCTTAGTATCAGCCCAATCTAATGACCTTTATTACATGGTACTAAAGGAGAGGAGATCGTGGAGTATATCCGAGAGAGACCAACTGGACTTTGAGAGTCAAGAAGTTGGAAAGCCGGCATAACTTGAGTTTTCGATCGTTCGTGGTGCGAGTGCTGACTCAGTATCTCAAGAAGTTCCTCAAGGAAGAATTCTGGCCGATAGGTGTTGTGTACAGACGTTTTCGTGGAAGATTGCACAACACCGCTCAGCGAAACACGACGCCGAAATAAATTGTCTACGCATCTATAATAAATATATGTATGTTATTCTTTAAGGTATTTATCTATCTATGGGATCTATGCAATCCCAAAATAATAAATGGATTATTATTATTAAATACGGTTGGCGTTATGATATTGTTCTTGATATCAATGTATGGTTAGTATTTCGCTCTTCAAAGTAACCTATAGTATAATATATAATATCGTTCTAAATATAAGATGGCGGACGTTCAAATATGATGGCTTATCTTTTCTTCATTACTCTCGTAAAATGGGTATCAAATGAAAACAGGGTTTTATTAATAAAAAGCAATAACCGACCAAAATAGATGGTCAAAGGCTGTGTTTTAAATATTTCTAGACAATAAATGAAAAATATTACTATTTTTCATTTATTGTCTAGAAATATTTTCATCGTCTTCATTAACTACTGGTTGTATGTCTTACTGAAGAGTTCGCCGATGTCAGTGTGAAGTTATGAATGTGTCAAGCTTAATAAACAAATTATCTATTGCAATTGTTTATTACTGTTTAATACTTCTGATCTAATTTCTGAGAGAAGTGCAATTTAAACAAGCACATTAAAGCTAGTAAAGATAAATAGGTTACAAGCGCGTCATTCACGATCGTCGGCTATATAAATATATATTTTAACAAAATTCATTTAGTCGTTTTTGTGTGAAAGAACAACAAACATCCAGAGAGTCATCCGCACAAACTTTAGTATTTATAATATTGGTAGAATTTGTGCTTAGCGAGGAAGGGAAAATGGAAGTCACGTACATCCAATATGAATATTTATAGCCATGTAATATTTGTTATGATGTCTTCCCAATATTGATATTAATATTCCTCACAATCTCTTCTATAATATTGCAAAATTATAATAAATTTTTCACCAAACGAAAACAATTATAATGCCTAATTAAAATCTATTAAACCAGGCTATAAATCAGTCTAGACGTCCAAATTTCATCCTAAACGACTACCATTTATTAATGTAGGCATTACTTCTAAACCGGTCCGTAGCGTAAAATACGAGTATTAAACCTTCAGTATTGCCAGTAAATGTTCACAAACAGCTTCCTATGCACTATATAGGCGAGTTAAATTAGGTATAAAAATGTAATAGTCCAAGTGTTTTACCCGTATTTAAAACGTTATGTTAGTTTAGCAATTACTATTAATTGATTCGCAAATAGAGTATGATTTTGATATTATTTTGGACTTATTGATAAATCGTATCCGATTTCTTTAACTAAAAACTCAGAGTAAGTAAATACGATATATGAATTACGATATTTTCTCTGGGAAAAATAATAGTAGGTTTTAAATCAATTGAGTTCACTAAGAAGGGTTCCTGAGTATAATTTATAATGTGAAAAAATAAAGGGAAACAGTTTAAAAACCTCTATACTGGTAGTGTACCTTGGGGTCTAGTTAATTATAGTAAAATTGACCATATATTTTTTTATGTTGGTATTTTTATACTTTAATTAATGACTTTGTATTATAGTTGAAAACCTGATTAAAAAAAACTGTGAAAGTGTATCCTTGTTATCAAAGTAACCTATAGTTAAGTAATAATATCATTCTAAATATAAGATGGCGGACATTCAAAGACGGTGGCTTATCTTTTCTTCATTACTCTTGTAAAATGGATATCAAATGAAAAGCGGGTTTGATGAATAGAGCGATAACCGACCAAAATAGACGGTGAAAGGCTGTTTTGTAATATATTTTTAGTTATATTTCATACAAATGACTACCTGGAAAAACATTTTGTTCGTTATCATCAACAGCTGTTGTGTCTAAGTGGTCACCTAGCAATGGGACCTAATACAACCATTAGGTCCCATAGCTAGTTGACCACTTAGTTAAAAATTTGTCATATTGCACAAAAGGCTTTTAGTGGGCCTTCAGCCATCTTCAGGCTAGCGGGCCATATAAACGTTTTGATTCCACGAATGGAGTGACATGCGTGATTTTCATTTGCCTTTTTAAAATTAAAGATCCTTATATCAGGTAACTTATAAAGTCTGTCTCACAACTTAGGGGTGAATAACGCAAATGGACATACACTCTTCTTGATCAAGTTAGACTATGGAAAATTTAGACGTAAATAAATTTACTCGTTACAATTTTATTAAAATGTATAACTTTGTTTTCAAAACTGAAACACCAAACTTCTTTTTATTTGCAGAATCAGAATAAAAAATCTAGATTTAAAAAGAATTAACCCTCACGAAGTTATAAGTATTTTTCATGCTTTTTGCTTAAGATTTTTGATCTCAGGGTTTATTCGAAATCTTGACATACGACTTGGTCGGTTTTGATGTTACTGCCAGGCTGAAATGTATAATTGAAAACAATAATTATTAATATCTGTACCACCACTATTGTCCGCTGAGTGGAGCTCGGTCACCCCTATATTAATCTCTGTACATTTTACCACCCGTCAGAAATTTAAAGCACCCAAGGACCACATTAATTATTACAATTTCTGTTACCAAAGTAGTAAAGTATTTTCAGGGTGATACTATATACCAACTACCATTATGCCGGCTTAATTTATCTTAAATTATTATAAACGATATAACGTTATTTTGGAAACCATTTAGCTTTTATCTTAGAACCTCCGGTTCGTACAAAATTCTAAACACACGGTTAATAGACAGCGTGACGTCATCATAAAGTTTATTTAATAAGTTCGTGATATAAACACATGTTTACACTATATTAACATAAAACAACACGGTTTTTAATGCTACTAGCTCGTGCTTTGTAACATTAATAGCTAACTCTGATTTAACGATCCCACATAAATTCTGCCTAGCTGGGGAGCGTTTGAATGTGCTAGTAACTAGAAGATAGTACTCGAGCGAGCTATGAATAAGTAAAGGGTTGAAGATAGTTTAGAATGAAGCGTCTGTGTGGAATTACGATCGCTTGTGTTTAATGGTTTTAGATGGTTCAATGTGTTTTGGTGGATTGTTAAATAAATTTTAGGGGTCATGATATTGTTGTTTTATGTTAGTTGGTGAATTAAATATATTATTAGGTCAGTGGGTATTCTGGAGTGATTATTTTAAAGTATTTTGTGATTTCACGTGAGTAGAAACGGAAAACGCATGCATTAAACATTTTTATTTTTTTATTTGTGTTGGGTTTTAATACAGATTGTTTTACGTTAGGCAGGCACGTGCATACACTTCTGTGCATAGAGTAGTTTCATTTTACTCTTTCGTATAATTAGGTATTGAACATTTTATATAGAGAACAGGAGATCAAAGATGTCATACATTATTTAAGAAATTATTTTAAGAGTTACCAGATCGGACATTTGCAGGGGGAAACAATTGCAAACAAATTTATTTAAGAAAAGGTTATTTGATTTATTAGTCAATAAGTGTTATTATAAAATTAGTGATTTCTTGTCGAGAAAGTGATTGAATAAATATTGTGATGTTTATTTTATTTAAATCTTTGACATTACATATTGAATTAATTGTATTATGGATTGTGACATTTACTGATATAGCCCATTGAATTAATTAATTTATATATAATTATTTTATTATTTACATCACATTAATATCTACTTACTTAATTACATATTATCAATTTAATTTCAGATTTATTGACATCATATTTTATTTATTTATATCATTGTTCTCATAATTTTAACATTATTAATAATTTGTATTACTGACATAGAATTGATTTTTTATATTGTTTTGATGAATTCTTTAATTAAATATTAAATTTTGCAAGCCTAGTAGGTAACACAAAGAGGGACTATACCAATTGTACCTGTAACACCACTGTGATTATAATGTATACCTTTGTTCAGAAAATAAATACAGTTTGAAGTTTGACAGAAAATGAGGAGGAGTAACATCAAAAATTGTTTTAAGTAAAAAGTGGATAAATGCTCTATACAGCCTATATAAACAATCTTTAAAGAAACTATAAACATAGTATGTCGATCTTTTGATAGAGATAGTAGTTTTGCTATCTTACTCAGCTTTTATCATCATCATGACGATCATAAAAGCCACTCATAAACCACTCATAAACATCACACTGCTGGCCACAGGTCTCTTCCAAAGATTGTGGAGGAAATTTAGCCTACCATACCACCCTGGCCAGACGGGTTCGTAAAGCTCATCAGCATACCGATTTCTACTTGACGGGCTAGCTATCGTATCCAAACGGAGCACATCACAGAATGACGCCAACACAAATTTATGTAATTGTCGCGACGAAAGCGCGGTATTAATGAGTTAGAGAGCTCGGCAGTGCTCACTTTTACACCCATATTGCTGATTGTTAGCTTGATGAATGAAACTTTTGATTATTTCAACGGCTACGATTTAACTTCTACCTACTTATTTTACACGCTTAGAAATTGTTTCTTTCATGATATATATAGGGATATATGTTTAGGCATATTTTATGTCTCATTTAATTTCTTTCATCAAACTTTCATTGCAAGAATTTGTCATTTTATGACTTATGAAAGTGTGGTTATAGCGAGATTCCTTTTTCAAACAGAGAAAGTATGTACTTTAAAGACCGAATTTACGGGGTATCACTGACAGCACAATGACATCATCGCTTAGCTTGTCGGAAATTATTAAACTCTTGTCGATTATTAGCGCTTACCATTCATACACACTAGAAAGAAATTCTAGACTCACAGTTAATAAGTGCGTGGCCCTCCCATAATCAGTATCAAAAACCTTCTTATAATAAAAAAATCTTCTTATAATAGTAATTCTAGAGAAAATGTACCTACACTAAACAGGGCTACGAGTTGTGGTAGTAGGTAGCAGACCGTAGTCAATGAATTTAAATATTTCGTGTACCTACCACATAATACGCATTACATTCATGAATATGCGATTCAGGTTAGCTTTGTAAATAAATGATTGCATGACCTAGGTTAGAGAGATGTACCTTTTGAATTAAATATTGTGGTTGTCGTTGCGAACACAATAACCATGATATTAGGTATTTCTATTTAGTTCCGTTTGGGTAAATTTATACATGTACCCACTAGGGTAATTTAGGTTCTTATGAAGAGACCGGTGCCCAACAGTGGGGCGTGATCGGTTGTTGTTGGTTCCCTCACAAAATCGCCAGCACTGGTTTTATTGCGAAGGTTTATTAATAACTAGGAACTGTCTCGGTGGTGCAACGGCAGACTATACAAGTGCTGAGCAAGATGAATCACGGGTTTGATATTTCGGCGGACTGTTATTTTTTAAACCACGAGGTGTACGGCGCGGCCTGTCTCATGTTAAGCGGTTATTCAAGCATCACGAGCGCGTTATTCTTTCCCCAATGAGCTCTGAACACCACTACTAAACACTCTAAACAGCTTAAACACAATACTAGCATTATTATGGCTATTAATGTAGGGCGGAGGAACTTCCCTTGAGGAATTACAGGCTGTGCCCTATGTCTCTTCACAATCATCATCTCATAAACGTCCCTCTGCTTGACCTGTCTCTTCCAAAGATTGTGGAGGGAATTTAGGCTACTATACCACGCTGGCCAGACGGGCTGGTATGAAAAATGAAAAACAAAAAGTATATAGTGGCATAGGATTTGTTTCCTTTTCTCGCAGTGCTCTTGTCTGCCAAAGGTACTCCCTTAGTCGCCTTTTACGACGCCCACGGGTTGAGATGGGATTGTGACATTATGTATTCTTAATCCGTCACTACACGGAAAATGTCTCTTAAAATAATATAATAATAAGAACAATCAATCAAGTAATAAAAAGTAAGAACTAAGTAACACAATAAACGATGATACGTTAAATACATGCCCGAAGCACGTTCTTTAAACACAAATGAAACAAATAGTCTCGCTCCAGCCTCGCGTCGTTCCCGCACGTAATGCAATGAAACAATGCGTAACCCTTTGCGCGCGAAATCCACACATCTTTTGCCGAACATTCTGTTGCCGAATATTCTGCGTTTCGGTTGAGACCGTGGCCGAATATGCAGTATTCGGCTAAATCACTCTTCATGGCATCTCTATTCTAAACATCATAGGTAATGTATCACGTGCTATAGTTAACGTATTGTTTCTATAATTCCAGTCACACATAATCTTCGAAGTAAACAGACTGTGTGTTGGAATCTCTCTAGGATTATACTCGGTATATATTTGTTTACAAAGTACGTGAGAGCGATTAATTTTATGATCTTTACACAGTTACTCGGTGCTATTACGTGCCATAATTACTTTTGAAATGGTACTTATAACTACCATTATTACAATGTATGATCAAAGTTTACCGACTTATAATAGACTAGTCTACTCTCCACAGGGGTAGGCAGAGGTATACTGTACCTATTTCTTGTTAGCATTTGCCAAGAACTTCGTATTTCGACGTACATTTTTTTTTTAAATCAGTTGCCAGTTACATAAAAGAGCACGACTTGACAACTACTTTTATTGTACATATAGACCACGCATATTTTTGCAACAAAGGGGTAGGCAGAGACTGTTTCTTTTCATCTGCTACTATTCTGATCTTCTTCATTCATACATTCTCACGGGGTTAGGGTACTCCTAATCAGTCATTTCGTTCCCTATTTGGTCATGTTACATTCTTCTAGGTCTTTACCTTCACATTTGCCTTAGGTATATAAAATATAATCTAAAAATAAAAAAACTTTGATGAATTTGTTATTGGTTTTTAATAATAATAAATATCATATCAAACACGCAGAATTTCTCAAGATGTATATTGTCGCGAACAATTTTGTTACTCATTCGTAAAATCCCGACACAACGTTGGCAGAAAAAATACAACATTACACATTAGCTTATCTTCATGAGACAATAACTTGGAGAGAGAACGAACAAGAAACACTAAAACTCGATTATCAGACAAAAACAAACAGCTTCAAGAACTAAAGGAAAGAAAACATCCCAACAAACATTCATTTATGCAAATAAAAACAATTTTTTCGTCCAGACGCTATGAAAGGGGATCGAAAACCAATTTTCGGGATATTGCAAAAGGCAATTTAAAATACCAATATAGAAATTTGAATGTTTTGGTCATGAAAATGTCATGAAAAATAATTTTCATTTGCTGTTCTGAAGATGACTATAAACTATAATGTCTATCAAATAAAATATTAAATTTATTTAAATTCGCATAAATCTTGTCTAGTTAAACTAGTTATAAAAAGGATTTACTACTTTGAAATAGCGTGAACTATCACAAAAAAGCTAAACAATCCTAAAATATCAAACTGACGGCAAAATATTTTCGAACAAATTTTTAAAGTGCCAGATATTTTTTTTTCCAGAGGTAAAACTCAACTTTTAATTAAATACTGTTTTTATTTTTCCTCAAAATAAAATTTCAATAATTTTGTTATTGTCTATCAAAATCGCACGTGCGCAAGAGATGGAAATTCTAAATAAAATTCTACCGCACCCAACCGTTCTAGCGTTCCGATGTTACAGTATCCTCCAGTATCCATCATAGAACAACAAAACTAGTGAAGGAACTGGAAACCTAATTTTCGTGTGAAACTTTTAGTAGTAATATACTCACACAACGACAGAAACCTTCGATGGCTTAATAAACTTAACGAATATGATTATGACGTAACAGGAGAACAATAAATTCACAATATTGTATATATAAAAAATGCCCAAGGGGATCATCACAATTCTAAGGTACACCTAGCCGTCTCACAAAGACTACGAGACTTTTGAGGGACTTCGACAAAAGTAGGAGTATGTTACAGCCGTTGCTCTCGACTTTGGGCAGGCACTACTATGACCCTAGATAATCTGTATTTTTTGTTCGAATTTTGAATATGATATACATAATAATTACGGTGTAAGCGATAATAGACGGCTATTGGTAGTTGTAGGTGGCATCTTGCCTTATTACAAATACTGACAATATGTACTATTTTCGGCAATCAATTATTAATATAAAAAGGTTCTTATAAAAAAACTTCTTATCTAAATGCTTTCAAAACTTTTCATTTTACGTTTTAGAATTTTTGGTTTTAAATGCCAAGACTTATCATTACAACAACATGATTGAACATACAATACATGGACGACATCGTAGTTTTGTATGACTTCTCATCATATTCCCGAGGCGATTTCTTCCAAATGATAAATTACAACCCTGACAGCCAATGGATCGGTTGTCAATCTCAGTTCGCCTCCACCATTCGTTCCCATTATACCGATGATAATATAATAAATTACTGTATGATACGCAATTATTATCACTGAGGCATTGAAACAAAGTATATGTTTCTTAAAAGTCATCATAATATTACGATCACTAATTTTTTTTTGTACAAACTGTTATTACTCATAATTATCTATTTGTGATGATTATTTCAAAGATTCACACGAAATTACCAATCGTTTTGAAATATACATACTTAGGTACCTACTTTGTCTTCGGTTTCGTAATTAGCACGATTGTTTTTTTAAACATTATATTAGCTTCATTCTACAAAGCATGAAGCTTTGTCAGAAAAAATACCTGAAAGGATAGGCAGAGGTATATCACTCCTAGCTATGGTTAATTCAATGTGATAGGGGGGCGTGTTAAGTCTGGGCTGATAATAATAATAATATTCTACCACATTTACACAGCGCCACCTAGTCCCAAATTAAACAATTATATTTGCTTGTGTTATGGGTACTAAACAACTGATATACTACATATATACTTTTTTTTTTTGTAAATACATACATATTATAGATAAATTACACCCAGACACAGAACAAACCTTTATGCTCATCACACAAAGATTTGTCCTGGGTGGGGATCGAACCCACGACCTCCGGTTTAGCAGTCAGGGTTACTAACCACTAGACCAACAGGCCTGTCAAAATATAATGATATTAAGATGTTCATGACAGAAAAGCTCAACTCTATGATTAAACTCGAGACCTCTTGCCCAGTCTTCCGCTACGTTGCCGTGAGTCACAGTAAATGTTCAATCTTTTTAATAATTCGTTGATAATAATCAAGAATCACATTGAATCCATAACTCTATATTGCATAACCTCCTCCTTTTTTGAAGTCGTTAAAAAAGGAACTTACAACGGATAATTCCTTCATTCGATATTCTGAACTAACCGGCGCATTTGAATAAACCCGTTTCTTTCATAAATATTAAATGAAGGAATACCACTTAGGTGCATTTGGCATTATAATATTATTATTCAAAGTATGTTTCCTTAGATAATTAGAATTTCTTAGCAACGTTTTCTAAATATAGGCAAACACATTCTATTCGAAGTCATTGAACCTATTAGCTCACGTCAATTTAAAATTATCAGAGAATTTTTGCTTGAACGGTAGGCGCACCTCCAAAATTTGGCCACATTATGTCCTCCAATTTAACAACCGAAGCGTTGTAGTGTGAAAAATTCTAGATTGATTATCCAGCGAGGCTGAAAAGGATACCCTGAGGCTTCACGTGAAGTTTACGCTTATTTATGAGATTTTTTGGGGTAAAGATATGTTTTCTATCGACCTAACCAAACATTCGCAAAAAAATGGCTAACAAGTAAATATAATTAAAAAATTAAAATAACCCGACTGCAAAAAATCAACAGATAAACAACGCACTAAAAAGACCGAAAAATTGTTGTAATTATTATTCCTGATAAAATTTAAATATATAACATACATATATTATGTATATATTTGATTCCCTTTCTTTTGATACTCTACTCGATAGGTTCGGTTAAAAAAATAAAATTAACTACTTACAATTTGACACCATTAAATTATGTATAATCTCTTTTTGAATAATGTAATCTCCTTTTGATTCACTTTATTTTGTTACCCTACTCGATACGTTTGTTTAAAAAATAATTCTAACTTTTTACAATTTGGCGCCAAAAGTCCGCCGTTTTGTCTTTTTTTTTATAATACCTATCTAAGGACACTTGGGTTTTTGAGAAGAATCTAACGATACCTTAATTGTTCAAATCAATCCAGCCGTTTGGAAGAAACGTGCGAATAAAGAAATTTACAAACATACAAGATACGCGCGAAAAACAATACCCGAACTGTCAGTCGGGTAATAAAAATGTTTCATTTTTATCTAGACATTTTGCCATATCAAAATATTTGTTCTGTAGTCAAACAAATACAAATAAGACAACGTCCGTACTTTACAAAACGGTATATAATTATCATGAAAGACTTTACAACATTCAATTAAGAAACATAAATTATACATCGTTTGATGTGGCGAAAATTAGGTGAGGCCCATGTCTAGAAGTGCACGTCTTTAGGCTGATATGATGATGGCCAGCGAGTAGATTTACTCATAGCCTCAAGTTCAACATGCATAAGATCACGAGTTTACCCCGAAAGAGTAGGCAAAGGTGCATCTTACCCACATTGACCCAGCCATGTTTGATCCCTCATAATCAGTAGGGGGCAAAACTATTGCTACTAACCTCTGACTCCGGGCTGACATTCAGAATTTTAAGAGAGAAAACACAATATCATTGTTAACCTAGGGATTGAATCCGAGACCTTTTGGGCAGCATTCGTATTCAGCAGACAGGTATAATACTGTTTACCAGTAAGTTTTAAAAGATGGTTAATCATAATTATATCATTCATTTAATCATTTCAGGCTATTCCAGTCCACTGCTGGACATAGAGTTATCCTAACACGCACCATAACACTCAATCCTCCGCCTTCCGCATCCAGTCAGACGCAGCGACCCTTTTCAGGCGGTTGGACCCAGCTGGAAGGCGACCTACTCTGCGCTTGCCAAGTCGCGGTCTCCACTCCATAATTAATGCTGGAGGGATAATTTATATAAACTGCCTAATTTAAATTTAACAAAATTATTGCTACCTTACTTACAAGCAATTCTAGTAGAACTAAATTGTTTCTGACAACACAAAACTGTTTTACATTTTAATTCAAATATTTACTTCAAAGATGAATAATTTATTAAGTCGAAACCAAAATAACTTCAAAGATACTAAATAAAATATGCCTTAGGCCAGAACAGGTTGAAACTTTCAGATATAGAACAATAAATAATTGCTGAGAGCTGTAGTCCTACTACAAAACATTTTTCGAAGTCTTGAATGAACCTAAAATAAACCTGTATAAACCATAAAATAAAATTCCGATGTTATGAATAAAAAAATAATGTGATTTGTCCCATAAACAAGCTATATAAGGTTTAAAAATTAAAACGAAAATGCGGAAACAAACGTGCTTACATTTTTGATATGCAATAAAAAAGAAGTAAATGGACGTAATGTACATGAAATTTGTAAGCTGCTAAGCTGAAGAGCTTAGCCTACTAAAAATATTTATGAAATATGTCTTGATGGATATCAGATAGAAGTATCTGATATCCATTAAGACATATTTCATAAATATTTTTTAAGAGTATGCTTTACGCTGGCCGAAGCCGCCATATTGAATTTAGTGTGACCTATGATCAACAAAAGGCTAATACGGTTCTAACGATATTTCAATTGTCTTAATAATAATAAGATACAAGGAAGTAGATGAACATACATACTTACAAACATTAAACATTTTATTCACCGTAGTCGAGTAAATAGATTTATTCCGCAATACATTTTAAAGGGTGGCTATCTAATATATTATTATTATACGATCCGTAATATTATGCCAATTCGCTTCATGGTAGGCCTCCAAAATCTAAGACCAATTTTCAACCAAAATCTATTTCTGACAAACTTCCTAATAATGTTATTCTAAATTATATTCTGGATCGTGATAGACTATTTATAAATATTATTACAGACCCAGAATTTATTAAGACAAATTTGCTTGATTGTAATTTGTTATTAAGGAAATAAGGCCTTTAATAAATTAGATTTCTTGTGATGGTCATTAGATTACAAACAAGATGACCTTGTTGAAGTAGATTGTAGCCTTCTAGGTAACATGATTAAGGCTGTACTATAGAATAACCTTAAGAGTTCAATAATCGCAAATATAACTCATAATATTGACTTTTGAAGTCAGTTCCATTTTCTGAATTACAAACGTAAAGTTTATTATGCATAGCTATCATATTTTATTAGTTATCATAAATATGTTTCATTCATACGACCACATTATAAGCTTTTGCTCGACAAATGAAATGTGTGTATAATATAAATTGTACTTGTTTCTGAACTCAGTTTACTCGTTAGATTTCATAGAAAGACTCGAATCAATATCACTTAGGGACTTTGTTTTTGATCAATGTAAGGATTCTTTAAATCAGATCTGTAAGACGATCAAAATCAAACAAGGGAAGACAACTGCTGAAGGTAACATCTTACAAGAGAAGCATAGATTATATCTACCTTGACTGTTACCACGTTAGTCAAACTGGATGTTGAATGAATTAATTTCTAGTTTTCGCTTATTTTGTTTTCATACATTCGTATTTATTACTTCAATTAAGACTTTCTGACGATGAAAAGGAGTCACACGTTAAAATTATACTCCATCACAAACATAAATATATCTTATTTTGAGCTCTTGTAATAAAATAGCTGTTTTTACTTACTGTATATTTTTCCAAGCTCCCATGAAACCGCTTCCATTTGGCCATCACTCCGAGCCATAACCACAACTTACTTAACCGAGTAAATCAATCGATCGACGCAATGGCCACCACACCGCAGCTCTGAAACAATATTATACGAACCTAGCTTAATTAAAATGTTCCAGTTGCAATACTCCCTTTGAAGAAGCTTAGGTTTTTGATCTCAAGAAATTAATTTGTTGTATGTTTTTACAATCTTTGTAAGCAATAAATAATTTTCTTTTTAAACAGAAACGTCTAGATAGTAATTGTTTTATATTATTAAATGATGCCAGCCGTGAAATAAAGTTTAAGATGCAATTACGGGTCTGTTTTAAATACTTTTAGATTGTCTTTTGGATTAATTTGCACGAATGTATTTTAGAGGAAGATTCGTTTAGGAGTTTCATCAGACATATTGAAATTGAGTTTTATACTGGTAGATTCGAAATTTGAAAAAATAAATAAAATTTCTTTAATGGTAGAGCTTTGACTGTTGGTTAGTACTAACTTAAGAGGAGTTCTCTTTTTCTTCATAACTTATCTAGGAAGGTAAGTACATATATGTTTATATCACAGAATAGAGATAGACGTGTTCTGTTTTTTATATTATATTTATTTATATTTATTATATTATTTAATAGTGTGTTTGCGTGTATGCGACTTTGCAATAGGATGTTATAACTAATTTTAAATAACAGTAAATACTATATTTTGGCGCCCATTTAAACAACTCGTAGACAATGATGAGGGTTTTTTGCATATTAAGTTTATTTGAGACGATTCTTAATTTTATTATGTTGCTGTTTTTTGTCCCTAACAAATAAAATAATATCAAGAGAATTTACGGTATTTTGTCGTTAGTTTTGTATTAACGTTACAGATCATGAAAAAATTTTCAAATTAGTTCCTCGAATACGGAGGCATTCTCGGGCTTTAGTTTGCAGAAGGAAATCTTTGAGTAATAAAAAATCTTCAGTGAATTTGGCTTTCAAGTTTTCTTTTTTTGCTCTGAAAAGTAAATGAATAACCATTTATTTATATAAAAATTTTGTAAATCTTTCATGTTAACCAGATTCGTAATAAAATAAAGTAGGTACTCGTATCTGCAACTTAAAACTTTTTTTTTTTCAGCTAAACCGAAGCTATTCACAAAAAAAAAATTATGAAGTATTATAAAGTAGGCCTCACCTAATTTCCGCCAGTGGACGTCATTGGGCTGATAGAATGATGATGATGATGTTTATAAAGTAACTAACATAATCCAATTCATTTACTTCAAGTTAATTTTTATTCTGATCATTAACAATAACACATGGCGTCCTACTCCTGTGTCCTGTCTCCTTATCTGAGGCGATCCTTCTTAATAATAAATTATCAGGTATTCGGTTCAGAATTAAACGCACCAATATCAATCCATAATTTTAACTTACCCTTACCCAAAATTTCAAATAAATTGTTCAATAATTTCGTGCCCTTTTAGCAAATAGTTGGAAATTCAATTCCGATCAAATTTCGTTTCTAGTCAAGCGACAAGCAATGGTACTGAAATTTAATTCCTTGAAACAGGTACAACAGATTCACAAAAGGCAATACACCTGCGTATCCAAAAACCAATTTACGTACCGACGTCTCAGCAATTGCCACACAATTTAAAAAAGTTTTCAACGAGTCACATTATAACTGATATTGGATGAAGAGTGTCCTACTCTACTCTATCGGCCCTTCTGCAGATATCACCAGCCCATTGCCACTTCAGTTTACTTATTCTACGATCTAAAAAAAAGTCGCTGGGCATGACGCTTATGTCCATCAGATAACCTAATAACCTTTCTTGATAAATGGGCTATACAACACTTAAATATTTTTTCAATTCGGGCCAGAAGTTCTTGAGATTAGCTTACAGCTTTTAGATGTTAAGTCGCAGAGAATGAAATAAAAACAGTTCGCATTTCGTATCGCGCTCCTAGCAGCTGTCAAACTCATTATATAACAGTCTCGCGAGAACAAAATCTTAACTACGACCGGTTCTTATTTCTAGCTATAAAATTGTGAGACAAAATATCTAGATTGTGAACAGTTGTTGGTATCGTTCCGTCAGTTTTAATATTGTTTTCAGGTGTTATTGGCTGTTACTTTCTACTTATGAAGAAAGGTTTATTGTGTTGTTTAGCGACAGCTATATCTGTACTATTATCTGCTTTAGTTTATATCATTACTCTCTGTAAAGATTTGTGTTGATATAATTTTATGACATCAATAGGATATCATTAATATTTGACGTCATGTTTAATATGATGGCGTAACGATAAATGGAGTCCTATCTTCACAACCACCACTGCAACAACTAAAAGCCAGGATTAACAGCGCAGTGATAAACCCTTGCAATCACCAAGCTATGACACAAGTCCCAGGAAATACTTACCTAACTTGCTGTCTTAGAACCCTATACAAAATTAATCAGAAGTTGGAGAGGAGGTGGAGTATTATAAGAGGTTGATTGAGTAATTTTGGTAAAAAGAGAATGAAGCGAGGAAATAAATATATCATCAATATAAACAATAAACCTTTGTCAATATTTCGTAAAAACAAATACAAAGATTGCTACTTTTACTTCTTTGTGAACAAAACAAATATTTAATACGTCAGCCTTTCTCAGGAGCTTAGTCAAGAGTCAACCTTTGTTACGAATGCTTGCAAGTTTGCTTTGTAATAGGATTTGGTAAAAAGCTATAAGCCAGTCGAATACTGTAACAAACATACTGTTCTTTCTCACATCATTTATCTATGCTAATAATATTATAAAGATGAATTCCTTTTCCATACCCATTTATGAAAAAAGACGTAATGCAATGCTATCAAAGTAATGTGATCAAACCAAAGCGCTTTTAAAGAACCACAAGGCTTTCTATGATACGAACATTATATTAATATGAAAGTACGTATCAGTATAATTTAACAATATTCCGAGTATATCTCCGCATCCGTATGATCTACTAAAACACTTACCGCTTAAGGCCGTAAGCCATTACAAGAATGTATAGGTTTGTTTGGCTCTCACCTTAGAATTACAAATATACTGAATAACGCAAATAAGTTTTATGTCGTACGCCCTGTAATTGAAATTTTGTTCAGCTTCGTTCATATGAACAATGTTGTTATGATTCATATCGCAATTTGTTTACAAGTTATATTGTAATACATTCGAGTAATTCTGTAGCTTTTTCATCCAATTTACTTTTGCCTAATTGAGAGACCCAAACAACAAATTAAGTGTTTTTATTTAATTTGAGGATGAAATAGACTTTTTTGCCACAAAATTTTACTATGCCTTTGTGACTAGACTAAGAATTATTAACTGGCCTGTTGGTCTAGTGGTTAGTGACCCTGACTGCTAAGCCGGAGGTCGTGGGTTCGATCCCCACCCAGGACAAATCTTTGTGTGATGAGCATAAAGATTTGTTCTGTGTCTGGGTGTAATTTATCTATAATATGTATGTATTTACAAAAAAAAATGTATTTAAGTAGTATATCAGTTGTTTAGTACCCATAACACAAGCAAATATAATTGCTTACTTTGGGACTAGATGGCGCTGTGTGAATGTGGTAGAATATTATTATTATTATTTTAAGCAAATATCGTTTGTATTTCAACTAAAAAGTTTCAACAAGCGAGACGATGCAAATAGTTACAAAGGATTGCATTAAGTTCACGGTATAATTTATTCATTAGTTTGGTTATTGTGTATTTGGCCGTTCAGACGTCTCTGTACGCAAACATAATGATGTGGCACTTCAAATTGAACTGAAAATTAAGTTAACTTGAAGTTAAAATTAATATAAGTTTGCATATAAGTTTTTGACGATGAGTTGACAGTACGTCAGTATCTAAGATTTGAAATTATTCGATTTCAAAACCAATTTCAAAAACAGTTTACTCCGTAATAATACGGTTTTCATTAAATACTGGCTCCTTAGGTCTCTCTTAAAGTCCAGTAGCAGCCAGTAAGCATTATAAAAATTCCAGGTCTCTACAAAACAGCAACTGAATGCTGTCAACTGCAGAAAATATCTAAACAACATTGTAAAAAGCTCTTGCATTATGAAGTTTCTCGTAAAGATTATACAAGTAGAACATTATACATGTAGATATAAATATAGAAATTATAAATTTCGCTTCAGAATCTAGCGGTTGACAATTTATTTTCTTTTATTTCTAAAACAGTACTAGATGTTTTAATATTTGATAAGCGTTTCCATAAAATTTTGACTTAGTATTTTACTGTAGTTGTAACAGACTGTCTATAAAAAGAGATAGAGATCCAGCCGTAAATTTGCGATAAAAAACAGATCTTGCGAACATTGTAAAAACGAACCAAACGCCCGCGTCTTCGATCATAAAATAATATATACGGTCAAGTTCAATGATACCATACGACTACTCGTCAAAATTCAATTTTTATTGAGAACCAAGTTGAGGTTTGTCTGTTGTTGACTTATCTATGAACTGGTTCAGTACAAGCAGTAAAATATTTAAATCTTCCAGTTGCATCCGCTATATTGTCTTCAAACATACTATACTATCGTGTATTCTATCTCACTCTTTCACATCGTTCTATCTCACATGCACTACAGAAAAACCAATATTTTATGTACTCATAGGAATTATGCAAAGGAACCTTATTTTACACATTTCCCTTTTGCAAACATCGAACTATTACTACATTTTCTTGTGAGATATTATATTAATTCATTGATTTTTAATAACAGAGACAATCATTACAAAAAGTCTGGGAAAACGAGATCAACTTTTTTTGTAAATTTGTTTTTTTTCTCGCAAAATAATCCATACAGATAAACTATTCAAATTAACTATTAAAATAAATTTTTTTGTGTAATAGTGATCAGTCGATAAATTTACGTACCTATATAATAAAGTTGAACCTTTTTTTTTATAAAATTAAATTACTCGTTTTGCCAAAATCGGGCAAAATTACAAGCAAAAATATGATGTTATCTTAAATAACAATATTAATAGTAAATGACGACATATTCACTTGAACTTGGCCTACAATAAGTGACGCACAGAATCAGATCAAAGCTGTCTTTTGCACACGATCGACAACAGAAATGAACCAATTTATTTTTCAGATTGCATCGCTGAAGGAAACCTAAGTATTACTTCATTGTAAAACTACAATAACTTTATGACTTACAAGTTACGTGCAATATCTAGACAAGAATAACGCTAACATTTTGAAGTTTTATTTATGTTTGAATGATAGAACTATTATTCTTTATGTGTATTTCAATGTAACAGAGATTTTTTAATTCAGAAAAGTGGTGATACATTAGAGTGATTTTATTTTTATTTATTTATTCAGGGAACAATTACAATTGCATTTGAATATTCTTAAAAACTAGGTAAATACTTAGCTACGATTCAGACCAACCGGCTCGCATCGGCCCGCGCCGGGCGGCATTTTACAATGCGTTAAAGAACATTGAAATGTATCAACAGTAATTACAGTTCATATTTGCATGCAACTTACGGTCGGAGCCGGTCGGCCGTCGCGACGCGTCGCGGGATGCCGACGGAGGTAACTATGCGTAAGTTGCATGCAAATATGAACTGTAATTACTGTTGATACATTTCAATGTTCTTTAACGCATTGTAAAATGCCGCCCGGCGCGGGCCGATGCGAGCCGGTTGGTCTGAATCGTAGCTTACACAAATTATAAAATTAAATCATGCAATTCAAATAAAAACAGTGAGTATAAATAAAGTTAATTTAGAACAAAATCATGTTATTATATTATTATTATTCATATATCATATAATGTGTTTGAATATTAAGCCATTTCATAAATTGATGAAGTAACTGTCTTCACACGATTACATACAGAATCGAGGGTTCTTTTTTGTAGGATTCGGACTCATATTTATCATCTCTATACATGACTGGGATTAATGATTAACTTAACCACCGAGGAAGCTCGTCATCACTACGAAACAAAGAAAGAAATAATGATGTACCTAGTTACAACAAAAATACAAAAAGACTCTCTAGTATACAGATAATTGTATTGAAAACTATGGTGGCCGAATGGATAAGTGATCCAGTTGCTTCTTCATTTCTTCGTGACTTATCATCTGCTAACAGTGAATGAATACATCGTCAATCTCAACACTAATCCACATTTGGCCAGCGTTGTCCACAGATAATGGCCTAAACTCTATCAGCTTTCCGTTTAGGAGACTCGAGCTCAGCAATGAGACTGATATAAAAGTGTTGCTATTAATAAACCGTTAAACGTACGCAAGTCAAAGCAAAATCTTAACAGTAAATAAACAAAGGCTATTAAAATGACAAACAATGTTCTCAACGTCACCATTCATTAAGACAGTGTACACTAATGAGACAACGGTGCCTCGACTTTCAACTTTGACCAAACTATAAATTGTTTAATACTCTCAACAGAAACAATGTGCGACTACCCTCACCGGCATTGTTTCATTTGTCAAACCACTGTCGAAAACTAAACTTTGAAACTACTTCGTAATTGTTGAAAGCATGTTTTAGATACTCACTTTGTGGACAATGGGATTTGTTACGTCTTATTTATTATAGTTTCTGCCGGAGGCTTCGCTCCACTTGATCTTTGTTTGCCCACTACTCAGCTGTTTTTGTTCCTCAATAAATAGGCTACCCAACAGTAATATAATGTTTTAATTCGATTTAGTAGTTTTTAGGATTAGCGCAACCAAACAAACAAAAAACTCTTCACCTTCATAATATTAGTACCTATAGACCATTTTATTGTATTATTCTGTGTATATGTATCCCTTTCAAAGTGTCATACATTCATCATCATCATCATCATTTCAGCATTAATTTGCCATTTTTATTCGTTTATGAGAAGAAGAACACAAGACACCCCCGCTCAAAATGAGCTGTTAGCCTGGGGAAGTAACTCCGACCAATAGAAGATCGCAGCAATAATAACACTACCTCAGTGCTGCAGACGTCCATTGGCTACGGTAACCAGTTACTGAGACAGGTAAGCTTGTTAGCCAACGACACATGTGGCGTATAAAAAAAAAAAACTCTGGTCATAAAAATATACAGCTGGCCTGTTGGTCTAGTCTAGTGGTTAGTGACCCTGACTGCTAAGCCGGAGGTCGTGGGTTCGATCCCACCCAGGACAAATCTTTTTTTCGGTTTGTTCTGTGTCTGGGTGTAATTTATCTAAAATATGTAGGTATGTATTTACAAAAAAAAAATGTATATAAGTAGTATATCATTTGTTTAGTACCCATAACACAAGCAAATATAATTGCTTAATTTGGGACTAAATGGCACTGTGTGAATGTGGTAGAATATTATATTAGAATATTATTATATTATGTTGTACTTACATATTTTTCTAGATGTGCCGTTTGACACGTTCTCAAAGATTTAATTTATTTCTACATCTCCCAATAGGTCATGCTTTAATAGGAGATAGATATTTGTACTTCGTATAATAAATATGTTAGACAGGACAGGACCGCACTATTCGGATGAAATAGCTCATATGACTATCCAGTCCTTTTTTTTCATTGCTTCATTATTTCATTTCATTTCATTTATTTCGCCCAAGAACAATTTTTACATTGTGTGTGAACAATAATACATTATAAAAAAAAAAAAATAGATAAAATAAAATTACATATTATGATGTCTAGGTACTAAATAAAATAATAAATACATGAAAAATAAATTAATTTAAGATGTCAAAAATGCAATGTCAATGTATATCATAATAAATTTTAAAGGTACATGTCATATCACAAATTAACTAACCGTATATTAAATGTCATTGATGGAATAATAACATTCTTTTAACAACAACTGCTTGAAATCTTTTTTATATAATAGTGATTTTACTAGTATAGGCAATTTATTAAAAATCTTAACAGACTTGTAAATTTTTTTTATTTCTGCATCACCCAAAGGTTTGCTGGTAGAGAATGCTTTTAGCATTAAGCCCGCCTTTTTGTAACATATTTTGTGCAAGAAGTTTTTTAAAATAAAAAAAAAAAAAAAGCGCTATGTTTCACAACATCAAGACTTGGTAGAAAATTAGTTTGCAAATTCTGCCTTCTAGTGCTCTCCCTAAATTATAACGTGAAAAGAAGAATTATATACCCACAAGCAGAAAAGTTATTAATTATAATATAATATAAGTATATGATAACATAGTTACAACATTATGCACGCTGTCTTTTTCCAAGATAAAATCAGCTATCGTAAACCTTCGGCTTACTACCAGTATTATATCTCTAAAACATTTTATCTCCCAATTTGCGCCCGACAAACCGTTTACATCTTCCTACATCACAGAATGCTCCAATTTGTGATACCGACGCTATCATCTTAGAACAAAGTTTTGTTATAAGGCATACAATTTGTGACTGAATGTTTGCTGTTTATGGTATTGCTGGTTTGTGATAACGTTTACTGTGAAATAATAAGAATGATGGCAATAGCTCATAGTAGTCCACTTGTGAACATAGACGTCTTCTAAACTGTTTACTTGTCAGAAAATAAGAAGTAAATATATTTGCAATTTAAATTATTAAAATAATAGGTTCAAAAGATAATAAAAACGACTGGACGTTCTAAAACTTGGACTGTAATAGGCTGAGATGATGATGATGATGATGAAAAGATAATAAAATTAATATACTCTTCATATTATTTTGACAACACAATAATAAAATAAAAGTATACGTTAATTAAACTACAGCTTTTCTTTTAACTAGACTCTCTGTGGAAATAATAATTTAAATAAAATAACAACATCAAAAAGGATAATTGTGATTAAATAAGTAAAATTTCAAATAAAGCCAAAACTGATAAAATAAATATAATAATAAAATCCTTTTTAAATATATTAATAAAAATCATCTATATTAATAAAAATCAGCATTCAATTACCACATCATTGTGACGCTGAAAGCTTTATAAGCCTATAATACTCAAAGTAAAAGATGTAAAAAACTCCTTAAAGGGGTATTTTGAACTTCAAACTTTAATTACTTAAAGTGTAATTTGTGACAATAAAAATGAACTGTCCGTGAAGTGTTACAATCCCATTTCAACCTGTGAGTCTCGTAAAAAGCGAGTAAGGGAGTGAACTTAGACAAAAGCAATTCAAGAAAAGGAAAAATAATAATACTCTGAAAGAATAATCAAAATTGAATAATTTTTTAAAACTTTAGCCAAATGAGAACGGGTCCTTATACAAAAATAGCAGTGCAACAAGGAAAATAGTATTTGTCTGGGATGTTTAGCGGTAATGGATGTTGTATAGTACACGCCACGTACACGTGCACTTGTGCGTGAGAAAAACATTTTGGACCCGTATTATTTGACGTCTTACAAAAACAAACGTAGAACTTTCTAGAAATAGAAGCGTATATTTCAATTAAGGTTGGTTATCACATCGTTACACGGCTGAAAAAATATTTTAATGAGTTTTTTGCTTCGCTATTTTGATTAAAACATTATAACATAACAGAGTTTATTTTTCCCTGAAGGCGTAAGCTCGAATGCATCACACTCTCTTTTTGCCACCTATTTTTGAACTCATATAATAGGAGGTGAGGTTATTAGCATTTACTGGCCCCATTCATGCGCTGTAAATCGAACCTGGGAACTTATCGCAGTGAGCACTTTCGTAGCACCACTGTAACAGTCTTGATGAGAATGCGTTAAAAAGCTTCATATTAAAAGACACGCCTGTTGGATGTCGGATCAAAATAATGTTGCACTGAAAATTTAGCTGGCCGAAATGTATCCCAAAAAATACTCGTCTAAAAACAGGCACCTAGTAAATCAGTCCAAAAAACTCACGAGGGATGAATGGGATCCGTAATTAAATTTAAAACAGTACAAACGTTCTCCCAAAATTAAAAGGATTTCATCCCCATTGTATAGGCTTTAAAACGACCGGCTTATAAGGACCCTTAAAAGGCTCTGCTCGAGTTATTATTACTACATTTTTCATTAATTTTAAGTGTTTTTCGTTGTATTTTTTGAGGATATAAGACTTGTGTGGTAGGGGACACAAAGAACATTCAGCCTCGGAATAATTATTAGAAAAAAAAAAAAATTATGTGGGGTTAAACCCAGAAACCAATCAATCAAAAGTAGTCGGATACTATAATTTCAAAGCCTTCATAGCTCAGTGGATAGTGACCCTGACAGACACAGAAAGACAGAGGTCATGCGTTCGATTCAAAAACGAAAAAAACAGTCATTTTAGTATCATATCAGCTGTCTAGTATCCATATTACAAGCATTAGCTTAGTTTGGGACTAAATCTGAATGTCCAAACATTATTACTGTATTATATTATTGTTATGTTACAGTCAAAAATTTATCCCGATTATCTGTCACACTAACAAGTCAACTGTCTGTGGTGTCTGTGGGTCTGTGAGTCTGTGGGTCACACTAACGAAGCTGCCGGCGGTAAATTTTTAATCTGTACTACTATAATTAATAGTTATAGGTATTTTATTAAAGTTTAACTAAAATGGGGTATTCCTCGATGCGCTCCAACTTTGAAACACACTAAGCTATTTCCCGAAACTTACCATTTTGGTGCGCTACAGTCGAGGTGTGGATGAATTTTCCGTTTCGTGGAATACGGTATGGTTCAAATTTGGTGCACATATGGTGCAATATTCCCAAAATATCGTTACATAACATTAGACAACAGCTGTTAACACTAGCTAGTGTCACCATTATTTACGTCTACATTTACTAATAGTTCCTATAGCTGCGGTTGTAGTTTGGATGAGTTATTATCGTTCTGCGTGTCACTCTCACGCCACGAATGAACTGTTGTACAGTACTAACTAATTTATTCGCCTTTATACTTGCGTTAGAATTAATTTTATACACTAGACACTAATAATCAATTCCAAAGGATATCTTATTATCACTCAATATAATATAATCATAGCATATTTGATCTCTTATCTTGTTCCTTGAGTGGATTAACAATGAACGTGTTATTTGAGAGTAATCAACAAAAACTGAAATAGATAAGTTAATACATTTTATTAAAGACTATCGAATTAGGGTTATGACAGTAATTATTATTGATGTAAGTTAAAATCAATAAAATAAATTAAATACAAATTTATAAAAGCCTAATCATTCTTTCAGCATTCATAAAATATGAACAATTTTCACGACGACAGCATGAAAATATTTTGTAGAAGAGTTTTTATTGCATAGGAAATATAATTATTTATATGATTATTTATAATATTATAAATGTATGGGCGGATGTTTGTTAATATTACATAATCACGTCAGAACGGCTGAAAGGATCTGTATGAAATTTGATTTTCAGATAGATTGTTTTTTTTTTTTTTTTTTAAAGACAACGACCGCACTAGGGTACAAGCCCTGTGTCGCGGGGAGCTTTACAAACATGAAACTAACGGACACAAAGTACACCCAGACTAGAAACAAATATCTATGAATCACACAAATATTTGTCTCGTGTGGGAATCAAACCCACGTCACCCAGCACGGCGATGTAGTGGCGAGGCGACCACCTTAACCACTGCGCCACGGTGACAGTCAAAATCAATTATAGTCAGGAACACAAAAGTTGGGACAATAAAAAAATCAAAGTTGTAAGTTTTCGTTTTTGATTGCGTTTCAATCAACAGTTTAAGCTCCATTTTTGTCGAATATCTTGACCGTTGACCTAGAATCATGATAACGTATACCCAGACTAGAAACAAATATCACTCATTCAGACATTTATTTCTAAATTACAATCTGCACAATAGTACTTCGGTAGTTGTACGTAATGTCTGTGACAGCCGGGTGATAATATAACGAATCATGTGTCATCGCAGCTCGGTTCAAATTTATCGAGTTTCACACGCGCTCACGATTTGTCACTGCGAATGAGTAGCGTTAGAAATATTGGTGTCGGTTGTCCACAGATATTAAGTTTGGAACCCGCTTTATATTCATTACTTATGCCCGCGACTTCGTTCACGTGGACAAATTGTTTTTTTTTATTTATTACTAGCTTTTGCCCGCGACTTCGTCCGCGTAGATTTCGATTTTACGTAGATCTTTGTTTTAAGTGCAAGTTAAAGAATGTTTATGCAAAATTTGAAGTAGATTGGACATAGGAATCTCATATTAAATTATTATATAACGGGTCTACGTCACGTATTATATTTAAGGAATATAAAAATACCTTATTTGTTTGCCCGACGTTTCGGTCAAATTACACCGACCGTGGTCACTCCTTAAATATAATACGTGACGTAGACCCGTTATATAATAATTTAATATGTGTACAAGTCGCGAAAGTTTAAAAGATTTCATAGAAATCTCGTTGTCCTATACAAACTTGACTTTGATTGTCACCGTGGCGCAGTGGTTAAGGTGGTCGCCTCGCCACTACATCGCCGTGCTGGGTGACGTGGGTTCGATTCCCACACGAGACAAATATTTGTGTGATTCATAGATATTTGTTTCTAGTCTGGGTGTACTTTGTGTCCGTTAGTTTCATGTTTGTAAAGCTCCCCGCAACACAGGGCTTGTTTCCTAGTGCGGGCGTTGTCTTAAAAAAAAAAAAAAGGTTTACCCCCATTTTCACCCCCTTAGGCCTAGAATTTCGGAAAATCCTTTCTTATCGGATGCCTACGTCATTCAAAGAACATACCTTCCAAGTTTTAGGTCTCTACAATCAGCGGTTTAGGCTCTGCGTTGATCCGTCAGTCAGTCATTCAGGACAAAGCATTTTATATGTATAGATTATATAAACATACAACTATCATTACAGATGTTACCTAATTCAATAATGTTTATCGATTAAATAATTTTAGGGTTCCGTACCCTTACGTAGGAAAAAATCGGAACCCTTTTAGGGTCACTGCGTTGTCCGTCTATCTATATGTATGTCTGTCCGTCTGTCAAGAATATTTTTCACAAGAATGCGTAGAGGTATCAATAATCGGGGCTGCGATCCCTTGGCGCAATAAAAAATCAGAGTTCTAAGTAAATGCAATTAAAAGATACAGCCGTTTATGTTCCATTTTTGTTATTCCGGATCTATCAGCACCTTTATGTCGTATTTGAAATCTATATATAAAAGAAAGTCGTGTTAATTACACTATTTATAACTCAAGAACGGCTGTACCTATTTGGCTGAAAATTGGTGGGGAGGTAGCTTAGAGCCAGGAGACGGACATAGGATACTGTGGTAGGTAGGTAAGGTAAATAGGTAGGGTAGGTAGGGTAGGTAGGTATGTAGAGGGTAGGTAGGAGGTTGGGTAGGTAGGTAGATGAATGATTAATGTACTTAATTTTTTTATTTGTATTTTGTAATAAACAATTTAACTTAATAAACTCCAAAATCTCCTTATTTATTGCCTTTAAGGCGGAACAGAGTTCGCCGGGTCAGCTAGTATGTCATAAAATAAATATATTATATCTCACAGTTTATACAATAATTGCGGTAAAAATTCCAACTAACGTTAAATAGGTAAGTTATTATATTTTTTATATAACATCATAGAGGTAAGAGTATATCGCACTACCAATTCAATACAGGTATAAGTTGAACTTTATCTATAAGCCAGTGTTCATCTTCTTTTTATAAGCATAAAGTTCAAAATTACCCAGCGGCGTATCTCATCTTATAACTCTTTTATACTATAAGTGCGATATTTTTAGGACCGGTTCACATCGTACATATCATCAAGGCAGCTAGTATTTAACACAAACTGATGTCTGTCATAAACAGAAATATTTGAATCAAAATTATTCAATGAAAAGCAATAAAGGAAAGCTTGAAAGCGGATAATTAATTAAACTTCTGAAATCAAACTAATATTATAAGTAATTTCTAATGATATTTAGGAACAATTTTCTCCAAAACCTTATGCGGATGAAAAATTTCGCGACTTGTACACATATGAAATTATTATGAAACAGGTCTACGTCACGTATTATAGACAGCCCGTGACCACAGTCGGTGTAATTCGATTAAAACGTCGGGCAAATAAATAAGATAATTAATTTTCCTGCGGATGACAAAAAATAAGCTTACAATCTCCACCAAAAACGAGACAAAATGTTTTAATACGTAACGATAAGCTCCATGACTGTTTTTTTTTGCGTCTGCTCTATGCAACAAGTACGGTGTTTCAAACTAAAAAAATACTCTCTAGACAATCGAACCCACGCCGCTCGGCACGGGCGGCGCGATGTTAGTGGCAAAGTAACCACTACGCCAACGTGGCAGTCTGTATTATTATCATTCTAATAGGTAAAAATTACATTTCTACTGCTTATATCCACCACTTCTATAGTAAGAGGAGAGGAGACCCGAGCCCAGCAGTGGGACTTAAAGGGTTGCTGATGATGATATACCACACGTTTCCCCTCTCTTTATTCCGTTTCCATCTTGCTAGATGTTGATGATGTTTCACCTACGGCGTAAAAACCATCTCTATATAACCAACAGTCTCTCGTTTTGCCAACCCTAATACCACAATATCCTTCCTTTCGTAAGACGGTATAATATTCAAAATTTGAAATCTTTACGCCTTATATTTTACGCGTATAAACTTTGTAAGTACTAGGTAACGAGTTAAAATGACATTATTAACGCTACGAGAATTTTGTGAAGTGAATCTAATTTATCAAATGCCGGCAAATTGGTTGTGAATTTCATAATCTAATATGTAAAATACTGAAGGTTTTATAAATGTTCATTTATTTTTTATACTTTTTTATTCTTGTTAGATTGTTTTACGGCTAGAAAATGGTTTTAATGTTAGATTCATAATCGTCATGGATAACTTGCGTGTAGGAGGGAAAACTACTTCCATACTTGCTTGCACGACATAAATAAGGGGAAAACTGCCTACATGTGTAATTGTACAGTTTTTTCTACGTACGCTTAGTTTACGGTATGAAGGCCATGTGTGTGTCTAAACTAAGTTATAACCCAGATGAACTCTTGATTTTTGATTTGATTGATGACTATCATCCATTCCTATTTATTTTAATTCTGCTAATACTATATACAGCTCTACAAAGCTAAGTGTTAGATAATAATATAATATAATATTCTACCACATTCACACAGTACCATCTAGTTTCAAATTAAGCAATTATATTTGCTTGTGTTATGGGTACTAAAGATCTGATATATTACTTAAATACTTTTTTTTTTTGTAAATACATACATATTATAGATAAATTACATGCAGACACAGAACAAACCTTCATGCTCATCACACAAAGATTTGTCCTGGGTGGGGATCGAACCCACGACCTCCATCGTAGCAGTCAGGGTCACTAACCTCTAGACCAACAGGCCAGTCAAAAGAGTTAGATGTTTAAATAAACTGTTAAGCTTGGATCCTATTTTATATTACATAATTGTATTTATTAACAATTAACGCCGCTTTTTATAGTTCTTTTATTTATGTAACTAGGTATACAGTGAATGATGATACACATATGTACACAGTAATTATTCACTATAGGCATTATCGGACTCGTCACTAACTTTCTACATATTTGTAGCTGCAAGCAAATATTATAAAAGATTCTACTACCACGTGACTACCTCGTAGGTATATCATTCACATAAGGGATGAATGATGCCGTGAGCAGTCGCCCGTCATTCGCAGCGACATGTCACGTCAATTTGCCGTAGCTCGACGTGGGGAGGAAAATATCACGGCACGTCACAGATAACATAATTACTTTTTATGCGACGCCCTGTGATTGCTCGTAAAGTCGTAAAATATTCGTGTCGTGAGCGCGTAGCAGTCCTAAAAATGTTGCTTTCGTTTTTTGTTTTCAGTTTACGTTGTGGTAAAGGGATGTTTCTTTTAATGAATATTTCGAAACATCAACGAGGGAAACGAGATGGCTGTTTCGTAATAATCATTTTATTCTACGAGGACTACTCTATTCTATTAAAATTGAAATTAGTTGCACGACGATTATTTTGATGCGTCTGTTTAAAAAAAAATTGCAAAGTTATCTTAACTTTTAAACTAATGCAGCAGCTGCTGCGTCTGCCAACACTTCCAAGCGGCGCAAATACAACAACCTCGCTGGCGAGTATCTATTTGTGCCATTTGGAGTCGAAACACTTGGGCCGTGGGGTTCAAGTGGTCGCGCTCTTTTTAAAGAGCTATCAAAGAGTTTGTCCGACGCTTCCCGTGACCAGCAGGCTGGATATTTTCTTGCACAAAGAATTAGCATTGCCATACAACATGGCAATGCTGCCAGCCTGCTGGGCAATTTTCCGGCAGACAGTGGCAGCGATGCGGATGTATTTATATACCTACAATTTTTTTATTATTTCACCCCTTTTTCATGTTTTATTTTTTATTTTTTTGTGTTAATTGTAAATATGGTTTTTTTAAATTTAAGTTAGTAAACTGTAAATTGTGAAATTGATATAAAAAAAAAAATACTTTTAAATTTAATCTAGCGCAGAAAATGTTTCATTACTGTAAGAAAAAAAACGTAGTGTAATTCCACCTTTTGTCAACGTCACCGTGGTATTAAAAATAATAGTAACGATACATAATTTGATGCTAAGCTTATGAGTTAGTATAATAATAAGCTATATTTTAATTTATCTGACTCGCTCATTTTATAGTAGAGATAAAACTCTGATCATCATCATATCAGCCCAATGACGTCCACTGTTGAACATAGGCCTCACCTAATTTCGGCCACAGCGAGCGATTTTGTGCCGCCCGCATCCAACGGTCACCCACAACCTTTACTAAGTCGTCGGTCCATCTGGCGGGGGGCCGCCCTACGCTGCGCTTTCCAATACGTGAAAAAAAAAACTCTTTTAACCTATTCCAAATAAAAACTGAAACTGACATCGATATCTGCTATTATTACTTATATTATTATTACTCATAAATATAATAATTACCTATCCATATAGAATACACAGCAGACATCGAAAGCTCCCATCAAAATATTGATTGACAGGATTACATGTGACATGCGGCGTCACTTTATCGTAAATAGCACGTGTGACAAATATATGAGGTGACAATAATATTATGACGTAATATAAGATAACATTACGACTTTTCCTCGTAGGGGTAGGCATAGGTTCGTTATGTAATAGGAGCGACCTAATGACATTGACTGGATTCATTTCCAAACTCCGGGCTAAAACTGAGAATTTCATATCAGTTAAATCTAATATCTTTTTAGCTCGATTCAGAAACCGAACCCAGGATCTCTAGTGCAGCAGTCGTATACACATCCACTGCGCCATCGAGGCAGATATAATACAGAAAATTAATGAAATTTAGACTACTATACTACGTTGACCAAACGGGTTGGTAGGTATAGAGATTGTTTCGAATCTTTCTTTTTTGTTTGAGCTGGAGTAGTGACATTATAGGTATATTCTTAATTCATCACTACACGGATACTTAATTAAATTTATATATTTCCTAATTTAATGCCTAGTTAAAAAAAACTCTTTTAAAGTATATATAGCATAGAACATTTTACTGTAATTATCACAATTTTATACTAATACTAAACATCCACAAAAAGGTAAGGTAAATACGAACTTTGTTATAATAAAATACATTACCGCCTAGAGTAAGTAACTTGCCAGCTTCCTAAGTACAAACAACACATTTTTACAATAACATAGCATATTATATTATCCTTTTTAGAGGTAAGGCATATACTAGAACAGATCCGAAGACTAGGTATTTTACGAGACTAGGTGGTACCTGTTCCAATATCCACAGGACTAAGTCCCATGAAGTCCGTATAATCTCTGAGTATTCAGATTTGATTTCGATTTAGATTTGACGTTTCGCGGTATTTTATTGTGAACTGGGATCGCGTACGATATCGAGTACTGTGAAGTTTAGTCTCGTGATCCAGATACGAAGTGCTGCATACGGATTACGTGTTTTTTTATTTAGATTCATTTATCATAAATACAACAAATATAAGTAAAATACATTTAAAAACATTTAGTTATTTGTTCTCACTTCAGTATCAATTTTAAAAAGTATGCAAGATCATTGTACTTGGGACTAGGTGGACTTGGTGGAACAGGTATTCGGATCACGTATTCATATGGACTAGGACTAGGCGCACCTAGTCCCTAATTTACTACCTTTTTGTCTAAGTACATCCATCATTCTAAAACATCGCGTCTACCTACCCACAGAACCCACTCAACTTTACCTCACTCAAAGTATTCTGTATAAAAACATTACGTAAGGTGATAAGTTACTCATCATTTACATATGCCACGTATACATTTTCCAATAAAAACCTTAACTCCGTAGAACAAAAACTCGATACATCACAAGGCGAGGCGAAATTGCCTTCAATAAGTAATATACTCAATATTCTCAGTTGTAATGAAACTTGCGATTTGTAGTCCTCATAAAGAAAATCCCCCTTTATTGGGGGATATTGCTGTGATTTCGCTGGCTGTTCCCCTTTTACAAATCCTCTTATTTTCACACACTGTTTAAGTGAATTATTTGCTTTGTAAAATGGTTGGGCGTGGTTGTGAAGGCTGTGTTTATTCAAAGTATTTTTCATCGTCACCATGATAATTATCATGAATCATCAATATCATGCCTGAACTTGTTAACTGCTCCGTGCAATTAACTGGTTCATAAGCCTCTGTAATTACATGTCACTGAGCACGGTGCGCAACGTTACTCACACAGAACGGCTTACCGTCCTGTGGACGGATGACCTGGTGAAGATCGCAGGGATCCGTTGGTTACAGGTGGCATAGAGCAGTGGAAACGGTTATATATTTTTTAAGACAATGCCCGCTCTTGTGAGCTAGCCTAGGGTCGTGGACGACTTTACAAACATACAATTTACGAACAGACACATAATAGACCCTGCCCGGGCTTACGTGGTGACAATATCCACAAGAGGCAAATTATCATAAATATTTGTTTTGAGTCTTGGGGCTTACTCTGAATTTCGACCTTCGGCTTACTCGGTTTTGATTTCGCTGTCAAATGTAAGGAAATTGATATATGGTAGCTTTCACTTGCAAACATTTGACAGCGCCATCAAAACTGACAAAGCCGAATGTCAAAATTCAGAGTAAGCCCCAAGACTCAAAACAAATATTTATGATAATTTGCCTCGTGTGGATATTGTCACCACGTCAATCGGCAACATCGCAATGTTAGTGTCGAGGTGTCCACCTTAACCACTATGCCACAGTGACAGTCAAAAAGTGACACCTATATTCAGCAGTAGACGACTACAGGCTGAAATGATGAGACCGATTTGTGGCTCTCATCTAGTACTTGCCAGCCGCCCAACTAGATATTCCACCAAGCATGTTTTCATTTTCATCATCTGGAAAAAAATCTGGAGGGAATTTAGCCTACTATACCACGCTGGCCAGACGAGTTGGTACATGGTTTGTTATTGTCTAGCATGTTTACCTCCTAATTTTTTTTATAAGTCACTTGTATATTAATATATTATATTCTAGGGCCCGTTTGATATATATATACGAAAATTAAACAAGAAAAAAGATGTCTCATAAACAATCTGTAGACATATTTTGAGTAGGGTTGTTAATAACACGTTTTCGCTATTTTAGTAGTATCATCTGAGTTTTGGTGGACTTGGAGCCTTAATGCGTCTTATTTATGATATAAATTTAATACATAAAATCTTAGCGTGGAGCTAAATTCTGAAATCAAGAGATATTTTACATAGACGAATGTAACAACTGAATATATATCTAAACAAAGTTAAATCGTGACAGAAAATTTAATTATTGGAATTCGCCTCTGGTAAAATCACTCAGTTTGATAAGAAGATTGGAGATAACAATATTACGATTCAGTACTTATAATTTTAATGTCGTAATTCTGAGAAGGGACGATAAATAATCCAATCTATCCGAATAAAATGAATGTTTGTGAAATTATGTCCATCGATGCAGGAAATCCTATTAAAATAATATCGTCATCTCTTTAACGATCTCGTTAAAATTTAAACATGAATAATAAACTTGGATTTATCGAAACGTAAAACAACTAGATGTAAGAGCTTACCATAGTTGTCTTCGATAGTAAAACAGTTCTACAGTCAATTACCAAAGTAAATATAAAACTGAGATTACGCTGCAATAAAATATCGTACAATAAATATTAAATTATCAACCATTTCTCTTGGGGAACGAAAGCGGATAAAGTATTCGTTCGTTAAAAATATGAAGCGGATTTAAGAAAAACATTGTACCATGACGAGCTTCGGATCGGGATTGCCAATTATATACTTTATAATGAAATAATAAGACAGGTTATTTACTGCCTACTTTTTTGTGGTAATAAGGTTGAGAAATGGATATATTCGTACATATACGCACATATACCACACGCACACTTCACTAAATTTGTTTACTTACCTTTCTATATTATACTTTACTACTGTTATCTGCCACTATAGGGGGCTTACTCTGAATTTTGAAATTCGATTTAGTCGGTTTTGATGTCGCTGTCAAATGTTTGAACGTGACTTCCTTTCGGTAGTGACATCAATGGAAGAATAAATTATAATGAAGAAAACAACATCACGCACGATCTATTCAGTTCATTGATGTTTACTCCCAATTTTAAAGAAATGACAAAAGATTTTACCCAAGAATAGCATAGCTATTAGCTAACATACTCAAAAGCTAGTAAAAGTCAGCCTTTTCCTAGAAATTCTATTAACCTATAATTAGGAACGTTGCCTTTGCCCTGAATTTCGACTTCCAATGAAGCCTTGTAAAGCAGATTAGTGGCATTTGCAGCCGAATACATTAAAAATTCAGCTAGGAAGGAGGATGAAATACGTAAAAGGGTTTTTAGAACATAAGTTTTTAGAGTACCCACAGACATACAATTTTATTATAAGTTGGCCAACTATCTAAATAAAATAAAAATAAATAAATAAAAATAAAAACATTTATTTGTCAGAATATTGTTACAGTGATGTTACAAGTAATAGAGAGTCTAACAATTTATTTTTATATTGTTACAGTGATGTTACAAATAATAGAGAGTCTAACAACTACTATTTAGTTGTTACTTCTATAATGTATAATAATTGGTGGAGCATTTTGATTCTGATATGATCGCTGTCCAATTAATTAAAGCTACCGCAGAGAAACGAATAGATCTAATAGGTATATTGAAATTTGAAAACCGGGAACCCTAAAGCCTGTCTTCAACAGAACTTGCGTGATTTACCCATAGACACGCATTTGATCGTCTTGCATCTTGCCGTGCGACTGACCAACTAAGTTGGATAGTCTGCAAGCAGTTGTTCGATAGTTGTGTTGTGTGTTTTATCAAGAACTAACTGTTGACCGTGTTTCACTAACTGGCTTTAAGAGTCATAGCGTGATAGACTTTAGCCTTCCGCGACAAATGGAAAATCCAACATTGAAATTATTTTTCAATTTACTTCAGTAGTTCTTGAGATTAGCGCGTTCTACCTAACAAACAAACAAACTCTTAAGCTTTATAATATTGAGTTTGTATTTAACTTATAAAAAACATTCAAAGATAAGAAACTAACAAGTTTTTTAGCAGCTGTTTCTTCAATCTTAACTTAAACTTAAGTGCTTTCGGATGACAAAACAATCCTACTTAATATGTCTTTGCATTACTTAGCCAAACTCAAATAAAACTTGTCTTTCCATACCACCCACCCGTAACTCGTCCAAATTCTAGTTATCTGCAAATTTTATATGCCAGTTTTCGTAATAAAAACACTCACGATTGGAGAAAATCCCGTAATCTAAGCAAAGAGATGCCCTTGTCTCAGATTCAGAGCGAACATTTTGTCAAAAGGATTTAAGTATATTGACTTAGGGCAAACTTTGCGAAATAACAAATGAATCAACGCTGGTACATGAGACTTTTTTACTTCAGAAGGGAAACATGTTTAAGTGTATTTATTTTTGATTAGATTGCAGAGTGGAGTTTTGTACATAATAATGAATGAGTATGTGCGGGAAAATGAAGATGTATTATTTAAAGCTTATGAATATAAGAGCTTATACCTTTACTAGAATAACGATATTATCAATGGCATCGTCAACTTAGCTTCAACAGTTAAATAAAGGCCTTCCCCAAGAATTTCTACAGTGATCAGTACTGGACAGTCTGCAGTGGCTCCCCGCCACCTTCTCTAGGTTGTCAATTCATACTTATCGTAACCCAATTTTTTTTTTTTTTGTTTTTTTTTTTTTTTACCACGTTCACACAGCGCCATCTAGTCCCAAAATAAGCAATTATTTGCTTGTGTTATGGGCACTAAACAACTGATATACTATTTATATAAATTTTTTTCATATTATTATATATATATTTTCATATTATAGATAAATTACACCCAGACACAGAACAAATCTTTATGCTCATCACACAAAGATTTGTCCTGGGTGGGGATCGAACCCACGACCTCCGGCTTAGCAGTCAGGGTCACTAACCACTAGACCAACAGGCCAGTCAATTCATACTAGCTATCCTACTCATCTTTCTCTTTTTCTTGCGTTCATGGTCGCCAATCCAAAAACTGATTTTATATTGTATCCTACGACAAGAACAAGGTAAAAAGTCAAGCGTTTAGGCGTTTGAACATTTTGTCATTGATTTGCTGCATACACTTTGCTAAATCACTGAAAATTTAGGCTTTGTTTGACATTTATGAGTATCACGTATTAACACTGAAATCATGATAATTACAGTAATCATTTTACGCGAATACATACTTCAAATAAGGTCACGAACAACTTGGCCATAATTGGCATAATAAACTTAAATAACTTTAGCATTGCCGTGTTTGGTGTAGCTATAAGTATAATTACGCGTTAGTTTGCTATTTAATTTGCCTCCATTAATAATGTAGCTATAGTCTCTAGTGAGTATGTAAAGTTAATGTTCATTACTGAAATGGATAGGGAATAGGTATAACGAGTATTTTAATAAAGCAAAGTCTAGAATTTTATGTTGAACATGTTTCAAGGGTAATGAAAAAATGTGATAGTATTAGTTTGTAGTGCTTGTAATGAAAATTTTGTTATAATTTCAAATATAACATAACATAGTATCACGCCTTTTTCCTAGAAGGGGTAGGCAGAGGTGTTTCACACCCACATTTCCCCAGCTATGTTTGGTCCCATGAAATAGGGGGCGAGCCTATTGTCATCATTTGTTTACCAAACTCGGAGAAAATTTCAATACTGGAATTTCATGTTAGAAAAGTCCAATACCATTTTCACCCGACCCGGGAATCGAACCCGGGACCTCTTGCACAGCAGTCGTATACACTTCCCGTTGCGCCACCGAGGCAATTTCAAATATATTTGAAATTAGTTTTAAGGCAAGGAGAAATTATTAACATAAAGGACATTAACATAAAGGTTTACGACATACGTTTCGCATTTAATAACATTATAGTACAATGAATATTATAAAAAATAAAAAAAGAGTGCCGCGACTTTATGGACAATATTGTAATATTTTTCCTTATGCAAATTCACTTGCCATAATTCCTCAAATTTAACAGCATGAAGGCAATATTAAGAACTTTATATTTAAATCACCAGAATAAATATGTGTCTTCCACAATAATATTACTCTTTCCTTGAAAAGAAAGCCACACAATATGGCACTACACTATATCGGTCTGCATAATATCGCTATTTTCCGTATTTGTGAGCAAAAATTCAATAAAGGAGCATGCATGATATTTTTTTTTGTTGGTCTGAGGACCACAGCGGTAGTTTTTGCAAAAAGTCCCTCGACCGTATAGACGGGGTTTTTATTACAAACTTTTTTCGTTATGTATTTTGTTGACTACTATCTGTTTGATGGTATTTTCATCAAAAAATGTTACTGGCTTTCTCTTTGTTGCTGACGACACATTGCTATTGTGTATAACGATACGTATTTTGAAACGTGACAGGTATTTTGGTGCTTCGTACGTATCATATACAATTCTTTAAATTAAGATTGTATTTTATTCAGCTGCAAAAATATTTTCTCGCATATATTTTTATCACATCATAACATCAATCAATTCATTTGAACGTCTAAGTATCCTTAATCTGAATATTCAGTGTTTTCATAGTCCATAATACATCCCATATCTACAACTGGTTCAATAGACTTTACATATTCCGAGAACATTGGTATTAATAATAATAGAATTAGACATTACAGGTTTACAGATTAAGCAAACTCGGGTTTAAATGGACGGATTCACTGCAATGAAGAATAGGTACAACAAAGCTTAGGTTTATGATGAAATAAATTACGATGCAATAATTATTACACGGGATGTTTTTTTCCCTACAAGATGAATAAAGGAATACATTATCTTCCAAAAAATACAATTCTATTTTCTGGGTTAACAATTAGAAATTTATTTTATTAGGTATATTTGTCCAAAATGTCCATAAGTTGATGCAAATCTTTGAAATTGGTAGACCACTGATTTTGACACGTAGCAATATTATTTTCTTTTTGGTCCTGAAAGAATAACCAAAAAAAAACCTACATGTAACAAAAACATTGAATCTGTAAATGTTCATTGCAGTTAGATAACACTTTAAATTTCTTGCGACAACTTGATATATATTTCAAACTGTTACGAAAGAAGCTATACCAATAATCGTATGCAGTCTGAACGTCGGCCCTATAAAAGATTGGTTTCATCCACTGGAAGCTACTATCTTATGCATGCGTATTCGCTCGCGTACCGGTTAGAAGTCTCATTTTACTTGCAGCATTTGATTTCCTGTTGATACAACTGTTTACTATACAGCGTCTAGGAAATAGGGGAGCGGAAATTGAATAGGTACAATTGGATTTGGAAGTTTATCAAATAAACCGTTTAGCTGAGAACGTTTGCTTGTTCGTCTTTAATGCTGAAATATATAACAGTTTATAATTGATTATGAATTGTTGATTAGTAAAAAATAAATTTCATAGGTAGATAATTTGTGTATTGTTCATTATGCCTGTGATAGCGACAGTATAATTAATTTATTTTTATCTTTTGTTTCAGAAAGTATCGACAAATCTGGAGAAGATCCTGTTATAGCAGCATTAAAGCCTTACGCAGCGCCGGACGACGACGATGGCCCTCGAGAACCCTACAATTTCCAAAAATTTTTCGGCAATACATCTATTACCCAAAAATATGACGTCACAACAGACGACGTATCATTAGTCGATCACTTCATTAATGTAGAACATAGTTACGATAACAATGATACAAAAATAAATTTAGATGATAATTCAGACTTTAGAGATTTAAATTTTACAGCAGAAAATGTAACAGTCTCGAGACCGGTACACGAAGATGTAGTGACCAAGTTTCTGAGGTTGATTGAAACACAACATTTACTTGGAGAAAATTGTACAGCTGGTACACATTTGAACTTAGGAGAAGGAGTTGTAGATAGATACGCACAAGAAAGGTTTAGAATAGAAGCAGATGTGGCTGTTAATAGAGCGAATATGTTAACTAGACTATGGAAATATGCTGGACCAGCAGTGATGCACAATGAGTACTTGTTGCATGCGAGCGTATTTTCAATGGTTGAATTTGATGACGATATCTTCGCAGCTGGTAACTGCTATGATCAACTGCAGTATAAAGATTATCAGTTATTCTGTCCATTTGCCTATCGGCTGCCGGAAGGTCCCATATTAGCGAAAGACCTGGCAGTGGAATACAAATATCTGAGTAATACCTCTGAGTGGTTTTACATTGCGCGAAAAAACGCCGAGAAAGTCATCAAAAACCACAATCAGTTTAGAAGAGGTGAGTGAATTAAATTTATTAACGCTTAGTTATAACGCGTAGTGTTATTTCGATGACGTTAGTCAGAAGGCTCTAGTATGTACAGCTGATATGGATTTACCACCTCCCAATTGGTAATGATTGTCACTGTAACCCACAGACCGGCAATTCTGGTCAATAAATCATAGCCCATTGTGGACAGGGATATTTAGATTTATAATCAACATTATTTCAATGTTCATTGAATGATAAAGCATTGTTTTGTTATTTAAAGCTGCACAACTTGAACTATTAACAAAACATCAGTCCTTACTTTTAAATGAGCCATCAAGAAATCTCAAAGCTTCACAGTTTCAAATTATTCGAAGATCTCCAAGGAACGGGTATCCAATCTTTTGTTGTTTAAATAAAGTCACGATTCCCGAGGGTAGTATTGCAGACCGATCGATTTAGCGTTACTTAAGACAATGCTGCGTTAGCTTTGAATACAAAATATTTGCGCAGTCCGTCAATTTGGATCCAAAGATACGTTTCAGCTTCAAGTAAAATATTTATTGGATGGGTCTTTGAAACAGTCGAGCGAAAGGATAAAACGGTGTGAAGTTTCATTGTTTCGATTTTGTTCTGATCCTATCGACGTTGAGTTGTCACCAACTTATTTCGCTATATTATCATCATTTTAATACCCAATTTCAGGAACAATAAATTCGATACCGCTTGTTTCTTGAACCTTTGAATCGACTGGTGGTCCTTGCCTCAACTCTGTATTTTTATTTCTATACTTATTACGAGTACATTTATTTTGATCTTATTTTGATACATAGTTTACGAGTTCAATTCCCAAAGAGGCAGAGGTGGATTACAATCGCTTTTTGTTAGCTATGGTAGACCCATAAATAGGTGCCGAGCCAATTGCCTTGATCAGCCTCATAACAAAATTCTGCCCCAGCCTGGACACAGAACCAAGTAGTCTTGTACAGTTGAACGCACTTCCTACTGAGACTAGTCAATTTGTGTAACGTTATAAGGATGATAATATATGGGTCATATTCATAACGTTACACTAATTGACTAGTCTACTATCCTACTAATATTATAAAAGTGAAAGTTAGGATGTTTGTTACTCAATCACGCCAAAACAAAATTAATCTCTATGAAATATGGTAGACTGATTGAAGTCAGGCATAGTATATCTATCGAATATTTTTTATGAACTAACTACGTGAACGAAACCACAGGCAGTTAGTAAGCAGTGTAGTAAGCACATAAATATCAAGAAAGACTCCACTTATTTTTCTTGAGTGCATCTCATGGCACCCTGAGGAAGTCTTGCAAAGTTTTATTACAAAGTTCTTAACTATACGATACAACTGAACTATTCACTTCCTTTAACTAACTCCCTTTATAGTTGAAACAATATAATCTGTTTACAATCTGTGCATTAAACTATTTTAACTTAGCTAAAGATCTTCAACCTGCGAGTTCAATGATTACGTCAACACTTATCATACGTTGTAAAATATTGCATCTATTTACTACTCAGCTACATATCTATCGTTACGTATACAAATCGTTAAAAAAAAACTTATATAAACCTCTGCGTGACACAGGGCTTCACACAAGTGTGAACGTGTCTTTTTTTAAGAAGAAAAAAATACAAAAACTAATGGCTCGCACACACGTTAGGCTATACATGACGGTTTCAACCTAACAGGCATAGCCAAGTCAGGCCAAGTTCCATTGTTCGTATAACTGAACAGTTTTACGACACACACGCTAGGGCTTGGTAACGGTTGTGCCTGTTAGTTCAAAACCTTCATGCATAACTTGTGTGCGGACCCTAATGTGTCAAGTAAGTATATTGGTCGTAAGCTAAATACGTAGATTTTCTCTCAATAAATAAAGGAATATGTTTGTATAGCTCACAGATAGAAGTGGTTTTGAGTTCGGGTTAACAACCTACACGTTGTATGTACTTTCAATTAATGTGTATTTATAAATTCAAGTCACAAGACAATCATGTTCTCTAGAACGCGGATTATAAAAAAAATGTCTATAATATGTCTATATTTAAAATCTAGGTTACTTAATTTAAAGTTGTGACCCTTCTTTCTTCTTCTCTTTCTTTCTTCTTTATCTTTCTTCTGTGAAGTAAAGTGGAAATGAGACGTTACAAAATAACAATATAATTATTTATACACGGTGGGAGTCTTGTGCATTAATATTGTAAATATTGAAATCGAATGGTTTGTTTACAACCCATTTCCTCTATTTTCGTGCCGTCTCCGTTTTGGTGTTCCATCGCGTTCTTTGAGTTATTCAAAATGATAACTCCCTAAGCGTATCTGTTCGATAAGACTGCTTTCAGATCATATCTATCTATTAACAAACTTTGTTCCCCTTTGTAAGTTTCTCCTAAATTATGTCTAGGACTTTGTTTTTTTGATCAAAGAACAAAAGAGAAAATATCCCTTTCATATCTGTTTGTGTCTGCTAAAAGTTTCACAATTGAGAGATCTTGAGAGACTTAAATAAGTTGAGCGAATCTTTTCACTGTCTGCTGCTTTGTTAGTTAGGGGTGCTTAGCAATTTGTTACCTAGTAGTCCTTTCATATCGAACAATTGACAAGATATTTTCTTGTTTGAGCATATTGAATCTTATTTACATATAATCGTTATATTGTTACGGATACGGGTTGTATTGTTCGATTTATAAAATTTGATAGTAAGAGTACTCTTGTGTCGTTCGTGACCTTTCCTGCGGGATAGGACAAATGTTGAGGGGTCAGACCACTTGAATTACTTTAAAACTTTTTCCTAGCAAAAAATATTAAGCACTGTTTCACACTCATAATGAACTGTTAACCACAATTTATCTCTAAGTTTGACAATTTCAGGAATATTTAACTGCCTCAGTGGCGCAGCTCTAGTGTATACGGTTGCAGTTTCTGGGGTCTCGAGTTTGATCCTCGGGTCGGAACTAATATTTTTATGATCTGCAAATATTTACTTTGTTTCGGAGTTCAGGTGCTTTACGTATTGTGTTTCTAAGTATAATGTATAGTATAGTACCTATTTAGAAATATATCTGTGTGTTTATTAGTTGTTTAGATTCCATAACAACAAACTTATATCCACTTAATTTGGGCTAGATGGCGTTCTGTGAAAAAAATAATATTCCAAATATATTTTTATAAAAAAACATTCACTACACGGATGGTGAAGTATTAAGAATACAAAACTCACCAAACCACCAAACTCACTACCTCATCTCAAATCGACCGTCAAAAGGCGACTAAGGTAGGAACCTTATGCAGACCAGGGCACTGCAATAAAAGGAAAATTCGACTCAAATCCTATACCAAACCGTCTGGCCAGCGTGGTATAGTAGGCTAAATTCCTTCCACATTCTTTGCAGGAGACCCGTGGCCAGCAGTAGGATATTTACTGTGCTTGGTCTAAAATACCATTATGACTTGTATCTTTAATGCTAGGATCATATATTATATATGAAATCATATTCAACAGAAAAAGAAGCACATCAATCAATAAATTCTACTATGTAAGTACGAAAATTCCCACGTATAACGGATAAGTTGTTAATAACTCATTAACATATTGCGGCAACTTTCCTGTTAAACCCTTAGTTTAA